>CM060370.1:107452806-108159056 GCA_030545235.1 Helianthus tuberosus | reverse complement strand
CTTGTGCGCTTCGTCGAAAATAACTTCCCTTAATCCGTCAATCAGAGGAACCCAAATCCTTTTCTCAAAACATAACGTTCCTTCCTCGTTTGGTACCAAAAGCTTCTCCATTCCACGGAGATATTCTTCCTCAAGGTTTCCCTCCTTGAGAGCTTCCTTTTGTGCAGCACGAATGCGCGAGGGAAGGTCGGTTCGTACAATCATTTCCAATGCTCTAACCCTTATGGGCTTGATTCTTTCTTTACGACTTAGGGCATCGGCTACTACGTTTGCCTTCCCCGGGTGATACTTGATCTCGCAGTCGTAATCGTTTAGCAATTCAACCCATCGTCTCTGCCTCATATTCAGCTCTTTCTGGTTGAATATATGTTGCAGGCTCTTGTGATCTGTGAAGATTGTGCATTTTGTACCATACAGGTAGTGTCTCCAGATCTTTAGTGCAAAAACCACTGCGCCAAGCTCTAAATCATGTGTGGTATAATTCTTTTCGTGCACTTTCAGTTGGCGTGATGCGTAAGCAATGACCTTCTGGCGTTGCATCAACACACAACCCAATCCCTGACGCGATGCGTCGCAGTATACCACAAAATCGTCGGTACCTTCCGGTAGAGCTAAGATTGGCGCGTTGCAGAGCTTATCTTTTAATATCTGAAACGCTTCATCCTGTTTGATTCCCCAATCAAACGTCTTATCCTTCTGGGTCAGGAGTGTCAAAGGTTGAGTGATTTTTGAAAAATCCTCGATGAACCTTCGATAGTAGCCAGCCAAACCCAAGAATTGTCGAATCTCGGTTGGCGTTGTAGGCGTTTCCCAATTCTTGATTGCCTCGATCTTTGTGGGATCAACATGAATTCCATCCCCATTAACCACATGTCCAAGAAACTGGACTTCGCGTAGCCAAAACTCGCACTTAGAGAACTTGGCGTACAGCTGTTCTTTCTTTAGCAGCTCTAGTATGGTTCTAAGATGTTGTTCGTGTTCAGCCTTCGTCCTTGAGTAAATCAGGATGTCGTCGATGAATACAATCACGAACTTGTCTAAGTATGGCTTGCAAACTCTATTCATTAGGTCCATGAATACCGCAGGTGCGTTTGTCAAACCAAATGGCATCACGAGGAACTCGTAGTGTCCATAACGAGTTCGGAAGGCTGTTTTCGGGATACTTTCCTCCTGTATCCTTAATTGATGGTATCCAGATCGAAGATCGATCTTAGAATAACAGCTTGAACCTTGAAGTTGATCGAACAGATCGTCGATTCTTGGTAGTGGATACCTGTTCTTGATCGTTAGCTTGTTCAACTCTCTGTAGTCAATGCACATCCGAAAACTACCGTCCTTCTTTTTAACAAACAGGACTGGAGCTCCCCAAGGCGAGAAGCTTGGTCTAATAAAACCCTTGTCTAACAACTCTTGAAGTTGTGTCGACAGTTCCTGCATCTCAGATGGAGCAAGTCTGTATGGTGCCTTAGCCACAGGCGCGGCGCCTGGAACTAAGTCAATGTGAAACTCCACTTGCCTCTGAGGTGGCAGTCCAGGTAAGTCTTCTGGGAAGACTTCTGGATACTCCCTTACGACAGGGATGTCTTCGATTGTTGGCTCAGCAGCCTTCTTATCCACAATGTGTGCCAGGAAGGCAACACATCCCTTCTGCAAACACTTCCTTGCCTTCAAACAGCTGATAATTCTCAATGGCGTCTCACGCTTTTCTCCATGTACCACAATGGTCTCACCATCTTCAGTTGGAATACGAATCACTTTTTCGTGGCAAACAATCTCCGCTTTGTTGCCAGATAACCAATCCATTCCTACTACCACGTCGAAGCTTCCCAATGGGACCGGTAGTAGATCAAGAGTAAACTCGCGTTCTCCCAATTCTATCACACAACCTCTGATTACTTCGTCGGCTCCAACTAACTTTCCATCAGCTAATTCGATCGAGTAGGGTATGTCTAACTTATTAGCAGCTAACCCAAGCATATTCTTAAATTCTAACGATACGAAGCTATAGTCGGCACCAGTATCAAATAAAACGGATGCGTAGCGTTGATTGATAGGGAACGTACCGGTAACAACGTTGGGATCTTGGCGTGCTTCCTTTGCTCCGATCTGAAATACCCTTCCACGGGCTTGGTTCAATCCCGGGCAATCCTTTTTGAAGTGCCCAATGTCACCGCAATTGAAACATCCAAGTCTTTTACCACTTCCCGCACCATCCATAACTGGCGGGTTGTTCTGGGTAGCATTTCCGGCTTGATTGGCATTGTAGCCTCGATTATTCCCCTGTTGGTGACTACCAGAACCACCACGGTTGTTATTTCTATTTCCATATCCTCCCTGGCCTCCCCGGCCAGTGCCAACCCAACAGGTGTCCTTAGAGTGACCACGTTTCCCACATGCTTCACATACTTTTAGCCCACAATGACCGGAATGGTGACGCTGGCAGGCATTACACCTGGGATGGGTGCCCATATATCCTCTTCCTTTCCTTCCACTGCCAGTCGTACCCTGAGCTGGCGGGTTTGGTGCTCCTCTCCTACCATCACCGCTAACACTTTGTTTGAAGTTCGAAAACTTTCTTTTGTTACTTCCTGACGACTCAACATGAGTCTCTTTCTCCTTTGCCTTAACATCACCAAACTTGTTCAGACGAATCGCCTCTTCTGTGAGAGCCACGCTCAAATCAATGGCTTCAGTAATAGTTGCTGGTTTGGAGGAGGTTACCATGCTAATGATTTGGGGAGCCAAACCCCAAATGAAGCGCTCAATACGCTTGTATTCCGGCGTAACCATGTAAGGAACCACTTGAGATAAGTCGTGAAACCTCTGAACGTACTCTGCTACTTTCGGACCATCCATCTTTAAGTGCCAAAATTCAGTCTCCAACCTCTGAATTTCTGCGCGTGAACAGTACTTTTTGCGCATCAACTCTTTCAATTCGGCCCAAGTCAGGGCGTAGGCGGCAGCTTCGCCTAGAGTTTGTACTTGTAGGTTCCACCATGACAGGGCTCCGTCTAGAAACAGCCCTGAAATGTACGTGACTTGTTGATCCTCAGCACACTTGCTCATGCGTAAGACGGAATCGGTTTTCTCAGCCCAGCGGGTAAAGGCAACTGCACCTCCTGTGCCATTGAAGTTAACTGGTTTGCAGTCTAAGAACTGCTTGTAGGTGCATCCTGCACGTATGTTAAAACATGTGTTTGGCATTAGCATCACCGCTAAAATCTCCAACTAGTTTGTGGTAGGTTCGAATGGCGTGGTATTACCGTGAGGTGGATTGTTATTGCCTTGATTAACACTTCCGCTCCCTCCTGGCTGAGAAGCTGCGTACTGCGCTATGGCAGCAGCAATGACTTGTTGTAGCTCTTCCTGAGTGGTAGGCATAGGCTGCTGTTGTCGTCTTGGTGGCATCTTTCTAAAAGATGGTTTAAGTTGGTTAGGCCATAGAAGGCTCCGATGTTACAATACGTAAGTCAGTTCGTAATATAGTGTACGTATATCGTAATAATAATAGTATAATCACATAACATCTCATGTTACCACATATTACAAATATCAATCACACAACATCCCATGCCATAAAATGTAAACAAGTAATCAAGCGAATCCAAAATATGGTGAGAAAACTGCGATTGCCATAATAATGAGACCACATCGTAAGTGTATACATACAATCATGAATCACTGGGGCTACATCACCCCTGTCAAAAGCTACGTCAGCATCAATACAACATCAAGTACATAACAAAAGTCAAATCATAATGTAGTCTCTCCAAAATGCTGTGCAAGTAAAAGCAATCGCTGTCTTCTCACCTCGCCTACCCTGTGGCACTGATGAGCTCAAGCAGATGGTGGTGGAGGAGGAGGGGGAAAACGGGTATAAAACAAACGGCGCATCTCTAACCAATCTGCCTCCATCGCCTGCTGCGTGCGAATAACGGAGGCAATCTGCTGCTCCAAAGTAGTAAGACGGGCAGCATAGTCAGGGGGTAATGATCGAAATGGCTGTAACGGAGAGGGTGCCTGACCATGGTACTGACATGGCCGAGCTCTCTCGAGCTCCTGCAGTCGCTGCTCGTGCGACTCATGCTGGTAAACAAAAGACATCAGTACATCCTCAATGGTGTGGCCCACGTGGAATCTGTGGTATGGATCGGTGGGTGGCATAGGGGAAAACGGAGACCAAAGCAGTGGATCTCGTGTGGGATCGAAGGGTGCTACGCCAAAAGGAGCAGTAATAGGTGGAACAAAAGGCATCTGTGGTAAGAAAGGCATGGGCATCGGTACATGCCCTGATGGGTGGGCTGAAGAGCCCTCTCCAGGCCCCGCTGGAGGTATGTATGTGGGAACCTGAAACGAAAAGTCAGCGTGTCTAGCGTCTGGAATCTGTGGGGGTAGTGGTGGGACGTCCTCATCAGCCGGGATCCACCCGTGCTGTGCCGGCTCGTCCGGTTGATCCATATGGGCAGCAAACAGAGCATGCTCAGGCTCTAAGGGAACAGGATCAAATAAGGGAGCCACAACCGGGTCAACGGGTGCCAGGTGCTCAAATGGTGGGTCAACAGGTACAGCAACAAGGGGTAGAGGATCAATGGGATCAACAGGGGCATGATCGTCTGCAATCAAGGGAATACCTAGGTGGTGATCAACAGCAATGGGCTCAAGGGGTATATCAGCATGCATAGGGTCATGCTCCGGTAACACATCAAGAGCAGCTGCCTGCTCAGGGGCAAGGGCAGGCTCCAAGTCATCGAATGCCATATCAAAGTCAAAATCAGGATCGATCGGGTCGAAAGGATCAATAGGATCAGCAGGATCCTCCATCATCTCGTCCATAGGGACAAACTCCAAATCGCGGTCAGGATCAAAGCCTGGGGGAAACACAGGGTCAGAATCCCCCTCATCGTCAAGAGCATAACCAAGTCCAGGCACTGGAGTAACAGAAAGAGCCTGGTCCGAATCAGACCCATGGGAATAGTGCTGCACACTAAGAGTATGTGTCGGTGCAGAAGCCACAGACTCAGAGGAGTCCTGGGCTGGGGAATGTGCAGGTGCCTCCGCATCCAGAGCATCTGCAATCAACAATGGGGCAACAGCAGGTAGGGCCTCGCCCTGAACGTCCTCCATAGGCTCTACCTCAAATAGGTCGACATCGTCCTCCTCGTCATCGAAAGGTAACTCCTGAACAGGATAAGAAGCGAGGGGTATGGGAGCAGGGATCACCGCTAGTGGCAAATCCCCGGCCGGAATATCAACAGGGAGCTCATCGTCGCCATCAGGTAGGGCGAATGGCTGGAAGTCGTCATCGTCGGTACTGGTAAAGTCTAACGTGTACACCTCGTGCTCCGAGGACTCTAAATCATCTGACACTATGGGTCTGGGTCCGGTGGTGCCTGAACCACCTGAATCTGACGAGTCCATGTACCTGTAACGCAAACATAAGTATGCACAAACTGTCAATCATATAATCAAATAATCACGTAAATCACCAAGTAAGCATTCAAATTATCCTCCTAGTCTTACTAGCCAATACCATCTAGTCTACAAGACTGCTCTATCCTTTACTTAACCCAAACCTCGATCCTCCAGATCGAACCCTATAACAAATCAACGTGCTCAATCTTCCTTAATCACCTCGATCCTCCAGATCGATCCTATATCAAACCAACGTGCTCAACTACCTTAACCATCTCGATCCTCCAGATCGATCCTCAGCCCTCCAAGCTGAACTTATAATTAATAAAATGTGCTCAACATTTGTTTGTAAAAAGTGTGGATCTGGACTTAAGTGGTATGCAGAAAAATGTTTTCGTGAGAGCCCTAGTGATCATAGTCTAGACTCGAGACAGAATCCTAGTTCGCTATGATCAGAGCTCTGATACCAAGCTGTCACACCCTGGCTTTGCGGAAGCGTGGTTAATTTTTGGTGTGACTTCTTAATACCATAGCTTAATCATAACAAGGCTATATGAATTTGAAAACCATGCAAGTCATCATTAAGTTTAGAAATCAACATACAATACCATTGTTTTAAACATACGACCATAATCCATCTTCAGTAACATTACATCTAATAACAAAACATAAACGAGGGTTAAGGATTGTGTCTTGTCCAGGAAAGAGAACACAACCCCTAATCCTTGATGACTTCATGAAGATTGCAGCGGAAAACGTTCATACCGTGCCATAATCCGTTAATTTCCTGAAATACATGTGAGTTGAAAAATCAACAATAATGTTGAGCGAGTTCATGTGCAAGTGAGTAAGTAAAACACTTGTAAGTATAAAAGTTTCCTGGTATGTAGCAGTGTAAGAGGACTTGTGATCACCAATGGTTTGCAAGGCCATTAGCATGTTGTGAAATGCAAGTAAGTAGACACAACCCTAGCTGATTTTTGCGTTGGGCAACCAAGTCACTCCAGGTCCGTTGTGGTTAGCCTCCGAGAGGTCCGTTTGGCCTGAAGCTGGGCTCGCTACACCCAAATAGATCTACCGCTCGAGTCCCTCGGTGTTCTAACTACCCATTCACATGATCTAAACCTCCTTACGTAATTCATACCGTGTATAAAGTACTTGTAAACAAAGTAACATGTATTTCACCCCCGCAGTTAAGAAAACTGAAAACAGTTAGAGAAAAGGGGGACATGAACTCACAGTGGATGCGTAAACTCTATCAAGCGTCTCTGAAGCAGTAAGCTGTGCAACGACCTACAAGTGCTAATTCTATTAGACGGACGGCCGTGCTTTAGCTTTACAGTTTATGTTTGCGGGAAATAGTTAGACAACTATTTCGTGTTACATTTTGTATATGCTTGATAGTTATTCTTCTTCCCAAGGATGGGGGATACAATACATGTGTGTAAGTTACGTTTTATCAATCTTGTGGTAATGTAATTACCGGTGTAACTTATATGTTTGTGTAAGCGTTCGCAAAGTTTTGGAATCATTAACGCTTGTAAATATTATTTTCATTCTAAAATAATATTTATGTATTTCACAAAATAATCATAAACAGTGTTGTGACAAATATATTTATCACGTTAATCTTTGTGAAAATCCCACCTCCGAATGTTTAGTAAAATATAGTGCTGGCGAAATTTATGTTTCGAAAGTATGTCCAAAAATAGTTGTAACACTTGTTGTGTAAAAAGTCTAAGTGTTAGGTTTTTAGGAAATTTCGCCAGAGTTTCCTCTGTAACTGGAGGTGGCCACGCTTTCAAGCGTATCATTTTCTTTTAATAAATCAACTCAATCAACTTCTTTATTCAATCAAACAATTTCCGACACATCAAACTAGTCAACAAGTATGTATATTTGCATAATCGCATGAACTTGTAGTTTTTCCGAATCTATATTATAAATCCCATCTATATACGTAGATCTTTATATAAAGTAGCTTTAATCTTGTAAAAACCTCGTGTTTAGAGAAAACCGTCTTTACAACTTCTAGTAACGAGTGACAAATATACTTCTTTGTCGGATCTTTCCATTTCACGAGTGTCTACACACTTGTGGTTTATAAAATCATATTTATTAGTGCAAGATCCATCTTTTAGAAAAACATGATTTCTTTAAAGTGTGGTCTTTCAAAAATACCACTTGCGGATACGTAGATCCGCTAGTTTTAAACACCATTTTACCGGTTAAATCACTTTTACACAAGTATAATATTTCACACAAGTTCATGTTTCTAAAATGTGGTAGTGTTTCACCTTTAACCCTTGTATCTATCAAAAACAAGCTTATGTGATGATACGTGATTTTACAAAGTCGGGTTAAACGAAGATTTGAGCTACCACATTATAGATCGGGTCACAATAAGCACAAATTTCAAGTCCTACGA
This sequence comes from Helianthus tuberosus, assembly GCA_030545235.1. Classification (NCBI taxonomy): domain Eukaryota; kingdom Viridiplantae; phylum Streptophyta; class Magnoliopsida; order Asterales; family Asteraceae; genus Helianthus; species Helianthus tuberosus. Next base: position 108,151,216 of record CM060370.1, on the reverse strand, counting down.
CTTTTACACAAGTTATATGCTATTAACCACCATTTTTGTGATTTTACTAGACTTTAAAGATCCAAAACGCGTGTTTACAATATTTAACCGACGAAAGTTCTTTTAACCACTTTAGATATGTGTAAAAACAAGTTTTAAAGGTTATACCTCTAGCTCAAGGCTAGGGAAGAGTTGTGACGAAAACCGCGTGGATAAAAGCCAACGAGAGTGGTCCTTCGCGTTCCGCTTGCACCAAAGCTCTTTATATGCGATCCTTGAAGTGTGTATGTGCTTGGAATGATGAGTGCAAGATCGAAAAGTATGATGGTGGTGTGTAGGGTGTTCGGCCGAGAGTGGGATAGAGCAAGAGAGATGAGTGAGTTTGTCTTGAGTTTTAGTGATAACCCTCTAGTAGTTAGTGTGTTTATATAGGCAAGACTTAGTGCTAATGTCCAATGGTCATTGTGTAGTGTGGATATTAGACATGGCAAGATCTTGGCAAGATTTCAAGTACTAGTGTGTCCCCTAGTTAGAGGGGCCGGTTACGAGAGTAAGGGGGGGGGGTATCTAGTTTGATTTTAATTAGATAGTTAGGAGTTTAGTTATGTTAATTAGGTTAGGTTAAGTGTTAACCTTGTTAGTTGCGTACGACGCGTTATGACGGGTGTTAGGGTAACCAGGGACCCTAACTGGCTCAGAAAAAGAGTAATAATAAAAATAGTAAAGTTTTCATGTTCCGGGTAAAGTCCGGGTGTTCGGTTGGATAGTAATCCGTTAAAGTGTTACAAAAGACTTTAAAGTGTCGTTATTACATTTTAGTGACACATTTTGTTTTCCCGACACTTTAGAAGTGTCTAGTAATATTTTCTCATTTCTGGCACTTTACTAGTCAGCTAGAAGCTGGTTAAATTATTAAAGTGCTGTGTTTGGTACTTAAAGTACGTTCTGGCACATCCGAATCAGTGTATCTTATCCCCTAGAGACGCGGTAACACAACCCTTATATCCTACACTCACTACCAGTGTAGTCAAAATATATGAGGCTCTTAACAGGCCTTGAGGCAGTATTTGCCTGATGCTGGTTATATCAGCATGTTCACTGTGTATCCGTTTAGTGCTACTGTGCTTTTTGTGCATCATGTTTGTCACTAGGGTTCAGTATGTAATCAATGTAGTGACAGCAATTAAAGTATGATGCAAGTAAGTGCATGTATCAGTATGCAGGTAGCAGTTTATCAGCTAGTTCAACCAAGCACAGTAATCAAGTAATAATTAATCATTAATTAAGTTGTACGGATACCTGGTTTTGTGCGGGTTGTCACATTCTCCCCCCGTTAAATAAATTTCGTCCCGAAATTTAAGTTCTGCTAGTAGAAGCAGGGTTCTTAGGAAATAAGTGGGGGTATTTCTCTTTCATCCGGTCCTCACGTTCCCAGGTAAATTCAGGACCATGTCTGGCATTCCAACGTACCTTGACGAGTTTGACACTGCTCCGGCGGGTCTTGTTAACTTTCCAATCCGTGACCTCAACAGGTTCTTCAACGAAGTGGAGCGTGTCGTCAATATGAATCTCGTCGATAGGAATGGCAACGTCAACTTGAGTTGGACTCTTCTTTAAATTGGATACATGAAATGTATCGTGAACACCATTTAGGTCAGCAGGTAGGTCCAACTTGTATGCTACCGTCCCAATTCTTTCTAGAATTCTAAAGGGACCAATGTAGCGTGGATTTAACTTTCCTCGCTTTCCAAAGCGCGCTACCCCTTTCCAGGGTGAAACCTTTAACAATACCATCTCTCCGACTTGGAAGTCCACATGCTTCCGGTTTGGATCCGCGTAGGCCCTTTGCCTGTGGCGAGCGGCTTCGATGCGTTTAAGAATTTGCGCGATCTTATCAGTCGTCTCTTGGACGATCTCGGGACCAGCAAGCTGCCTATCACCCGCGTCAGACCAACATAGTGGTGATCGACACTTGCGTCCGTATAGGGCCTCAAAAGGCGCAACACCAATACTGGTGTGGTAGCTGTTGTTATATGAAAATTCGACCAAGGGTAAGTGTTTATCCCAGCTACCTCCTAAATCCATAACACATGCCCTCAGCATGTCTTCCAACGTTTGTATTGTTCGCTCGCTCTGGCCATCAGTTTGCGGATGGAATGCAGTGCTCAGATTCAATTGTGAGCCAAAAGATTCTTGGAAAGATTGCCATATTCTTGACACAAATCTTCCGTCTCTATCAGAGATGATCGAGAGTGGTACTCCATGTCGTGCTACGATCTCTCTCATGTAAATTTCCGCAAGTTTACTAGTACTGTCTTTCTCCCTGATTGGCAGAAAATGTGCGGACTTTGTTAGGCGGTCAACAATCACCCAAATCATATCATGGCCTCTTGGCGTTCTTGGCAGTTTTGTAACAAAATCCATTGAGATTTGTTCCCATTTCCATTTGGGAATCTCAGGTTGTTGCAGAAGTCCCGAAGGCTTCTGGTATTCTGCCTTGACCTTAGCGCACGTTAAACATTTGCTTACGTAGACAGCAACGTCGCCTTTCATCCTAGGCCACCAATAGTAATCTTTAAGATCCTGGTACATCTTATCCGATCCAGGGTGGATAGAGTACCGTGACTTGTGCGCTTCGTCGAAAATAACTTCCCTTAATCCGTCAATCAGAGGAACCCAAATCCTTTTCTCAAAACATAACGTTCCTTCCTCGTTTGGTACCAAAAGCTTCTCCATTCCACGGAGATATTCTTCCTCAAGGTTTCCCTCCTTGAGAGCTTCCTTTTGTGCAGCACGAATGCGCGAGGGAAGGTCGGTTCGTACAATCATTTCCAATGCTCTAACCCTTATGGGCTTGATTCTTTCTTTACGACTTAGGGCATCGGCTACTACGTTTGCCTTCCCCGGGTGATACTTGATCTCGCAGTCGTAATCGTTTAGCAATTCAACCCATCGTCTCTGCCTCATATTCAGCTCTTTCTGGTTGAATATATGTTGCAGGCTCTTGTGATCTGTGAAGATTGTGCATTTTGTACCATACAGGTAGTGTCTCCAGATCTTTAGTGCAAAAACCACTGCGCCAAGCTCTAAATCATGTGTGGTATAATTCTTTTCGTGCACTTTCAGTTGGCGTGATGCGTAAGCAATGACCTTCTGGCGTTGCATCAACACACAACCCAATCCCTGACGCGATGCGTCGCAGTATACCACAAAATCGTCGGTACCTTCCGGTAGAGCTAAGATTGGCGCGTTGCAGAGCTTATCTTTTAATATCTGAAACGCTTCATCCTGTTTGATTCCCCAATCAAACGTCTTATCCTTCTGGGTCAGGAGTGTCAAAGGTTGAGTGATTTTTGAAAAATCCTCGATGAACCTTCGATAGTAGCCAGCCAAACCCAAGAATTGTCGAATCTCGGTTGGCGTTGTAGGCGTTTCCCAATTCTTGATTGCCTCGATCTTTGTGGGATCAACATGAATTCCATCCCCATTAACCACATGTCCAAGAAACTGGACTTCGCGTAGCCAAAACTCGCACTTAGAGAACTTGGCGTACAGCTGTTCTTTCTTTAGCAGCTCTAGTATGGTTCTAAGATGTTGTTCGTGTTCAGCCTTCGTCCTTGAGTAAATCAGGATGTCGTCGATGAATACAATCACGAACTTGTCTAAGTATGGCTTGCAAACTCTATTCATTAGGTCCATGAATACCGCAGGTGCGTTTGTCAAACCAAATGGCATCACGAGGAACTCGTAGTGTCCATAACGAGTTCGGAAGGCTGTTTTCGGGATACTTTCCTCCTGTATCCTTAATTGATGGTATCCAGATCGAAGATCGATCTTAGAATAACAGCTTGAACCTTGAAGTTGATCGAACAGATCGTCGATTCTTGGTAGTGGATACCTGTTCTTGATCGTTAGCTTGTTCAACTCTCTGTAGTCAATGCACATCCGAAAACTACCGTCCTTCTTTTTAACAAACAGGACTGGAGCTCCCCAAGGCGAGAAGCTTGGTCTAATAAAACCCTTGTCTAACAACTCTTGAAGTTGTGTCGACAGTTCCTGCATCTCAGATGGAGCAAGTCTGTATGGTGCCTTAGCCACAGGCGCGGCGCCTGGAACTAAGTCAATGTGAAACTCCACTTGCCTCTGAGGTGGCAGTCCAGGTAAGTCTTCTGGGAAGACTTCTGGATACTCCCTTACGACAGGGATGTCTTCGATTGTTGGCTCAGCAGCCTTCTTATCCACAATGTGTGCCAGGAAGGCAACACATCCCTTCTGCAAACACTTCCTTGCCTTCAAACAGCTGATAATTCTCAATGGCGTCTCACGCTTTTCTCCATGTACCACAATGGTCTCACCATCTTCAGTTGGAATACGAATCACTTTTTCGTGGCAAACAATCTCCGCTTTGTTGCCAGATAACCAATCCATTCCTACTACCACGTCGAAGCTTCCCAATGGGACCGGTAGTAGATCAAGAGTAAACTCGCGTTCTCCCAATTCTATCACACAACCTCTGATTACTTCGTCGGCTCCAACTAACTTTCCATCAGCTAATTCGATCGAGTAGGGTATGTCTAACTTATTAGCAGCTAACCCAAGCATATTCTTAAATTCTAACGATACGAAGCTATAGTCGGCACCAGTATCAAATAAAACGGATGCGTAGCGTTGATTGATAGGGAACGTACCGGTAACAACGTTGGGATCTTGGCGTGCTTCCTTTGCTCCGATCTGAAATACCCTTCCACGGGCTTGGTTCAATCCCGGGCAATCCTTTTTGAAGTGCCCAATGTCACCGCAATTGAAACATCCAAGTCTTTTACCACTTCCCGCACCATCCATAACTGGCGGGTTGTTCTGGGTAGCATTTCCGGCTTGATTGGCATTGTAGCCTCGATTATTCCCCTGTTGGTGACTACCAGAACCACCACGGTTGTTATTTCTATTTCCATATCCTCCCTGGCCTCCCCGGCCAGTGCCAACCCAACAGGTGTCCTTAGAGTGACCACGTTTCCCACATGCTTCACATACTTTTAGCCCACAATGACCGGAATGGTGACGCTGGCAGGCATTACACCTGGGATGGGTGCCCATATATCCTCTTCCTTTCCTTCCACTGCCAGTCGTACCCTGAGCTGGCGGGTTTGGTGCTCCTCTCCTACCATCACCGCTAACACTTTGTTTGAAGTTCGAAAACTTTCTTTTGTTACTTCCTGACGACTCAACATGAGTCTCTTTCTCCTTTGCCTTAACATCACCAAACTTGTTCAGACGAATCGCCTCTTCTGTGAGAGCCACGCTCAAATCAATGGCTTCAGTAATAGTTGCTGGTTTGGAGGAGGTTACCATGCTAATGATTTGGGGAGCCAAACCCCAAATGAAGCGCTCAATACGCTTGTATTCCGGCGTAACCATGTAAGGAACCACTTGAGATAAGTCGTGAAACCTCTGAACGTACTCTGCTACTTTCGGACCATCCATCTTTAAGTGCCAAAATTCAGTCTCCAACCTCTGAATTTCTGCGCGTGAACAGTACTTTTTGCGCATCAACTCTTTCAATTCGGCCCAAGTCAGGGCGTAGGCGGCAGCTTCGCCTAGAGTTTGTACTTGTAGGTTCCACCATGACAGGGCTCCGTCTAGAAACAGCCCTGAAATGTACGTGACTTGTTGATCCTCAGCACACTTGCTCATGCGTAAGACGGAATCGGTTTTCTCAGCCCAGCGGGTAAAGGCAACTGCACCTCCTGTGCCATTGAAGTTAACTGGTTTGCAGTCTAAGAACTGCTTGTAGGTGCATCCTGCACGTATGTTAAAACATGTGTTTGGCATTAGCATCACCGCTAAAATCTCCAACTAGTTTGTGGTAGGTTCGAATGGCGTGGTATTACCGTGAGGTGGATTGTTATTGCCTTGATTAACACTTCCGCTCCCTCCTGGCTGAGAAGCTGCGTACTGCGCTATGGCAGCAGCAATGACTTGTTGTAGCTCTTCCTGAGTGGTAGGCATAGGCTGCTGTTGTCGTCTTGGTGGCATCTTTCTAAAAGATGGTTTAAGTTGGTTAGGCCATAGAAGGCTCCGATGTTACAATACGTAAGTCAGTTCGTAATATAGTGTACGTATATCGTAATAATAATAGTATAATCACATAACATCTCATGTTACCACATATTACAAATATCAATCACACAACATCCCATGCCATAAAATGTAAACAAGTAATCAAGCGAATCCAAAATATGGTGAGAAAACTGCGATTGCCATAATAATGAGACCACATCGTAAGTGTATACATACAATCATGAATCACTGGGGCTACATCACCCCTGTCAAAAGCTACGTCAGCATCAATACAACATCAAGTACATAACAAAAGTCAAATCATAATGTAGTCTCTCCAAAATGCTGTGCAAGTAAAAGCAATCGCTGTCTTCTCACCTCGCCTACCCTGTGGCACTGATGAGCTCAAGCAGATGGTGGTGGAGGAGGAGGGGGAAAACGGGTATAAAACAAACGGCGCATCTCTAACCAATCTGCCTCCATCGCCTGCTGCGTGCGAATAACGGAGGCAATCTGCTGCTCCAAAGTAGTAAGACGGGCAGCATAGTCAGGGGGTAATGATCGAAATGGCTGTAACGGAGAGGGTGCCTGACCATGGTACTGACATGGCCGAGCTCTCTCGAGCTCCTGCAGTCGCTGCTCGTGCGACTCATGCTGGTAAACAAAAGACATCAGTACATCCTCAATGGTGTGGCCCACGTGGAATCTGTGGTATGGATCGGTGGGTGGCATAGGGGAAAACGGAGACCAAAGCAGTGGATCTCGTGTGGGATCGAAGGGTGCTACGCCAAAAGGAGCAGTAATAGGTGGAACAAAAGGCATCTGTGGTAAGAAAGGCATGGGCATCGGTACATGCCCTGATGGGTGGGCTGAAGAGCCCTCTCCAGGCCCCGCTGGAGGTATGTATGTGGGAACCTGAAACGAAAAGTCAGCGTGTCTAGCGTCTGGAATCTGTGGGGGTAGTGGTGGGACGTCCTCATCAGCCGGGATCCACCCGTGCTGTGCCGGCTCGTCCGGTTGATCCATATGGGCAGCAAACAGAGCATGCTCAGGCTCTAAGGGAACAGGATCAAATAAGGGAGCCACAACCGGGTCAACGGGTGCCAGGTGCTCAAATGGTGGGTCAACAGGTACAGCAACAAGGGGTAGAGGATCAATGGGATCAACAGGGGCATGATCGTCTGCAATCAAGGGAATACCTAGGTGGTGATCAACAGCAATGGGCTCAAGGGGTATATCAGCATGCATAGGGTCATGCTCCGGTAACACATCAAGAGCAGCTGCCTGCTCAGGGGCAAGGGCAGGCTCCAAGTCATCGAATGCCATATCAAAGTCAAAATCAGGATCGATCGGGTCGAAAGGATCAATAGGATCAGCAGGATCCTCCATCATCTCGTCCATAGGGACAAACTCCAAATCGCGGTCAGGATCAAAGCCTGGGGGAAACACAGGGTCAGAATCCCCCTCATCGTCAAGAGCATAACCAAGTCCAGGCACTGGAGTAACAGAAAGAGCCTGGTCCGAATCAGACCCATGGGAATAGTGCTGCACACTAAGAGTATGTGTCGGTGCAGAAGCCACAGACTCAGAGGAGTCCTGGGCTGGGGAATGTGCAGGTGCCTCCGCATCCGGAGCATCTGCAATCAACAATGGGGCAACAGCAGGTAGGGCCTCGCCCTGAACGTCCTCCATAGGCTCTACCTCAAATAGGTCGACATCGTCCTCCTCGTCATCGAAAGGTAACTCCTGAACAGGATAAGAAGCGAGGGGTATGGGAGCAGGGATCACCGCTAGTGGCAAATCCCCGGCCGGAATATCAACAGGGAGCTCATCGTCGCCATCAGGTAGGGCGAATGGCTGGAAGTCGTCATCGTCGGTACTGGTAAAGTCTGACGTGTACACCTCGTGCTCCGAGGACTCTAAATCATCTGACACTATGGGTCTGGGTCCGGTGGTGCCTGAACCACCTGAATCTGACGAGTCCATGTACCTGTAACGCAAACATAAGTATGCACAAACTGTCAATCATATAATCAAATAATCACGTAAATCACCAAGTAAGCATTCAAATTATCCTCCTAGTCTTACTAGCCAATACCATCTAGTCTACAAGACTGCTCTATCCTTTACTTAACCCAAACCTCGATCCTCCAGATCGAACCCTATAACAAATCAACGTGCTCAATCTTCCTTAATCACCTCGATCCTCCAGATCGATCCTATATCAAACCAACGTGCTCAACTACCTTAACCATCTCGATCCTCCAGATCGATCCTCAGCCCTCCAAGCTGAACTTATAATTAATAAAATGTGCTCAACATTTGTTTGTAAAAAGTGTGGATCTGGACTTAAGTGGTATGCAGAAAAATGTTTTCGTGAGAGCCCTAGTGATCATAGTCTAGACTCGAGACAGAATCCTAGTTCGCTATGATCAGAGCTCTGATACCAAGCTGTCACACCCTGGCTTTGCGGAAGCGTGGTTAATTTTTGGTGTGACTTCTTAATACCATAGCTTAATCATAACAAGGCTATATGAATTTGAAAACCATGCAAGTCATCATTAAGTTTAGAAATCAACATACAATACCATTGTTTTAAACATACGACCATAATCCATCTTCAGTAACATTACATCTAATAACAAAACATAAACGAGGGTTAAGGATTGTGTCTTGTCCAGGAAAGAGAACACAACCCCTAATCCTTGATGACTTCATGAAGATTGCAGCGGAAAACGTTCATACTGTGCCAGAATCCGTTAATTTCCTGAAATACATGTGAGTTGAAAAATCAACAATAATGTTGAGCGAGTTCATGTGCAAGTGAGTAAGTAAAACACTTGTAAGTATAAAAGTTTCCTGGTATGTAGCAGTGTAAGAGGACTTGTGATCACCAATGGTTTGCAAGGCCATTAGCATGTTGTGAAATGCAAGTAAGTAGACACAACCCTAGCTGATTTTTGCGTTGGGCAACCAAGTCACTCCAGGTCCGTTGTGGTTAGCCTCCGAGAGGTCCGTTTGGCCTGAAGCTGGGCTCGCTACACCCAAATAGATCTACCGCTCGAGTCCCTCGGTGTTCTAACTACCCATTCACATGATCTAAACCTCCTTACGTAATTCATACCGTGTATAAAGTACTTGTAAACAAAGTAACATGTATTTCACCCCCGCAGTTAAGAAAACTGAAAACAGTTAGAGAAAAGGGGGACATGAACTCACAGTGGATGCGTAAACTCTATCAAGCGTCTCTGAAGCAGTAAGCTGTGCAACGACCTACAAGTGCTAATTCTATTAGACGGACGGCCGTGCTTTAGCTTTACAGTTTATGTTTGCGGGAAATAGTTAGACAACTATTTCGTGTTACATTTTGTATATGCTTGATAGTTATTCTTCTTCCCAAGGATGGGGGATACAATACATGTGTGTAAGTTACGTTTTATCAATCTTGTGGTAATGTAATTACCGGTGTAACTTATATGTTTGTGTAAGCGTTCGCAAAGTTTTGGAATCATTAACGCTTGTAAATATTATTTTCATTCTAAAATAATATTTATGTATTTCACAAAATAATCATAAACAGTGTTGTGACAAATATATTTATCACGTTAATCTTTGTGAAAATCCCACCTCCGAATGTTTAGTAAAATATAGTGCTGGCGAAATTTATGTTTCGAAAGTATGTCCAAAAATAGTTGTAACACTTGTTGTGTAAAAAGTCTAAGTGTTAGGTTTTTAGGAAATTTCGCCAGAGTTTCCTCTGTAACTGGAGGTGGCCACGCTTTCAAGCGTATCATTTTCTTTTAATAAATCAACTCAATCAACTTCTTTATTCAATCAAACAATTTCCGACACATCAAACTAGTCAACAAGTATGTATATTTGCATAATCGCATGAACTTGTAGTTTTTCCGAATCTATATTATAAATCCCATCTATATACGTAGATCTTTATATAAAGTAGCTTTAATCTTGTAAAAACCTCGTGTTTAGAGAAAACCGTCTTTACAACTTCTAGTAACGAGTGACAAATATACTTCTTTGTCGGATCTTTCCATTTCACGAGTGTCTACACACTTGTGGTTTATAAAATCATATTTATTAGTGCAAGATCCATCTTTTAGAAAAACATGATTTCTTTAAAGTGTGGTCTTTCAAAAATACCACTTGCGGATACGTAGATCCGCTAGTTTTAAACACCATTTTACCGGTTAAATCACTTTTACACAAGTATAATATTTCACACAAGTTCATGTTTCTAAAATGTGGTAGTGTTTCACCTTTAACCCTTGTATCTATCAAAAACAAGCTTATGTGATGATACGTGATTTTACAAAGTCGGGTTAAACGAAGATTTGAGCTACCACATTATAGATCGGGTCACAATAAGCACAAATTTCAAGTCCTACGACTTTTACACAAGTTATATGCTATTAACCACCATTTTTGTGATTTTACTAGACTTTAAAGATCCAAAACGCGTGTTTACAATATTTAACCGACGAAAGTTCTTTTAACCACTTTAGATATGTGTAAAAACAAGTTTTAAAGGTTATACCTCTAGCTCAAGGCTAGGGAAGAGTTGTGACGAAAACCGCGTGGATAAAAGCCAACGAGAGTGGTCCTTCGCGTTCCGCTTGCACCAAAGCTCTTTATATGCGATCCTTGAAGTGTGTATGTGCTTGGAATGATGAGTGCAAGATCGAAAAGTATGATGGTGGTGTGTAGGGTGTTCGGCCGAGAGTGGGATAGAGCAAGAGAGATGAGTGAGTTTGTCTTGAGTTTTAGTGATAACCCTCTAGTAGTTAGTGTGTTTATATAGGCAAGACTTAGTGCTAATGTCCAATGGTCATTGTGTAGTGTGGATATTAGACATGGCAAGATCTTGGCAAGATTTCAAGTACTAGTGTGTCCCCTAGTTAGAGGGGCCGGTTACGAGAGTAAGGGGGGGGGGGTATCTAGTTTGATTTTAATTAGATAGTTAGGAGTTTAGTTATGTTAATTAGGTTAGGTTAAGTGTTAACCTTGTTAGTTGCGTACGACGCGTTATGACGGGTGTTAGGGTAACCAGGGACCCTAACTGGCTCAGAAAAAGAGTAATAATAAAAATAGTAAAGTTTTCATGTTCCGGGTAAAGTCCGGGTGTTCGGTTGGATAGTAATCCGTTAAAGTGTTACAAAAGACTTTAAAGTGTCGTTATTACATTTTAGTGACACATTTTGTTTTCCCGACACTTTAGAAGTGTCTAGTAATATTTTCTCATTTCTGGCACTTTACTAGTCAGCTAGAAGCTGGTTAAATTATTAAAGTGCTGTGTTTGGTACTTAAAGTACGTTCTGGCACATCCGAATCAGTGTATCTTATCCCCTAGAGACGCGGTAACACAACCCTTATATCCTACACTCACTACCAGTGTAGTCAAAATATATGAGGCTCTTAACAGGCCTTGAGGCAGTATTTGCCTGATGCTGGTTATATCAGCATGTTCACTGTGTATCCGTTTAGTGCTACTGTGCTTTTTGTGCATCATGTTTGTCACTAGGGTTCAGTATGTAATCAATGTAGTGACAGCAATTAAAGTATGATGCAAGTAAGTGCATGTATCAGTATGCAGGTAGCAGTTTATCAGCTAGTTCAACCAAGCACAGTAATCAAGTAATAATTAATCATTAATTAAGTTGTACGGATACCTGGTTTTGTGCGGGTTGTCACAAACGGGGTCTTAGACAGGGAGATCCTATGTCCCCTTACCTGTTCACATTAGTAATGGAAGTCCTCTCGTTGCTGTTACATCAAGCTGCTGATCGAAATTCTGCTTTTAAATACCATGCCAAGTGTAAGCAACAGAAAATTCTTAATGTTTCTTTTGCTGATGACCTATTTTTGTTCGTAAATGCGGATTCAATCTCAGTTAAAGTTATGAGAGATGCTTTGGACTTGTTCACCAGAGTTTCGGGTTTAAAACCGAATTTGACGAAGAGTACGGCGTTTTTTAGTAATGTCGCCCAACATGACAAACAGTCAATTCTGTCGCTATTGCTGTTTAAAGAGGGAGAGCTTCCTGTCTGGTACTTGGGAGTTCCGTTAATCTCCTCCAAACTTATGTACAAAGATTGCAAGATCCTGGTGGACCGTGTCGATAAAAAGATTGACCATTGGATGAATAAGTCCTTGTCTTTTGCGGGTAGGCTTCAGTTGATTAATTCAGTTATTTTGGCTATGCACGTTTACTGGGCTTCGGTTTTTATGCTTCCGTCCCGTATTATTAGTGATATTGAAAAAAGAATGAGGAATTTTCTGTGGGGTGGCGGTCCGTTAAAGTTGCTAATCCTAAGGTGGCTTGGAAAAATGTTTGTCTTCCAAAGTATGGGGGTGGGTTGGGGATTAGAAGGATTTCAGATGTGAACAAATCTCTTCTTGCTAATCATGTTTGGAGCATTCTTGTTAAACGAGAGTCGCTTTGGGTCAAATGGGTTCATTCTTACAGGATCAAGGGAAAGAATTTCTGGGATATTTCGTGTCGAGGCAGCGTAACTTGGGGGTGGAGGAAAATCTTAGCTATTCGTCCTTACATTCGTTCTTTTATATGGTATATTATTCGTGATGGCCGTAAAGCTAATGCTTGGAATGATAACTAGTGCACGTGTAGTCCTCTTCGAGATTTTATAACCCCTAGACGTATACATGGAGGGGGTTTTAGCATGCAATCCACTGTTTCAGAACTGGTGGATCAACAAAATCTTTGGAAATGTCCGATAGCTTGGTATGATCTCTACCCAGTGCTGATTAATTTAATTCCTCCAATTCTGGATCAGAATGCCGAAGACAAACTGGTGTGGAAGGATCGGCAGGGTAGTCAAAAGTTTTTCAGCTCTAGCAAAGTTTGGGACAACATCCGGAGTCGAGGTGACGAGGTGGATTGGGTGAAGCTGGTGTGGTTTAGCCAATGCATCCCTAGACACTCCTTCCACTTGTGGCTGGTCATTAAAAACAAGCTAAAAACCCAGGATCGCATGGGTGTGTGGGACGCAGGTAGTGCAACCAATCTCAATCTTATGTGTTGTCCTCTTTGCCTTCACGGTAAAGACTCTCGTGATCATTTGTTCTTCCAATGTTCTTTTGCATTGCAAGTTTGGGACCAGGTAAAAAGAATGGCTTACATGGATACAGTTGATGCCAGTTGAGACGCTATCATGGCTTGGTTTGCTCAGCGGATGAGATCTAAAACGGCTGAAAGTATTGTTAGTAAACTGGTCGTGGCGCTTCTACTTATTACATTTGGCATGAGAGGAATAATAGGCTTTTTACTCCTACTCATCGAAATGCTCACATGATTGCCAATATTGTTTTACATACGGTGCGTCTTAAGCTGATGACTTTCAGAGAGGGGAGGCATGCGAAGAATCCTTTGCTGTTAGAGAGGTGGAAGACCCAAGTGAGGGCTATGAGTATTGAACCGGGCTAGAGTGGTAGTCTAAGGTTTTGGTTTGTAGCCATTGTTTCGGCTTTGGTAGTGTTTTTCGTTACTTTGGTTTGTTTTGGTTGTTAGGGGTCGTTTGTTTTTGGTTTTGCCTTGTCTTGGTATGCCAAGACTGGCTCTAGTGTGTCGCTCTGGCACACTCGTGTAATTTTTTAATTATTTATAAAATTCACCGGGGTAACCCTTTACCAAAAAAAAATTCAAAATTCATCTCGCACGATTTTAAAACATTTTTATACTTATCTAGTACACCTACTTTATGATTTCAAAAGTATTATGTAAGGTTTCAAAAACATTAAACACATTTCTAAAAGAAACCCCATGCATAGTTTTCGAAAACATTTTTCTCTTACATTGACTTAACCTTCAAATTCTGCTTCATATATCGCCTTGGCATATCTAGCGTCTCAACTTCATAAGCATTTTTACCTCATGTTTTGACTTAAGCACGTCTAGTGCAAGGTTTTGAAACGCCCCCCGCTTTTCAAATTCCAAAATCCATATGGGATCTTCTTGCCATCACAATTAGATCCTCATGGATGTTTATTATTCAAATCGGAGTCCTTAATTAGATTCCTTGTGTACCTTAATTCGAACATTTCGATTCCTTATAATCGAAATCGAATTTTCTTTTTAAAATCTTTCTATCTTATAGTTATATTCTTGGAAATATTAAAAGTGCCAATCAAAATCTACGGATTGGATACCTGGTGTGCTTTAAATACATATACACAATTAACAAACAAATTAACAAAATGATAACAAATTGAAAATTTAGTTAAACAATTTTGTGGTTATGTATTTTCTTATATGTTTTGTGTTTTTGAGTATTCATTATCCAAATCCTCATAGAATTTTTCCATATCTTCATATGAGAGATTCATAATAGGATATCCAAAGGTACTACCTTAAATCCTTATTGGGCTTCTACCTGATAGTTAAGACCCTTGGATTATATAGTACCATTCTATGATTCAAAAAGAGACCCTTTGAGTGGTCTAGTAAAAAAAAAGATTGATTCAGAATCTAGTTAAGAATGACATGTGATGATATAAGCTGAAAAGACTCCTTGGTGGTCTAGTTAAAGAGATCATTTATTGACTCAATTAAAAGGACCCTAGGATAGTCTAGTCACACTCATCACAGGTTTGATCATTTGGTTTTCCCCTACACATTATAAAATGCACTGTGCGGACTATACAAGGAATTACGTAATTATGGACGCGTACATAATTATGAAATTCAGTGCACAGGAACCCAGTAAGATTTATTATGTGTAAGAACCGATAGTGGCAACAATAACGAAATGTGAACAATGTAATGGAGGTACGGTGGACGCACCAATGGCGCTTTATATACTTGTATATAAGTGTCCCTCTTACATTGCAAGCATGATGTTATTTAAAGTTACTAAAAGTTCAGGACTCTAACCAGTGTTGTTTGATCTTTTCAACTTCATGTCTCAAGCTCTCACAAGTTTCCTCTAAATAAAATTTGGGACGGAATTTTCTGAAGTAGGGGAGACTGTGACACCTGTGCCTCCATGGCCATCAAACAAATATCCAAATCAATGGAATACTGTATTTCATACTTGGGATTTGTAAAAATATGAGTATCATTGGCACATATCAATTCTTGATCGATTTCGAGCTTTAAATCGCTTTCTGGAAGGTTATACGCAAACCGATGCGTAAATATAACTAGTTTAATGTAACAAACACCCTGGAACATTAATTTATGCTTAACATACCTTAAATATCCTTTACATAACTTAGAAATAAGTTTTGAAGGCTTTGGTATGGCAAAATCAAGTTTATTCGCTTACACGGACTAAATTCGACAAACTGCAAAAGTATGCCAATTCGTACTGTAACGAACATTTTGGAACATGATCATAAGTTAAACATACCATAAATATCCTTTACATAGCTTAGAAATAGGCTTTGAGGGGTTCGGTGTGCTAAAATAAACTTTTTGGTCATTCAGGGACTAAAAGCGTCAAAAAGTGCTTAAGTTTGCATTTTCGCGCATATCTTACGTTATGAATACATCCGGACATCCAAAAATTTATTTAATCATTAAAATATTTTATTTTAGTGATTGGCATGATAAAATTCCATTCGTCGTGTAATTTGGATCGTTTTTCGCATTCGTTCGTGTTTCGTCGTAATTAACCGAACAACGCAACCGTACGACCAAACGAACCGACATACGACATATTTTTGAGCATGTTTCATGTTCCCTATACTTTAACTTCATTTTAGAGCCTTGAAATGGGATTAACGGGGCTTAAACGTGTCAAAAATGCATCAAAAACCATGTTTTGCACATTCAGGGACCAAAATTGACAATCTGCCATAGTTATCTTAGGAAGGGACCAAAGTTGAAAATCTGATTTCCAGCTTGTTCCAGCTGTTCCCCTCATTTGCACATGGTTTTAATGAAACTATGGGCTTGTTTTGGGGTACCCATGGTATTCTAAAACCATGGGCACACATGTAAGGTCCAGATTTAAGCTCGGTTTTCGATGAACGATCCTAACGGTTGTAAGAAAACTATAAATACCCTACCCCATTCACTCAAAACTCACACCTTGATCTGATTGCTCTCTAAGTTGAAGTGCTTTCACTTCATACCTGAGAATAATCGGGTCAAGCTTCCGTTCTTGGACCTTTTGTAAGTATTCTTTCGTTCTTTTATGCGTTTTTAGCACGAAAGTCAAACTTTGTTTGACTTTCTGTATTGACCAGTTTATGGTCAACACGAAGTTTGTTTGAACTTCATAACGTGAGCGTAATCACGATGGTTATAGTCCCTAGTGACTATACCTACTGATTACCACGTTTTTTAGGCATAGTGACGAGTCGTAGTTTCGGCCAAAATGCGTATTCTTGCGTATTTTGTAACCAAACTACTTTTACGTATCAAGACCCTTTGTTTTGATACCAAACCTGTTTTCAAACCTCGTTAAACATGTTTTAACATGTTTAGCTCGTCACTTTAGGTTTAGTGCTTGTATAGGGTCGTAAGGTAAGCGGTCTAAAGAACCGCTTAGACTTTCGAACCCGGCCCGTTTGGTCGATCTTTAGGATCCGACCAAACACATTAGGTGACCATAGTTGTATAGGGAATAACCTTCTGAGGTTATACCTTATGGTCACTTCGTTTAAGTAGTTGTATGATAAGTAGTTTATATGCCTTAGGTAAATGACCAAAATGCCCTTTTTGCGCCAAAATTCATTTTAAGCATATGTAACATAATTTTTTATATCTAAACTGATTAGGCAACAATATTAGGCATGTTAAGGCATATTTTACTTATCATAGGACTAGTTAGGCGGTCCAAACATGTTTTACATGAACGACGCGTTAAAGTAGCGTAAGCTACCTAAACGGGTCGTAACGGGTCGTAAGCACTTAGGATAGGTTTCATTTTAGAATGTAGGCTTTGTTAAACCATATTACATGAGTTTCTATACTCATTTGGTTTACGAAACCTCATCCTATCCAATCTCCCGATTTAGGTCTGGTTATTTACGTAGTTACCTATATTAGGTGCCGTTTGATTCCATGATCCCTCTAGCTTTGCTTGGTTGTTGTTCAAAACTTCTAAGCACCCTCAAGTGAGTACATAGTCCACTCTTTTACTGGTTTCAAACATTTTGGGGTGAAACACATGTGCCTACTTGTTACTTTCGTGCTTTCCATGTTTTCATATCATATGCTTGTTATGTTCATTAGTACACTTATAGTACATGATTTCATTGTGTTTATGCTATGTATGTCCATTGTGTGCATACATAGTACATCGTTTTCCATTACATTTTATGCTATGTATGTCCATTGTGTGCATACTTAGTACATCGTTTTACATTATGTTTTTGCTATGTATGTCCATTGTGTGCATACTTAGTACATCGTTTTACATTACATTATATGATATGTATGTCCATTGTGTGCATACTTTGTACAATTGTTTCACATCACATGCTATGTATGTCCATTGTGTGCATACTTAGTACATCGTTTTACATTATGTTTTTGCTATGTATGTCCATTGTGTGCATACTTAGTACATCGTTTTACATTACATTTTATGCTCTGTATGTCCATTGTGTGCATACTTAGTACATTTGTTTCACATCACATGCTTTGTATGTCCATTTTATTGCATACTTAGTACATTTGTTTCACATCACATGCTATGTATGTCCATTTTATTGCATACTTAGTACATTTGTTTTGCATCACATGCTTACATTATGGTATGACATTTGGTTTGTTTAAATGGGTCAAAAATACATTCATTAACATTAGCTACGCCGTTCGTTAGTAGGTAGTGGTACCATAGGAATTGACAACTCCCGTTCCTGACATCCTAGGTATGTTTGGATGGAAGGAATGGCCGAATTCGATAAACATAACTCAGATAAACCTTTAAATTCGTTTAGGGGTTTATCGCCACAGTCACAAGGCTTGAATGTATGCATTTTCACATTACCGCATAAATGTTTGTATCAGTAAAGCATGCATTATTTCACAAAGCATAACTTTTGATTTATTCAAACACTTTGTTTTGTACACTTTTACATATGGTTAAGTAGTCACTTTTTGCATATCATACATAACATTGTTTACACATTACATGATTTACATTTGACATTAGACATGGTTTTTCACATAAACATTTTGACATTTGATTATACATAAACATTTTTACACTGGTGATTTGTTTGGTAAGTGATTTAAGTAACGAGGCGTGTGTAATATGATAAAAGCATGGTGGATATGCCGCTGGTACTTCCTATATATAAGTGCTTTTATGATATTACATATCGTAGCAGTATTTAAACCATTTCAGTTTAGACATATTACATTTTACACAGATAACATATTTTTCCCATAAACATTGTTTTACAAACAACGTATTTTATACAAACTCATTTTTACTTGGTTATTCATTTCATTATGCCTTGTTCTTTTATATTATCTAATTTCTTATCACTTTTTGTATGATTTATAAAAGAAAACATTTTACAAGGTTCATGACTTGTTTTTTATTAAACATTTTCTTTAAACCTACAAGTCATGAATCCTAAATCAATAAAACCTATGTATCTCACAGGCATCTTTATGCTGACGTACCTATTTTCACATGTGTTTCAGGAAATGATGCATAGGATTGATCAAGATATACTTAGGCAGACTCGGGCCTTAGTGACATTAAAAGATTCAAGACTAGTTAATTATGTTGTGTTTCCTTGTTTAAAGATAATCTTGTAATTAAATAAAACAAAACTTCAATTTCCATGTGTTATGAAACAATGATTCTGTTACAACACTCCCCGACGATTCCGCCAGGATTTGTTGTTTTATGTGGTCGGGGTGTGACAACGAGCTTGAGCAGGGTTGACTTGGGGTTGGGTTGGACCACCTTGGATTGGGTTGAATTGACAAGCAGTTGCCAGGTGACCGAGTCGTCCACATGATGCACACAGACGACACTGTAGGTAAGCTTGGTAAGGTGCATTACACTTGTTGCACATCAGTGCAATACCGGCATAAGGTTTCCTGGAAGGTGGTTGAACAGCAGCAAGATTGGCAACAGCTTTGTTTTGGATAGCAAAGCGGCATATGTCAACAAAATGTCCCCATCGTCCACAGTGGGTACATTTGAAGCAGGGTATGAGATTTGAATGATGACGGTAGTATCGATTGCACCATGGGGCAGCTCCCAAGTACGGCTTCCTGGCTGGCGGTGTTGCCACTTGGCTAGGTCCCGCTTGATTTGGTGCAACTGCTGCGGGTTTCTTTGAAGCCTTACGCTTTCTTGATTTTGGTGAAGGCTTGGCTTCTGCTTCTTTTTGTGACTCTTGAGTGGCTTCCTCCTGGAGATGATACATGGCAGTAGCTAATTCAACAGTCTTCAGGACTACTTCGCCTATTCGCTGGGCAAATTTGGCAGTCTGCTCAGATATCTAGGCGTTATTGCGATGAAGAGACATTCTAAGGCAAACAAATGAGACGATGACAAATCAAAGTAATCGGGTCATATTAATGTATCCCGAAGACATGCTTTAGCCTATAAGTGGACACTCACCCCAAGAGTTCCCAGGTAAGAGTGACTGGTCCGATTATGTGGATTTGTACGAACACTCTAGCCTTAGACAGAAAACTCAGAGTACAGGCATCCACTCTTCCAGATTGCACGTGTTCACACTATAAGACCCAAACTTTGACGAGATTTTGAAAATTCGGATGGCACTAAGCCAAAAACAAATCATCCGAAAGGGTGGGTGATTATTTTCAAAATCGTTTTGAAAACTTAGAGGGTTCAAAACTTAGTAATCAATCATCCTAGAACAGATGATTGATTTTCAAAGTGGTTCTGAAATTTATTTTCTTATTGTGGTTGTCACCTAAGGATAGGTGACGGTATTGTTTTAAGATCTAAACACAAGGATCTTGTGTTAGGGTCCTAGGAAGGTTATAGACTAGGTCAAAGCATTAATAATAACCTAATTCCCTATAACCATGAGCTCTGATACCAACTTTTCTGTCACACCCCGACCACGTAAAACAACAAATTGTGGCGGAATCGTCGGGGAGTGTTGTAACAGAATCATTGTTTCATAACACATGGAAATTTAAATGTTGTTTTATTGATTAAAAGAAGTTAGAATGTCTTTACAACAAGGAAGCATAACATAATTAACTATTCTTGCATCTTTTATTGTCACTAAGGCCCAAGTCCGCCTAAGTGTATCTTGATTAATCCTATGCATCATTTCCTGAAACACATGTGAAAATAGGTACGTCAGCATAAAAATGCCTGTGAGATACGTAGGTTTTATTGATTTAGGATTCATGACATATAAGTTTAGAGAAAAATATGTTTTACCAAAGTTAGTCATGATCCTTGTAAAATGTTTTCTTTTATAAATCATACAAAAGTGATAAGAAATCAGATAATATAAAAGAACAATGCAGAATGAAATGAATAACCAAGTAAAAATGAGTTTGTATAAAATATGTTGTTTGTAAAACAATGTTTCATGAAGATATGATATAAGTGTAAAATGTATTATGTCTAACTTGAAATAGTTTAAATAACGCTACGATATGTAATACCATAAAAGCACTTATATATAGGAAGTACCAGCGGCGTATCCACCATGCTTTTATCTTATTACACATCCCTCGTTATTTAAATCACTTACCAAAACAAACCACCAATGTAAAAATGTTTATGTATAACCAAATGTAATGTATAGTGAATAAAAGCATTTATTGATTAAAAGCATTTACTCAACCCTATAAGAAAGAAATGTACAAAACAATGTATTTGATAAATTATAATCAAAAATTATGTTTTGTAAAATGATGCATGCTTTACTGATACAAACATTTATGCGGTAATGTAAAACGTCTACATCCAAGCCTTGCGACTGTAGAATAAACCCTAGAACAAAGTCAAAGGTCTACCTAGAAATGTATTCGGATTCGGTCATTCCTTCCACCCAAACAAACCTAGGATTTGAGGAATGGGAGTTGTCAAGTCCTATGGTACCACTACCTACTACCGAGCGGTATGATCGGTGTTAATGAATGTATTAGTCTCATTAAACAAACCAAATGTTATACCAAATGTAAGCATGTTTTATGAAAACAATGTACCTAGTATGCTAAGTGAACATACCAAGTAGAAATGTAAAACAATGTGTCCATATGTTACTGGAACATATGCAACATAAATGCAATGTAAAACAATGTACTAAGTATGCAACAAATGAACATACATAGCATAAAATGTAATGTAAAAACAATGTGTCCATATGCTAAGTAAACATATGCAACAGAAATGAATGTAAAACAATGTGCTAGCATGCTAAGTGAACATACATAGCGAAACATAATGAAATCATGTACTATAAGTGTACTAATGAACATAGCAAGTATAGGATATAAAAACATGAAAAGCATGAAAGTAACAAGTAGGCACATGTGTTTCACCCCAAAACATTTGAAAAACAGTAAAAGAGGGGACTATGTACTCACTTGAGGGTGCTTAGAAGTCTTGAATAACAACCAAGCAAAGCTAGAGGGATCACGGAAAACAAACGGCCCCTAATATAGATAACTACATTAATAACCGGACCTAAATCGAAAGATCAGATAGAATGAGGTTTCGTAAACCAAATGAGTATAGGAACTCATGTAATATGGTTTAACAAAGCCTACATTCTAAAATGAAACCTAACCTAAGTGCTTACGACCCATTACGACCCGTTTAGGTAGCTTACGCTACTTTAACGCGTCGTTCGCGTAAAACGCGTTTGGAACGCCTAACTAGTCCTATGACAAGTATTATATGCCTTAACATGTATAATAATGTTACCTAATCAGTTTAGATGTGAAAATTTAGGTTTTTTTTTGGGTAAAGGTTTCACCCTGGTAAATTTTATATCACAACAAACGCCAAAAAAGAACATGTGGGGGACAAAAAAATCCACCAGTTCATATACCCGACATGCCAGGTATATGTACAGCCAAACAAAACAAACAACCAAAACTAAACAAACCTACAAACTAGCATTTAAACATTGCTAATCTGCAACCCTGTCTTCTCCAATGCCCTTAGCCGATCCCTTCATATATCACGAGCCCTTTTGGAAACTTCCGGTCTCTAAGAATTTGGTTCACTAAAGTAGAGTTCTTAAATTTAAGCGTTACCCTCTTCAATCGGACCTCAGCAGCAATATCCTTAGCAACTTGGTTGGCCGGCCTCTTCCTATTAGCAAATAATCTAGCATTTCTTTCTTTCCAAACATGATACACTGTTGCAGCCACTAGCAGTCTACCAATAACATTTTTCGCAGCTTTTGATTTGGAAGTAGAGATTAAATGATCAAGGACATTCTCCCATTTGTCCGTCAGATGTTGCATAGACCGGAGCGGCTTTACCATGTCCCACACTTGAGCCGAGTATACACATTCAAAAAATAGGTGAGCATGAGAATCAATACCATTTTAGCAAAGTGAGCAGCACATCAGCCGCAAGTTGTATTCTCCACCAACCTCCCATTGCTTCAGCTTGTCTTGTGTCTTCAGCTTGTTGCGTATAACTAACCACATTAGAAACGCATGACGTGGTATACATTGTGAGAACCAATTCACATTATGCCACAGAACTCTATTTCCATGAAGACGAAGCGTTTCCCATACCGCGTTAGCTGAATAAGGCACCTCTTTACCCTCTTCATTGATCCAGATGACGGTATCTCGCATATTGGGTTGAATGTTCGGAGGCTGCAAATTAATAAGGACCGGGTAAACATCTAACCAAGCCGCTGGCCACAGCCATTGGCCATCATTCACAACATCAGCTATTTTAGAGTGGATGTGGAACCCTGCTTGCCGAATCATTCTAGGAGTGATAACATTCCTAATCGGATCAGCATTTGACCATTTATCATACCATGCCGAGGTACCCAAACCATCCCCGATCTTCGACCACATGTTGTTGCGAATAATTGATCTAAGTGTCAAAATCTTCCTCCATCCCCAACTATTCCCTTGCTTCAACGGAATATCCCAAAAACTTCTTTGTTTCAACTTGTATGTATGAATCCACTTAACCCATAAGGATTCTCGATTAGTGATAAGGCTCCAAACATGGAAGGTCATCAACGCTTTATTAACATCTTCAACTCGTTTGATTCCCAACCCACCTTCCCACCTTGGCCGACACACATCTTTCCAAGCAACTTTGGCCTTTACCCACCGAACCACTATTCCAAAGGAAATCTCTCATTTTCTTCTTAAGTCCTTTAATGATACGTTTTGGCAGAATGAATACCGATGCCCAATAAACATGCATAGACGACAAAACCGACCTTATTAATTGCAGCCTACCCGCAAAAGAAAGGAATTTGTTGCCCCAAAACGTGATTCTACTCTCCATTCTTTCAACAAGCACCTTGCAATCCTTGTATAATAACCTTGAAGATATAAGAGGAACCCCTAAATATCGCACAGGAAGACACCCCTCTTTGAACGCTAAAAGATCAAGAATGTTCTGTTTAACCTGACTGTTTACATTTGCAAAATAAACAGTGCTCTTCGGTATACTAGGAACAAGCCCCGACATGTTCTTGAAGCTTTCTAGCACCTCGAGAACCACCTTGACCGATTTTACCTCCCCTCTTGCAAACATGAGAAGATCATCCGCAAAACAAAGACTCACAATTCTTTGCTTGTCACATTTATTATGGAATCGAAAATTGATAGATGACGCCACCATGTGATCTAGCCGAAGGGTCAGGACTTCCATCACCAACGTAAATAAATACGGGGACATCGGGTCCCCTTGCCTTAATCGCCTTTGACCTTTGAAGAAACCATTAAGATTACCAATAATACTTAAAGAAAACGTGGTAGTCGAGACACACCTCATAATCCATTTAATCATACGTTCATGGAATTCGAACCCTATGATAGTGTGTTTTAAAAAATCCCAATCCACTGTATCATAGGCTTTTTGGATAACGATTTTAAATGCACATCTGGGGGGCCATGCGTTTCTATGATAATTATGCATTAGTTCTTGCGTAAGCATAATATTATCAGAAATACGTCTACCCGGAATGGACGCCGATTGATTTATGCTAACCAATCTTGTAAACCATTCTTTATTCGAGTTGTAATAATTTTGCTTACACACTTGTAAATGGTGTTGCAACAAGATATCGGCCTATAATCCGTCACATATTCAGGCGTAGAGACCTTGGGGATTAGAGCAATAATAGTGTGATTTACCTCTTTAAGAAGCTTTCCATTCCTGAAGAACTCCCGCACAGCACGGCAAACATCATCACCAACTATACTCCACGCTTTTTTATAGAAAACTGATGTGAACCCATCAGGGCCCGGAGCTTTATTGTCCCCTATATCAAACATAGCATTCCTTATTTCCTCATTCGAGATTGCCACAACCATAGTTTGCGATTTTGCCAAGGTTAACTTATTAACAAACAAATCAGGCGACGGGCTCTCCAAGTTCGTGTCCTTAAGACCAATGAATTTTTCATAGTGTTCCAGGAAAGCTTTTGACGCCTCAGTTCCTCCATATTGGGTACCATTAGTATCTTTTATAAACTCAATTCTACTCCTGTGATTTTTGCTCTTAACCGAATTGTGGAAGAAAGCTGAATTGGAATCACCCGCCCCTAGCCATTCAACTTTAGCTTTTTGTTTAAGGAAGCTTTCCTCATCAGCCGAAGCATCATTAAAAGCTTTAAATATAACAGCCTCCTTTTGCCGAAGCATGTTATTACTCGGGTCACTATCCAGCTGGATCAGCACATCATCCAGCTCCTTACGAAGCCTAGCCACTTCTTTGTGAAGATTCCCTTGGTCACGAAGGAGCTTTCTTAAAGGTGACTTTAGTTTCTTCATTTTCGTTACTAGCCTGAACATGTGGCACCCCTCAACATCCTCTTCCCACCCTTTGTTAACCACTTCCACAAAATCTTCTTTACTAGCGATGAAGTTAGCAAACTTGAATGGTTTCGGCTTCTCCTTTATCAATGACGGCAACGTTAGAATACAAGGTGAATGGTTCGAAATTCTGTTGGGGTGGAAAACCGCACAGGCTGCTGGGAACATATCTATAAAGTGAGCATTGGACATAATTCTATCAATTTTATTTATAACTCCAATACCCTTCTTGGGGTTTTGCTTCCAAGTGTAATGAACTCCAGTGCTATTGACATCAAAAACTTCCAAATCATCAAACACATTCTTTAAAATCTCGCATACCAGTATTCACTTTGGACGACCCAAATAAGTTATCTTCTAAGTTCAATGAAGAGTTAAAGTCCCCTAGCATTACCCATGGTTTATCATGGACTAATGCTTTATGTTGCCGTAGACTCTCCCATAAATCACGTCTATGTTTGTAGTAGTTGTCCGCATAAATGAAGGAGCAAAACATGATTTTGGAATCCCTTTTAAACTTTATTTGAGCATGGATGGCTTGGCTCGTTTGATCCAAAACCATCACATCTACTTCTGCAGTGTTCCATCCTAGAATGATTCTAGTACCCTTTGGACAGCAATTACCATTCGAAGTCCAGTCCCAATTCCTCCAAACCTTACTGCACACATTAGTCAGATTGCTAATATCAACATGAGATTCAATGATGGCACAAACCTGCAGCTGATTTTCTACAATAACTTGCCGAACCTCTTTTTGTTTCAGAGGGCGGTTCAACCCTGGGAAGCGGGAAGTGCTACTAATCTTCGGCTCATGTGTTGTCCCTTGTGCAGATATGATCGTGATTCTAGGGATCACCTTTTTTTCCAATGTTCCTATGCTTCAGAGGTTTGGGGTTTGGTTAGGAATATGGTTGATATGGGGAGTGTTAATGATACATGGACCTCGATTATGCAGTGGATGGGGCTCAATGCTAATTCTAGAACTCTTGAACATATAGTTTGCAATATTCTGGTGGCAGCTTCCACGTACTTTATATGGCAAGAAAGGAACAATCGTTTATTTTCTCAAGTTCAGAGGAATGCTAGTGTGCTCTCGAAGGTTATTATAGATACAATTCGGCTCAGGATTATGGGATTCAGAATCGGTAGAGATCCGAAGCAAAAGAAATTATTGGATAGATGGCTGATCTCGAAGAAGAATATGGATATCGATCCTGGCTAGCGTGGTTGTAGTCTTCTAGCTTTTCTTTTTGTGTTCCGGGCTGTGTTGTTTTTCTCTAGTTGCTTGTTTTGGCTGTGACTTTTTGTCGAGTCTTGATTGTTTGTGTCCTAGTCTTGGTATTCCAAGTCTAGTAGTGTGTGTCGATGTCTTGATGCACCCTGTTTTGTATTTGTTGGTTGATATATAAAATTCACCGGGGTAACCCTTTACCCAAAAAAAAAAAAACCCTTATATTCCAGGAAGCTATGCTAGACATGGGAAACATTCTCACCGGGAGTGCTTGCCCCCTCAAATTTTTTCAGGTCTCCCACCAAAGATTGAATTGTTTCATTATACTCCTCTTCCACTTCATCATCATCCGATTTATCACCTTCAGTCTCATGCTTATCATTTTTTGACACATTCCGTTGCTTCTCAGCTATAGTTCACCCATTCTTTTTAATCGTGTTTTCCACATCCCCACTCAACAAGTCAAACTTATTACTAGTTTTGATCAGATTCACCGCTTCCAATGGCACCGCAACAGTCGCTATCTCCAACTCATCTATCACATTAATAATTCTTGGCTCACGCTTGTTGTTTTTAGGAACCGACCTATATTCAAATTTCGTTCCTTGTTTCTTTGTCGGGAAACCATATTTAGCCTTGTTTTTCTTCTTAATAATTCTTGGCTCACGCTTGTTGTTTTTAGGAACCGGCCTATATTCAAATTTCGTTCCTTGTTTCTTTGTCGGGAAACCATATTTAGCCTTGTTTTTCTTCTTAACCACCTCATACCCGTCCTCCAGCTTTATTTCTTCATCCTGGTTTTGTTTGATTTGTTGTTTCGGGCATTTCAAATCTAAGTGGCCAAACACCTTGCATAAACTACATCTAGGAGGCTGCCACTCATATTCTACCTTGACCAAACTTTTTGCAAATCCTTCCTCCTCCTCTAACGGAACAACCACCATAACATTTTCCTTGAGTTCATGTTCAGTATTCACTTCAATCAACGCTCTAGCATAGCTGCTTCTTCCCCACGAGTCATTACACATCGTTGCCGTATACGAGTCTAGCATCCTTGGTTTACCCACCTTTTTGGTGATCATGCTTAACCCATCCTCTGAAAACGCTGCTATAGGAACATCATGCAGTTTCACCCAAACGGGTATTGATGTTAAGTCTTCTTTAACCAGCTTAGCAGACGGTTTCCAAATATTAAGTACAATCGGCAGGTTCCTTATTAACCATGGTCCCTCCTCCATCACTTTATCCATTCCTTCTTTAGAGTTAAATTTGAAGAAAAAGAAGCCGTTAGCGTTCATCATAGTCTTACTTATTCCGTACTTTGCCCACGTATTTTTAACATAGTTTTCAACGATTAGAAAAGCCAATCTTTTCCCCACAAAGTACCCGTAAAGTGTATTAGTAAATCGGTCCTGTACCTTTTTCACAGAAGCCATTGGTATAACCACATCAGCCCCTTCAACAGACGTAGTTGAGTTTAAGACACGGAACTTAACCTTCTTTCTACTTGTGCCAGCTTCAATCACACTAGCATATGACCTCTTACTTTGTTCAGCGTCCATCTTAGAATCCCCCAGCACATTCACTTGATCAAAACTACCATTCATTATGTCATCATATAATCCCGTATCCGGTTGCCCCCACGTGTTTTGACTGAAAAACATCCTGAGACTTAGGTTTTGCATGATCTAAATCCCCACTCCCCCTAAAATCCAGGTTCACAGGTACATGAACAGCCGTTAGGCTGTCCATGAACGATGAATTATTCGTGGAATATATACCCCTCCTAGGAATTATTCGTGGAATATATTACCTTCAATGTTTGTTACCCTTAGTCCAATCCCACGAACTGGAGCTGTTCCAGGGGTTGATTCGGCTTCCTCTTCCAACTTTTTGTTTCCATCCCCATCAGAAAGTTCAACTCTCTCCATATTCACGAAACAAACACACCATGCAACAAAAAACCACGTAACCCAAGCACCGAAGAACACGGATAAAAAACCCTAATCTAGCAAAACCCTAATCCAAGAATCATCACGAAATCAAATAGCGAATCCGATCAATCAAGGTTACTGCCTCACCAGTAGGACCGAAAGACCCAAGACTCTATTCAATCAGATCTGATTATTAGACTAAGGCCGGCGATCAAGAACAAAAAAAGAAAATCCAAGATTGACCGATCAGAAGTTGCTAACAAGTTCGTTACAGTAGCTTGATAAATCAAACACTGATCACAGACTGCTATACATCTAAATCTCGAAGAAATCAAGGATTTGCTAGAGGAAAAAAAGTCGCCAGCTAGAGAGAGAGCATTAGGGTTTTTTTCATGATCTATGTGAAAATTTAGGTTACATATGCTTAAAATGAATTTATGCGTAAAAAGGGCATTTTGGTCATTTACCTAAGGCATATAAACTACCTATCATACAACTACTTTAACGAAGTGACCATATGGTATAACCTCGAAAGGTTATTCCCTATACAACTATGGTCACCTAATGTGTTTGGTCGGATCCTAATGATCGACCAAACGGGTCGGGTTTGAAAGTCTAAGCGGTTGTTTAGACCACTTACCTTACGACCCTATATAAGCACTAAACCTAAAGTGACGAGCTAAACATGTTAAAACATGTTTAATGAGGTTTGAAAACAGGGTTGGTATCAAAACAAAGGGTCTTGATACCTAAAAGTAGTTTGGTTACAAAATACGCAAGAATACGCATTTTGGCCGAAACTACGACTCGTCACTAAGCCTAAATAACGTGGTAATCAGTAGGTATAGTCACAAGATACTAAAACCATCGTGATTATGCTCACGTTATGAAGTTCAAACGAACTTCATGTTGATCATAAACCGGTCAATGCAGAAAGTCAAACAAAGTTTGACTTTCACGCTTAAAACGTGAAAAAGAATGAAAGAATACTTACAAAAGGTCCAAGAATGGAGGTTTTGATCTAATAATTCCCAGGTATGAAGGTTTTATCCTTCAACTTAGGGAAAAATCTGATCAAATGTGGGTTTCAAGTGCAAAGGTGGTTGGGTATTTATAGATTTCATAGAACCGTTAGGATCGTTTCTTGAAACCCGAGCTTCGATCTAAGCCCTACACTTGTACCCACTGATTTCTAAAACCATGGGAGCCCCTAAACAAGCACATAGGATCATAAAAACCATTTGCACAAGAGGGAAACAGCTGGAACAAGCTGGAAAACAATTCTGCTGAACTGGGACATGCTTACGGACCGTAAGCACACCCATACGGTCCGTAAGGACCTGGTTTGCTGGCAGAAAGTTTGCAAAGTTGGCAGAACAGGCCCCTGCATCTCCAAACTTGATTTTTGATGCGTTTTGACACGTTTAAGCCCTGTTAACCCCATTTTAAGGCTCTAAAATGAAGCTAAAGTATAAGGAACATGAAATATGCTCAAAAATATATCAGATGTCGGTTCGTTTGGTCGTACGGTTGCGTTGTTTGGTTAATTACGACGGAAGTCGTAACGGACGCAAAAACGATCCAAATTAAGCGACGAATGGAATTTTATCATGCCAATCACTAAAATAAAATATTTTAATGATTACATAAATTTTTGGATGTCCGGATGTATTCAGAACGTAAGATATGCACGAAGATGCAAACATATGCACTTTTTGACGCTTTTAGTCCCTGAATGGCCAAAAAGTTTATTTTAGCACACCGAACACCTCAAAGCCTATTTCTAAGTTATGTAAAGGATATTTAGGGTATGTTTAACTTATGGTCAAGTTCCGGAATGTTCGTTACTGTACGAATCGGCATACTTTCGCAGTTTGTTGAATTTAGTCCCTGTATGTTTAACTTATGGTCAAGTTCCGGAATGTTCGTTACTGTACGAATCGGCATACTTTCGCAGTTTGTTGAATTTAGTCCCTGTAAGCGAATAAACTTGATTTCGGCACACCAAACCTTCCAAAACTTATTTCTAAGTTATGTAAAGGTTATTTAAGGTATGTTAAGCCTATGTCACTATTCCGGAGTGTTTGTTGCATTAAACTGGTTATATTTACGCATCAGTGCGCGTATAACCTTCCAGAAAGCGATTTAGAGCTCGAAATCGAACAAGAATTGATATGTGCAAATGATACACATATTTATACAAATCCCAAGTATGAAATACAATATTTCATTGGTTTGGTATTTGTTTGATGGTTGAAGTGACAGAGGTGTCACATTTTTCATTGAAATCTTGGGTTTTTAATAATGTGAACACATGCAGTCTGGAAGGGTGGATGCCTGTACCCTGAGTTTTCTGTGTAAGGCTAGAGTGTTCGTACAAATCCGCATTTTCGGACCAGTCACTCTTACCTGGGAACTCTTAGGGTGAGTGTCCACTTATAGGCTAAAGCATGTCTTCGTGAAGCATTATAAAAACCTATCCGTCTTGACCCTACCGATCGATTTCTAAACGACCTTTGTAACCCTACTCAATCATGTTACCCTCGGTAATATGTTTGCTCTTCATGACAATCGAAGCATCCTTCCTTTCCCAATACCATTTCATCATATTACCTTCGGTGATATTTTGATTCGATTCAGTTGAAATGAATCTCATTTCATTTCACGACTCTACGAGATCCTATTTTATTTTCAAAATACTACCTTTATCTTTTAAAATTTCAATTTTTTACCATTTGGATGAGAATTTTCAAAATTTCAACACAAAGTTTCTTTATTTTTTTAATTTAAAAACATTTTGTCTTAAAAGTAATAAATTTTTAACAGGTAAAGAATTTATGATGGAAACCATTAACCCGGTTTGTATTCTCTCATCCAAAAATATTACAAAAGTTTATTTTCAAACAACTCTTATTTCAAAACAATAATGATACAAACTCATAACAATTGGATAAATCTAACTTTTGGTTTTCTCTATAGCTGTACCTTCAAAATGCCTCCTCGACGAGATGCACAACCTCAAACTAACGAAGAAATCGCAACCCTTGTTGTAACACCCCAATCGCGTAATATAACAACACGCGGCGGAAATATCGAGGAGTCACGTTACAAATTGCTCACAACTACTGGTACTAAATTGTTTCAATATCATTAACATCGTTTTACAAACAAAGAATGCATGTAATTGTTCTTTTGTTTTAGAAGTCTAAGGCCCGTATGCAGTCCCATGCGTTGCATGCTTGAACAGTCGAAATCCTGAAACATATGCGAAAACAGTCAGCATAAAAATGCCGGCGAATACATAGGTTTTATTAGCTAAATAAATGGCAAAACATTTGGTATTATAATCTTAATTGTGAAAACTCGTGACAAAATAGGTTTGTATATGGCATTATGATATTTACTAAATCATTTTATGCCTTACATTGAAATCTCGATTAAACCATCATAAAAACTTGTTAATATGTTATTAGGAATCCAATCAAGGATTAATAATAACTGTTTTGAATTAAATCAAAACTTATATAAGTATTATATAAATCAAATAAATGAGTCATGATAATACTTCAGATATCTTTCTAAGAATCTAACATATAAAATATGGGAGATTCCACAAAGATTTTGATAATCAAACATTGAAACAATTGTACACAAAATCCTAAAGTGATCCAGATAACGCTACAAGAATAATAAAATAAGAACACTTATATATAGGAAGTACCAGCGGCGTATCCACCATGTTCTTATTTTATTACACCCGTTTCGTTATCTAAATCACAACTACCACATAAACACATAATCGTCAACTTGTACCAACTCGTAAACACGCATTAAAGTACACAATGAATCCAAACAGGGACTCCAATATCAGTACTTTAAACATCCCACATATGTATAACTATGAAGATAGATAGATACTACAGGGATCGGGTTCTCGTAACATCGTCTAACCTAACATGCATTAAAGTACACAATGAATCCAAACAGGGACTCCAATATCAGTACCCTAAACATCCCACATATGTCTAACTATGAAGATTCGGGATAACGCCACGAAAGGTAATACAATAAGCACACTTATATATAGGAAGTACCAGCGGCGTATCCACCACGTGCTTATTGTATTATCTAGTTTCGTTATCTAAATCACCAACAATCTACACAAAAACCAACCATCGAGTTGTAAAGAACTTCTTAAAAATCTCACTATGAAGATAGAAAGATCTAAGACTGTACTTCAAATATCCTACATGAATCTAACTATGAATGTCACACCCTCAAATTACCACTTAGGGAGTGTCCCTATTAGGCGTGTGACCACTAGTAATGAGCCACCAATTACATTGAATCCGTAAGTTTAAAATAAAGTTTCATCATTTAATAGTAATAAAATCCAAACATAAGTAATCCAAAAACCATCAAGTTCAGCGGAAGCGTTAACGTAACATAATGTAAATACTTTCTAAACAACCATAGTAAATAAATGTTTGATAAATAACCCATCAATGCAACCATGACCACTCACGCCCTCCAGCCAGCAAGTTCCTGTCCCCAAGTACCTAACGACCTGCGAGCATGTAACAAGTGTATCAGACAAAGCTGGCGAGTTCACAGTTTTAGAAAACGTTTGTTACCAGTTGTATGTAAAACAGTTCACTGACAATGCAAGTAATATTGTTAATATCTCAATTCCAAACAAGACGGCTCCTGAAATACATGACTGCCCTTCCCACGTACTCCTATCTAGTACTGGGCCCCGACTGGGTCATTAGTTCACATCCGTCCTAACTAGGAGCGGTGTGAGGGTGCCAAACCTAAGTAGCGCTACCAACTAATACCCGTTACCCTCCAGGTAACATAATAAGGGACTTACAAAAATGATAGGTGAGAATATTAACCAATATACCCATTTTTACCCAGACCACTGACTGTCCCCAACCACTGGGACGCATGCTCGAATGTAGTGAACTCACCTTAGAGTGCTCGGTATGTTATGTCATGTTGTTCACAGTTTGTCAACAAATCCTAACATGGTTACCAATAATAATCAGTTCCGTAAACGTTTAGATTACATACCCAATATTCACATTACACCATTAGCATACTAGCAAAGCACGTAACATGATACTAATCTTGGCAGTTAATTAGTCACCTATCCATTCACAATCATCACCTTGCATGCCATGCACATAATCTCATGATAATTCTTGTCATTCAGTATACACATTTGTTCCTAACACAGCTTCACAGTTTCAATTAACAACATAGCTTGGCAGGTAATAACATTAATCACATATTATGATTACACTACTGTTTGGGTCACCTATACAACTCGCGTCACCAACATCACTTAACCACTAATATGATAATCATAACAATGCTCGGCCCAATCAGGTTCGGCCCAATTAAATTATGCGGCCCGGTTCCCTTTGTGTGACCAGTTTCTTATCCGTGGCCAACCCACAAGAAAGAAGGGAAGTGGGGTCCAAGGAAATAAGTGTGCAATCACGTGACAATGTTTCCTAATGGTGTGAGTGTACATGTATGAGAAATAGACATCAAAAGGGTGTGGGGCCGGCTGCCCATGTGCGATTCTTGTTTAAACAGTATCAATCCTTCCATTTCAATTAAACCATATAAGACAAAAGTCATATAACATGCAGCTTTTCAAATCAACATTTTTGGTGGGTTGTACCCCATGCACACTAAATTGTACACTACCTTTAGAAAACCCAGATGCATAACTAATTCATCTAACATGGATTCATTCAAGATCATCACACTATTACCATTAATCTATACTAACATCATAAATGAAATATATAAACAGTCATCATGTTATAAATTAACCCACATATAACTTATGATTGCTACCAAGTTCCTTATTCTCACGTCAAGAAGCACCGCCCAACAATAATACACATAGCCACATATAACGATAAACTTAACTCGGGCATTGATTACATACCGAAGAAGGGATACGAACAAGTAAAGGAAGCCCTGATGAGACTCGCTGCCGTCAGTCGCACACCCGAGGAGATAGAGTTTGATAATTAGGGTTAGTTTATTTTGATGGCCATGCACCCCTCTCAATCGTCTATATGCGCCCCTAATACTACCGGCCTGACCTTGGGCTTTTGAGGGAAGCTGGGCCAGATTTTTGGGCTTTAAAGGAATGTATAAGCGGGTTAAATGTGGAGGTTCAATTCCGGCCCAAGTGTGAAACTAGGCGAAGTTCAATACATTTATTTACTCTATTACTTACGTACGAATACGCCATTGCGACATAAGTAGTCAAGCACATATAACACGTTTAACAGTTTCATGTATAGTTAACATACACACATAAACGTTTAATGATGTACGAGTGTAACCCACTAAGTCTCGTATGGTCGTAATATAAAAGCAATTGAACGTAAGGACACACGCCAAAGGTTATGGAATTTAAGTAGTACTAACCTTAGATATTCGGGTTGTCACATCATCCCCAACTTGAAAGAAATTTCGTCCCGAAATTTGATAGGTACACCAAAAATGGCAAAGTGCCCGATCAGGATAATTGTGGATTTTCCTCCGGTACCACATCATCCCCAACTTGAAAGGAATTTTGTCCCGAAATTCCTCAATGATATCAGGAGTTGATTCAACCATTCAAACAACTGGAGATATTAGAGCTCCTTTGATTATTACTCTCCCACAAGGACTACGGTCCACGTACTGAGTTCTAGCAAACTCTCACGATTGGAGTTCAAATATGTTAACGAATCCTGATGTCCCGGTACTTGATTTCAATAGATTTCCAATAACTGCAACCTGTTATTAACCTCCGACTCTAATAAGGGTATCACAAGCGTTTCATCGGACAAACACTGCCCTAGATTCGAGACATAAATGATATCATACACGTTACCCAATTCATCAGGTAAGTCGAGTTTGTAGGTCACGCTACCGATTCTTTCCAGGATTCTGAATGACTCAACATAACGTAAATTAAGCCTGTCACGCTTCCCAAGCGTACCACGCCCTCCCAGGGTGAGACTTTCAACACGATACGATCTCCTACCGCGAACTCCCAGTGTTTCCTAAGCTTATCAACTTTTCTGACGATCCCGCATTGCCGTCAAACAATTTCCAATCCGCGCAATCTTCCCAAGAGTTTCGAGACAGGTCTTGGACCCATGGTTAGGTTGTCACCCACCTTAGTCCAACAAGGAGATTGGCATTATCGTTTACGCAATGCCTCAAACAGAGCCGTCTAAATACTAAGACGGTGACTGCTGCAATAGAACTCAATCAAAGGTAGATGTCCTTCTAACTGTTACTAAAGTCAATCACAAACATGCTCGTAGCATGCCTTCGAGTGTTAGGATGGTTCGTTACCCTGTCCTGTTGTCCCACAATGATAAGTAATGCTCATGTCTAGATGTGAGTCAAGGGTGTTGTGTATTGCCTGACATAAGTCATGCATAGATCAAATTTAGAGGTAACAGGAGTTGGCACCCTGTGCCTAACAGCCGCCTCTTCACAACTGTGAAGACTCATCAGTTTTCTTGATTACAGGAAAGTGTGCTGGTAACGTGAGTCCATCAATGATCATCCAGGTGATAATGTTTCCGTTTCGAGTTGTAAGTAGACCAGTGACAAAATCCATGGTTGTCTGTTTCAAACCTCCAAATAGGTGTTTCTGATTACTGACATGAACCAGAGGGTTTCTAGTGTTCCACCCTGACTTTCACACAAGTCGCACGTCGTTCACATGCTTTGCTATGTAGGCCTTCAATCCTAGTTGTCGGTACAAGATCCCTCGATCCTAATGTATTTCATCAAACCCAGATGACCAAAAATATCAAGGCAGTGTGCTTTGCTCCACTCAAGTTCTCTACGGTTGCTTCACAATGGGAAAAAAACATATGCGCTCCATAAAATAGCGAAAGTTGCCCAACTTGCCCAAAGTTGTTCTTCCATGCCCCGCATGGGCCCAACTTGAGTTTCCTCCTCCTCTAATGCTTCGGTTGAAACAAGACGAATCTGATCAGGTAGGCTAGAGTCGATAGTGTGCTGCAAAGCTCATGCACGTCCATGTTTCACGGTCGTAATCATTTGTAAGCTTCATCCATCAATGCCGCCAATTGTTCTAGCTCCTTCGAAACCAGGGTGCACGGGAGGCCCTTGTGATCGGTCTAAGTGGTGCATTTGGTACCGTCCAAGTAATGCCTCCAGCTTAAATCCAAGGATCACGGCTGCTACTGCAGGTTGTGTGTTGTGTAATACCTCCTCGTAACTCCATTACATAAGTCATCACTCTCTTGGGTTGCGTCGGTGTGTAACTGGGACTCTGATTTGGGCCATCATGGTACACCATTAAATCACTCGCACCCTCGGGTAAGTCGATGCTCTGTGCATTGCAGAGTTGGAATTCGAAAGCTGAAAAGATGTCCTCCTGTTTTGTCTTTCACGAACACAGCACCCTGCTGTGCTAAAGAGATTTAAGCTGCGCGACCTTCGAAAATCTTGTGGTTAAGCTGCGATTGCATCTAGTGAGACCAAGAAATTCCTGTATCCTCGAAGGGATCTTTGACGTTGATCAGTTTCTATCAAAATGGATCTTAGCGAGATCCACGTGTATTCCCACTTCGTTGTTTATATGACAAAAATGCGTACTCCCCGAATCCTGAAGTCACACTTAGGTAGACTTCACACGTAGGTGTTCCTCCCCTAGAAGCTCTACGATGAAATACAAGTGCCGTTCATGGTGCTCCTTTCTCCTGGAAGTGATTCAAAACGTCATAGATAAACACGGTTGACGAATCTGGCTAGATGGGGTTGGCACATACTACTCATGTGATCCCTAAGGCTGCTGGTGTGTTGGGTAACTTTAAACAACGAGAACAGAAAATCGTAGTGGCCGTACTGTGCCTGTAACGCCGTGTTAGAAGTCATCCTTCCCTGAGTCTTCCATCAAGTGACAGCCTGATCTTAAATCGGTTTCCGAATAGAAGCTTGATCATTACAGCGGGTCAAGCAGGTTGTCGATACGAGATAGAGGGTGACGGTCTATGATTGCCACCTAGGGGTAGTCTGTACGCGTACAAAAGGACTTGTCCTTCGTTTCCACAATAGAGTTCGGGCTCCCCAGAGCAAGAAGCTAGATTGCTAAACTCCCACCAGGTAGTTCCTGAAGTTGACTAGACAGTTCTTGCAACCCTCCTGGTGCAAGACGGTATGAAGTACGAGCCATCAAGACTGCTTCTGGCGTGAGATTAAACTGAGATTCTGCCTAACAGTTGTGGAAGTAAGCCCGAAAGTTCCTCGGGTAACAAACCGAGAGGGTTCACAAACAATTGGTGGATCCTCGATCCTCTTTTCCCTCAGCCTTGGCATTAGCAACGGTTGCTAATACAGCGGAGTAATCCCTTCGTAGGCACTTCTGGCCTTCACATCTATAATGGCGCTAACCTTTGCACTACTCTGATGCTTTAGAACAAATAACGATTCTGCACACAAAGTTTTCTCCTCACAAGGTATGTCTGCGCGATTTCTGAATAACCAATCCACACTAACTACTGTGTTGTAACCCTCGAGGATAGTAGAAGGAAGGTCGACGTCGAACACTCGTCTCACTAGGTCGTGTGTATACTCTAACGAACATATGAGACTCCATTTGACTTGTCATCAGCCGATTCCACATCAGGTTTAGTTTCAAGATGTATCAGGGTCAAGCAGGATAGAGACGAAGCGAACAACTACCCATACAAGCTATCATGTTGCTGCTATGCCTGGCGTTGCTTACGCCAATCCCTAATGTCCTTCCACGAGCATCATTTCCAGTGTTGTTGTTATGGTTGCGAGGGTTCCCATTACTATCATTATTCCCTTGGTCGTTGATGTCTTGACTTAGCAACAACCAATCCCTGTCAATGTCACCTTCGTTTCCATGCTGTAGACTACGATTACGAGTACCTTGACGTTGCCGTGCCTGCTGCCTCCAATGCCGTTTCTTGAAACAGAGCCCTACAATCTTTCACCATCAAAGTCCATCTTTTTACCTTCTGTGCCACGCGCTACCCACTGTACTGGTAGCCACATATTTCACTCTATAATCTGTTGTCATCGCCTATGTCCCAATTGATTCATAAGAGTTGACTCCCACGAGTCGCTTACTAGAGTTAAGAATTCAATTGAAGTCAAGTTGCTGGTGTTCGTTGCCGGTAATCAGGGTTGTCCAAATACTGAGGTCGGTAAAATACTACGCTTACCCTTTTGTCCATCAATCTAACAAGTCGATTGAGTAATAGACAGTATGCTGTAAGAGTGCTGCAGAAGTGATCACACTTCGGCGTCTAAGACGTCAATACGTAGAGTTCCAGCAACAAAGAAAAGTGAGAAAGGTATAGACCAATCATTGTCGTTGCAACATCCCACTCAGGGATGTCTGTACAAGCACCTAACATTCTACACAGTTCGCTAGGCGTTCAGATGGGTGTTCAGGTAAGACTCGATAGCATCGAGATTCGAAAGGATTCAGAGAGGAGTGAAAAGATCACGTTCAAGTAAGAGACAATCACTGATATGACTCTTATAGACTGTTGTGTTTCACACCGATCAAATAACGGAACGGAACTCCTTTTTCACTTGTTAAGCCTCACTGGGACTCGCATGCACCCCACATTGTTATTATGTGTGCACCCACAATAACACTGTGATTTGCATGCTCATCTCAGTTCCTCTTAACTCATGTCAAATGGTTCCTCTAACTCGAGTGGCAATCAAAGAGCATCACGTAACGTGGGTCATGAATGTTTAGGGAAATACCACCCTATGAGACACATAACAGAGGCAGGTGATACATGAATTCATACTATTGTGCTAGACGTGCAATCTCATGCAATATCATATGTAAGTGTTCACTAGTTATGCAATACAATGAGTATACGAGAGACGAACCTTGCAGTCTGGAGCTGAGTGTCATGGTCGTATTCAGAACTTGTTCGGTTATAGTCTGGTTTTATAAAAACATTTTTAAACCAATTTTCACTATAACCAGTGGCTCTGATACCAAACTGTCACACCCTCAAATTACCACTTAGGGAGTGTCCCTATTAGGCGTGTGACCACTAGTAATGAGCCACCAATTACATTGAATCCATAAGTTTAAAATAAAGTTTCATCATTTAATAGTAATAAAATCCAAACATAAGTAATCCAAAAACCATCAAGTTCAGCGGAAGCGTTAACGTAACATAATGTAAATACTTTCTAAACAACCATAGTAAATAAATGTTTGATAAATAACCCATCAATGCAACCATGACCACTCACGCCCTCCAGCCAGCAAGTTCCTGTCCCCAAGTACCTAACGACCTGCGAGCATGTAACAAGTGTATCAGACAAAGCTGGCGAGTTCACAGTTTTAGAAAACGTTTGTTACCAGTTGTATGTAAAACAGTTCACTGACAATGCAAGTAATATTGTTAATATCTCAATTCCGAACAAGACGGCACCTGAAATACATGACTTGCCTTCCCACGTACTCCTATCTAGTACTGGGCCCCGACTGGGTCATTAGTTCACATCCGTCCTAACTAGGAGCGGTGTGAGGGTGCCAAACCTAAGTAGCGCTACCAACTAATACCCGTTACCCTCCAGGTAACATAATAAGGGACTTACAAAAATGATAGGTGAGAATATTAACCAATATACCCGTTTTTACCCAGACCACTGACTGTCCCCAACCACTGGGACGCATGCTCGAATGTAGTGAACTCACCTTAGAGTGGTCGGTATGTTATGTCATGTTGTTAACAGTTTGTCAACAAATCCTAACATGGTTACCAATAATAATCAGTTCCGTAAACGTTTAGATTACATACCCAATATTCACATTACACCATTAGCATACTAGCAAAGCACGTAACATGATACTAATTGTCACACCCCGACCACGTGGAACATACAAAACGTGGCGGAAATGTTGGGGAGTGTTGTAACAGAATTAATTGTTTCAAATCCATGGCAATTGAAGTTTCGTTTTATTGATTAAAAGTGTTACAATGTCTTAACAAACAAGGAAATACAACATAATTAACTAGTCTTGTATCTTTTATTGTCACTAAAGCCCAAGTCTGCCTATGTGTATCTTGATCATCTTATGCAACAGCTCCTGAAAAACACATGTGAAAATAGGTACGTCAGCATAAAAATGCCTGTGAGATACATAGGTTTTGTGAAAATAAGATTCATGACTTATGTTTGAGAAAATGTTTAGTCATGAACCTTGTTATTTGCTTTGTCTTTTAAATCATTTGAAAAACGATAAGATCAGATGATAAGTATAAATAAATGTAAGGTTAAATGAATAACCAAGTAAAATATGTTTGCATAAGATAAGTTGTTTATGAATCAATGTCTTGTGAAAAGTATGTTATTTGTATGAAATGTTCTATGTCTCAAACTGAAATGATTCAAATAACGTTACGACATGTAATACCATACAAACACTTATATATAGGAAGTACCAGCGGCGTATCCACCATGCTTGTATCATATTACACACGCATCGTTACTTAATCACTTAATCAAACCAAACCAAACAATGTAAAATGTTCATGTCAAGATGTAAATCATGTCAAAATGTCTATGTCAATTATCCATGTCAAATGTCTATGTCAAATATCCATGTCAAATGTCTATGTCAAATATCCATGTCAAATGTCTATAGTCCAAAAGTAGTCAAGTAATGTATAACCAAAATGATATGTATGGTAAGTAAAATTTAGACTACTTAAACCATAAGTAAAAATGTACAAAACAAAGTATTGAAGTAAAACTTGGTTTAAATCAAAGTTATGTTTTGTAAGATATATGCATGCTATACTGAATATGAACATTTATGCGGTATTGTGAAAATTCATACATCCAAGCCTTGAGACAGACGGATAACTATGTAAAAGTGAGTTATCAAGAGAATATGTATTCGGATTCAGTCATTCCTTTCATCCCCTTTCCCTGGGATGTCCGGAACGGGATTTGTCAAGTCCTATGGTACCACTACCTACTAACGAACGGCATGATCGGTGTTAATGAATGTATAGTATAGTTTAAACAAACCAAATGTCATACCAAAATGTAAGCATGTGATGAAGATAATGTACCTAGTATGCTAGAGTAAACATACAAGGTAGAGCTGTAAAACAATGTGTCCATATGTTACTGGAACATATGCAACAGAGATGCAATGTAAAATGATGTACTAAGTATGCTAAGTTAACATACAAAGTAGAAAAGTCATGTAAATCAATGTGCTAGCATGCTATCAGTCAACATACCTAGCAGAAATGTAATGTAAATCATGTACTAATAGTGTACTAATGAACATAACAAGTATATGATGTGAAAACAGGAAAGCACGAAAGTAACAAGTAGGCACATGTGTTTCACCCCAAAACAGTTTGGAAAACAGTAAAAGAGGGGTCTATGTACTCACTTGAGATTGCTCAGAAGTCCTAGGATAACCACCAAGCAAAGCTAGAGATCACGGAAATCAAACGGCACCTACTATAGGTAACTACATTAATAAACCGGACCTAAATCGGAAGATCGGGTAGCATTAGGGTTTGTAAACCAAACGAGTGTAGAGACTCGTGTCATTTGGTTTAACAAAGCCCATATACTAAATGAAACTTAACCTAATTGTTTACGACCCATTACGACCCGTTTAGGTAGCTTATGCTACTTTAACGCGTCGTTCGCGTGAAACGCGTTCGGACCGCCTAACTAGCCCTATGACAAGTGTTATATGCCTAAACATGTTACATAATCAGTTATGTGACAAAGGTTTAGGTTACATATGCTTAATTACCAATTATTCATGAAAAGGGTATTCTGGTAATTTACCTAAGGCATATAAACTACTTATCATACAACTACTTAAACGATGTGACCATAGGGTATAACCTCGGAAGGTTATTCCCTACCTACTATGGTCACCTAATGTGTTTGGTCGGATCCTAATGATCGACCAAATGGGTCGGGTTCGAGGTATAAGCGATTTATCAGATCGCTTACCCTACGACCCTAGACAACGTGGTAATCAGTGGGCATAGTCCCAAGGGACTATGACCAACGTGATTACACTCACGTTGCGAAGTTCAAACGAACTTCGCATTGACCATTACTGGTCAACGCTGAAAGTCAAACAAAGTTTGACTTTCTGACTCGAAAAGCAGTAAAATAAGGAAAAGAACGAAAGAATACTTACGAAGGGTCCCCGAATGCTAAACTCGATTCAAAAATCTCAGGTATGAAACAAATGTTTCAACTTAGAGTTTCTCAAATCAAGTTTCTAGTGATTTTAGCAATGGGGGGTATGGGGTATTTATAGGAATACCCGAACCGTTAAGATCGTTTCATGAAAAACGTGCCTTAATCCCATCCGTACATGTGTTGCAAAGTTATGGTGTTTAGGTGTTTAAATTCCATCCATACATGTGTTGCAAAGTTATGGTGTTTAGGTGTTTAAATTCCATCCATACATGTGTTGCAAAGTTATGGTGCCAAAATTCCATCCTTATCCGCTGACTAAGCAAGTTTAGAATGTGTGGTTGTGAATTAAACAACGGCTAATACATCGAATCTGGTCCCGAATGCGAAAAACGAACCAAATGACGCGACGAATGGATTTTTCTTATGGCGAACACTAAAATAAATTATTTTAGTGCTTACATAAATTTTTGGAAGTCCGGATGTATTCAGAACGTAAGTTATGCGTAAAAAATGCAAACTTGTGCACTTTTTGACGCTTTTAGTCCCTGAATGACACAAAAGTTTATTTTAGCATACCGAACACCTCAAAGCCTATTTCTAAGCTATGTAAAGGATATTTATGGTATGTTTAACTTATGGTCATGTTCCGGAATGTCTGTTACAGTTCAAATTGACATACTTTCGCAGTTTGTCAACTTTAGTCCCTGTAAGCGATTAAACTTTGATTTCACCACACCAAACCTTCTAAAACTTATATATAAGTTATGTAAAGGTTATTTAAGGTATGTTAAGCCTATTTCACTATTCCGGAGTGTTCGTTGGATTAAACTGGTTATATTTACGCATCAGTGCGTGTATAACCTTCCAGAAAGCGATTTAGAGCTTGAAATCGAACATGAGTTGATATGTGCAAAAGATACACATATTTATACAAGTCCAAAGTATGAAATACAATATTTCATTGGTTTGGCATTTGTTTGATGGTTGAAATGACACAGGTGTTACAGTCTCCCCTACTTTAGGAAATTTCGTCCCGAAATTCATTCGTAGGAGTCTATTTGTGACTTTGTGTTAAATAACCATCAAAGATGAACAAGACATAACCCTGTAATTTCTCTTTAACGAACATTTTTCAGAAATGAAAAATGAACAGAGTTATTTTCAACAGGCATTCTTTAGAAACAAAAATGAACAGAATAGTCATTTTCCACAACATCTTCAGAAACAAAAATGAACAGAATAGTCATTTTACATCTTCAGAAACAAAAATGAACAGAATAGTCATTTTACATCTTCAGAAACAAAAATGAACGGAATAGTCATTTTACATCTTCAGAAACAAAAATGAACGGAATAGTCATTTTACATCTTCAGAAACAAAAATGAACGGAATAGTCATTTTACATCTTCAGAAACAAAAATGAACGGAATAGTCATTTTACATCTTCAGAAACAAAAATGAACAGAAAAGACTCTAGACACATGAC
This sequence comes from Helianthus tuberosus, assembly GCA_030545235.1. Lineage (NCBI taxonomy): Eukaryota > Viridiplantae > Streptophyta > Magnoliopsida > Asterales > Asteraceae > Helianthus > Helianthus tuberosus. Next base: position 108,107,290 of record CM060370.1, on the reverse strand, counting down.
AAAATTCGCTGTGGTTTCTGTGCACTGAATTCCATAATTATGTATGCATCCATAATTATGCAATTCCTTGCATAGTCCGCACAACTTGTCTTGAAATGTTTGTGGGGAGGATAATCAAACCTGTGATGAGTGTGACTAGACTACCATAGGGTCCTTTTAATTAGATCAACAAAGGATCCTTTTAAATTAGGCCACCAAGGAGTCCTTTCAGCTATATCATCACATGATATTCCTAACCAGATTTTTGGATCAATCTGTTTACCTAGACCTCTCAGGATCTAATTATGGAATGGTACAATATAATCCAAGGGTCTTTACTATTACGTACAAGCCCGTTGAGGATTTAATATAGCACCCAAAGATATGGAAGATTCTACGAGGATTTGAATGACAAGAATTTGGATCACACAAAAACATAAAAGGAAACACATAAGCACATAATCACATAGTTGTTTAACTTGGTTATTAACTTGTTATCTTTGGACGCGGATACTTAAAGTACACCAGGAATCCAATTCGTGGATTTCATTTGGCACTTTAATCATTTCAAGAATCTATCTATGAAGATAGGATAATCTTAAAAGGAATTCGGCTTTGTCCTTATTGAATTGTGATGTACGTATTGAATCATACAAAGAATTCAATTAAGGATTCCGATGAATGATACCCATCCACAAGGATCTAATTATGAGGATAGAAAGATCCTACATGGATTTTGGAATTTGTGTAACGAGAGGTGTTCCGACACCTTGCACTAGGCGTGCTTAATTCGATACACAAGGTAGAAAGTTCATGAGGTTGAGGCGCCAAATATGTCAAGCGACATATGAAGCAGAGTTTGAAGGTTGAGCAGCAGCAGGATTTGCAACAGCTTTGCTCTGGATTGCAAAGCGGCACATGTTAACCAAATGTCTCCATCGTCCACCGTGGGTACATTTGAAACAGGGTATTTGGTTTGGATGATGACAGTTGCATTGATTGGACCAAGGAGCAGTTCCCTTACGGCTTCATCCCTGAGGCGAGTCATGGTGATAGCTAAGTCAACGGTCTTCTGGAGTACGACGCCTATTTGTTGGGCAATTGTAGCACCTGGTCCGGACACTCGAGTCTTGTTGCGATGAAGAGGCAAAATGAAGAAAATGGAAGACATAGAAGGAAACAAGCAAAAGATAACCAAAAGAGAATAACAACACATGAAGATTGTGACCATTTGTTTGTTACCAAAGGCAAACAAATGAGATGGTGACTATTCAAAGTAAATGGGTCAATATAATGTATCGCGAAGACATGCTCGCCTATAAGTGAACACTCATCCCAAGAATTCCCAGGTAAGCACAACTGGTCTCGCGTCTGATGAGATGTATACGAAGTGCTTGCCTAGACAGAAAACCCAGAATACAGGCATTCACCCTTCCAGTTTGCACGTGTTCACATTATTAAAAACCCAAAACCTTGACGAGAATTTTGAAAAATTCAAAGGGGTTCAAAACCATATAACAGAGGGTTCAAAACCTTACAATAGAGGGTTCAAAACCTAGTAATCAATCATCCTAGAACAGATGATTAGTTTTCAAAGCGATTTTGAAATTCATGTTCTTGTTGCGGTTGTCGCCTAAGGATAGGCGACAGTATTGTTTTATGACTAAACGCAAGTAAACTCGCGTTAGGGTCCTAAGAAGGTTATAGACTAGGTCAAAGCATTACTAATAACCTAATTCCCTATAACCATTGGCTCTGATACCATCTTTTCTGTCACACCCCGACCACGTGGAACATACAAAACGTGGCGGAAATGTCGGGGAGTGTTGTAACAGAATTAATTGTTTCAAATCCATGGCAATTGAAGTTTCGTTTTATTGATTAAAAGTGTTACAATGTCTTAACAAACAAGGAAATACAACATAATTAACTAGTCTTGTATCTTTTATTGTCACTAAAGCCCAAGTCTGCCTATGTGTATCTTGATCATCTTATGCAACAGCTCCTGAAAAACACATGTGAAAATAGGTACGTCAGCATAAAAATGCCTGTGAGATACATAGGTTTTGTGAAAATAAGATTCATGACTTATGTTTGAGAAAATGTTTAGTCATGAACCTTGTTATTTGCTTTGTCTTTTAAATCATTTGAAAAACGATAAGATCAGATGATAAGTATAAATAAATGTAAGGTTAAATGAATAACCAAGTAAAATATGTTTGCATAAGATAAGTTGTTTATGAATCAATGTCTTGTGAAAAGTATGTTATTTGTATGAAATGTTCTATGTCTCAAACTGAAATGATTCAAATAACGTTACGACATGTAATACCATACAAACACTTATATATAGGAAGTACCAGCGGCGTATCCACCATGCTTGTATCATATTACACACGCATCGTTACTTAATCACTTAATCAAACCAAACCAAACAATGTAAAATGTTCATGTCAAGATGTAAATCATGTCAAAATGTCTATGTCAATTATCCATGTCAAATGTCTATGTCAAATATCCATGTCAAATGTCTATGTCAAATATCCATGTCAAATGTCTATGTCAAATATCCATGTCAAATGTCTATAGTCCAAAAGTAGTCAAGTAATGTATAACCAAAATGATATGTATGGTAAGTAAAATTTAGACTACTTAAACCATAAGTAAAAATGTACAAAACAAAGTATTGAAGTAAAACTTGGTTTAAATCAAAGTTATGTTTTGTAAGATATATGCATGCTATACTGAATATGAACATTTATGCGGTATTGTGAAAATTCATACATCCAAGCCTTGAGACAGACGGATAACTATGTAAAAGTGAGTTATCAAGAGAATATGTATTCGGATTCAGTCATTCCTTTCATCCCCTTTCCCTGGGATGTCCGGAACGGGATTTGTCAAGTCCTATGGTACCACTACCTACTAACGAACGGCATGATCGGTGTTAATGAATGTATAGTATAGTTTAAACAAACCAAATGTCATACCAAAATGTAAGCATGTGATGAAGATAATGTACCTAGTATGCTAGAGTAAACATACAAGGTAGAGCTGTAAAACAATGTGTCCATATGTTACTGGAACATATGCAACAGAGATGCAATGTAAAATGATGTACTAAGTATGCTAAGTTAACATACAAAGTAGAAAAGTCATGTAAATCAATGTGCTAGCATGCTATCAGTCAACATACCTAGCAGAAATGTAATGTAAATCATGTACTAATAGTGTACTAATGAACATAACAAGTATATGATGTGAAAACAGGAAAGCACGAAAGTAACAAGTAGGCACATGTGTTTCACCCCAAAACAGTTTGGAAAACAGTAAAAGAGGGGTCTATGTACTCACTTGAGATTGCTCAGAAGTCCTAGGATAACCACCAAGCAAAGCTAGAGATCACGGAAATCAAACGGCACCTACTATAGGTAACTACATTAATAAACCGGACCTAAATCGGAAGATCGGGTAGCATTAGGGTTTGTAAACCAAACGAGTGTAGAGACTCGTGTCATTTGGTTTAACAAAGCCCATATACTAAATGAAACTTAACCTAATTGTTTACGACCCATTACGACCCGTTTAGGTAGCTTATGCTACTTTAACGCGTCGTTCGCGTGAAACGCGTTCGGACCGCCTAACTAGCCCTATGACAAGTGTTATATGCCTAAACATGTTACATAATTAGTTATGTGACAAAGGTTTAGGTTACATATGCTTAATTACCAATTATTCATGAAAAGGGTATTCTGGTAATTTACTTAAGGCATATAAACTACTTATCATACAACTACTTAAACGATGTGACCATAGGGTATAACCTCGGAAGGTTATTCCCTACCTACTATGGTCACCTAATGTGTTTGGTCGGATCCTAATGATCGACCAAATGGGTCGGGTTCGAGGTATAAGCGATTTATCAGATCGCTTACCCTACGACCCTAGACAACGTGGTAATCAGTGGGCATAGTCCCAAGGGACTATGACCAACGTGATTACACTCACGTTGCGAAGTTCAAACGAACTTCGCATTGACCATTACTGGTCAACGCTGAAAGTCAAACAAAGTTTGACTTTCTGACTCGAAAAGCAGTAAAATAAGGAAAAGAACGAAAGAATACTTACGAAGGGTCCCCGAATGCTAAACTCGATTCAAAAATCTCAGGTATGAAACAAATGTTTCAACTTAGAGTTTCTCAAATCAAGTTTCTAGTGATTTTAGCAATGGGGGGTATGGGGTATTTATAGGAATACCCGAACCGTTAAGATCGTTTCATGGAAAACGTGCCTTAATCCCATCCGTACATGTGTTGCAAAGTTATGGTGTTTAGGTGTTTAAATTCCATCCATACATGTGTTGCAAAGTTATGGTGTTTAGGTGTTTAAATTCCATCCATACATGTGTTGCAAAGTTATGGTGCCAAAATTCCATCCTTATCCGCTGACTAAGCAAGTTTAGAATGTGTGGTTGTGAATTAAACAACGGCTAATACATCGAATCTGGTCCCGAATGCGAAAAACGAACCAAATGACGCGACGAATGGATTTTTCTTATGGCGAACACTAAAATAAATTATTTTAGTGCTTACATAAATTTTTGGAAGTCCGGATGTATTCAGAACGTAAGTTATGCGTAAAAAATGCAAACTTGTGCACTTTTTGACGCTTTTAGTCCCTGAATGACACAAAAGTTTATTTTAGCATACCGAACACCTCAAAGCCTATTTCTAAGCTATGTAAAGGATATTTATGGTATGTTTAACTTATGGTCATGTTCCGGAATGTCTGTTACAGTTCAAATTGACATACTTTCGCAGTTTGTCAACTTTAGTCCCTGTAAGCGATTAAACTTTGATTTCACCACACCAAACCTTCTAAAACTTATATATAAGTTATGTAAAGGTTATTTAAGGTATGTTAAGCCTATTTCACTATTCCGGAGTGTTCGTTGGATTAAACTGGTTATATTTACGCATCAGTGCGTGTATAACCTTCCAGAAAGCGATTTAGAGCTTGAAATCGAACATGAGTTGATATGTGCAAAAGATACACATATTTATACAAGTCCAAAGTATGAAATACAATATTTCATTGGTTTGGCATTTGTTTGATGGTTGAAATGACACAGGTGTTACAGTCTCCCCTACTTTAGGAAATTTCGTCCCGAAATTCATTCGTAGGAGTCTATTTGTGACTTTGTGTTAAATAACCATCAAAGATGAACAAGACATAACCCTGTAATTTCTCTTTAACGAACATTTTTCAGAAATGAAAAATGAACAGAGTTATTTTCAACAGGCATTCTTTAGAAACAAAAATGAACAGAATAGTCATTTTCCACAACATCTTCAGAAACAAAAATGAACAGAATAGTCATTTTACATCTTCAGAAACAAAAATGAACAGAAAAGACTCTAGACACATGACAAAATTCGCTGTGGTTTCTGTGCACTGAATTCCATAATTATGTATGCATCCATAATTATGCAATTCCTTGCATAGTCCGCACAACTTGTCTTGAAATGTTTGTGGGGAGGATAATCAAACCTGTGATGAGTGTGACTAGACTACCATAGGGTCCTTTTAATTAGATCAACAAAGGATCCTTTTAAATTAGGCCACCAAGGAGTCCTTTCAGCTATATCATCACATGATATTCCTAACCAGATTTTTGGATCAATCTGTTTACCTAGACCTCTCAGGATCTAATTATGGAATGGTACAATATAATCCAAGGGTCTTTACTATTACGTACAAGCCCGTTGAGGATTTAATATAGCACCCAAAGATATGGAAGATTCTACGAGGATTTGAATGACAAGAATTTGGATCACACAAAAACATAAAAGGAAACACATAAGCACATAATCACATAGTTGTTTAACTTGGTTATTAACTTGTTATCTTTGGACGCGGATACTTAAAGTACACCAGGAATCCAATTCGTGGATTTCATTTGGCACTTTAATCATTTCAAGAATCTATCTATGAAGATAGGATAATCTTAAAAGGAATTCGGCTTTGTCCTTATTGAATTGTGATGTACGTATTGAATCATACAAAGAATTCAATTAAGGATTCCGATGAATGATACCCATCCACAAGGATCTAATTATGAGGATAGAAAGATCCTACATGGATTTTGGAATTTGTGTAACGAGAGGTGTTCCGACACCTTGCACTAGGCGTGCTTAATTCGATACACAAGGTAGAAAGTTCATGAGGTTGAGGCGCCAAATATGTCAAGCGACATATGAAGCAGAGTTTGAAGGTTGAGCAGCAGCAGGATTTGCAACAGCTTTGCTCTGGATTGCAAAGCGGCACATGTTAACCAAATGTCTCCATCGTCCACCGTGGGTACATTTGAAACAGGGTATTTGGTTTGGATGATGACAGTTGCATTGATTGGACCAAGGAGCAGTTCCCTTACGGCTTCATCCCTGAGGCGAGTCATGGTGATAGCTAAGTCAACGGTCTTCTGGAGTACGACGCCTATTTGTTGGGCAATTGTAGCACCTGGTCCGGACACTCGAGTCTTGTTGCGATGAAGAGGCAAAATGAAGAAAATGGAAGACATAGAAGGAAACAAGCAAAAGATAACCAAAAGAGAATAACAACACATGAAGATTGTGACCATTTGTTTGTTACCAAAGGCAAACAAATGAGATGGTGACTATTCAAAGTAAATGGGTCAATATAATGTATCGCGAAGACATGCTCGCCTATAAGTGAACACTCATCCCAAGAATTCCCAGGTAAGCACAACTGGTCTCGCGTCTGATGAGATGTATACGAAGTGCTTGCCTAGACAGAAAACCCAGAATACAGGCATTCACCCTTCCAACACCCGAGGAGATAGAGTTTGATAATTAGGGTTAGTTTATTTTGATGGCCATGCACCCCTCTCAATCGTCTATATGCGCCCCTAATACTACCGGCCTGACCTTGGGCTTTTGAGGGAAGCTGGGCCAGATTTTTAGGCTTTAAAGGAATGTATAAGCGGGTTAAATGTGGAGGTTCAATTCCGGCCCAAGTGTGAAACTAGGCGAAGTTCAATACATTTATTTACTCTATTACTTACGTACGAATACGCCATTGCGACATAAGTAGTCAAGCACATATAACACGTTTAACAGTTTCATGTATAGTTAACATACACACATAAACGTTTAATGATGTACGAGTGTAACCCACTAAGTCTCGTATGGTCGTAATATAAAAGCAATTGAATGTAAGGACACACGCCAAAGGTTATGGAATTGAAGTAGTACTAACCTTAGATATTCGGGTTGTCACATCATCCCCAACTTGAAAGAAATTTCGTCCTGAAATTTGATAGGTACACCAAAAATGGCAAAGTGGCCGATCAGGATGATTGTGGATTTTCCTCCGGTACCACAATGAAGATAGGTAGATCACTTAAGGATAAAACATTACATTTGCATAATCAGAATAATACACATAAAAGCACTTAGTGAACACACATATGCCATACATTTTGAAAACAACTCGATTACACATATGAATCACCCCAAAACATTTGAAAACAGTAAAAGAGGGGTACTCGCCTGGGGTTGCGTATAGTCCCGGTTCAAAAGGTATAACAAAGCTCAAAAGACCAAGAGTTCAAGTGTTGAAGCGGTTCCTAGGGTAACAGATACTATGTTAGGGAATCACACACCTAAATAAAAAGATCGGGTAGAATGAGGTCTTGTAAACCCAATGAGTGTTGGAACTCATGTGATATGGTTTAACAAAGCCTACATTCTAAATCGAAACCTATCCTAAGTGCTTACGACCCATTAAGGTAGCTTACGCCACTTTAACGCGTCGTTCGCGCGAAAGCGCGTTCGAGATGCCTAACTAGTCCTATGACAAGTATTATATGCCTTAATATATATAATTATGTTATATAATCAGTTTAGATGTCAAAACATGTGTTTTTTTTTTTTTTGGGGGGTAAAGGGTTACCCCGGTGATTTTATATATTCACACAAAAAAATACCCCAAAACATTTGAAAACAGTAAAAGAGGGGTACTCGCCTGGGGTTGCGTATAGTCCCGGTTCAAAAGGTATAACAAAGCTCAAAAGACCAAGAGTTCAAGTGTTGAAGCGGTTCCTAGGGTAACAGATACTATGTTAGGGAATCACACACCTAAATAAAAAGATCGGGTAGAATGAGGTCTTGTAAACCCAATGAGTGTTGGAACTCATGTGATATGGTTTAACAAAGCCTACATTCTAAATCGAAACCTATCCTAAGTGCTTACGACCCATTAAGGTAGCTTACGCCACTTTAACGCGTCGTTCGCGCGAAAGCGCGTTCGAGATGCCTAACTAGTCCTATGACAAGTATTATATGCCTTAATATATATAATTATGTTATATAATCAGTTTAGATGTCAAAACATGTGTTTTTTTTTTTTTTGGGGTAAAGGGTTACCCCGGTGATTTTATATATTCACACAAAAAAATACCCCAAAACATTTGAAAACAGTAAAAGAGGGGTACTCGCCTGGGGTTGCGTATAGTCCCGGTTCAAAAGGTATAACAAAGCTCAAAAGACCAAGAGTTCAAGTGTTGAAGCGGTTCCTAGGGTAACAGATACTATGTTAGGGAATCACACACCTAAATAAAAAGATCGGGTAGAATGAGGTCTTGTAAACCAAATGAGTGTTGGAACTCATGTGATATGGTTTAACAAAGCCTACATTCTAAATCGAAACCTATCCTAAGTGCTTACGACCCATTAAGGTAGCTTACGCCACTTTAACGCGTCGTTCGCGCGAAAGCGCGTTCGAGATGCCTAACTAGTCCTATGACAAGTATTATATGCCTTAATATATATAATTATGTTATATAATCAGTTTAGATGTCAAAACATGTGTTTTTTTTTTTTGGGGGGTAAAGGGTTACCCCGGTGATTTTATATATTCACACAAAACATGTGTTACATATGCTTAAAATGAATTTATGCAAAAAAGGGCATTTTGGTCATTTTTCCTAAGGCATATAAACTACCTATCATACAACTAACTAAACGAAGTGACCATAAGGTATAACCTCGTAAGGTTATTCCCTATACAACTATGGTCACAAACATGTTTGGTCGGATCATAACGATTGACCAAACGGGTCGGGTTCGAAAGTCTAAGCGGTTGTTTAGACCGCTTATCTTACGATCCTACACGAGCACTAATCCTAAAGTGACGAGTTAAACATGTGAAAACATGTTTAACGAAGTTAGAAAACCAGTTTTTTTTTGGTAAAGGGTTACCCCGGTAAATTTTATAAATCAACCAATAAAGTACAAGGGTGTGCCAAAGCGAACACACCTACTAGACTTGGCATACCAAGACTAGGAAAACAAAAACACAAACTAAACATAACGCACATATACGCAAAACAGCCTCAACAAAACAGCCCAAACAAAACGCAGTAACAACTACATAAACATTCTAGCCCGGATCTTCTTCCTCTTCATTAAAGTAAATCTTCCAATCCGTTAACAATCTATTTCGGGTAGCCGTCCCATGGAACTTGAATCCCATAAGCTTTAACCGGACCGTGTTCTTGATCAACTCCATAACCGATTCAGCCGAGTTGAGCTTGTGAGAAAACAATCTATCATTTCTTTCCTTTCATATAAAGTACGTCGTAGCCGCAATGAGAATCTTACCCACAATGCATCCATGTTCTTCGAAGAAGCCGTTTGTTCCATCCAAGCCAAAATGGAAACCCAAGAATCATCTACACTCTCCAACTTTACCATGGTTTTGACATTCTTCCAGACTTTTGACGCAAAGCTACATTGGAAAACAAAGTGATCACGCGAGTCACGATCAAAGCAACACAACGGACAACACATAAGTCTTAGATTCGTATGACTTAGAAAACAAGTTTGGTTGCAATATACGCATAGACGCGCATTTTGACCGAAACTATGACTCGTCACTACACCTAATCAACGTGGTAATCAGTAGGTATAGTCACATGGGACTATAACCATCGTGATTACGCTCACGTTGCGAAGTTCAAACGAACTTCGAGTTGACCATAGACTGGTCAAAGCTGAAAGTCAAACACTGTTTGACTTTCACATTTAAAAACGCATAAAAGAACGAAAGAATCTTACAAAGGGTCCAAGCAATGGAGAAATGATCTATAAATTCTCAGGTATGAAGCTTTTTAAGCTCCAACTTAGAGAATTCAGATCATGTGTGAATGAAAGTGGAAGTGGGGGTTGGGTATTTATAGAAAACCATGAACCGTTAGGATCGTTCCTCGTAAACTGAGCTTCAATCTGGACCATACAAGTGGGCACAAGGTTTTGTAATACTAGGGGTACTTAAAACCATCAAAATCTAGCACATAGAATGCAAGAAACCATGTCCAAAGGCCTGAATACCAGTTGCTGAATGAAATCAGCTGTTTTACTGATCTGTGAAGTTCACGCAGCCCGCATAAGGAAAGCCCTTGCGCTACGCGGCCCGCCTAAGGGATGTTTGGCAGATAGGCAGAATTGGTCCCTGAACTTGTAAAACTCAGTTTTTGGCACTTTTAAGCCCCGTTAACCCCATTTCAAGGCTCTAAAATGAATTTAAAGTATAGGGAACTTAAAATATGCTCAAAAATATCTCGGATGTCGGTTCGTTTGGTCGTACGGTTGCGTTGTTCGGTTAATTACGACGAAACACAAACGGACGCAAAAAACGGTCCAAATTACGCGACGAATGGAATTTTATCATGTCAATCACTAAAATAAAATATTTTAATGATTACATAAATTTTTGGATGTCCGAATATATTCAGAACGTAAGATATGCGCGAAAATGCAAATTTAAGCACTTTTTGACGTTTTTAGTCCCTATTGATCAATAAAGTTTATTTTAGTATACCAAATACCTCAAAGCCTATTTCTAAGCTATGTGAAGGATATTTAGGGCATGTTTAACTTATGATCAAGTTCTGGAGTGTTTGATACTATGTGAATCAATAGACTTTCGCAGTTTGACGCAAATAGTCCCTGAGTGTGAATAAACTTGTTTTTGACACACCAAAGCTTCCAAAACTTATTTCTAAGTTATCTAAAAGTTATTTAAGGTATATTAAGCCTATGTCACTATTCCGGAGTGTTTGCCGCATTAATACTGATTACGTTTTCGCATCAGTTCGCGTTTAACTTTCCAGAAAGTGATTTAAAGCTTGAAAATGAACTAGAATCAAAATGTGAAATTGTAAAACCAAAATAAATAAATTTTTGAGACCAAAACACATTGTTTCTTTGATAAAAGATAGTGTCCTACATCGTGTGTGTTTATGGAGCACAAGTGTCACACTTGTCACTCAGCAGATGGCTGCTGTACTTCCGAACGTAGTAACCAAGATTCATCAGATATACAACAATAACAACAACAACAACGCCCAGTGTAATTTCAAAACCTTCAATTCAGCCAAACTGCTAAAATTTTCTGGGTTTGAAGGAGCAACCGCACTCTTGCAATGGTTCGAAAGCATAAAAGCACATTCCGCCATGTTCAGTGTCCCAATGAGCGCAAGGTAGATTTCGCTTCGAGTGTCTTTCAAAGGAGAGCACTCACTTGGTGGAATGGTATTATGAGAGACCGAGGTGCCGATGTAGCAATGGAACTGACATGGGAGGAATTTAAGGATCTTATGAAGAAAGAATTATGCCCACGAAGTGAAATAAGGGCACTTGAAAATGAGTTCTATTATTTAAAACAAGATAGTGGGGAAAACCGTGCCTACACTGACCGATTTGAACAGTTAAGCCTACTTTGCCGTACTATGGTCACACCTTTGGATCGGGCCATTGAGAAATACATCGATGGTTTACCTGACCCTGTCCAAGACATTGTCACTGGCAGCCAACCTGCAACGCTTAGGGAGGCTAAGGAATTAGCTGCAATCTTGACTGACTCTCAGGTTAGAAAAGGTAAGTTATTTCGACAAGGAGACAAGAAACAAGACACCGAATCTGTTACCAAGAATTCGAGAAGATCAAAGGCCGAATCTTCTAAAAGTTCTAGGAAGGGGCTTCAAAGAATTTTGCAATTCCTGCACCTGCTCCACTGAACTCAGTACCCTTTAAGGGATTTTACCGTGGGAAGCAACCTCGGTGCAATCATTGCAATTATCATCATGCGTTAAATTCCCCTTGTCGTCAGTGTACAATTTGTGGTTTATTTGGACATCTAGTTGTGACATGTCGTATCCAGAACCGAGCAGCCCCTACTCAGACTCGCCCAAGAGCATGTTTCAATTGTGGTGACTTAAATCATTTCAAGCGAAACTACCCCAAGCTTGCCAAAGCTAATGGACGAGTATTCAACATCAACGAGGCTCAAGCTAATGATCAAGCGCTTATGATCATTTGAACCTCTAAATTTCCTGTTTATTTTCAAGATCAATGTACATATTTTAACTATGTTTGTAATGACAATATAAATTTCAAGAAGTTTATCTTTATCTCTGTTATTCAATTTTCAATTTCAAACTCTAACATGATTGCACTATGGGTGATTTCAAATTTCATGCTAATTTTGAGGATTCTGTTCTTTAGGAACTAAATCTTATAATTTATTATAATGTGATTGCACTCTGGTGCATTCGTACAAACTTGGTAACATGATCAATACAAGTTAATACTGTTTAATGATCATAGCATTATATACATGATTTGTTTATCTAATATGTATAGCACATGATTATAAATTCAATTTGCTTCGTATGTTGATTTAACGTACTTAGTTTGTTAACTTAGCATACCTAGCACATGAATTGAGAACATTTTCTTGATATGCTTACATTATGATGATAATGTATGAATTATATATGTTGCGTTCTACCTGTTTTTTTGGTAAAGGGTTACCCCGGTGATTCTATTAAAACATCCGCAATAAAGAACAAGTAGGGAGGATGTGTTCCACACTAATTCATATACAAGACATGCCCCGTATATGTAAACCAAAACAAAAAACCAAATACTATAAGACAACCCATAACCTAGCCTACTTTACATCAAGAAACAAAGTAGACAAGACCAAAAACACGAAAACCAAAAAAACGACTCATCCTCCATCATCAAAGATGAAATTGCCATAAACTGGCAACCCCTTGACTTGAATCACATCATGTCTAGCCATTGGAACCCTTTGTGGAGGAGTTGCTTGCCCTTGCTCTAGAAGATGAAGGATGTGTTCCCAAAGTCATAAATTCATTAGTTTCATTGTAGACTTCAACGACCTCCTCCTCATCTAAATCCTGCTTGTCATAAGTCTGCGTGGCCTTCTTCTCCAGACGACCCACAGTACTACCTCCCTGACCACCATCATCGTCCTTAAGGATATCAAAGGGGTTTGACGTTGATATCTGATTGTTCATCGGCTTCCTCAAGGACGAATTTGATTTAGGGTTTACAACTGGTCTATACACTAACTTAGGCTTCTGATTTTTCATATGAATACCTTGGTTAGTAGCTTTCTTCTTCTTGGCACCCACAACCTAAAAATCATCATTTTTCTTCCCAGAATCCCCACTCGAAACAACCTGAGGGTTCTTTGGGCACGAGCTATCTTCATGACCAAACACGCAGCAAGATGAGCACCTTAAAGGCTCCCAATCATATTTGATTTTTACCTTTACCTTAGAATGACCACCACCATCTAAAGATGGGATTGCGACAGTTACACTCTTCTTTAAATCAGTCCCCGCCTGCACTTCAATGAGAGCTCTAGCATAGCTGCTTCTACCCCAAGACTCAGCACACATCGTGGCCGTATATGAATCCAACATCTTTTGAACCCCTATCTTAGATGCAACCAAACTAAGACCATCCTCAGTAAATGCCGCTAACGGCACATCATGCATCTTGACCCAAACTGGAACAACTTTAATATCCTCTTTTTCCATCTTGATAGAAATGGATTATGGCATGCGTTACCTCTACATCGTTTTCTATTGCAGTTAATGGGAATCTGTATGGGTATTTTAAAGGGAAACGTGGGTTAAGACAAGGCGATCCAATGTCTCCGTACTTGTTCACGTTAGTTATGGAAGTGTTAACGCTGATTTTGCAAAAGCAGGTGTCCTTGTCAAATGATTTCAGATTTCATCATAAGTGTGAGAAACAAAGAATTATAAATTTGTGCTTTGCAGATGACTTGTTTCTGTTTTCTCGTGGGGATCACAAATCAGCTAAAGTCATTATTGATTCTATTAATGATTTCAAGAGCATGTCCGGTTTGGTCCCGAGTATTAATAAGAGTACAGTGTTCTTTGGAAATGTGGCAAATGCAGTTAAGGTCCGTATTAGAGATATTATTTCATTTGATGAAGGGGTATTGCCTGTTCGTTATTTGGGTGTCCCTCTAATCACGTCGCGTTTGAGTAGTAATGACTGTAAAAAGTTGGTGGAAACCTTGGAGTCTAGGATCACGAATTGGAAGACGAAATCGTTATCATTTGCGGGAAGGCTACAACTTGTTCAATCAGTTATGTCTTCTATGCATATTTTCTGGGCTTCGGTCTTCATATTACCAAAACAGGTTATTTATGATCTTGAGGGAAAGATGAGGAGGTTTCTTTGGGCTCAAGGGAACAATATTCAGGGGAAAGCTAAGGTTAAATGGAGTCATGTATGTCTGCCTAAGCAGGAGGGTGGTTTGGGTGTTCGTAGGGTGCAGGATATGAATATTTCGCTGATGATAGCTCATGTTTGGAGTCTCTTATCTTTGAGAGAGTCTTTGTGGGTAAAATGGATGCACTCGTATCGTTTACGGAATAGGAGTTTTTGGGATGTTCCTTTACGTAATAATACATCTTGGACATGGAGGAAATTATTAGGTATGCGGCCGCTTATACAACAACACATATGGACCAAGATAGGTGATGGAACTAGAACCTCAGCTTGGTTTGATAGATGGGATGAAGTATGCCCGTTAAACTCGTTTATAACTCCACGGTTTATTGCTAATGCTGGATTTTCTCTAACTTCGACAGTGGCGGAGGTGTGGGATCAAGGGGTGTGGAGATGGCCGACTAATTGGTTTCAGCGGTTTCCGGTTCTTCATAACATGAAAAGTATTGTTTTAAACTTGTCTACCCAGGATCGTTTGATGTGGAAAACTAGGTCAGGTAAACTGGCTGATTATTGTGTTTCAATGGTGTGGGAAGATATTCGAATACATCAAAACGAGGTGCCATGGGTTAACATGGTGTGGTTCAAGCAGTCGATTCCAAGGCACTCGTTCTTCATGTGGCTTCTTGTGAATAAGAAACTTAAAACGCAGGATGTTATGAGTAAATGGTGTTCCACGGGTAACACTAATTTTAACTTATTGTGTTGCTCGCTTTGTGTTTTAGGTCCGGACTCTCATGAGCATTTGTTCTTTGAGTGCGGATACGCTTCTCGAGTATGGAATGGTGTTAAAGTTAAAGCGGGTATGGGCCATATTCAAGCTACTTGGGATGCAATATTTGCTTACTTGGATCAGGTGGCGACATCTACGAAGGCGCAACATATCATTGCAAAACTTATTGTTGGGGCTTCGGCTTACTTTGTGTGGCAGGAACGAAATAGAAGACTCTTTTCTAATAAAAAGAGAAGCTCGGATCAGCTTATAGAGGTGGTGTTGTCTACCGTTCGGTTAAAACTTCATACCATGAGGTTTAAAAGAACGACTCAGATTGAAGGGATTCTGCGGGATTGGAGTTTGCTGCGTGGTCTGGTGGTTGCTGATGATGATCTTGGCTAATTTTATAAGTTGTTTGAGTTGAGTGACCGAGTGTCTTAGTATGAACTAGTTTCTTTGTTTTGTGCGATGTCGCTTGTAAACTCTAGGATGGCATGTCATGCTAGAGAATTGGGGATTATTATTTTCCTCACTTGTTTTATTTGGTTGATGATATAAAATTTTACCGGGGTAACCCTTTACCCAAAAAAGGGTATGCCAATCGTTTACCCAGAAAGTACCCATACAAAGTGTTAGCATACCTGTCTGTGACTTGTTTAACCGATGTCAATGGAATAACTACGTCTGCTCTATCAACAACTTCACTAGATTTCATTGCCCTGAAGTTCACCTTAATGTTTTCCTTAGTGTTCCTCACTACATTAGCAAAGGAGATAGGATCCGCAGTTCTGGACGATTTTTCCAAACCCTGATCGGCCACCGACTTCACTGTATCCAAACCTGAGATTGGCGTGTATCCCATACCCGGAGAATCCCAGAAATTCACATCCAGATTTCCTAGTCGGACAGGAGCCGAACCCTTAGAATTCTCGTCAAAGATGCTTGAACTTTTATTCTCATTCAACGGGACTCCACGTCTTGGCTTTAGGGTATTCCCATCAACATCAATAACCCGATTCGCCAAATCCTGAAACGACAAAGTAGGCTTGCCATGAAAACCTTGTGGATTACCACCAGATTTAGCATCCATTCGGTGATTAACAAACTCTCTTTAACCCTACGAAATAAGCAACAATACGCAACACACAAGCAAAGTAGGCCAGACAAACCCAATCGAACGAAGAACAGAATAAAAACCCTAAACTAGCTGAAGCCCTAACCCATGAATCTTACAAATCAGAAAGAAATACTGATAAATCAATACCGATTTACCAACAATGCAATCCAATATGCTCAAAACAGAAATTGAAGGCGGCGATGATAAAGAAAAAGAAAACCCTAGCCGAAAATCCAACATTCCGCAAAGACAGATTACATATTAGATGCACGAACCTCTAATCGCCGATCTGATCTTGACAAATCACGATGAAAAATCTAGGGTTTCGAGAAAAGCATATGTCGCCATTAGCTAGAGAGAGAATTAGGGTTTTATCTCTCATTTAAAATTACGTTCTACCTGTTTGGTTAAGTATGAAACATATATAAATATTCGTACTAGAATAAAATACCTACTACCCAATTTGTTGTATGCAGAATAAGTAGTGCTATTATTACTAGTATGAAATGCAATTTGATTTGACAGATATATTATTGTGACAATATTTAGTTGATAGTTTGACCTTATTATTTGTTTACCCTTGCTTAACAAGAGGAGCTATGTGGACCTTGTGACGGAATGAGTAATTATGGGTGCACACTTAATTATGAGTTTCGACGCATGAGAATCATAGTAAGCCTTGTTAAGTATGATGGCAAAAAATCTAGAGTGATTAAGGTAACGGGAGGAGTATGATGCGATAAGAACACAGTGGATACGCTGATGGTACTTCCTATATATAAGTGTTCTTATTGTGTTATTCTTCAGAACGTTGCTGAAATCATTTAGTGATTTTATGTTATCTTGGACCATTATGTGATTATGTGTTTTAGTGTTATTTGTGTGGTTATTTTTGATGGAAGATGACGAGTACATTCATTAACTCAAATCGAGCCGACCGGGAGTATATTATGGTGTTAAGGTGACGATCTTGATGCCATAGGTATGTTGACCTGTCTCCTATGCATGAGATGCTAATGGTGCATTGGATGTACCTCATGGGACGATAGAAATCGTGTACGTGTAGGGCTTGAATGTACACCCTTTTGTTTGCTAGGAATTACACTAGGAGCTTAGTATAACATAGTGCCATACTTAAATGATTTTTGAACACTAGTCGACTATCACAAGTTTCAAAGGGTTGGATACCTTGAGATACTTTGAATATCCCAAATCACATTTTGAATTCCCTTCCAAATAATGCCCCGTATCTTTGGGATCTAGCAATCTGCTTATCCATTAGTTGTTTCAATTCCACTCTACGGTCTCCTTCGAATAAATTTCGGGACGAAATTTCCTAAAGTAGGGAAAACTGTGACACTTGTGCTCCGTAAACACACACAATGTAGGACACTATCTTTTATCAAAGAAACAATGTGTTTTGGTCTCAAAAATTTGTTTATTTTGGTTTTACAATTTCACATTTTGATTCTAGTTCATTTTCAAGCTTTAAATCGCTTTCTGGAAAGTTAAACGCGAACTGATGCGTAAACGTAATCAGTTTAATGCGGAAAACACTCCGGAATAGTGACATAGGCTTAAAATACCTTAAATAACTTTTATATAACTTAGAAATAGGTTTTGAAAGCTTTGGTGTGTCAAAAACAAGTTTATTCACACTCAGGGACTTTTTGCGTCAAACTGCGAAAGTCTACTGATTCACATAGTATCGAACATTCTGGAACTTGATCATAAGTTAAACATGCCCTAAATATCCTTTACAAAGCTTAGAAATAGGCTTTGAGGTGTTTGGTGCGCAAAAATTAACTTATTTGATCAACAGGGACTAAAAGCGTCAAAAAGTGCCTAAATGACCAGATTCATTGTATCTAGTCCAATTTTGATAATTTGATGGTTTTTACCCCTTGATTTTAATACCATTTGCTTGTTTTGAGTGTCCCATGGTTTAGAAATACCTTGTGAGGAACGATCCTAACGGTTCTCCAAAATCTATAAATACCCATGCTTTCATTCACTTCAACTCACACTTGATTCATTTTGCTCTAAGTTGAGGTTTAAACACTTCATACCTGAGCAAACTTGGATTAAACTTCCTAGCGTGGACCCTTTGTAAGTATTCTTTCGTGTTTGTATTGCGTTTTCAAGCACGAAAGTCAAACAGTGTTTAACTTTCTGCTTTGACCAGGTTATGGTCAACACAAAGTTCGTTTGAACTTTGCAACGTGAGCATAATCACGATGGTTATAGTCCCTTGTGACTATACCTACTGATTACCACGTTTATGCGTATTTTGCAACCAAACTATTCTTGGGTATCAAAACCGTTTGTTTTGATATCAAACTTGTTTTCTAACTTCGTTAAACATGTTTTAACATGTTTAACTCGTTACTTTTAGGATAGTGCTTGTGTAGAGTCGTAAGTCAAGCGGTCTTGACAACCGCTTAGACTTTTGAACCCACCCGTTTGGTCAATCATTAGGATCCGACCAAACATATAATGTGACCATAGTTGTATAGGGAATGACCTTCTGAGGTTATACCTTATGGTCATTTCGTTTAGTTAGTTGTATGATAGGTAGTTTATATGCCTTAGGAAAATGACCAAAATGCCCTTTTTCGCATAATTTCATTTTAAGCATATATAACACATGTTTTGACATCTAAACTGATTATATAACATAATTAGATATGTTAAGGCATATAATACTTGTCATAGGACTAGTAAGGCGTCTCGAACGCGCTTTCGCGCGAACGACGCGTTAAAGTGGCGTAAGCTACCTTAATGGGTCGTAATGGGTCGTAAGCGGTTAGGATAGGTTTCGATTTATAATATAGGCTTTGTTAAACCATATCACATGAGTTCCAACACTCATTTGGTTTACAAGACCTCATTCTACCCGATCTTCCGATTTAGGTGTCGATTCCCTAACTTAGTATCTGTTACCCTAGGAACCGCTTCAACACTTGAAATCTTGGTCTTTTGAGCTTTGTTATACCCTTTGAACCGGGGCTATACGCAACCCCAGGCGAGTACATAGTTCCCCTCTTTTACTGTTTTCAAATGTTTTGGAGTGATTCATATGTGTAATCGATCTGTTTTCAAAATGTATGGCATATGTGTGTTCACTAAGTGCTTTTATGTGTATTATTCCGATTATGCAAATGTAATGTTTTATCCTTAAGTAATCTACCTATCTTCATAGTTAGATTCATGTAGGATATTTGAAGTACAGTCTTAGATCTTCCTATCTTCATAGTGAGATTTTTAAGAAGTACTTTACAACTCGATGGTTGGTTTTTGTGTAGATTGTTGGTGATTCAGATAATGAAACTAGATAATACAATAAGCACATGGTGGATACGCCGCTGGTACTTCCTATATATAAGTGTGCTTATTGTATTACCTTTCTCGGCGTTATCCCGAATCACCATTAGGATTTAGGATTGTTTTGATTCAATAAATCAATATGATAAGAACCCATGATCCCTGTAGTATCTATCTATCTTCATAGTTAGACTTATATGGGATGTTTAGAGTACTAATATTGGAGTCCATATTTGGATTCATTGTGTACTTTAATGCATGTTAGATTAGACAATGTGACAGAACCCGAATCCTTATAGCATCTATCTATCTTCATAGGTTGATTCTTGTAGGATGTTTAAAGTACTGATATTGGAGTCCTTGATTGGATTCATTTTGTGCTTTAATGCGTGTTTACGAGTTGGTACAAGTTAGCGATTTATGTGTTATGTGGTAGTTGTGATTTAGATAACAAAACGGTTATAACAAAATAAGAACATGGTGGATACGCCGCTGGTACTTCCTATATATAAGTGTTCTTATTTTATTATTCTTGAAGTGTTGTCCGGATCACTTTAGGATTTTGTGTACTATTGTTTCAGTATTCGATTATCGAAATCCTTGTAGAATATCCCATATCTTTATATGTTAGATTCTTAGAAGGATATTTAAAGTATTATAAAAAAGGATGGAGCTCTGGGCGAAATTGGCGATTCTCTCCTAAACCCTACTTTCATTCGTCTCTAACCTGTTCTTGATCGATTTTGATTAGTGATTAGGGTTTGTCGAATCCTTTACTGCTAAGGCATCTTGACTATACCTTGATTCCTAATTAATTGAAGTTAAGATTAGGGTTTTTACAAGTAGGTTTGTTTTGTCTTTGCCGCCGTCCATCCTATTACTAATCTGTTCCGGTTTTCTTTATCTTCTGATTGGTTTAGGGTGATGGCTGCCTATTTTGTGACTAGGGTTTTATTCTTAATCTGATCTGAACGGCGAATCAGTATTACATCAGATTAGGGTTCACAAGGTCCTGCGCTTGTTGCGGCTGTTTAATCATTGCAGAATCGGCTATAT
Organism: Helianthus tuberosus; assembly: GCA_030545235.1. Lineage (NCBI taxonomy): Eukaryota > Viridiplantae > Streptophyta > Magnoliopsida > Asterales > Asteraceae > Helianthus > Helianthus tuberosus. Next base: position 108,086,436 of record CM060370.1, on the reverse strand, counting down.
TTAGGTTTTGTCACGGCTGCTAGGGTTTGCCAGTTTCTTTTTGGGTTCAGCCGTCACTCCCTTTCTGATTGATCAGATTAGGGTTTAATGGATGAACAAACGAAAATTGGTGGAAAGCCACCACTGTCGTTTAAAGAAATTGCTGATCGTATTCTTGATGTTGATGGGAACAATATAAAGCCAAAACGTGGTATAAATATCATTGATGAATTCACAAAGGTCACATCTCCGGTGGTAAAATCGGCTGCTGAGCGACCAAAGCAATGTTGGGATTATCCCAAGATGGGATGTTCACCATCAACAGGTTTCAATGGAATGAATTTCTCGGCTGCTCAAGGTAAAGCACGAACTTCGGGGCCTGCAGATCCTGTTTCCTTCGCTAACATTGTAAAGAACACAAAGGAGAAGGTTAAAGTGAATTTTTGGGCGATGGAATCTGCCGAGAAAGTTGATGGTGCTGATGTTGTTATTCCATTGGCGTCGGTTCAACAAGTTACTGATAGGTATGCAAACACTTTGTTTGGATATTTTCTGGGTAAACGGTTGGCATTTCCTGTGGTCGATTACTTTGCTAAAAACAACTGGGCTAAATATGGTCTTTCCCGGCTCATGATGAATGCAAACGGGTTATTTTTCTTTAAGTTTACTACTAAGGAAGGGATGAATCAAATGCTAGAGGATGGGCCTTGGCTAATTAGAAATGTTCCCATAATTTTGAAGGAGTGGTTGCCCTCTATCAAGATGGAAAAAGAGGACATTAAAGTGGTTCCAGTTTGGGTCAAGATGCATGATGTGCCGTTAGCGGCATTTACCGAGGATGGGCTTAGCTTGGTTGCCTCTATGATTGGGATACCTAAGATGTTGGATACGTATACTGCCTCGATGTGTGCTGAATCTTGGGGAAGGAGCAGCTATGCTAGAGCGCTTATTGAAGTGCAAGCGGGGGCTGAGTTAAAAAAGAGTGTTACTGTTGCTATCCCATCTATGGATGGTAGTGGGTATTCAAAGGTGGTGGTCAAGATTGAATATGATTGGGAGCCTCTAAGGTGCTCCTCTTGCTGTGTGTTTGGTCATGATGACAGCTCGTGCCCAAAGAACCCTCAGGTAACTTCTAGTGGGGATGCTGAAAAGAATAATGATGAGTTTCAGGTTGTAGAGGTCAATAAGAAGAAAGTGAACAACCAAGGCATCCATATGAAAAATCAGAAGCCTAAGTTAGTTTACAGGCCAGTTGTCAACCCTAAACCAAAATCGTCCTCAAAGAGTCTGATGCAGAATCAGGTTTCAACGTCTAACCCGTTTGACATTCTGAAGGATGATACTAGTAATCAGGGAGGTACCACTGTGGGTCCAGTGGAGAAGAAACCGTCGAGTGACAGGCAGGAATTGGATGAGGAGGAGGTTGAAGAAGTCTACAATGAAACTAGTGAATTTATGACATCGGGTACTCATCCTTTTTCTTCGAAAGCAGGGGCAAGCACCTCTTCTACCGAGTTCTCTAATGGATAGGCTGTCTGCTTTTCGTCTGAAGGGGCTGCTGTTTTGTGGCTACTTTATCTTTGATGATGGTGGTTGAGGATTATGTTTTGTGGTTTGCAATGTTTTGTCTACTAGATGTCTTGTCATGATGTATAGTAGACTAGGTTATGGGGTGTTATAGGTCTTTGGTTTTTGTTTTTGTTTTGATTTACATATATGGGGCATGTCCTGTATATGAACTAGTGTGGAACACATCCTCACTACTTGTTCTTAATTGCGGTTGCATTTTAATAGAATCACCGGGGTAACCCTTTACCCAAAAAATATTTAAAGTATTATCATAGATCATTGATTTGATTTATATAATACTTATATAAGTTTTGATTTATTTCAAAACAGTTATTATTAATCCTTGATTGGATTCCTAATAACATATTAACAAGTTTTTACGACGGTTTAATCGAGATTTCAAGGTAAGGCATAAAATGACTTGGTAAATATCATATTGCCATATAAAAACCTATTTTGTCACGAGTTTTTCACAATTAAGATTAATACCAAATGTTTTGCCATTTATTTGGCTAATAAAACCTATGTATTCGCCGGCATTTTTATGCTGACTGTTTTCGCATATGTTTCAGGTTTTCGAATATTCAAGCATGCAATGCATAGGACTGCATACGGGCCTTAGACTTATAAAACAAAAGAACAATTACATGTATTCTTTGTTTGTAAAACGATGTTAATGATATTGAAACAATTCAGTACCAGTAGTTGTGAGCAATTTGTAACGTGACTCCCTGGTATTTCCGCCGCGTGTTGTTATATTACGCGATTGGGGTGTTACAAAAACCCACAGTCATCCTGATATACTCATCACTCCTTTTCCCTCCCCGACCGCTAATCAAATTTCGGAACGAAATTTCTTTCAAGTTGGGGATGATGTGACAACCCGAGATTTCAAGGTGTTTCCTTTACGCACCACTTGTTTCGCAATATTGTTTTCACACTCCATTTTACATTGTATCTTATGCATGACATCTGAATGACTAAAGTATTGTTTGGTTGTAGGTAGTGTTGTTATTGTGTAGTGTTTAGACGTAGCATAACATCACACTTGATTCACAAAAAGGCTAGTCGACGAAGATTAAGGGTTCGTCGACATCACTTCTTGACGAAGAATAGGTTCTTCGTCGAGGGAGTTCGTCAAGGAGGTTGTTCGCCAAAAGGGCTCTCGGCCCAGCTCCCTCAAGCCCAAGTCAAGCCCAACCCTTCCCTTTGTATGCGAATGTGGAGGTTGGCATGCGTACAGTTTCTTGGAGATTGTTGGCAAAAACCCTAAGTTCCCTCTAATGTCACCAAAGGGCGATGGCAGCCTCTCTCATTCGGCAATGCCCTTTCCTTCCAAGAAACCCTCTCTTCCTTATTCTAGCATACCTTCTACGAATCCTTGGTTAGTATCCGTATACCTATCTTGATTGTTATCAGTTGTTCTTGATTATACGTGGTTATGAGAATTGGTAGCAATATTTGGGTTGTTTAAAATATTTGGTTAATGATCACAGAATTGGAAACTGTTTATAATGCTAATCGATGATTTGGGATTTATATGTGTATTAGAATTGGTAAATATGATGAAATGATGAACTTAAATTACGGCTTGATCAATGATGAAGAGTTAAGGCTGTTCATATGTGACTGTTAATGATTAGTATGAATAGGACAATGGTTCATGATCGATACATAGGGAAACTGGGGTGGGTTGGCAACCGAGTGTTTGCTGTGATCGTATGAATGTATGTATTGGTGTGATGGTGATCTTGGTAATTGTTATTCAATAGAAAGAATGATTAGGGTTTACAGGAAAACCATAACCATCTGTTGATATGATCGACGAAGAATTATCCTTCGTCACAAGGATACTTCGTCGTACCCAGACTCGACGAAGAATGATCCTTCATCGTTATGATTCTTCGCCGAGCTCATGCTCGACGAAGAGTGATCCTTCGTCGTTATGGTTCCTCGCCGTGCTCATGTTCGACGAAGAATAGGAGCTTCGTGGAGATGATGTTAGTAAACAGACAGAACATTGATTTATGATGTGTATGCTGATGAATGTTTATGTTGATGGAATCCTTTATGATGCATGTTAACAATATTAACTATGAATAAGAAACCTGATTGGGTTCTTGTAAATAGCAAACTCACCAGTTAACTGTTGTTATGTGACATGCATGCGAGACGTGAACTTGTATGAGATTTGGGTATTGACTATATGTTACATGGTGATCTTTGTGATGAATGCAATCTATGAATAATACGTGATTTAATTGATCATGATACTAGTTATACTAGTAACCACGGTAGGGTTTGGTTGACCAACTTGGAACGGGTAATGTACTACATACCGAGCAAATCTAAGGTGAGTTCACTTCTCTCAAAACAAGCATGCGTCCGGTGGGGACAATCAAACAGGCAAACGAATAAACGGGTTTTCATAAACCCACATCCTTGTAGGGGAGGTGAGGCAGTTTTCATAAACCCACATCCTTGTAGGGGATGTGAGGCAGATTTCACAAACCCATATCCTTGCAGGGGATATGAAACAGTTTTCAGTAAATGTTGATGTTGGATAATACACTCACTTTCTATCACTTAAGTCCCATCATACTACCGGGTTAGTTGCTTGTAGGGCAACGGGGTTATTAGTTGATAGCGTTATTAGGTTTGGCACCCTCACGATGTACCTAGATAGGACGGGCGTGAACTAATAACTTTAAAATCATGACCAATGTTTGATAGAGCATTGGAGAAGGGCAAAAGGAGCCGTCTGCGGTATCGAGTTATTATCAACACAACATAAGTCAAATCTTGGTAACAAATGGTTAAACAAACTGTGAACTCACCAGCGTTGTCTGATACACTTTTCTGCATGCTTGCAGGCTTATAGGTACACGTTGTTGGAACTTGCTGTCTGGGATGCTGGAGTGGTCATGGGTCGATTTGCATGGAATCATGAGACACGTCTAATGGTTTTTATACACTTGGGTTATGAAACTCTTAATTATTGTAGTATGCTTCAGCTGAAATGTAAACAATGTTTTGTAACGCTTACTTTAATAAATGAAAGCTTTATTTGAAATAATGTTATGAGTTCAATGTGATTGGTGGCTAGATCCTGGTACGTCACACGCCTCGCGGGGGTTCCCGCATGTGGTATTTTGGGGGTGTGACAGATTGGTATCAGAGCCACTGGTTTTAGTGAACTTGGTTTTAAAACGTTTTTATAAAACCAGAATATAACCGAACAAGTTCTGAATACGACCATGACACTCAGCTCCAGACTGCAAGGTTCGTCTCTCGTTTACTCTTTGCACTACATAACTAGTGAACACTTATGTATGATATTGAATGTGATAGCACATTTAGCACTACAATACGAAATCTTGTGTTACTTGCCTTTGTATGTGATTGATTGTGTGGCGTTTCCCTTAGACATTCGTGACCCATTTTGTGATGTTCTTTGTTTGCTACTCGAGTCTGAGGAACTAGTTAACACGAATTAGGAGGAGCTGATGAGCATGCAAATCATGTTATTATTGTGGGTGCACACATAATAATAATGTGGGGTGCATGTGAGTCCCAACGAGGCCTAACAAGTGTGAAAGGGGTTCCATTCCATTATTCGACCAAATGTGAAACACAACGATCCATAGGGGTCATAGCAATGACTGTCTCCTGTTTGAACGTGGTCCTTTCACTTCCCTCTGAACCCTTACGAGTCACGATGATATTGAGTGATACCTGAACACGTAACTGAACGTCTAGCAAGCTGTGTGGAAATGTTGGGTGTTAGTGCAACGTCTTTGAGACAGATGTCAAAACGTTAGATGTTTGGTCTATACTTTCTCACTTTTCTCGTTTACTTTGACGCAACAAATTGACGCCTCAAATTCAGAAGTATGGACACCTCTATAATTCTTTAACGATTACCATGCATTGTACAATCAACACACAAGACCGATGGACAAGAGGTAGATCGTGATACCTTACCGACCCCAGTATTATGACGGCTCTAATCTCTGACAACGAACATCAGTAGGTTGACTTCAATCGAGTCCCTAACCCTAGTAAGCAATGTCTGGGAGCCAACTCTTACGAATCAATCGGGGCATAAACGCTGGAAACCGACTGGAATATGGGATGTGTAAATACTAGCGCCATGGGCAGTACCCTAGGACGTGACAAGTACAACGGGAAGGTGGACCCTAAAGGAAAAAGATCGCAAGGATCTGTCTTCAAAGCAACAACATTAGAGGCAACGGCCTCGGCGACAACAAGGTACTCACAAATCGTAACTTTCAGGATGGAAATGAAGGTGACTTTGACAAGGATTGTGTCACACCCCCAAAATACCACCTAGGGAATGTCCCTGTTAGGCGTGTGACGTACCAATAACGAGCCACTAATTACATTGAACCCATACAAATTTCCAAATAAAATCCTCAATTATTAATTAAAAATATCATCAACAAGTTTAAATGAAAACCAACATGTTCAGCGGAAGCAAATGATAAACCTAAGTTAAACAATTTCAAAACCAGTGTATAGCATCAAGAAATCAATCACATGAATCCCTTCAGTCGACCCATGACCCCTCCAGCTACTCCAGACAGCAAGTTCCCAAATTCCAAGATACCTAACGACCTGCGAGCATGCAACAAGTGTATCAGACTACGCTGGTGAGTTCATAGTTTTACGAAAACGTTAGTTACCAAGTGTTTAATTCCGTTCATTGATTACAAATCCGATAGTAATGTTGATAATACCCCGAATACAAGACGGCTTCTGATTTACATTGCCCTTTCTCCAATGCTCCTATCAAAGCATTGGTCATGACTAGGTCATTAGTTCAACACCCGTCCTCCCAGGTATGGGGTGAGGTTACCAAACCTAAGTAGCGCTACTAACTAATACCATGTTACCTCCCAGGTAACTAAACAACACGGAGGGACTTTAAAGGTGATAGGATGAGTATATTATCCAACATTCCCGTTTTTACCCTAAAGACTTATCCCTCCCCGGGATACCCACTGACTGTCCCAACCACCGGGACGCTTGCTCAAGAGAGATGAACTCACCTTTGATTTGCTCGGTTAGATTAGTTTCTTGTTTTACAGTTGATCAAACACGCCCTAACATAGGTACCAGTAACAATCAGTTTCGTATATTCATTATTCACGTACTGATCGCACGCATGACTCAAGTAACAAGCAAACCAAGCACATATCATCAAGTAAATCATAACAAGTATCCGGGTCATAGTTACATTCACGACACAAGTTTATGTTACACCAAAGCACTTGTCAAATGGTTCGGTTCACATTCCATGTTAGTTGTGACAAGAAATCATGCAACATAATAAGCCGATTGTCATAGTATAATCATCTAGCGTTCAATGGTTCTAAAGCAGATTCACGTCCGATTTAAAGGACACACACTTACCCTCTTGACACTTAAATTGGCAGATTACTAAACTAAATGATCCGCTTAAGTTTGGTGCGACCCGTGATATAAGTACACCTGTTTTACGCAATCCGTGGCCCATTTCCCCTCATACGCAAACTGACCGGCCCAAACACACTCGAACCATACGGCCCAACCAAGATGTGATGTTTGGGCCGCCTACATCTATGCCCAGCCCACTGTCCGCATAAATCTACAATTGACTTACCCTCTATTTTCACAAGCCCAATTAACACAGTTAATCCTTATAGATCATTTACAAATTCAGCGGCCCAATTGAAGTTTGTTTAGTATATTTGTTGTCGGCCATTTACAAAACTGAATTGAAACAATAGATTTCAGTGGATTCAAAGGCCCCATCATGTTAATCGGTTCTCTGACAATCACGTGGCCCATGTGTATAAGAATTAAGATTGATGGTTCCTTCAATAATTTGCATGTTACCCAAACCCTAAGTCACCTACGGCCCTTACCTAGCAATAGCATTCATCATGCAACCACTAAAAGATCACAACAATTCACCGATTATCATACCAATTATAATGCAGTTTAATATAATTAATGGATAGCCAATCAAAAATTAGATTCGTGATAATATAACTATACTAACCGAACAATGGATATTGTTAAGCACTAGAGGCTATAAATTCATTATAACATAAATCCACTAACCAAATCAAATGGGAAGATGACAAGAACTTCGAAAGGTATGAGCAGACCACTGTTAGCTTTACTTCGAATGGTGGGCTGCTGCCATCGCAATACAAGTGGGAGGAGTAGGGTTTACTATATTATGATTTTGAGATACACAAGAAGGTTACGTACAAGTCTAGATATAATGCCAACTACTTAAACAAGTGGGCCGATAATAATGTTTCCTTGGGCTACATAAACTTGGGCCGAACTACTCAAAATACACGAAGAGCTAGTTGGGCTCAGGTGATCCATTTGGGCCGATACAATGTGTAGTTGTAAAATATGAACATATTACCCAATACATGCGCATCCCAAACAAATGCCAATAAGTTATTTGACCAAGCTATCGACTGTTTAAGTTTAATGAAGTTATAAATGAATAGAAAGTTCTAACACATAGGAGAGGGATAACGAGAAGTTAAGATCGCAAGATAAAACCTTACTAACCTTGGAAGTTCGGGTTGTCACATCATCCCCAACTTGAAAGAAATTTCGTCCCGAAATTTGACAAGTAAGCACAGAGAAGTGAAGTGATAAATCAAGATTGCTGCAGCGTTTCCTCAGGTGCCACATCATCCCCAACTTGAAAGGAATTTCATCCCGAAATTCGCCAAGGATAACAGAAATTGATACAACCGTTTGAACATCTGACGATATTTGGGCATACTTCGATCAGTGCGTTCCCACGTGAACTCCGGTCCACGTCTTGAGTTCCAACGAACTCTCATGATTAGGATTCGACTATGCTAACGAATCTTGACGTCCAGGTCCGTGATTTCCGTAATTTCCTCAACAATCGCAACTGGTCATTAACCTCAGACTCTAATAATGGTATCACAAGCGTTTCATCGCACAAACACTGCCTTCGATTCGAGACAAAAATGACATCTTGTGCGTTACCCAATTCATCGGGTAACTCGAGTTTGTAGGTTACGCTACCGATTCTTCCCTGACTATTGAATGGTCCATCGCGACGTCAGATAAACTCGCCATGCTTCCCAAGCATTCCACACCCTCCCAGGGTGAGACTTTCAACACGATACGATCGCCTACAACGATCTTCCAGCGTTTCCCAAGTTTATCAACTTTCCTGATGGTCACGCGTTGCCGCCAATCGACTCCCGATCCAAGCAACCTTCCCAAGAGTTTCGAGTACCAGTCCTGGACCAGTAATTAAGTTGTCAACAATCTCAATCTAACAAGAAGGTTGGCATTACTGTCTATGTAATGCCTCAACAGAGCTGTCTGGTTACCAAGATGATAACTGCCGTAGTAGTACTCAACCATAGGTAAGAGTCCTTCCAATTTGCACCAAATCCAATCACACTCATGCTCGCAGCATGTCCTCGTGTGCCAAGGGAGTTCGTTTTCTCTGATCATTTGCCCAACGGCGTTAAGCAATGCTCTGGTCCTGACGTGAGCCAAGGGTGTTGCGTACTGCCTTACATAAATCGTGCATAGATCAAATTTAGAGGTAACAGGAGTTGGCACTTCATACCTAAAAGCCGCCTCTCTCAGAGGAACACTCACAACTGTGAAGACTCGTCAGTTTTCTTGATTGCAAGAAAGTGTGCTGGTGACTTGAGTCCATCAATGATCACCAAGGTGATAATGTCTCCGTTTCGAGTTGTAAGTAGACTATTGACAAAATCCATGGCAGTCTGCTCTCATTTCCATATGGGTGTTTCTGGTTGCTGATACTTCACTTTGACTTTCCCACGAGTCAAACATCATTCGCATACATAGCTGGGGGGCCTTCATGCTCGATCACCAGTGCAATATTTATAGATCCTAGTATTTCTCGTCAAAACTCAGATGACTAGAATATCGAGGCCCGTGTGCTTCGCCTGCACCGATTCCCTAAGGTTGCTGCATAGTGAAGTCCATATTCGTTCCATGAATTAGCAAATATCGTCTGTCCTGCCAAAGGTTGCTTCCCCATGCCCCGCATGGGTCAATCTTGAGAACTCTCTTCCCTAAGTTCTTCAATTTGAATAAGGCGAGTCTGATCAGGTATGTTAAAGTCGATAGCGAGCTGTAAAGCTCGTGCACGTCCAGGTTTCACGGTCATAATCATTCAAGAGTTCCATCCCACGATGTCATTGCATGCTTTAGGTCCTTTCGAAACAACGATACACGGGAGGCCCTTGTGATCGGTCTAAGTAGCGTATACGGTACCGTCCAAGTAATGCCTCCAACTTACATCCAAAGACCACGGTTTTCACCGCAGATTGTGTGTCGTGCAATTCTCCTTGTAAGTCTATTACGTAAGCTATCACCTTCTCGTGTTGCATCGGCGAGTAAATGGGACTCTGATTCGAACCATCATGATATACCACTAAATCATCAGTACCCTCGGATGGAAGTGATGCTCAGTGCGTTGCAGGGTTGGGTTTCAAAAGCTGAAGAAACGTTCCCCTGTTTTATTTCCCATGAATTCACAGCTCCCTGCTGTGCTAAGGAGGTTGAAGTTATTCCATCTTCGAAAATCCCATTATGAATCTGTGATAGTATCCAGTGAACCCAAGGGATTGCTGTACCCCAGAAGGAATCTGAAATTGCATAAGATCAGTCTGAAATTCCACCTGACGATGTGGAGGTAAACCAGATAGCTCTTCAGAAAACACGCCAGAAAGTTCACGAACAACTGGAAGATCCTCGATCTTCCTTTCTTCAGGTTGCGAATTGGCGACGAGAACTAGTATAGCAGGGTAGCCCTTCCGTAGACACTTCTGGGCTTTCATGGCTGAGATGATGCCAACCATGGCACCACTACGATGACCTTGAACTGATAAGGGTTCCCCACTAGGGAGAGGGATACGCACGATTTGCTTTTTACAGAGAATCTCCGCTTGATGCATAGATAACCAAATCCATGTCAACGACCACGTCAAAACTTACAAGAGTATCGGGAGGTAGGTCAATGTCTAACACTTGACCCATGAGATCATGTTTACAACCAAAAGGAACATGAAAAGCTTCTATCGTTTTGCTATCAGCTAATTCTACTACATGCTTATTTACAAGAGGTGTGGGAGTCAATCCTAACTGACGACTGAACCCCAAAGACACATAACTCCAATCGGCACCAGAGTCGAATAAAACAGAAACAAAAATATCATTCAAAGAAGACGTACCAGTCTCAACATTGCCCTTCATTGCGAGCTTCCCCAACGCCAATAGTAAACACTCTTCCACGTGCCCCGTTCCCACCGATGTTCCCGTTGTTATTATTCCCTGCGTTGTTATTGTTGCCAGCATTCTGGTTAAGCTAAGGGCAATCCCGCTTAAAATGACCCTCTTCACCACACTGAAAGCACCCCTTTTGATTTCCCCGATTCTGTTGAGGCTGTTGCCTCTCCTGTTGTTGTGGCTGCTGCTGCGGCTGCTTTGGGAGCCAGACCCTACAATCTTTGGCCATATGACCCACCTTGTTGCACCTATGACATACCCGGGTGCATGGCCCGCAATGGTGGAACATACACTTATCACACTTTTGTTGCTTTCCTGCGTAAGAACCCTGATTTGAATTGTTGCTCTGATTCTGGTTCACAGAAGACGACTGGCAGAAACTACGGTGGGTGCTGTTGTCTGCCCTTTTCTAAGATTGGCTGGCACTGGTTGCTTTGCCAGTATCATTCCATTTGCGCTTGTTATCACTGGCAGGTGTGGTAGCTGTAGCAGTCGAGGTAGTAGCAGAAACATGTGGCGACAAGTTGCCACGTTCGACCTATTAGTCAGTAATCTTATGTGCCAAACGGACGATACGGGGCAGATTGTCTAGGTTTGCAGCAGTAACGTATCCCTTAACAACTGGTGCTAAGCCCTTGAGATACAACTCAATTCGCCGATGTGGAGGTCGAGACATGTTAGGGCACAAAGTTGCTAAATCATTAGACCTCCTAGTGAATGCTTCAATCTCAGATCCCTCCATTTTCAGATTGTAGTACTCATTTTCCAGTTTCTGAACCTCATCACGAGGACAATATCTCAATACCCAACATCTGAACCTGGGCATTCCACCATGTTAGGGCACCATCCTCGAGTGTGCCCGTAGCATACTTCACTCTATCCCCAGCAGGACAGTTACACATTGCAAATACCGATTCTGCCTTCTCAAACCATCGCAGGAGTCCTACAGCCCCTTCAGTCCCACTGAAGGTCTGTGGCTTACAATCCATGAACATCTTGTACGTACAAGCAGGTGGAGCAAGTGGATTGTTTTGATTCGCAGGTTGACCTAAAACGAAAGAACGTACAACGCACAGGTAAAATTCGAGTATACGACACAAGGATAGAAAATAATTGGCACATATCGTACCAGCCTGGTAAGCCGGTAGGGCTTCAGCTACACGAGTGTTGATCAAGTTAGTTAATTCAGCCTGAGTCATAGCGATATGGCCGCGTCCATGGCCTCGTCCGCTCATGATTCTATAGGAGAAGAGGGAAAAGGTTACGAGTTGAAATAAGGCAGGAGTCAAACCTCCTAATCACTTTTACAGACTACTGAGTTCACATCTAACAAAAGAGCAGAACCCCTCTCACACTCGTTAAGCCTCAATGGGACTCACATGCACCCCACATTATTATTATGTGTGCACATAATAATAAGGAAATTTGCATGCTTATCTCAGTGCCTCTTAACTCGCGCTAAAAGGTTCCCCTCATCCAAATAGTAAACGAAAGGTATTACAGGGTTAAGAATCACAATAGTCAATGGGTAGTGTCACACTAACAGATCACATAACAGGGGTTGGTAACATAAGGGCTCAAACTGTTGTGCCAAGTGTGCATTCACGTGTAATGTTATACATAGGTGTCATGGTCGATTTTGGAATTGTTCGGTTATAGTCTGGTTTTATAAAAACGTTTTAAAACCAAGTTCACTATAACCAGTGGCTCTGATACCAAACTGTCACACCCCCAAAATACCACCTAGGGAATGTCCCTGTTAGGCGTGTGACGTACCAACGACAAGCCACTAATTACATTGAACCCATACAAATTTCCAAATAAAATCCTTAATTATTAATTAAAAATATCATCAACAAGTTTAAATGAAAACCAACATGTTCAGCGGAAGCAAATGATAAACCCAAGTTAAACAATTTCAAAACCAGTGTATAGCATCAAGAAATCAATCACATGAATCCCTTCAGTCGACCCATGACCCCTCCAGCTACTCCAAACAGTAAGTTCCCAAATTCCAAGATACCTAACGACCTATGAGCATGCAACAAGTGTATCAGACTACGCTGGTGAGTTCATTGTTTTACGAAAACGTTAGTTACCAAGTGTTTAATTCCGTTCATTGATTACAAATCCAATAGTAATGTTGATAATACCCCGAATACAAGACGGCTTCTAATTTACATTGCCCTTTCTCCAATGCTCCTATCAAAGCATTGGTCATGACTAGGTCATTAGTTCAACACCCGTCCTCCCAGGTACGGGGTGAGGTTGCCAAACCTAAGTAGCGCTACTAACTAATACCATGTTACCTCCCAGGTAACCAAACAACACGGAGGGACTTTAAAGGTGATAGGATGAGTATATTATCCAACATTCCCGTTTTTACCCAAAAGACTTATCCCTCCCCGGGATACCCACTGACTGTCCCAACCACCGAGACGCATGCTCAAGAGAGATGAACTCACCTTTGATTTGCTCGGTTAGATTAGTTTCTTGTTTTACAATTGATCAAACACGCCCTAACATAGGTACCAGTAACAATCAGTCTCGTATATTCATTATTCACGTACTGGTCGCACGCATGACTCAAGTAACGAGCAAACCAAGCACATATCATCACGTAAATCATAACAAGTATCCGGGTCATAGTTACATTCACGACACAAGTTTATGTTACACCAAAGCACATGTCAAATGGTTCGGTTCACATTCCAGTAACCATGTTAGTTGTGACAAGAAATCATGCAACATAATAAGCCAATTGTCAAAGTATAATCATCTAGCGTGCAATGGTTCTAAAGCAAATTCACGTCCGATTTAAAGGACACACACTTACCCTCTTGACACTAAAATTGGTGGATTACTAAACTAAATGATCCGCTTAAGTTTGGTGCGACCCGTGATATAAGTACACCTGTTTTACGCAATCCGTGGCCCATTTCCCCTCATACGCAAACTGACCGGCCCAAACACACTCGAACCATACGGCCCAACCAAGATGTGCTGTTTGGGCCGCCTACATCTAAGCCCAGCCCACTGTCCACATAAATCTACAATTGACTTACCCTCTATTTTCACAAGCCCAATTAACACAGTTAATCCTATAGATCATTTACAAATTCAGCGGCCCAATAGAAGTTTGTTTAGTATATTTGTTGTCGGCCATTTACAAAACTGAATTGACACAATAGATTTCAGTGGATTCAAAGGCCCCATCATGTTAATCGATTCTCTGACAATCACGTGGCCCATGTGTATAAGAATTAGGATTGACGGTTCCTTCAATAATTTGCATGTTACCCAAACCCTAAGTCACCTACGACCCTTACCTAGCAATACCATTCATCATGCAACCACTAAAAGATCACAACAATTCACCAATTATCATACCAATTATCATGCAGTTTAATATAATTAATGGATAGCCAATCAAAAATTAGATTCGTGATAATATAACTATACTAACCGAACAATGGATATTGCTAAGCACTAGAGGCTATAAATTCATTATAATATAAATCCACTAACCAAATCAAATGGGAAGATGACAAGAACTTCGAAAGGTATGAGCAAACCGTTGTTAGCTTTACTTCGAATGGTGGGTTGCTGCCGTCGCAATACAAGTGGGAGGAGTAGGGTTTACTATATTATGATTTTGAGATACACAAGGAGGTTACGTACAAGTCTAGATATAATGCCAACTACTTAAACAAGTGGGCCGATAATAATGTTTCCTTGGGCTACATAAACTTGGGTCGAACTACTCAAAATACACGAAGAGCTAGTTGGGCTCAGGTGATCCATTTGGGCCGATACAATGTGTAGTTGTGAAATATGAACATATTACCCAATACATGCGCAGCCCAAACAAATTCCAATAAGTTATTTGACTAAGCTATCGACCGTTTAAGTTTAACGAAGTTATAACTGAATAGAACGTTCTAACACATAGGAGAGGGATAACGAGAAGTTAAGATCGCAAGATAAAACGTTACTAACCTTGGAAGTTTGGGTTGTCACAGATTGGGCATTGTTAAGTCAAGACATCAACAACCCAGGGAACAATGACGGTATTGGGAATCCTCGTAACAGTAACAACAACACTGGAAGTGGTGCCCGTGGAAGGGCATTCAGAATTGGCGTAGACGACGCCAGGCATAATAGCAACATGGCAGCTTGTATGTTTTTGGGTAACTAATCGCTTTGTCTCTGTTCTGTTTAACCCTGGTGTCTCTTCAAGACAGACACGTTGTAGAAGTGGCTGTTGGCAAGCCAATTGAAGTCTCACACGTTTACCTAAGGTGCAACTCAATCTTGTAGGTCACGAGTTCGACATTAACCTTCCCTCTGCTACTGTTAGAAGCTTTGTTGTAAGTCGATAGTATGGACCGGATGTCCAAGCCTCAAGAAGAAATCTCCTGTAAGGAGGAAATCGCATGTATACCTCTTCATGGTGGAGATTCACTGATTGTCAGCATCACTTCGGCGGTGGGAGCCAAGGAGTGCTTCACCTACCCTGCTACCCTATCATTGATTGCCGGTGCGTAGCCCGAGGAACTTCCATGTTTTCCCCACATTGTCAGGAGGAATAAGATGTGTATCACGCAAGAAGCAGTCCTGATTTCTGGCACCTCTTATCGTCTTGCGCCTGGAGGGTTGCAAGAACTGTTCAATCAACTTCAGGAGCTACTGGATGGGAGTTTTATCGATCTAGCTCCTCGTCTTGGGGAGCCCAAGCTCTATTGCGGAAATGAAGGATGAATCCTTTCGTACGTGTACAGACTACCACAAGGTGGCAATCATAGACAGTCAACCTTTATCTCGCATCGACGACCAGCATGAACCGCTGCAATGATCAAGCTTCTATTCGGAAACCGACTTAAGATTGGACTGTCACATGATGGAAGACCCAAGGGAGGATGATTCCCAACACGGCGTTACAGACACAGTACGACCACTACGATTTTCTGTTCATGTTGTTTAAGTTATCCAACTCACCAGCAGCCTTAGGGATCACATGAGTAGTATGTGTCAACCTCATCTCACCAGATTCGTCAACCGTGTTTATCTATGACGATTTGAATCACTTCTAGGAAAAAGGAACACCATGAACGACACTTGTATTTCATCTTAGAGCTCCTAGGGGAGGAGCAACTCCATGCGAAGTCTACCTAAGTGTGACTTCAGGATTCGAGAAGTACACTTTCTTGGTCACGTAGTCAACGAAGTGGGGATACACGTGGATCTCGCTAAGATACATTTTATTAGAAATTGATCGGCACCAAAGAATCCTTCGGGGATACAACAATTTCTTGGTCTTGCTAGATACTATCGCAGAATCATCGTGGGATTTTCGAAGAACGCGCAGCTTTAATCTCTTTAGCACAGCAGGGTGTTGTGTATTCGTGGGAGACAAAACAGGAGGACGTCTTTTCAGCTTTTGCAACCCAACTCTACAATGCACCGAGCATCGTCTTTACCCGAGGGTACGGGTGATCTAGTGGTATACCATGATGGTTCGAATCAGAGTCCCAGTTACACGCCGATGCAACACGAGAAGGTGATGGCTTACGTGGTGGATTTACAAAAAGAATTGCACGAATCACAACCTGCGGTGGAAGTCATGGTCTTTGGATTTAAGTTGGAGGCATTACTTGGACGGTACCAAATGCACTACTTAGACCGATCACAAGGGCCTCCCGTGTACCCTTGTTTCGAAAGAGCTAAACATGTGATGGCATCGCTGGATGGAACTTTAGAATGATTTTAACTATGAAACCTAAACGTGTACGAGCCTCGCAGCACACCATCGACTCTAACCTCCCTGATCAGATCCATTCTGCTCGAGCCGAAGCGTTGAAGGACGAGAACCTCCCAGTTGAATCCGTGTGGGGCATGGAAAACGACTTGTATCTAAAATCGGACGATACCCACTACCTCATGGAGCGAAAATGGGTCTCATTATACAGCAATCCTAGGGAACTTGTGTTGGGCAAAGCACACGAGCCTCAGTATTCTACTCGTCCGGGCTTTGATAGAATGTCTTAGGATCTAAGGATGTTGTACTAGGGACCGGACATGAAGCCCACATAGCAATGTATGTTAACGATGTTTGACTTATGCGAAAGTCAAGGTGGAGTATCAGAAACCTCCTGGGTTGTGTCAGCAACCAGGAACACCCATTTGAAAATGGGAACGGACTGCCATGAATTTTGTCACTGGTCTACCTAAAACTCAAAACGGAAACAATATCACCTGGGTGATCGTTGATTGTCTCATGTAACCAGTATACTTTCTTGCAATCAAGGAAAATTGATAAGACTTCGTATCCTGTGAGTAATTACCTGGGAAGGACGGTTTTTAGGCACGGGGTGCCAACTCCTGTTACCTCTGATTTTGATCTATACCTGATTTATGGCAGGCAGAACACAACACCCTTGGCTCACGTCTAGACATGAGCATTGCTTATCACCGTAGGACAAACAGTTAGAGTAAACGAACCATCCTGACACTCGAAGACATGCTGCGAGCATGTGTGTGATTGGCTTTAGTGAAAATTGGAAAGACACTTACCTTTGGTTGAGTTCTACTACAGCAGTTACCATTCTAGTATTCAGACAGCTCTGTTGAGGCATTGCAGGGACGATAATGCCAATCTCCTTGTTGGACTAAGGTGGGTGACAACCTAATCACAGGTCCAGGACTTGTACTCGAAACTCTTGGGAAGATTGTTTAGATCAGAAATCGTTTGGCGGTGACGCGTGACCGTCAAGAAAGCTGATAAGCTTAGGAAACGCTAGGAGTTCGCTGTAGGCCATCGTATCATGTTGAGAGTCTCACCCTGGGAGGGTGTGGTACGCTTTGGGAAGTGTGGCAAGCTTGATTTACGTTACGTTAGGCCATTCAGATTCTGGAAATAATCAGTAACGTGACCTACAAACTCGAGTTACCCGACGAATTGGGTAACGTGCATGATGTCATTTATGTCTCGAATATAAGGCAGCGTTTGCCTGATGAAACACTTGTGATACCTTTACTAGAACCTAAAGCTAACGACAAGTTGCAGTTGTCAAGGAATCTATCGAAAACATGGACCAAGAAGTCAAGGTTCGTTTACATAGTCGAATTCCTATCGCGAGAGTTCGTTGGAACTCAAGACGTGGACCGGAGTTCACATGGGAACGCAAAGATCTGATAAAGCTCTAGTATCCTCAATTGTTCAGAGTGTTTAATCAACTTTTGTTGTCATTGGCGAATTTCAGGATGAAATTCCCTTTCAAGTTGGGGATGATGTGGTACCAGGGGAAAACCCACAGTCATCCTGATATACTCATCACTCCTTTTCCCTCTCCAACCGCTTATCAAATTTCAGAACAAAATTTCTTTCAAGTTGGGATGATGTGACAACCCAAGATTTCAAGGTCTTTCCTTTACGCACCACTTGTTTTGCAATATTGTTTTCACAGTCCATTTTACGTTGTATCTTGTGCATGACATCTGAATGACTAAAGTATTGTTTGGTTGTAGGTTATGTTGTTATTGTGTAGTGTTTAGACGTAGCATAACATCACACTTGATTCACAAAAACCCTAGTCGACGAAGATTAAGGGTTCGTCGACATCATTTCTTGACGAAGAATAGGTTCTTCGTCGAGGGAGTTCATCGAGGAGGTTTTTCGCCAAAAGGGCTCTCGGCCCAGCTCCCTCAAGCCCAAGTCAAGTCAATCCCAACCCTTCCCTTTGTATCCGAATGTGGAGGTTGGCATGCGTACAGTTTCTTGGAGATTGTTGGCAAAAACCCTAAGTTCCCTCTAATGTCACCAAAGGGCGATGGCAGCCTCTCTCATTCGACAAAGCCCTTTCCTTCCAAGCATCCCTCTCTTCCTTATTCAAGCATACCTTCTACGAATCCTTGGTTAGTATCCGTATACCTATCTTGATTGTTATCAGTTATTCTAGCAGATTCACGTCCGATTTAAAGGACACACACTTACCCTCTTGACACTAAAATTGGCGGATTACTAAACTAAATGATCCGCTTAAGTTTGGTGCGACCCGTGATATAAGTACACCTGTTTTACGCAATCCGTGGCCCATTTCCCCTCATACGCAAACTGACCGGCCCAAACACACTCGAACCATACGGCCCAACCAAGATGTGCTGTTTGGGCCGCCTACAACAAAGCCCAGCCCACTGTCCACATAAATCTACAATTGACTTACCCTCTATTTTCACAAGCCCAATTAACACAGTTAATCCTTATAGATCTTTTACAAATTCAGCGGCCCAATAGAAGTTTGTTTAGTATATTTGTTGTCGGCCATTTACAAAACTGAATTGACACAATAGATTTCAGTGGATTCAAAGGCCCCATCATGTTAATCGGTTCTCTGACAATCACGTGGCCCATGTGTATAAGAATTAAGATTGACGGTTCCTTCAATAATTTGCATGTTACCCAAACCCTAAGTCACCTACGACCCTTACCTAGCAATACCATTCATCATGCAACCAATAAAAGATCACAACAATTCACCAATTATCATGCAGTTTAATATAATTAATGGATAGCCAATAAAAAATTAGATTCGTGATAATATAACTATACTAACCGAACAATGGATATTGCTAAGCACTAGAGGCTATAAATTCATTATAATATAAATCCACTAACCAAATCAAATGGGAAGATGACAAGAACTTCAAAAGGTATGAGCAAACCGTTGTTAGCTATACTTCGAATGGTGGGTTGCTGCCGTCGCAATACAAGTGGGAGGAGTAGGGTTTACTATATTATGATTTTGAGATACACAAGGAGGTTACGTACAAGTCTAGATATAATGCCAACTACTTAAACAAGTGGGCCGATAATAATGTTTCCTTGGGCTACATAAACTTGGGTCGAACTACTCAAAATACACGAAGAGCTAGTTGGGCTCAGGTGATCCATTTGGGCCGATACAATGTGTAGTTGTAAAATATGAACATATTACCCAATACATGCGCAGCCCAAACAAATTCCAATAAGTTATTTGACTAAACTATCGACCGTTTAAGTTTAACGAAGTTATAACTGAATAGAATGTTCTAACACATAGGAGAGGGATAACGAGAAGTTAAGATCGCAAGATAAAACGTTACTAACCTTGGAAGTTTGGGTTGTCACAGATTGGGCATTGTTAAGTCAAGACATCAACAACCCAGGGAACAATGACGTATTGGGAATCCTCGTAACAGTAACAACAACACTGGAAGTGGTGCCCGTGGAAGGGCATTCAAAATTGGCGTAGACGACGCCAGGCATAATAGCAACATGGCAGCTTGTATGTTTTTGGGTAACTAATCGCTTTGTCTCTGTTCTGTTTAACCCTGATGTCTCTTCAAGACAGACACGTTGTAGAAGTGGCTGTTGGCAAGCCAATTGAAGTCTCACACGTTTACCTAAGGTGCAACTCAATCTTGTAGGTCACGAGTTCGACATTAACCTTCCCTCTGCTACTGTTAGAAGCTTTGTTGTAAGTCGATAGTATGGACCGGATGTCCAAGCCTCAAGAAGAAATCTTCTGTAAGGAGGAAATCGCATGTATACCTCTTCATGGTGGAGATTCACTGATTGTCAGCATCACTTCGGCGGTGGGAGCCAAGGAGTGCTTCACCTACCCTGCTACCCTATCATTGATTGTCGGTGCGTAGCCCGAGGAACTTCCATGTTTTCCCCACATTGTCAGGAGGAATATCAGATGTGTATCACGCAAGAAGCAGTCCTGATTTCTGGCACCTCTTATCGTCTTGCGCCTGGAGGGTTGCAAGAACTGTTCAATCAACTTCAGGAGCTACTGGATGGGAGTTTTATCGATCTAGCTCCTCGTCTTGGGGAGCCCAAGCTCTATTGCGGAAATGAAGGACGAATCCTTTCGTACGTGTACAGACTACCACAAGGTGGCAATCATAGACAGTCAACCTTTATCTCGCATCGACGACCAACATGAACCGCTGCAATGATCAAGCTTCTATTCGGAAACCGACTTAAGATTGGACTGTCACATGATGGAAGACCCAAGGGAGGATGATTCCCAACACGGCGTTACAGACACAGTACGACCACTACGATTTTCTGTTCATGTTGTTTAAGTTATCCAACTCACCAGCAGCCTTAGGGATCACATGAGTAGTATGTGTCAACCTCATCTCACCAGATTCGTCAACCGTGTTTATCTATGACGATTTGAATCACTTCTAGGAAAAAGGAACACCATGAACGAAACTTGTATTTCATCTTAGAGCTCCTAGGGGAGGAGCAACTCCATGCGAAGTCTACCTAAGTGTGACTTCAGGATTCGAGAAGTACACTTTCTTGGTCACGTAGTCAACGAAGTGGGGATACACGTGGATCTCGCTAAGATACATTTTATTAGAAATTGATCGGCACCAAAGAATCCTTCGGGGATACAACAATTTCTTGGTCTTGCTAGATACTATCGCAGAATCATCGTGGGATTTTCGAAGAACGCGCAGCTTTAATCTCTTTAGCACAGCAGGGTGTTGTGTATTCGTGGGAGACAAAACAGGAGGACGTCTTTTCAGCTTTTGCAACCCAACTCTACAATGCACCGATCATCGTCTTTACCCGAGGGTACGGGTGATCTAGTGGTATACCATGATGGTTCGAATCAGAGTCCCAGTTACACGCCGATGCAACACGAGAAGGTGATGGCTTACGTGGTGGATTTACAAAAAGAATTGCACGAATCACAACCTGCGGTGGAAGTCATGGTCTTTGGATTTTAGTTGGAGGCATTACTTGGACGGTACCAAATGCACTACTTAGACCGATCACAAGGGCCTCCCGTGTACCCTTGTTTCGAAAGAGCTAAACATGTGATGGCATCGCTGGATGGAACTTTAGAATGATTTTAACTATGAAACCTAAACGTGTACGAGCCTCGCAGCACACCATCGACTCTAACCTCCCTGATCAGATCCATTCTGCTTGATCCGAAGCGTTGAAGGACGAGAACCTCCCAGTTGAATCCGTGCGGGGCATGGAAAACGACTTGTATCTAAAATCGGACGATACCCACTACCTCATGGAGCGAAAATGGGTCTCATTATACAGCAATCCTAGGGAACTTGTGTTGGGCAAAGCACACGAGCCTCAGTATTCTACTCGTCCGGGCTTTGATAGAATGTCTTAGGATCTAAGGATGTTGTACTAGGGACCGGACATGAAGCCCACATAGCAATGTATGTTAACGATGTTTGACTTATGCGAAAGTCAAGGTGGAGTATCAGAAACCTCCTGGGTTGTGTCAGCAACCAGGAACACCCATTTGAAAATGGGAACGGACTGCCATGAATTTTGTCACTGGTCTACCTAAAACTCAAAACGGAAACAATATCACCTGGGTGATCGTTGATTGTCTCATGTAACCAGTATACTTTCTTGCAATCAAGGAAAATTGATAAGACTTCGTATCCTGTGAGTAATTACCAGGGAAGGTCGGTTTTTAGGCACGGGGTGCCAACTCCTGTTACCTCTGATTTTGATCTATACCTGATTTATGGCAGGCAGAACACAACACCCTTGGCTCACGTCTAGACATGAGCATTGCTTATCACCGTAGGACGAACAGTTAGAGTAAACGAACCATCCTGACACTCGAAGACATGCTGCGAGCATGTGTGTGATTGGCTTTAGTGAAAATTGGAAAGACACTTACCTTTGGTTGAGTTCTACTACAGCAGTTACCATTCTAGTATTCAGACAGCTCTGTTGAGGCATTGCAGGGACGATAATGCCAATCTCCTTGTTGGACTAAGGTGGGTGACAACCTAATCACAGGTCCCGGACTTGTACTCGAAACTCTTGGGAAGATTGTTTAGATCAGAAATCATTTGGCGGCGACGCGTGACCGTCAAGAAAGCTGATAAGCTTAGGAAACGCTAGGAGTTCGCTGTAGGCCATCGTATCATGTTGAGAGTCTCACCCTGGGAGGGTGTGGTACGCTTTGGGAAGTGTGGCAAGCTTGATTTACGTTACGTTAGGCCATTCAGATTCTGGAAATAATCGGTAACGTGACCTACAAACTCGAGTTACCCGACGAATTGGGTAACGTGCATGATGTCATTTATGTCTCGAATATAAGGCAGTGTTTGCCTGATGAAACACTTGTGATACCTTTACTAGAACCTAAAGCTAACGACAAGTTGCAGTTGTCAAGGAATCTATCGAAAACATGGACCAGGAAGTCAAGGTTCGTTTACATAGTCGAATTCCTATCGCGAGAGTTCGTTGGAACTCAAGACGTGGACCGGAGTTCACGTGGGAACGCAAAGATCTGATAAAGCTCTAGTATCCTCAATTGTTCAGAGTGTTGAATCAACTTTTGCTGTCATTGTTGAATCAACTTGTACCTGGGGAAAACCCACAGTCATCCTGATATACTCATCACTCCTTTTCCCTCTCCACCCGCTTATCAAATTTCGGAACAAAATTTCTTTCAAGTTGGGATGATGTGACAACCCGAGATTTCAAGGTCTTTCCTTTACGCACCACTTGTTTTGCAATATTGTTTTCACAGTCCATTTTACGTTGTATCTTGTGCATGACATCTGAATGACTAAAGTAATGTTTGGTTGTAGGTAGTGTTGTTATTGTGTAGTGTTTAGACGTAGCATAACATCACACTTGATTCACAAAAACCCTAGTCGACGAAGATTAAGGGTTCGTCGACATCACTTCTTGACGAAGAATAGGTTCTTCGTCGAGGGAGTTCATCGAGGAGGTTTTTCGCCAAAAGGGCTCTCGGCCCAGCTCCCTCAAGCCCAAGTCAAGTCAATCCCAACCCTTCCCTTTGTATGCGAATGTGGAGGTTGGCATGCGTACAGTTTCTTGGAGATTGTTGGCAAAAACCCTAAGTTCCCTCTAATGTCACCAAAGGGCGATGGCAGCCTCTCTCATTCGGCAAAGCCCTTTCCTTCCAAGCATCCCTCTCTTCCTTATTCTAGCATACCTTCTACGAATCATTGGTTAGTAGCCCTTTCCTTCCAAGCATCCCTCTCTTCCTTATTCTAGTATACCTTCTACGAATCATTGGTTAGTATCCGTATACCTATCTTGATTGTTATCAGTTGTTCTTGATTACACGTGGTTATGAGAATTGGTAGCAATATTTGGTTAATGATCACAGAATTTGAAACTGTTTATAATGCTAATCGATGGTTTGGGATTTATATGTGTATTAGAATTGGTAAATATGATGAAATGATGAACTTAAATTGCGGCTTGATCAATGATGAAGAGTTAAGGCTTTTCATATGTAACTGTTAATGATTAGTATGAATAGGACAATGGTTGTTATGTATGATCGATACATGGGGAAACTGGGGTGGGTTGGCAACTGACTGTTTGCTGTGATCGTATGAATGAATGGATTGGTGTGATGGTGATCTTGGTAATTGTTATTCAACAGATAGAATGATTAGGGTTTACAGGAAAACCATAACCATCTGTTGATATGATAGACGAAGAACGATCTTTCGTCACAAGGATACTTCGTCGTACCCAGACTCAACGAAGAATGATCCTTCGTCGTTATGATTCTTCGCCGAGCTCATGCTCGACGAAGAGTGATCCTTCCTCGTTATGGTTCTTCGCCGTGCTCATGTTCGACGAAGAATAGGACCTTCGTGGAGATGCTGTTAGTAAACAGACAGAACATTGATTTATGATGTGTATGCTGATGAATGCTTATGTTGATGGAATCCTTTATGATGCATGTTAATAATATTAACTATGAATAAGAAACCTGATTGGGTTCTTGTAAATAGCAAACTCACCTGTTAACTGTTGTTATGTGACATGCACGCTAGACGTGAACTTGTATGAGATTTGGGTATTGACAATATGTTACATGGTGATCTATGTGATGAATGCAATCTGTGAATAATACGTGATTTAATTGATCATGATACTGATTATACTGGTAACCACGGTAGGGTTTGGTTGACCAACTTGGAATGGGTAATGTAGCGTAACATACCGAGCAAATCTAAGGTGAGTTCACTTCTCTCAAAACAAGCATGCGTCCGGTGGGGACAATCAAACAAGCAAACGAATAAACGGGTTTTCATAAAGCCACATCCTTGTAGGGGATGTGAGGCAGTTTTCATAAACCCACATCCTTGTAGGGGATGTGAGGCAGATTTCACAAACCCATATCCTTGCAGGGGATATGAAACAGTTTTCAGTAAATGTTGATGTTGGATAATACACTCACTTTCTATCACTTAAGTCCCATCATACTACCGGGTTAGTTGCTTGTAGGGCAACGGGTTTATTAGTTTATAGCGCTATTAGGATTGGCACCCTCACGACATACCTGGATAGGACGGGCGTGAACTAATAACTTTAAAATCATGACCAATGTTTAATAGAGCATTGGAGAAGGGCAAAAGGATCTGTCTGCGGTATCGAGTTATTATTATTATTTTTTTTGGGTAAAGGTTTCACCCTGGTAAATTTTATATCACAACAAAACCAACGAAATACAAGTGGTAGACAAAAACGCCCACCAATTCATATGCCCGACATGCCGGGAATATGTTCAACCAAAAGAAGAAACACTACCAGAACAACGAACCAAACAAAAACACAACCAAAACAGATTAGACACTTAACATAGCTAATCTGAATTAAACTCTAAAGAAAATTCTTTAGCCGATTGCTTCATAGATGACAAGCCCTTTAGGCAGCTTCCAATCTCTAAGAATTTTGTCTACTTGTCTCGAGTCCTTGAACTTCAATGTTACCAGCTTCAAACGAACCGATGCATTAATAGCATCAGCAACTTGTCTAGTCGACCGTTGAGTATTCATGAACAACTTGGAGTTTCTCTTTAGCCATACCTGGTAAACGGTTGCAGCTACCAGGATCCTACAAATCACATGCTTCGCCAATCTTGAACCCGATGTATTAACAAGGTGCTGAATAATATCCTCCCATTTATTCGATAGATGTTGCATAGCTCCGAGGGGTTTAACCATCATCCAAACTTGTGTCGAAAAATTACATTCAAAGAATAAGTGCGGATGAGAATCCATACCATGCTGGCATAGAGGACAGCACATCAGCCGAAGGTTAACGGCTCCACCAACTTCCCATTGTTTCAACCTATCTTGAGTCTTTAGCTTGTTCCCAATCACTAACCACATGAGGAAAGCATGACGCGGGATACACTGAGAGAACCAAACAGCTTTATGCCAATTCACACTCGGACCACTCGATCGAAGCGTTTCCCAAACATTCTTGGACGAGTAGCTTGTTTCCTTTCCATTATCGTCAATCCATGCAATAGTATCTTTTGTATTTGGCGTTAATTGAGGGGCCTGCACATTAGACAGAGCCGGGTATGCGTCTTTCCAAGCTTCCGGCCATACCCATCGACCCTCATTCACCACTTCCGCTAGCTTTGAGTTGATGTGAAATCCCGCTTGTTGAATCATTCTCGGCGTAATCGTTTTCCCAATGGGATCCGCATGTGACCATTTGTCGTACCAAGCATATGTCGCCATACCATCCCCTATCTTTGACCACATATGTTGACGAATAAGCGGTCTAAGATTTAGGATTTTCCTCCACCCCCACATATTACCTTGCTTAATAGGAATATCCCAAAAGCATCTCTGTTTCAGCTTGTATGTGTGAATCCATTTGACCCAAAGCGACTCTCAATTAGTTAAAAGGCTCCAAACATGAAATGTCATCAACGCCTTATTAACATCGTTGTGACAACTCGAGTTTCCACGATTTCCATCTTCGCATTAATTGCGCGTTAATTGTTTAAGTGTTTGTTAAAACGACTTGTTTGTTTCACAGCTGTTAAATCGTATTGTGATTGTTATGATATATATGGTGTGCCTTATAAGAGTGCATGTTAATATATGTTTCCGTTAGAGTTAATTACATAGTTAGTCCCTGTGGTTTGCAAAAAATAACAACCTTAGGTACTAATAGTTTAAAATCACATTCTAGGGTATTAACTTTTCATTTTGTAACGTTTGAGGGTATTAGCACTATTTAAAGGCTTAAAATCACATTTTATTAGTACCCTCAGACGTTACAAAATGAAAAGTTAATACCCTCAAACGTTACAAAATGAAAAGTTAATATCCTCAAACGTTACAAAATGAAAAGTTAATACCCTAGAAGGTGATTTTAAACTATTAGTACCTAATGTTGTTATTTTGTGCAAACCACAAGGACTAACTATGTAATTAACTCTTTCCGTTATTATTAACATTTTGTTTGGTATTAATAATATGCTTTAGTTATTGTAAATGGAACCACAGCCGAAATCACCTCAACCCAAATGCCCCACCCAAAAACACCCTGTGGTGAAAACACTTTGGTGTTTTCGTCCACTGCTAACAGCCGAAAACATCAAATGGGCTTTAGGCCCAGTAGTGGGTCAGTATATTATTCTCAACTTTTATGTGAAAAACTAGATCGTCAAACCCTAGAGCCCTATTGTTTTCCTTGTGCGACGGCAGCCACAAGCCTTAAAGTCCTTTTCTTTCGATCAGTATAGTGACCTCTTCATCTCGGTTAGTTTGTACTGTTGCTTGATTCTTGCATGGTTCTTTGGAAAGATTACTGTATGGCTGTATGTATATGTGCGATCAGAGGATGAGATTGTTATATCGGATTAATAATCTATTGGGTTAATTGGTAGGGTTGATATTTCTGTGTTGTGAATCGTTAGACTAGATCTAGTTAATTGTTCTACTGCTCGTGCTCGACTGAATGACACACACACATATATATATATATATGCGTAGGTCGAACTGTTAATTGGATGATGATTGTAATTGCATGATGATTAGATAATATAGTGGTGATGGCCGACAACTTGGAACAAATAAACACATGGGGTCTGACTCATGTTAAACTTACAAATGTTATAGGATGTCTCTATTGTATAGTGGCCGACAACTATGTTTTTAATAAGCATCCATTGGGCCGCTGCTGATGAAAGCTTTTGAATCATGAATTGCGTGTATGATCTAGATTATTATTATAAACAAAGTTGTTGACTGTGATAATTAGATCTACATTATAATAACATGATTAGGGTTGTTGTAGTTTGTGTAACTATTTTTGATGATGATGATGTACCGACGAAAACCCAAACCCCCATGAAAACACTACCTTGACGAAAACACTTTGGGATTTCGGCCCAAGTGTTTTCGCCAACAATTGATTTCGGCCACCAAGGGTCTACGCCCAAAATGAGTTTTCGTCACATGTGTGTTAGTCATGTATTCTGAACAGCAACTCTGTTAGCTTGTAACGCTGTTAGTTGATAAACTTTGTTATATTGTTAACTCAGTTTAGTATGCAACTCTGTTAGTTATTAAACTTGTTAGTATGTAACTCTGTTAGTTCTTAACTCCGTCAGATTGTTAATCCAGTTAAATATGTTAACTCTGCTAAGAATGTTAATTACTGTTAAGTATGACTCTGTCAAGCATCTTAACTCCGTTAAGTGTGTTACTTTTGTTAAGTATACTAAGGGATGTAATAGACTGAGTAATCAACTATGTGAAGCATGAATTATGTGAACTTGATTGACTGTTGTTTGATGCATGATGTTAACGGCCAAACACTCTGTGGTATTGATTGTACATGAAACTTTACGAACATGAACTGATTGAGTATACGTGCATACAATAGGACTTGATTGATTACTTGCGAGCACATAGTTTAGCATATCGAGCAAACCAAGGTGAGTTCACACTCTTACCAAGGCATGGGATTCCCCGATGGGTTGGGAATGGGATTGAATGATTACTTGTACTTACATCACTACTAGACTACTTACCACGGTCCTCGGATTGGGAAGGATGCCTGTGCCAAACTCTACGTAAAGCCTACGTACTGTCCTCGCTTTGGGAAGGACACTAGTGTTAAAAGCTACGTAAATCCTACGTACCGTTGTCCTCGGATTGGGAAGGACACCAGCACTAAACCTACGTAAAACCTACGTACTACCATCCTCGGATTGGGAAGGACGCCAGCGCTAAATCTACGTACTCGCTACGTACCACTGTCCTCGGATTGGGAAGGGCACTTATGTAAAACCTACGTAAACTTATACTTACTACTATCCTCGGATCGGGAAGGATACTTATGAATACAACTAGTCTAGTAACTTACAGTATGAGAATCCCCCACTAATTGAACTTACAACATGGGAAGCCCCCACTAGATGAACATACCAATGGCCTAGTAATACACGGCATGGTTATAAACGAACTTACGATTTGTTAAACGAACTTATTACTGAACAACCAGCTGTGAACTCGCTCAACTTTGTTGTTAACTCTCTGTTACATGCCTTGCAGGTCGTTAGGTATCTATGGAGCTTGCATGGGAGTGGAGAGGAGTCGTTGTGGGACATGGACAGCTGTGTGCCATGCTAAACATTTGAAACATTTAAACTTATGTTGGGTTTATATATTTATGCTTCCGCTAAACACTTAACTATGTTATGGTTTTGAACACCTTTCGTATTGATGAATGACTTTTATTTATTACTTACAATGTTCAATATGATTGGTGGCTTGATCCTGGTCATGTCACGCCTCCAAGCGGTGATACTCCGCGTGTGGATTTTGGGGGTGTGACAGATTGGTATCAGAGCCATTGGTTATAGTGAACTTGGTTTTAATAAGGGAAAAAGTTTTTGTTAAAACCAGACTATAACCTGAACAGTGCTCAACGATCCACAACGACGCTTCGCTCCACGTGCAAGACTCAACACTATAGGTGGTATGATTTATGTTTACATTGCCTACTTGCTAGATTACATAGAACTTTGCTTGTGGTATGCTTAGATAAACGTAACAACTATTGACTGAAAACACATGTGTGCTTACTCTCTTCTGTCATCGCACTTTCGCGAACCTTTCTCCCTCATGTTTCCTTTGATATGAAAATCATGAGTGGACGCGTTAACCTAACTCAAGCCCGGTTGGCGGCTTTGATCACCGAACAAGTTACTGCAGCGCTCGCAGCTGCCCAGGCAGGAGGTATAGCCTGCCATCACAACTTACTCTAGGATCCTTAGATCCTACTTTCGTAAACCAACACTTGTGCTTAATTTTGTTTACTCTTACGCACACGACATGTCAACACGCTCAGCCACCTGTGTGCACGTTCGAGACGTTCATGGACTGTCGTCCTAATACTTTCAGTGGCACTGAAGGAGCCGTTGGACTCCTCCATTGGTTTGAAAAGCTCGAATCGGTCTTCGAGATGTGTGAATGCCCTGAGGCTCGTAGGGTGAAGTACGCCACTGGTACTCTCGAAGGCACTGCGCTAACTTGGTGGAACGCGCAAGTTCAGATGCTGGGGCTGGCGGCTGCTAATGCCACCCCATGGAATGATTTTAAGGAACTGATCAAGCGAGAATACTGTAACCGTGATGACATCCACAAACTGGAAGTGGAGTTCTTTAACTTAAAGATGACGGGGTCAGAGATAGAGACGTATACGAATCGATCTAACGAACTGGCAATTTTGTGTCCAACTATGGTGGATCCTCCCATCAAACGCATTGAGCTACACCTCAAAGGCTTAGTACCAGAGATTCAGAGTCATGTGACTTCTGCCAACCTTGCTACCATCCAGGATGTTACTCGTCATGCTCATCGTCTCACAGACCAGGCAGTGGAACAGAACAAGCTGCCTAAACGTATTGGTGCTACTACTACTACTTCTGCTACTCCCAGTGACAACAAACGAAAGTGGGATGGAACCTCCAGCAAGGGTTTGACTTCAGTTCAGCCCCAGGCACAGCAGCGAAAGATTGACGACTATCAGAGCCCTGGTCAGCAATCTTATGGTAGTCAAGGGCATGGTGGATATCGAGGAAACCACCCAAAGTGCAACAGATGCAACAGGCACCACAGTGGTCAGTGCAACAGGGGTCGTTGCCAGAGGTGTCTCAAGATGGGTCATAAAGCTAAGGATTGTAGAAGCTCACGTCCTGCAAACCAGAACCGACAACAGCAACCACAAGCTCCACAGAATCAGCAACAACAGCAGGGTAACAAGGGATGCTATCAGTGTGGTGCTGAAGGTCACTTCAAGAGACACTGCCCACAATTGAACCAGAACTAGAATCAGAACCACAACCAAGGAAACGGGAACAACAGTGGAGACAACAACGGGGGTAATAACTACGGCAATGGTGCCAGGGGTCGAGTGTTCGTGATTGGTCAGGATGATGCTAGGAATGACCCCAACGTTGTGATGGTTTCGACATCGTTATGGGTATGGATTGGCTACCTCAACATCGAGCAGAGATTCTTTGCAAAGAAAAGATCGTCCGCATTCCTCGTGCTGGTGAAGAACCTTTGGTAATTCAGGGCGACAAGAGTGGTGCTGTAGTGGGCATCATCTCATTCCTTAAGGCCCAGAAGTGTTTGCGAAAGGGTCACACCGCTATCTTAGCGCTTGTTACTGACGCATCAACGAAAGAGAAGAAGATTGAGGATATTCCAGTTGTACGCGACTTTCCTTAAGTGTTTCCTGAAGATTTACCTGGGCTACCGTCTCATCGCCAGGTCGAATTTCAGATTGAGCTAGCTTCTGGAGCAGCACCCATAGCTCGAGCACCTTATCGCTTAGCTCCAACCGAACTGGAAGAACTACCCAAACAATTGCAAGAACTCTTGAATAAGGGTTTCATTCGTCCTAGCTCTTCGCCCTGGGGAGCTCCAGTATTATTTGTGAAGAAGAAAGACGGTACCTTCCGCATGTGCATAGATTACCGCGAACTGAACAAGGTGACCGTGAAGAACCGCTATCCTCTTCCACGCATTGACGACTTGTTCGACCAGCTGCAAGGGTCGAGCTACTATTCAAAGATTGACCTGAGGTCAGGCTACCATCAACTGAGAGTCCGGGATGAGGACGTCTCCAAAACAGCATTCAGAACTCGCTACGACCACTACGAGTTTCTGGTCATGCCATTCGGGCTAACCAACGCACCAGCGGTGTTCATGGATCTGATGAACAGAGTGTGCAAGCCCTACTTGGATAAGTTTGTGATTGTATTCATCGATGACATTCTGATTTACTCCAAGAGTCAGGAGGAACACGAGCAGCATTTATGACTCATTTTGGAACTCCTTCGAGCAGAACAACTGTACGCCAAGTTTTCAAAATGCGACTTCTGGATTCGTGAAGTCCATTTCCTAGGCCATGTGGTGAACAAGGATGGGATTCATGATGATCCATCCAAGGTAGACTCGATTAAGAACTGGGCTGCACCCCGTACACCAACAGAAATCCGCCAATTCTTGGGTTTAGCAGGATACTACAGAAGGTTCATCAAAGACTTCTCCAAGATTGCACAACCCCTCACCTCACTAACTCAGAAAGGCGTTATCTACCGTTGGGGTAATACACAGGAATCAGCATTCCAGCACTTAAAGGATAGACTTTGTAGCGCACCTATTCTTGCATTGCCAGAGGGCATAGACGATTTTGTTGTCTATTGCGACACATCCATTCAGGGTCTTGGATGTGTGTTGATGCAACGGGATAAAGTCATTGCTTATGCTTCGCTCCAACTTAAGATTCATGAACGGAATTACATTACACACGATTTAGAGCTGGGAGCTGTTGTTTTTGCGCTCAAGATATGGAGACATTACCTGTACGGTACCAAGTGCACCATCTACACCGATCACAGGAGTCTCGAGCATATCTTCAAGCAGAAAGAGTTGAACATGCGACAACGTCGATGGGTCGAGCTACTGAATGATTACGAATGTGCCATCAAGTACCATCCGGGCAAAGCAAATGTTGTGGCCGACGCCCTCAGTCGAAAAGATACTACACTCCAACGCGTGCGAGCATTACAACTTACCATCCAGTCTAGCCTTCCTACACAGATACGAGATGCTCAGGTAGAAGCATTGAAACCAGAAAACGTCAGGGCTGAAGCTCTACACGGCTCAAGGCAACGGTTGGAACAAAAGGCGGACGGCGCCTAATATATAACAGGATGCATCTGGGTCCCACTCTACGGCAACTTACACGAGCTTGTAATGGATGAAGCTCATAAGTCTCGCTACTCAGTACATCCTGGTTCGGATAAGATGTACCACGATCTCAGAACTACGTATTGGTGGCCTAGCATTAAAGCTCACATAGAAACTTACGTTAGCAAATGTTTGACTTGTGCGAGAGTCAAAACGGAATATCAGAAACCATCAGGCCTACTCCAATAACCAGAAATACCACAGTGGAAATGGGAGCAAATTTCCATGGATTTTGTTACTGGCCTGCCTAGATCTCAACGTGGGAATGATACTATTTGGGTGATCGTGGATCGACTCACTAAGTCTGCACACTTCTTGGCTATCAAGGAAACAGACAAGTTCTATACTCTAGCAGACGTTTATCTTAAGGAAGTTGTCTCGAGGCACGGGGTGCCAACCTCTATTATCTGTGATCGTGATGCACGATTTACTTCAGAACTGTGGCAGGCAATGCTCAAATCTTTTGGCTCTCGATTAGACATGAGCACCGCTTATCATCCGCAAACAGATGGGCAGTCTGAACGCACCATCCAAATTCTAGAAGACATGCTTCGTGCATGTGTAATCAATTTCGGCAACGGCTGGGAAAAACACCTCCCGTTAGTGGAGTTTTCGTATAACAATAGTTACCACACCAGCATTCAAGCCGCTCCATTCGAGGCATTGTACGGGCGTAAATGCCGATCACCTCTTTGTTGGGCAGAGGTGGGTGATAGTCAGATCACGGGTCCAGAACTGGTGGTGGACGCAACAGAAAGAATTGCTCAGATACGACAACGCATGGCGGCAGCTCGCGATCGTCAGAAAGCCTATGCAAACAAGCGCCGGAAACCACTCGAGTTCCAAGTTGGGGATCGAGTGCTACTCAAAGTTTCACCCTGGAAGGGTGTGGTTCGTTTTGGCAAACGGGGCAAGCTCAATCCGCGATATGTCGGACCGTTTGAAATCATTGAGAAAATAGGCAGGATGGCCTACAAACTAAACTTACCAGCAGAACTTGGTGCAGTTCACAACGTTTTTCACGTGTCAAATCTGAAGAAGTGTCTGTCAGATGAGACCCTCATAGTTCCTTTGAAGGAGCTCACTATCGACGATCAGTTGCGATTCGTCGACGAACCAGTTGAAATCACGGACCGGGATGTTAAGGTCCTCAAACACGCCAGAATACCTCTTGTTCGAGTTCGTTGGAACTCCCGTCGTGGCCCAGAGTTCACCTGGGAACGAGAAGATCAAATGAAACTCAAGTATCCCCAGTTATTCGAAAACAGTGCAACCACTACTGAGGCTGAAGCTACTACAGAATTTCGGGACGAAATTCCAAATCAACGGGGGGGGGGGGGGGGTGATGTGACACCCCAGGAAAACCAGTAAACTACGCAAGACAACTAGCTTCCTCAGTAACCACGTGCAAAATTTCGGGACGAAATTTCTTTCAAGTTGGGGATAATGTGACAACTCGAGTTTCCACGATTTCCATCTTCGCATTAATTGCGCCTTAATTGCGCCTTAATTGTTTAAGTGTTTGTTAAAACGACTTGTTTGTTTCACAACTGTTAAATCGTATTGTGATTGTTATGATATATATGGTGTGCCTTATAAGAGTGCATGTTAATATATGTTTCAGTTATTATTAACATTTTGTTTGGTATTAATAATATGCTTTAGTTATTGTAAATGGAACCACAGCTGAAATCACCTCAACCCAAATGCCCCACCCGAAAACACTCTGTGGTGAAAACACTTTGGTGTTTTCGTCCACTGCTAACAGCCGAAAACATCAAATGGGCTTTAGGCCCAGTAGTGGGTCAGTATATTATTCTCAACTTTTATGTGAAAAACTAGATCGTAAACCCTAGAGCCCTATTGTTTTCCTTGTGCGACGACAGCCACAAGCCTTCAAGTCCTTTTCTTTCGATCAGTATAGTGACCTCTTCATCTCGGTTAGTTTGTACTGTTGCTTGATTCTTGCATGGTTCTTTAGAAAGATTACTCTATGGCTGTATGTATATGTGCGATCAGAGGATGAGATTGTTATATCGGATTAATAATCTGTTGGGTTAATTGGTAGGGTTGATATTTCTATGTTGTGAATCGTTAGACTAGATCTAGTTAATTGTTCTACTGCTCGTGCTCGACTGAATGATACGCACACACACACACACACACACATATATATATATATATATATATATATATATATATATATATATATATATATATATATATATATATATATTGCGTAGGTCGAACTGTTAATTGGATGATGATTGTAATTGCATGATGATTAGATAATATAGTGTTGATGGCCGACAACTTGGAAAAAATAAACACATGGGGTCTGACTCATGTTAACTTACAAATGTTATAGGATGTCTCTATTGTATAGTGGCCGACAACTGTGTTTTTAATAAGCATCCACTGGGCCGCTGCTGATGAAAGCTTTTGAATCATGAATTGCGTGTATGATCTAGATTATTATTATAATCAAAGTTGTTGACTGTAATAATTAGATCTACATTATAATAACATGATTAGGGTTGTTGTAGTTTGTGTAACTGTTTTTGATGATGATGATGTACCGACGAAAACCCAAACCCCCACGAAAACACTACCTTGACGAAAACACTTTGGGATTTCGGCCCAAGTGTTTTCGCCAACAATTGATTTCGGCCACCTAGGGTCTATGCCCAAAATGAGTTTTCGTCACATGTGTGTTAGTCATGTATTCTGAACAGCAACTCTGTTAGCTTGTAACGCTGTTAGTTGATAAACTTTGTTATATTGTTAACTCAGTTTAGTATGCAACTCTGTTAGTTATTAAACTTGTTAGTATGTAACTCTGTTAGTTCTTAACTCCGTCAGATTGTTAATCCAGTTAAATATGTTAACTCTGCTAAGAATGTTAATTACTGTTAAGTATGACTCTGTCAAGCATCTTAACTCCGTTAAGTGTGTTACTTTTGTTAAGTATACTAAGGGATGTAATAGACTGAGTAATCAACTATGTGAAGCATGAATTATGTGAACTTGATTGACTGTTGTTTGATGCATGATGTTAACGGCCAAACACTCTGTGGTATTGATTGTACATGAAACTTTACGAACATGAACTGATTGAGTATACGTGCATACTATAGGACTTGATTGATTACTTGCGACCACATAGTTTAGCATACCGAGCAAACCAAGGTGAGTTCACACTCTTACCAAGGCATGGGATTCCCTGGTGGGTTGGGAATGGGATTGAATGATTACTTGTACTTACATCACTACTAGACTACTTACCACGGTCCTCGGATTGGGAAGGATGTCTGTGCCAAACTCTACGTAAAGCCTATGTACTGTCCTCGGTTTGCGAAGGACACTAGTGTTAAAACCTACGTAAATCCTACGTACCGTTGTCCTCGGATTGGGAAGGACACCAGCACTAAACCTACGTAAAACCTACGTACTACCGTCCTCGGATTGGGTAGGACGCCAGCGCTAAATCTACGTACTCGCTACGTACCACTGTCCTCGGATTGGGAAGGGCACTTACGTAAAACCTACGTAAACTTATACTTACTACTATCCTCGGATCGGGAAGGATACTTATGAATACAACTAGTCTAGTAACTTACAGTTTGGGAATCCCCCACTAATTGAACTTACAACATGGGAAGCCCCCACTAGATGAACATACAAATGGCCTAGTAATACACAGCATGGTTATAAACGAACTTACGATTTGTTAAACGAACTTATTACTGAACAACCAACTGTGAACTCGCTCAACTTTGTTGTTGACTCTCTGTTACAAGCCTTGCAAGTCGTTAGGTATCTATGGAGCTTACATGGGAGTGGAGAGGAGTCGTTGTGGGACATGGACAGCTGTGTGCCATGCTAAATATTTGAAACATTTAAACTTATGTTGGGTTTACATATTTATGCTTCCGCTAAACACTTAACTTTGTTATGGTTTTGAACACCTTTCGTATTGATGAATGACTTTTATTTATTACTTACAATGTTCAATATGATTGGTGGCTTGATCCTTGTCATGTCACGCCTCCAAGCGGTGATACTCCGTGTGTGGATTTTGGGGGTGTGACAACCGTCAACACGTTTGATCCCCAAACCTCCTTCATCCATAGGCTTACATATTGTTTTCCATGCTACTTTGGCTTTGCCTTTCCCCACTGAACCGCTTTTCCATAGAAAGTCTCTCATTTTCCTTTCAAGCTCCTTTGAAATACGCTTAGGGAGGATGAAAACAGATGCCCAATAAACATGCATAGAAGACAGCACCGACCTGATAAGTTGAAGTCTTCCCGCGAACGAAAGAAACTTGTTGCCCCAATACGTGATTCTATTTTCCATTTTTTCAACGAGAATCTGGCAGTCTTTGTACAATAACCGAGACGATATAAGTGGGACGCCAAGATATTTAACAGGGAGGCAGCCTTCTTTGAATGACACCAGCTCCATAATTCTTTGTTTAACCTGATCATTGACATTAGCAAAGTATACCGTGCTCTTTGAAATACTTGGAACTAAGCCGGACATGTTTTTAAAGATTTCAAGAGCTTCTAGAACCAGCTTGACCGATTTAACTTCTCCTCTCGCAAACATAAATAGGTCATCAGCAAAGCATAAGCTCACAATTCGTTGTTTATCACACTTATTGTGGAACCGGAAGTTCAGCGATGTGGTTACCATGTAATCCAACTGAAGAGTAAGAACTTCCATAACAAGAGTGAACAAATAGGGCGACATCGGATCACCTTGCCGAAGCCCCCTCTCTCCTTTGAAGAAACCATGTAAGTTACCATTGATGCTCAAAGAAAACGTTGTGGATGACACGCACTGCATAATCCATTCTATCATTCGATCATGGAACCCAAACCCGGTGATAATACACTTCATAAAAGTCCAATCAACCATATCGTACGCTTTCTGAATATCGATTTTAAAAGCACATCTAGGAGGGCCCGAGTTTCTATGGTAATTATGCATCAGTTCTTGTGTAAGCATAATGTTGTCAGAAATTCTCCTTCCCGGATAAATGCCGATTGGTTAATGCTAACTAGCTCTTGCAAACCTTGCTTGATTCTATTGGTATCAAGTTATTATCAACATAACATAAGTCAAATCTTGGTAACAAATGGTTAAACAAACTGTGAACTCACTAGCGTTGTCTGTTACACTTTTCTACATGCTTGCAGGCTTATAGGTACACGTTGTTGGAACTTGCTGTCTGGGATGCTGGAGTGGTCATGGGTCGATTTGCATGGAATCATGAGACACGTTTAATGGCTTTTATACACTTGGGTTATGAAACTCTTAATTATTGTAGTATGCTTCCACTGAAATGTATTTTTTTTTGGGTAAAGGGTTACCCCGGTGATTCTATTAAAACAAACCGCAATAAAGTACAAGTAGTAAGGATGTGTTCCACACTAATTCATATACAGGACATGCCCCGTATATGTAAACCAACACAAAATCAAAAATTCTAAGACAGCCCATATCCTAGCCTACATTACATCATGAGACAAAGTAGGCAAGACCAAGACACGAAAACCAAAAAACGACTCAACCTCCATCATCAAAGATGAAGTTGCCACAAACCGGCAACCCCTTGACTCGAATCACAGCATGTCTAGCCATTGGAACCCTTTGTGGAGGAGTTGCTTGCCCTTGCTCTAGAAGTGAAGGATGTGTTCCCGAAGTTATAAATACATTAGTTTCATTGTAGACTTCAACGACCTCCTCCTCATCTGAATCCTGCTTGTCATTAATTTGCTTGGCTTTCTTCTCTTGATGACCCACAGAACTACCTCCCTGACCACCATCATCGTCCTTAAGGACATCAAAGGGGTTTGACGTTGATACCTGATTGTTCATCGACTTCCTCAAGGACGAATTTGGTTTAGGGTTTACAACTGGTCTATACACTACCTTCGGCTTCTGATTTTTCATATGAAGGCCTTGGTTAGTATCTTTCTTCTTCTTGGCACCCACAACCTGAAAATCATCAATTTTCTTCCCAGACTCCCCACTCGAAACAACCTGAGGGTTCTTTGGGCACGAGCTATCTTCATGACCAAACACGCAACAAGATGAGCACCTTAAAGGCTCCCAATCATATTCGATTCTTACCTCCACCTTTGAATGATCATTACCATCTAAAGATGGGATTGCAACAGTAACACTCCTCTTTAACTCAGCCCTGGCTTGAATTTCAATGAGAGCTCTAGCATAACTGCTTCTTCCCCACGACTCAGCACACATTGTAGCAGTGTACGAATCTAGCATCTTAGGCACCCCTATCTTAGAAGCGAGCAAACTAAGACCGTCCTCAGTATATGCTGCTAACGGCACATCATGCATCTTGACCCAAACTGGGATAGCTTTTATATCTTCCTTTTCCAACTTGACAGAGGCCGACCACTCCTTCAAAATTATCGGAACACTTCTAATCATCCAAGGTCCATCCTCTACCATTTTATCCATCCCTTCCTTTGTTTTGAACTTAAAGAAAAAGAACCCGTTCGCATTCATCATTAGTCTAGAGAGACCATATTTAACCCAGTTGTTTTTTGCAAAGTAATCCACCATAGGAAAAGCCAGACGTTTACCCAGAAAATATCCATACAAAGTGTTGGCATACCTGTCAGTGACTTGTTTCACCGAAGACAATGGTATAACGACATCAGCTCCGTCAACAGACTCGCTAGATTCCATCATCCGCAAATTAACCTTCACATTCTCCTTTGCATTATTCACTACTTTAGCAAATGATAAAGGTTCCGCATCCCCAAATGATCTTGTATTCAACTTACCAGCCCAAGGAGTCGCAGCCCCCGAAAACTTTAAACTTCCCGGATCGACCAACAACTTCACTCCATCCACATCTGATGTTGCCGGTGATGTGACCTTTGTGAGTTCATCGATTATGTTTATACCACGTCTTGGCTGCACAGTGTTCCCATCAACATCCAGAATTCTATCAGCTATATCTTTAAACGACAGTGGCGGCTTACCACCAAGTTTCATTTGTTCGTCCATAACAAAGTTGATAACTGTTTTCCTTAGAGATGTCGATCAACAATGTTATGAGGAGACCCTTAATCTTATCAAACCGGAAAGGGTATGACGGCTGAAACCGGACCTGACAAAAGAAACCTGCCAAACCCTAATAGCCGTCACTCACAAAATCGATACAGCAACCTTGTAAAGAACTCTAATCACGAAAATCTGAAATCAGCTATAGGTGAATTACCGAAACCCTAATGCTCAGGAA
The DNA here is from genome assembly GCA_030545235.1 of Helianthus tuberosus. Classification (NCBI taxonomy): domain Eukaryota; kingdom Viridiplantae; phylum Streptophyta; class Magnoliopsida; order Asterales; family Asteraceae; genus Helianthus; species Helianthus tuberosus. The sequence goes on along the minus strand of CM060370.1, from coordinate 108,046,142 downwards.
GCCGCCACACACCCCGTCAATAATCAGAAAAGTCGGATCCGAATTAAACTCAATCAGCGCTGAAGAAGATGTAATAACGAACCCTAACTACAACGAAGAAAAAACAGAAACCCTAATTCGGAAAACCCCTAACTTAACGTCAATCAATTAGAAAATAGGGTAGACTCAAGAACCCTTACCATTAAAGGGAACGAAAAACCCTACCTGCTAATCGATGTAGATCAAGAGAGGGATTAGAAACGAGAAACTAGGGTTCTTCAAGAAGTCGCCAAAATCACCCAGGTCGCCTCCATTTTCCTTTTACTTCCGCTGAAATGTAAACAATGTTTTGTAACGCTTACTTTAATAAATGAAAGCTTTATTTGAAATAATGTTATGTGTTCAATGTGATTGGTGGCTAGATCCTGGTACGTCACACGCCTTGCGGGGGTTCCCGCATGTGGTATTTTGGGGGTGTGACAGATTTTGCAAAACATAACTTTTGACTTAAACTATGATTTATATCAAATACATTGTTTTGTACATTTTACATACGGGGTTGAGTAAATTTTTTTATTCACCGTACATAGCATTGATTTTTCATAACATTTGGTTACACATAAACATTATACATATGGTTTGAGTAGTTACTTTTTACTTGCCATACATAACATTTGATTATACAAGACATGGATTACATTTAACAATTGGACATTTATTCATACATAAACATTTTGACATTTGTTTAAACAAGACATTCTGATGGTTATTAATAAATGATTTACATAACGAGGCGTGTGTAATGTGATAAAAGCATGGTGGATACGCCGTTGGTACTTCCTATATATAAGTGCTTTTATGATATTACTTATCGTGGCGTTATTTAAATCATTTCGACAAGAACATGTTACATTTTATACAAATAACATATTTTCAAAAGACATTGTTTTACAAACAACATAACTTATACAAATTCATTATTACTTGGTTATCTATTTAACCATGCAGTATTCTTTTATATATCATCTGATTTTCTTATCGCTTTTCGTATGATTTATAAAAGAAAATATTTTCTTAAGGTTCATGACTACTAATTTGTCACACCCTGACTTTTGCGGAAGCGTGATTATGTGTGACTTGCAAAATATCATTGCATTTAATCATAGCAGCCACTATATGATAAAACTACTCGATGATCATCCATTAATTAAGTTTAGAAACATAACAACATTGTTTTAATACGTAGACTCCAAATTCGAATTACAAACCATACGAATTGTTTAAAGTTCCACAAGGACTTAACAAAAGACTTTAAATAAAACCAAGATTTGGAAGAGGTGTCTTGTTCAGGATAGGACACCCTAACCAAACCCCAAGACTATGGATGACATCTCTTATTCTTAACAACACTTGAAACTTCCAAACGCCCACCAGATCCACATTCTAATTCCCTGAAATACATGTAGTTTGAAAACATCAACAAAAGTTGAGCGAGTTTATGTATTTGTTTGTGTGTATGAATAAACCTTTGTAGTCGTTGAAAAACATGTCTGTATGTTTGTAAGTGAATATGAACAGATCAATTAATGGTTTCCAAGGCCATCAACAAGTGTGCAACGGTGTAGGAAGGCTCAATCCTTTGCGTATTTCGTACCGGGCCTCCCGGCTGGAACGACATAGTCACCACATGCGGTCAACTCACGGACCCATGGGTGGGGCGCGCAACACCCAAATAGATCTATCACTCCTGTCCCTCGGTCCTTATAAAGGATTAATGGTCTCAAACTAACGCCTACCCATTCACATGATCTAACAGATCATTTTATTTGTAATCGTAATCATTGTAACACGTATTTCACCCCCGGAGTTATAAAACGAAAACAGTTAAACAAAAGGGGGACATGAACTCACAGTCTTACGTTCTTCGTAAGCACCGTAACTCAAAGCTTCTTATAATCAGACTGTTATACAAAAATCATGAAGAAAAATCGAAGGTTGCAAGATGATCAAAAATCGCCATGCTAGAGAGAGAATTAGGGTTAGTTGAAGCATTAAGTTCAAAACCATTCTCTCTCTAGCGTGGCGATTTTTGATCATCTTGCAACCTTAGACTTTTCTTCATGATCTTTGTATAACAGTCTGATTATTGGAGTGTTGATTCATCAATACATCTAATTCGAACTTGTTAGCAATAGTGATTGAGTTGAATCTAGGGTTTCTGTCTTTCTGTTTCGTCGCCTACCTTTACTCTGTGTTTTGATTCTATTGGAATAGCGATTAGGGTTTATCGGTCCTACTGGTTGGGCAGTAACCTTGATTCACCTGAGTCCCTATTTCAATTTGATTAGATGCATTCGGTAAAGTGCTAGATTAGAGTTTGCTGTGTGTATTCTTTGTTCGGCTAGTTTCTTTGGTTTCTCGTGGTTTTGCTTGCATGGAGGGAAAAAGTGATGGTATTAAACCTTTGGATCATAGTGCTACTCCGGGGAATGATGACAACACACCACCGGTACGTGGTATTGGTTTGCGAGTAACAAATATTGAGGGTAATCCGATTATGCCTAGACGTGGTATGTATTCAACTAATAATACGTCGGTCATTAATGGCTTGTTTGAGATTTCAAAACCTGTGGAACTTAATTCTGCGTGGGGACTTGGAGGTGGGTATACGGCAGCTAAGATGGATGCCCATGCAAACCCTAGTGGTGAGTATGTAGGCCAGATGGGTGGTAGTACCAGCCAAGTGGAGAATCAGGGTATCGCTTTTTCTAAACCTACATCGTTTGCGAAGGTTGTCCAAAATCAGAAGGATCCAGTGAAAGTTAATTTCTGGAAGATGGAAACGGAGGTTAAGATGGATGGGGTGGATGTTGTTATTCCTGTTGAGTCGGTTAAACAGGTAAACGACAGATTTGCTAATACATTATACGGTTATTTCTTGGGAAAATGGTTGGCGTTTCCTGTTGTTGAATACTTTGCTAAAAACCAATGGGCGAAATATGGTTTAACCAGATTAATGATGAATGCGAAGGGATTTTTCTTCTTTAAATTTAATTCAAAGAGGGGATTGGAAAAACTAATGGAAGTTGGTCCATGGATGATACGGAATGTCCCTATTATTTTGAATGAATGGTCACCATCGGTGTGTTTAGTTAAAGAAGATATTAAGGCTATTCCAGTGTGGGTTAAGATGCATGATGTGCCATTGGCGGCTTTTACTGAGGATGGATTGAGTTTGCTAGCTTCTAAAGTTGGGGACCCGATGGCGGAGGTTAAAGTGGCGGTCCCAGGTTGGAAGGAAGTGGTTTCTCGATGGCGGAGGTTAAAGTGGAATATGATTGGGAACCGCTAAGGTGTGCTAGCTGCTGTGTTTTTGGTCATGAGGATAATTCTTGCCCGAAGAACCCTAAAGGGGTGGTGGAGGATGGATCTAAGAGTGATGTTGACGGCTTTCGGGAGTTTAAAGGTAAGAACAAAAATTGTATTACCATTCTTCTGTTTGTTCTACCACGAATATTGGGACTAGGGAGTTCAAGGATTATGTGAATGAGATCGATGTGTTTGATGTTAATAGCTCAGGGTTTCATTACACGTGGACGAACAAACAGAAGAATGGTAATACAATTTTTAAGAAGATTGATCGAGTCCGAGGAAACATGCATTTTACTGATGTGTTTCCTGATGCGGCGGCCTGTTTCTTGCCTTTCCGAGTCTCGGATCATACGCCCTACATCCTTGTCCTTCCTAATGTGCAACGGGACAAAGCGAAACCTTTTAAGTTTGTTAACTTAATTGCGGATAAGAGGGGTTTTCTTGGGGAAGTTAATCGGGTTTGGGAGACTGAATGTTCGGGTTATACTATGTTTAAGGTGGTCAATAAGCTTAAGCTTTTGAAGGGTCCATTACGTAAACTTCTTTACAAACAAGGGAATCTGCACGCGAAGGTTTTAACGGCGAGGAAGCTTTTGGAGGAGTGCCAGCGTGAGTTGGTGATGAGCCCGGGTAATGATGACATATTGACTAATCATGATAGTGTTTTACCGTTGTACAAAGAGGCTGTTCGGGATGAAGCTTTGCTTCTTCAACAGAAATCGAAGGTGGACTGGTTGTCTTTGGGAGCTTTTTTCATAATGTTGTTAAAGCTAAGAATCATCGAAGTAGAATTTTCGCCATTAGAAATGCGGCTGGTCAGTTGTTTGAAGGCAATGATGTGTCGCAAGCTTTGGTGGACCATTATACGGAGTTCTTTGGTACCGTAGCTAATACTCCTATTCAGCCATCTCCGGACTTATTTCATCAGAAGCTTTTGGTGGAAAAGGCTAACCATATGGTCCGTAACGTGACGGATGAGGAGATTAAGACCGTGATGTTTTCAATTACGGGAAATAAAGCGCCAGGCCCGGATGGTTACACGTCTATTTTCTTCAAAAACGTCGTGGAATATTGTCGGTACGGAGGTGTGTAAGGCGATTCGGGAGTTCTTTCTTAATGGTAAATTACTTCAACAATTGAACCACACTGTTATATCTTTAATCCCAAAGGTATCGACACCTTCTTTCATAACTGATTATAGACCAATTTCGTGTTGCAATACTCTATACAAGTGCATAAGCAAGATCATCTCTAACCGTATCAAAGAAGGGTAGGGGGATATTGTGAGTATAAATCAGTCTGCGTTTGTGCCGGGCAGAAGAATATCTAATAACATCCTGTTAACTCAGGAACTTATGCACAATTATCATCGCAATATTGGTCCTCCGCGATGTGCGTTTAAAGTGGACATTCAGAAGGCTTATGATACAGTCGAATGGAATTTCCTAGAGACTGCATTAGTGGGGTTTGGTTTTCACTCGAAAATGGTAAAATGGGTTATGGCTTGTGTCACTTCTACAACGTTTTCGATGGCGATTAATGGGAACCTGTATGGGTACTTTAAAGGAAGACGAGGGTTGCGACTGGGTGACCCTATGTCCCCATATCTTTTTACGTTGGTTATGGAGGTTTTGACCTTGATTCTACAAAAGCAGGTGTTGGACTCAGCGGAGTTTAGGTATCATACTAAATGTAAAAAACAAAGAACTATTAATTTATGCTTCACGGATGACCTATTTCTGCTTGCTAGAGGGGACCCGAAATCGGCTAGGTGATTATGGATTCTCTTAATAACTTCAAAAACATGTCTGGGCTTGTTCCTAGTATGTTAAAGAGTAAGGTGTTCTTTGGTAATGTGGCGGATCCAGTTAAAGCTCGTATTCTTGCTATCATGCCATTTGAGGAGGGGGTGCTTCCTGTGAAGTACCTAGGTGTTCCGCTTATTTCGTCACGACTTTATTACAAAGATTGTAAAAAACTGGTGGAGAGAATGGAAGCTAGAATTACTGATTGGAAAAATAAGAGTTTATCTTTCGCTGGCAGGTTAGAGCTAATTAAATCGGTTCTATCTTCTTTGCATATTTATTGGGCTTCGGTCTTTATCCTTCCAAAACGTATTATTCATGATTTGGAGGAGCGAATGCGGATGTTTCTTTGGACTCAAGGGAACGGCATTAAAGGAAAGGCAAAGGTAAAATGGAAAGTGGTTTGTTTGCCAAGAACTGAAGGTGGGTTGGGCATTCGTAGGATTGGAGACATGAATAAAGCTTTGATGGTCGCGCACATATGGAGTCTGCTCACTAACAGGGAATCCTTACGGGTAAAGTGGATTCATTCGTATCGTATTCGAGAGAGAAACTTTTGGGATGTTCCGATCAAAACTAACATAACGTGGAGTTGGCGTAAGATGTTAAGCCTAAGGCCTAGTATCCGAAATCATATATGGGTCAAGCTTGGAGATGGTACGAACACATGCGTTTGGTTTGATAAATGGGATGTAGTGTGTCCGATCGGTAGTTTTGTTTCTCCTAGAAGTATTGCGAATGCGGGCTTTAGCATGAATACTCGGGTAGCTGATGTTTGCATGAATGGGGAATGGTTGTTGCCGGAGTCTTAGGCTAGTCGTTTTCCGATGTTGCTTAGTTTGCAGAATCCTGAGTTACATTCGGTTCAACAGGATAAGTTGGTTTGGTATACGAACCGCGGACTTAAACTGGATTTTAGTACGTCCACGGCCTGGGATGACTTGCGGCATTCACAAAATGTGGTGCAGTGGTCGAGTATAGTCTGGTTTCCTCAAGCTATTCCTTGGCATTCCTTTCTAGTATGGCTTCTTGTGCTTAAAAAGTTGAAAACTCAAGACGTTATGAGTAGATGGAACACGGGTAATGCAAACTTTAACTTGTTATGTTGCTCATTGTGTTCGAGGGGCCCTGACTCACATGAGCACCTGTTTTTTGAGTGCGACGTAGCGAAGCATATTTGGTATGGAGTTCGGGATAGAGCTGGTATGGGTGCTATTCAGAATACATGGAGTGATATTTTTAATTATCTGGTCAATATAGCTAAATCGAAGAAGGCTATAAATGTCATTGCGAAGCTGGTAGTTGGGGCAACGGTCTATTTTGTGTGGGAGGAACGAAATAGAAGACTTTTCACTACCAAACGGAGAACCAAACAGCAGATTTTAGAGGTAGTGATATCTACGGTTTGAATGAAGCTTCATACTATGAGGTTTAAAAATTCTATTCACACGGCTCGGGTTTTGCAGGACTGGAGTCTACCCCGTGGGCTGTTGGTGGCGGATGATGATGATTGTGGTTGACTAGTGTTTGTAGTTTTTTGGTTTTGTTAGAGATATCGAGTCTCGTGATGTATTGGTGTAGCGATTAGTTATGTTTAGTGTCGCGTGTTTACTCTAGTATGGCCTGTCATACTTGAGAACTGGAGGTTCATTGCCTTCACTTATTTTATTTGGTTTTGGTTGGTATAAAATTTAACCGGCGTAACCCTTTACCCAAAACAGAAAGACATTGCCTTATATGTTTCCAAATGCCTTACATGTCTTAAGGTTAAGGCAGAACATCAACATCCCTCTGGATTAGTGGAGCAACCAGAGATACCGGTTTGGAAATGGGAAAACATTGCTATGGATCTCATTACCAAGCTACCACGTACTAATAGAGGTCATGATGCCATTTGGGTAATCGTTGATCGTCTAACAAAGTCAGCACATTTCTTGCCGATCCGTGAGGATCTATCTGCTGACAAACTTGCTAAAATCTATGTGGATGAGATTGTATCCCAACATGGTGTTCCTTTGAACATTATATCTAACAGAGATGCTCGATTCTCATCTCACTTTTGGAGAAACATGCAATCTGCCATGGGAACCCAACTTAATTTGAGCACAGCGTATCATCCTCAAACGGATGGTCAATCTGTGTGACATCTGTGCCATTTCGACCATCGTACAAATACGAATCCAATGAAATATTGTGTTTCATTCATGGAATTTGTATAAATATGTGTATCATTTGCACATATCAATTCTTGTTCAATTTCAAGCTTTAAATCGCTTTCTAGAAAGTTATACGCAAACCGATGCGTAAATGTAATCAGTTTAACGTGACAAACACTCCGGAACAGTGACATAGGCTTAACATACCTTAAATAACCTTTACATAAATGTAATCAGTTTAACGCGACAAGCACAGATGTCACAGTCTCCCCTAACTTTAGGAAACTTCGTCCCGAAATTTATTTACAGGAAACTTGTGAGAATAGATGTGGATATTTCGCTTTCATCTGATCTTCACGTTCCCAAGTCAATTCTGGGCCACGTTTAGATTCCCAGTGAACTTTCACAACAGGTATGCGCTTGTGTTTGAGCTTTTTGACTTCACGGTCCATGATTTCCACAGGTTTCTCAATGAAGTGCATCGTGTCATCAACACGAATTTCATCAAGTGGTATGTGGAGGTTCTCATCTGCTAAACACTTTTTGAGATTGGACACGTGTGGCCACCAGTCCACTTTCTAACCCGGAGGTGGCGGGTTCGAGTCTTGCTCGTTCCCAATGCCCCTACGGTAGCGGATTTACCCCCAGACTCAGGCTTGCTGGGTGGCGGTCTACGAGGTTGGAATACCTCGGCGGTTGGGAGGACCGTGGACTATCCCCCCCCCCCCCCACGTGGAATGTTGGATGAACATTTCCAAGTTCAGGAGGTAGCTCTAGTCTGTTATTCTACTTTTCCGATTCTTTCAACGATCTTAAATGGTCCAACATATCGTGGTGCAAGTTTTCCTTTCTTTCCAAATCTAATCACACCTTTCCAAAGGGATACCTTGAGTAGGACGTGATCACCGACTTGAAATTCTAAGGGCTTGTGCCGTCGATCCGCGTAACTCTTTTGACGGCTTCTAGCTGTCTGTAGGTTATCGCGAATCTTCTTGACCTTATCTGTAGTCTCTAGAATGAGTTCAGGTCCAGTAAGCTGAGCTTCACCTAGCTCATTCCAGCAAACCGGTGAACAACATTTTCGACCGTATAAAGCCTCGAAAGGAGCCATGTTGATGCTAGAGTGATAACTATTGTTGTATGAGAATTCAATCAACGGTAGATGCGAATCCCAACTACCACCAAAATCGATCACACAAGCTCTAAGCATATCCTCTAGTGTCTGGATTGTTCTCTCAGATTGTCACACCTCGACCGCGTTAAAACAACAAACCGCGGCGGATGAAGGAATCTCATCCTCAATATCAAACTTAAAGTTTCCATCATCTAACCCCAGTTCTTCTAACATCTCAGCCCTAGACCTCGGTACCTCCATCTCCCCCTTAAATGGAGCATTCAAGTAAATAACAGTGGGTTGAGTGAGGAATACTTGGTTAGAATGTTGCTTTCCAGAAGAAGAAGACTCCTGGTGCTGATCCTCCTCCTGCTCGTTGATTTCATCATTCAGAAAATCATCCAACGATTGTTGGACTGAAGTTGTCATAATCAGAATCCCTGTTGAGCCTTGATCTTCATCATCATCTTTGAAATCATCCCATGAAGGATCATAGTTATCAACATCTTCAAGAATACGCTCTAACTCCTCATCCACTTCCTTTTTTTGGGTAAAGGGTTACCCCGGTGATTCTATTATAGACAACCGCCAAATAAGTACAAGTAGTGAGGATGAGTTCCCCACTAGTTCATATACAGGACAGGCCCCATATATGTAAGCAAAAATGTCAAACAACCAATATACCACATCAACCTAGCCTACTACAATCATGAAAATGACTAACTAGTAGACAAGACAAAACTAACAAACAAAATCTTCATCCGCCATCATCAAAAATAAAGTTGCCCCCAAGAAGCAACCCCCTAGCCCGATCCAAAGAAACTCTATCCATTGGAGAACCCTGTATGAGAGGTGCTTGCCCCTACCCTAGCAGAAATGGGATGCGTGCCCGATGTCATAAACTCATTGCTTTCATCATAAACCACCTCTACCTCATCCTCATCAGACTCCTCATTTGGAACACGTCCCCCTTTTCTTTTTCCCTGTATGGAACCCCCATTCGCCCCACCAACTTCAAGAGCACTAAACGGGTTATGAGTTTGAACCTTAGACGAATTAGTACCCTGCTCATTTACATAGGGAGAACTCCCTGTCTTTTTCTTTCTATCCACAGGTCGATATTCGAACTTGGGTTTCAGGTTATTAACTTGAAAACCACTCTTCTTTGCACTCTTTTTCGACCTAACTTCAGTGTAACCATCCTCATCTACTTTCGGCTTGATTGTAGGAGGTTTCGACGTCGAACCAATGCATTTAGGACATCCCTCAGAGTCATGTCCAAACACATGACAGTGGGCACATCTTGGGGGTATCCATTCATATTCCACTCGAATAGTCTCAGTAACATACTTGCCTTCATCCAAATCGGGAATAGCCATGGTTAGAACCTCTTTAAAGTCATGTTCGGCTGATATTTCAATGAGGGCCCTAGCATAGTTGCTCCTTCCCCAAGCCTCATTACACATATCACTTGTATACGAATCCAACCGCATAGGAGAACCAATTTTAGAAGCCAGCATGCTTAACCCATCACCTGTATACGCCACTAACGGAACCTCATGCAATTTAACCCAAACCGCAACCTTTTTAATATCTTCTTTTTTAAGGGTGTTTGTAGGGGACCAAGTGTTGAGAAACAATGGTTTATTACGAATCAGCCATGGCCCCCCTTCAAGAACATTATTCATACCCTTCCTATCTTCAAACTTGAAGAAGAAAAACCCATTCGAATTCATCATAGTCTTCTGCAGACCATATTTCTTCCAATTTGTTCTCACAAAGTATTCAACAACCGGATATGCAATTCTATCCCCCAGGAAATACCCATAGAGAGTGTTAGCTAACCTGTTGTTGACCTGATGCATAGAGGCGATTGGTAAGACAACATCCACTCCCTCCAATGAGACATCAGACTTTAGTACCCGAAAATTAATCTTGGGAGTTTGATCAGCCGATTCAGTAGCGTTCATAGCTGAATTATCAACTTTTGTCACACCGAAATCCATTTTAGCACCACCCTGTTCAGCTTGTTCATTTGAAACCACATTAGCGTACGATTGGTGTTGAGAGTGAACACGGGGGAGAGGGCTAACGTCATTAAACGGAAGAACAAAAGCAACTTTTTGTTTGTCAACAACCTTAGCGTACTGCTGGTTAGGAGAATCAGAACGACCAAAGTCGTGTTCTACATCATTTAATGGTAGCATAAAGGTTACCTTCTTATGCACTCCCCTAGCCGCCATACGTAGCGATTGCCTTGGCTCAAATGGTTTACCATCAATACTCTTGATCTTCTTTACAAATACGCCTGAATTGTCTGGAACATCCGCGATTTGATCATCCATTGCCAGCCAATGGAAAGAATCAGAATAAACTGATTGCAAACTCTCTTTGATTGAAACCTGATTTTGATTCGTGAATTCAGGTTAACCAGCCTTCAACACCTTAAAATTGAAACCCTAATCAGCCGTCAAGCACCTTACTTGAACCTAGGTTATTCAGCCGTCAATCTTGAAACCCTAGTGCTACCAAGAATCCTTAATTCAATCAGAATATAACGAATGGAATCACTCTCTCTAGAAAACCCAAACTAAGAACGAACAAGAATCCCACTTAAAGAAGACAGCCAAAGAAAAACGCAAATAGGATGAAGAAATTCGTAGCCCCAATGTGTAAAAACGGATCAATTGATGATATTACTGATTTGCGAGCATGAATAGAGAATCAAGAAACCCTAATCACACAAACAATCACCATAACCACCAAGAAATCACGAAATTAGGTCAAGAAAGGAAGGGGCACCGTTTTTCTCCATTCCTAGAGAGAGAACCCTCCTCATCCACTTCCTTTTCCTCTTCTTTCCAACAAAGAAGCTTTACATCAGCTGCTCTAATGTTTCCTTTCCTTTGTTCAACCTTCAACATTCGAATAACATCTTTTAAGTTGTAAGGTCGAGAGACAGCTTCACCAATAAGAACAAAGCCTTGAGCTTGATCAACATCCATATGCTCCTCTTCAACATTCACAGCATCTACCATTTCTACATCACCTTGAGGCTGACTCGAAGAACCACCAGCTTCTTGAGTTTCAACAATAACGTCTTTCTTCTTTTGAGTTGCTGCCTCAGCCAACTCTTTCTCTCTCTGAGCCCTTCGCTCTTCAACCCTTTGGATTTCCAAGTTGTTGTAGATAGCTTGAACATTAATGCCAAGATGATGTTCCATTACAGTGTATAACATGTTAAGTTGTTCGTCTTTCACTGCCTTATCAGACCTTAGTGCTTCAATCTCCAGCTTTAACACTTTAATTTCATTTGCAGACGCTTCATGAAGTTCATCTAACATTTGATGCAGTGTTTGATTTGTTTCATTCATGTTTGCATATTTCGCATTCACTTCAGACAGCTATGCAGAAAGTTGCTCAAAGAGTTTAGCATTATCATCCACATCTTCAACCAAAGTATGTATCCTTTTTGCATGATCTTTCACAACAGACTTCATTTCTTCATTTACTTTAAACAACTTCTCAAGTTGCTTCTTCAACTCATCACGTTCCGCCTCTGCCTTGGCCTTTTCCTTCTCAAGAAGACTCACTTTCTTTGTTAATTCATTGACCGTTGCATCATGACACATATCGTAGTCTTCATTAGGAAGAATATCATCAAGAAATTCACCTTGAACATTTGGAAAACCTTCAAACGGATCCAGAAGAGTAGTCTTCTTTGGTTTTGACGTCTCAGCATCATGAATGGTTGGATTTTCAAGTGGTGGTGGTGTAGATTCTTTTTCATCAGTAATAACAACTTCATCATCATCACCAGCTTTCTTTTCAACACTTTGAACTTGTTCAACCTCAGGAACTTCAACGTTTTGATCTTTAACAGCTTTAGGACCCTTTGAGGTTATAACATGCTTCTCACTATTGCCACTTTGGTATTCTGGCATAGTAGAACCTCCTTTCTTTGCCCTGACATTCCTTGGAATAACGCCAGATTGAATTGCTTTGCGCTTTCTTCGTTGTTTCTTTTTCTCTTCAGCTGTTGGAATGTAAGTAGAATCCTCTTCATCAGAACCCTTTTTCTTCTTCTGAGGCTTCTTTTTCAAAGTAACCTTTCCAACACCTATCTTTGACGTGTCAATCTCTAGCTCAGTTTCAGTAGATTCATCATCATCATCATCACTTGAATCTGTATGAGCAACACCCTCAGGTTCCTTTTCTTTTAGACTTTCTGCTTGAATATGCTTTGCAGAAGATGCTCCAGTTTCCTTAGCAACTTTCTCAGCTTGAGCTTCCTCGTTCTTCTTTAAGAAACTTTTTTTTGGGTAAAGGGTTACCCCGGTGAATATTATACCAACCAAAAACAAATCAAACAGGTGAGGAGCAAAAGCACACCTTAGTTCTCTTGAAAGACATGCCAAACGAGAGAAGACAAGCGCAAACAAACGCAAAAACAAACACACCAATCAACTACATATACAGACACAGTAAACCCTAAGAATAAAAACTAGCCGCAATCATCATCAGCTACTATAAGACCCCGCGGCAATGCCTACTCTTGCAAAACTCTATCCGTATGTACGGAATACTTGAATTTCATCGACTGAAGCTTCAACCGAACTGTACATAGTATAACATTAACCAACTGCTCATGATTCCTTTGTTTAGTTGAAAACAATCTCCTATTTCGTTCATTCCAAACAAAGTATGCCGAAGCGCTAACCACAAGTTTAGCAATAACATGCCTTGCCTGCTTCGAATTCCCTATCCCCATCAAATGATCAAAAATAGCGTTCCATCTGTTAGGGATCGCTCCCATGTCCGCTTTATCTTTGACACCGTTCCAGACTAGGGATGCATAGCCACACTAAAAAAACAGATGCTCATGAGAGTCCGGGCCTGAAGTACACAACGAGCAGCACATAAGATAAAAATTAGCATTACCCGAGGCATTCCATCTGCTCAAAACGTCTTGAGTCTTCAACTTCTTGTTGACAATAAGCCACATTATAAACTAGTGTCTTGGAATAGCTTGAGAGAGCCACACCAGATTAGACCAATGGACCTCATCTTGAGTAGTACGAATATCATCCCACACCGAGGAAGTACCAAAGTCAATCATATTCCCCATCATATTCTTCTACACCAGCTTATCTTGCTTTACCACATCCATGCTAGTGTCATGCAGGAGCCTCAAAGCCGGGAACCGACTTGTCCGAAATGAAGGCCAATGCCATCCACCCTAGACGAATACATCAGCCAGCTTGGTCTCCATGTTGAATCCCACATTAGCAATTATTCTAGGTGTAACTATAGAATAAAGAGGACATACATCATCCCATTTATTGAAACCAGACCATAGTATTCTTACCATCACCAACATCGGTCCATACATGGCTTCGAATATGAGGTCGTAAGCTTAGCATTTTCCTCCAACTCCACGTGATGTTACTTTTCACGGGAACGTCCCAAAACGATTTACCCTGGAGGCGATAAGAATGGATCCATCTAACCCATAATGATTCCCGATGGGTGAGGACACTCCAAATGTGAACTGTCATCAAAGCATTGTTCATATCTCCTATCCTACGGATCCCCAACCCACCCTCATGCTTTGGCACACACACAGATTTCCATTTCACTTTAGCTTTCCCTTTAATATCATCCCCTTGAGCCCACAAAAACCGTTTCATCCTATCTTCAAGCTCCTTAATGATACGTTTTGGAAGGATAAACACTGAAGCCCAGTAAATATGCAAGGACGATAGAACTGAACGAATCAACTAAAGCCTCCCTGCAAACGATAAGCACTTATTCCTCCAGTCCGTAATCCTAGCCTCCATATTCTCAACAAGTTTTTTGCAATCCTTGTATTGTAGCCGAGAGGAAATGAGCGGCACCCCTAAGTACCGAACAGGTAACACCCCTTCATCAAACGGCATAATGGTACGAATACTGTTTTTCACCGGATCCGCCACATTACCAAAGAAGACTGTGCTTTTACCCATACTCGGAACAAGGCCTGACATATCCTTAAATAAATTTAGCGCATCCATAATAACTTTCATTGACCACTGATCACCCCTTGAAAAAAGAAACAAATCATCGGCGAAACATAAGTTAATAATTTTTTGCTTCTCACACTTACTATGGTACCTGAATGCTTCAGAACTCAAGACTTGACTTTGTAGAATAAGTGTAAGAACCTCCATAACAATGGTAAACAAATATGGAGACATGGGGTCTCCCTGACGTAACCCTCGTCTACCCTTAAAGTAACCATGAAGATTCCCGTTAATAGCCAAAGAGAAGGAAGTGGATGTCACGCATGCCATAATCCATTTAACCATCTTCTCATGAAATCCGAATCCTACCAAACTCTTTTCGAGAAAACTCCACTCTACCGTATCATAGGCCTTCTGGATATCCACTTTGAAAGCGTATCTAGGAGGACCAACGTTCCGGTGATAGTTATGCATAAGCTCTTGGGTCAATAGAATATTATCAGAAATCCTTCTCCCCGGCACAAACGCAGACTGATTTATGCTCACAATATCAGCCAACCCATTTTTAATCCGATTAGTTATAATCTTGCTAATGCATTTATATAACGTATTACAGCAAGAAATCGGACGATCATCAGTAACTAGCAACGGCGTACTCACTTTAGGAACCAGCGATATGATGGTATGGTTTAGTTGTTGAAGTAATCTCCCATTATGGAAGAAATCCTTTATCGCCCGACAAACATCAACTCCAACAATGTGCGATGCCCTTTTAGAAAAGACTGAAGTGTACCCATCCGGACCAGGAGCTTTATTACCAGCTATAGAAAACATCACCTTTTTTATCTCATCATCCGTGACCTCACGCACCATGTATTTAGCTTTTTCATTAGGAAAAACATTAGTAAAAAGATCCGGAGAAGGATCCTTATTGATATTACCCACACCTCCAAAGAATATAGAGAAATATCCACTAATGCTTGCGGCACCATCCCCCCTTCAAAGAGAATACCATTGGCGTCCCTAATAGAGAGTATTCTGCTTCGACGATTCCTGGCTTTCACAACATTATGAAAGAATTTTGTATTCATATCACCCAAGGCAAGCCAATCAACTTTAGATTTTTGTTGCAAGAACAAAGCTTCATCGTGAACCGCAGACATGTAGTCTTTAAGTAATTGAGCATGCTGATCCGTTAAATTAGTACTCATTGGATTAGCATCAATAGCCTGTTGACAATCATCTAAACTTCGCCTAGGCACCTTCACCTTTTCATGAAAATCCCTTGCTTGTGAAGCAGTTTACGTAACGGAGTTTTCAAGGCTTTAAGTTTCATCACCACTTGGAACATTCTAACCCCTTGCACATCCGAGCCCCAAACCCGAGTAACTTCATCTAAGAAGCCTTCCTTATCCGCCAGCAAATTTACAAATTTAAATGGTTTAGGTTTATCCCTCGCAATATTCGGCAATACCAGAATACAAGGAGAATGGTCTGAAATGCTGTAAGGATGGAAACAAGCAGCTGCTGTAGGGAACGCATCGATAAAGGGAGTATTCCCAAGTATTCGGTCTATCTTCTTAAAGACTGCACCTGGTTTTTTTGCTTATTCGTCCAAGTATAATGCAGACCCGAACTATTAATATCAAACACTTCAATGTTATTGACACAATCCTTAAAATCCCTCATTCCAATACTACCCATAGATGAACCAGTAAGGGAATCCTCCAAGTACAACGAAGAGTTAAAGTCACCCATTATCACCCACATATTATCTTTCATAAAGGAGTGATGTATACACATATTATTCCACAATTGCCGACGGTTCTTATAATGGTTATCAGCATAAAAAAACGAACAAAACAGAGTTTTATGATCAATCTTAAACGCAATCTGAGTATGTATAACCTGATCAGTTTGAGACAAGACCATGACATCTACCAAATTTGCATCCCATCCCACCATGATACGCATCCCTTTAGAGCAACATCCAGAGTTTGTAGTCCAACTCCATGACCGACACACTTTCTTACAAACATCCGAGACATTAGACGCATCCACATGGGTTTCCATTATAGCACACACCTGTAAATGATTATCAGTAACAACCTGCCGAACCTCTTTTTGTTTCAGGGACCGGTTCAACCCCCGAATATTCCATGCAGCTAGACTACCCATGGAGACCAGCTTCACCGGGTGTGCTTGCACCCTCAGATCCTGCGGCTTCCAACTTCGTATCCAAAAACTTAGGAATTTCAGCTAGTAAGCCATCAACAGCGACACTATCATCAATAATCTACTCATTCCCATCAGTATTTCCTCCTGGCCGACCATCCATCTTCTTTGTCATACAATCCTCCTTAGTAACCTCCTGATTACTCGCCTCAGGCTCGTTAAGAACATCGAATGAATTGGATACCTCCACACGAGAGGAAGAATGTGACACCTGTGTCACTGTGACCATCAAACAAATACCAAACCAATGAAATATTGTATTTCATACTTGGGATTTGTATAAATATGTGTATCTTTGGCACATATCAATTCTTGTTCGATTTCAAACTCTAAATCGCTTTCTGGAAGGTTATACGCGCATTGATGCGTAAATATAACCAGTTTAAATGCAACAAACACTCCGGAATAGTGACATTGGCTTAACATACCTTAAATAACCTTTACATAACTTAGAAATAAGTTTTGAAGGCTTTGGTATGGCAAAAACAAGTATATTCGCTTACAGGGACTAAATTTGACAAACTGCGAAAGTATGCCAATTTGAACTGTAACAGACATTCCGGAACATGACCATAAGTTAAACATACCATAAATATCCTTTACATAGCTTATAAATAGGCTTTGAGGTGTTCGGTGTGCTAAAATAAACTTTTGGGTCATTCAGGGACTAAAAGCGTCAAAAAGTGCACAAGTTTGCATTTTCGCGCATAACTTACGTTCTGAATACATCTGGACATTCAAAAATTTATGAAATCATGACTATATTATTCTTTAGTGTTTGGCTTGTCAAAAATCCATTCGTTGCGTCTTTTGGATCGTTTTACGCGCTTGTGCGCATTCCATCGTAATTAAGCGAACATCGCATTCGTACGACCAAACGAACTGACATCCGACATATTTTTGAGCATGTTTCATGCCCACAATGTTTAGGCATCATTTTAGGGCCTTAAAGTTGGCTTTACGGGCCTTAGAAGTGCCGGAAATGGGCTGAATACACAACAGGGACCAAAGCTGTCATTTCTGAAAAATGTTTGGCCATGCGGCCCGCGTAAGGTTTGTGTACACCTTTACACGGCCCGCATCAGCCTCCCAGATAGCAGAAACATGGCAGAAACTTTGAATCTGGTCCATTTCACTTGCACATGGTTTTGGGGCAATACAATGGGCTCAAATGGTTTTGTAATACCATGTTCTTGAGGTGTATGGTTAAGATCAAAGCACGGTTTCCTAGAAACGATCCTAACGGCTAACCGAATACTATAAATACCCCACCCCACTTCTTGCAAAAACCACTAGAATCTGATCATTTGTGCTCTAAGTTGAAACATTTGTTTCATACCTGAGCTATTTTGATCTAGATTAGCATTCGGGGACCCTTCGTAAGTGTTCCTTCATTCTTTTATTGCTTTTCGAGTCCGAAAGTCAAACTTTGTTTGACTTTCAGCGTTGACCAGCTTATGGTCGATGCGAAGTTCGTTTGAACTTCGCAACGTGATTGTAATCACGATGGTTATAGTCCCTTGGGACTATGCCTACTGATTACCACGTTGTCTAGGGTCGTAAGGGTAAGCGACTTGATCAGTCGCTTATGCTTTCGAACTCGACCCATTTGGTCGATCATTAGGATCCGACCAAACATATTAGGTGACCATAGTATATAGGGAATAACCTTCCAAGGTTATACCTTATGGTCACGACGTTTAAGTAGTTGTATGATAGGTAGTTTATATGCCTTAGGTAAATTACCAAAATATCCCTTTGATGCCAAAATTCATTTTAAGCATATGTAACATAACTTTTGACATCTAAACTGATTTGACAACAATATTAGACATGTTAAGGCATATGTTACTTGTCATAGGACTAGTTAGGCGGTCCGAACGCGTTTTACGCGAACGACGCGTCAAAGTAGAATAAGCTACCTAAACGGGTCGTAATGGGTTGTAAACACTTAGGTTAAGTTTCATTTAGTATGTAGGCTTTGTTAAACCATATCACATGAGTTCCTACACTCATTTGGTTTACAAACCCTCATGCTACCAGATCTTCCGATCTAGGTCCGGTTTATTAACATAGTTACTTATATTAGGTGCCGTTTGATATCCGTGATCTCTAGCATTGCTTGGTGGTTATCTTAGGACTTCTGAGCAATCTCATGTGAGTACATAGACCCCTCTTTTACTGTTTTCCAAACTGTTTTGGGGTGGAACACATGTGCCTACTTGTTACTTTCCTGTTTTCCTGTTTTCACATCATATACTTGCTATGTTCATTAGTACATTTATAGTACATGACTTCAATACATTTCATGCTATGTATGTCCATTGTGTGCATACTTAGTACATCGTTTTACATTACATTTTATGCTATGTATGCCATTGTGTGCCTACTTAGTACATTGTTTTACATCACATCACATCACATGCTATGTATGTTCATTTGTTGCATACTTAGTACATTTTCATTTCATCACATGCTTACATTTTGGTATGACATTTGGTTCATTTAAATGGGACAATGCATTCATTAACATTAGCTACGCCGTTCGTTAGTAGGTAGTGGTGCCATAGGAATTGACAACTCCCGTTCCTGAAATCCCGGGTTTGTGGGGATTGGAAGGAATGACCGAATTCGATATACATAAGCACAGATAATCCTTTAAGTCGTTTAAGGGTTTATCGCCACAGTCTAAAGGCTTGGATGTATGCATTTTCACAACACCGCATAAATGTTCATATTCAGTATAGCATGCATTTTCCACAAGACATAACATTGATTTAAACCAAGTTTTACTTCAATATATTGTTTTGTGCATTTTTACCTATGGCTTAATGGATATATATATATATACATATATATTCCACTTGCCATACATGACATTTTGACATGGTTTACACAAAGACATTTTGACATAGACATTTTGACATAGACATTTCGACATAGACATTTTAACATGATTTACATTTGATCATGCATTTCCCACAAAACATAACTTTGATTTAAACCAAGTTTTACTTCAATGCTTTGTTTTGTGCGTTTCACCTATGGTTTAGTTGATGCATTTCACTAGCCATACATATCACATTTGTTATACATTACATGATTTACATCTTGACATAAACACTTTGACATATTATTCAATACATTTGGCAATTGGTTTAAACATAGACATCTTACATTGTTGGTTTGGTTTGAGTAAGTGATTTAAGTAACGAGGCGTGTGTAATATGATACAAGCATGGTGGATACGCCGCTGGTACTTCCTATATATAAGTGATTGTGTGGTATTACATATGGTAGCGTTATTTGAATCATTTCAATTTGAGACATATAACATTCTATACAAATAACATATTTTTCACAAGACATTGTTTTACAAACAACCTAACTTATACAAACTCATTTTACATGGTTATTCATTTAACCATGCATTATTCTCTTATTTATACATATCATCTGAACTTATTGTTTTTCAAATGATTTACAAAAACAAAGCAAATTACAAGGTTCATGGCTAAACATCTTTCTCAAACATAAGTCATGAATTCTGTTTTCACAAAACCTATGTATCTCACAGGCATTTTTATGCTGACGTACCTATTTTCACATGTGTTTCAGGTAATGAAGCATAGGATTGGTCAAGATACACTTAGGCGGACTTGGGCCTTAGTGACAATAAAAGATGCAAGACTAGTTATTTATGTTATGTTTCTTTGATTGTCAAGACATTGTAACTATTTTATTCAATAAAACAATACTTCAATTTCCATGTGTTATGAAACAATGATTCTGTTACAACACTCCCCGATGTTTCCGCCACGTTTTGTTGTTTTACGTGGTCGGGGTGTGACAGAAAAGTTGGTATCAGAGATCATGGTTATAGGGAATTAGGTTATTAGTAATACTTTGACCTAGTCTATAACCTTCCTAGGACCCTAACGCGAGTTTACTTGCGTTTAGTCATAAAACAATACCGTCACCTATCCTTAGGCGACGACCACAACAAGAACACAAATTTCAAAACCGCTTTGAAAACTAATCATCTGTTCTAGGATGATTGATTACTAGGTTTTGAACCCTCTATTGTAAGGTTTTGAACCCTTTAAGTTTTCAAATCTCGTCAAAGTTTGGGTCTTATAATGTGAACACGTGCAAACTGGAAGAGTGAATGCCTGTATCCTGAGTTTTCTGTCTAAGGCTAGAGTGTTCGTACAAATCCGCAGTATCGGACCAGTCACTCTTACCTGGGAACTCTTGGGGTGAGTGTTCACTTATAGGCGAGCATGTCTTCAGTGATACATTAATAAGACCTGTTTACTTTGATTAGTCACCTCTCATTTGTTTACCTTAGGTAACAAACAAATGATCGCAATTTTCATGCGTTACCATTCTGTTGATTATCCAATAACCTTTTACCTGTTTCTTCCTATGTCTTTCTTTTTCTTCTAGAATGTCTCTTTCTCTCAGCAATGGTCAAATGTCTGAGCAAATCGCCAAATTTGCCCACCAAATAGGCGAAGTGATTCTGAAGACCGTGGAATTAGGCATTGCCATGTCTCGTCTCAACAATGAAGCCTCTCGTCTCAACAATGAAGCCACTCAAGAGCCACTGAAGGAAGCAGAAGTCAAGCCTGCACCAAGATCAAGGAAGCGTAAGGCTTCAAGGAAACCCGCAGCAGTTATACCAAATCAAGCAGGGCCTAGCCAGAAGGCAACACCACCTGCTAAGAAGCAATACAAGGGAACGGCACCGTTATGCAACAAATGTAAGGGGCATCACCTAGCTCACTTACAGTGTCGTCTGTGTGCATCATGTGGGCGAATTGGTCACCTGGCAAGTGCTTGTCGTTGTAACCCGAACCAAGGTGGTCCAAATCAACCACAAGCCAATCCTGCTCAAGCTCGCTTTCCGCATGGATCGTGCTACAACTGTGGCGAGACGAGCCATTTCAGGAACAAATGCCCAAAGCTTGCTAAGGCAAATCCAACCCACGGATGAGCAGTTGGCTGATTAGAAGATGTTGTTGTCTTATGCTTTTGTTTCTTCTGTTTTCTTGTAGTGTGAAACAATCTGTTTTGTTTATAAATAAATTGTTGTTCACAATTCTAATATACAAGTGTAGTTACATGTGTGTATGGCATCCCCCTATAACACCTACGACAAGGAACTGCGTTCTTAACTACTCTTATAATTATCTTTTTCAAGTAATCACTCATAATTTCCTCGAAAAATTTTAAGTACTCATTTCATTCTAAGAAACGAAGTACAAGAAACAAAGTGAAATTATGAGTAATCGTGCTTTTTGCACATCTGTGACTTTGAATCCTTGGTTTGATAACTAAGGATACTTTCAAATCTCATATCCATTACCTTCTGAATTTTTTCATCATGCATAACATAAGTTTTCAAAACATTCTTCATGATTTCAAAAACATTTTATATATAGTTCGAAAACATTTTTAATATAGTATAATTACTTAACATATCAAATGCATGATTTCAAGAACATCGTCTATGTTATCAAAAACAATCTTCATGATCTCAAAACATTTCATATAGTTTGAAAACAATTTTTTTTTTAAATGCATTGTCAATGTTATTTCAAAAACATTGGCTATGTTTTCAAAAAAAAAAAACAACCTTCATAATTTCAAAATGTTTCATATAGTCTGAAGACAATATTAACACAGCACATTTTCTTATCAAGTGCATGATTTCGAAAAGCATCATTTATGTTTTTCAAAAACCTTATACATAATTTCAAAATTCATCTCGCAGGATTTTAAAACATTTTTATAAATATACTTACCTAGTACACCTACTTTATGATTTCAAATGTATTATATATAAGGTTTCAAAAACATTGAACACATTTTTTTGAGCCTCATGCATAGTTTTCAAAGATATTTTCCTCATACATTGACTTAACCTTCAAACTCCGCTTCGTATGTCGCCTTGACATATCTAGCATCTCAACTTCATAAGCATTTTACTTCATGTTTTGACTTAAGCACATCCCGTGCAAGATTTCAAAACATCTTCAACTTCTAAAATCCATATTGGATCTTTTTATCTCCATAATTAGACCCTTGTGGATGATTATCATTCAAATCAGAGTCCTTAATTGGATTCCTTATGTACCTAAATTCGAACATTTTGGTTTCTTATAATCGAAATCAAATTTTTTCTTTTAAAAATCTATCTTTATAGTTAGATTCTTGATAATGTTTAAAGTACCAAATGAAATCCACGAGATGGATTCCTAGTGTACTTTAAATACATGTGCTCTGTTAACAAAACAAATTAACAAATAAACAATCTTTGTGGTTATACGACTATGTGTTTATGCATCGTGTGTTTTCTTTTATGCATTTTGTGTTTTTGTATACTCTGAATATTCGTTATCCAAATCCTCGTAGAATCTTTCATATCTTCATATGAGGGGTTCGTAGTAGGATATTCAAAAGGGTACTACCTTAAATCCTTAATGGGCTTCTATGTAATAGTTAAGACCCTTGGGTTATATAGTACCATTCCATGATTCATAAGAGACCCTTTTAGTGGTCTAGTAAAAAAGATTGATTCAGAATCTGGTTAAGAACGACATCTAGTGATGTAGCTGAACAGACTCCTTGATAGTCGATTTAGATCATTTATTCATTTAATTAAAAGGACTCTATGGTGGTCTAGTCACACTCATCACAGGATTGTTCATTTGGTTTTACCCTACACATTATAAAATAGACTATGTGAACTGTGCAAGGAATTGTCTAATTATGGACGCGTACATAATTATGAAATTTAGTGCACAGAAACCTAGTAAGATTTATTATGTGTAAGAACCGATAGTGACAACAATAACAAAATGTGAACGATGTAATGGAGGTACGGTGGACGCACCAATGACACTTCATATACTTGTATATAAGTATATACCCCTCTTACATTGAAATCATGATGTTATTAAAGTTACTAGAAGTTCAGAACCCTAACCAATGTTGTTCGATCTTTTCAAACTTCATGTTTCAAGCTCTCACAAGTTTCCTCTAAATAAAATTTCGGGACGAAATTTCCTAAAGTAGGGGAGACTGTGACACCTGTGTCACTGTGACCATCAAACAAATACCAAACCAATGAAATATTGTATTTCATACTTGGGATTTGTATAAATATGTGTATCTTTGGCACATATCAATTCTTGTTCGATTTCAAACTCTAAATCGCTTTCTGGAAGGTTATACGCGCATTGATGCGTAAATATAACCAGTTTAAATGCAACAAACACTCCAGAATAGTGACATTGGCTTAACATACCTTAAATAACCTTTACATGGGAATTCGGTTGAAGAGAACTGATGGAGTGGCAAGGCTGTTGCAGGAATGGGATATTCGTGATGATGGATACGAAGGTGGCTGATTAGAGATTCGAGTTAGAGTCTTTCTAGTTCTTTAGACTAGTGGTTGATTTGGTTATCTTGTATTTGTTTTTGTTTTTTGCGTGGTGAACTTTCTTGAGGTATGCCTCTTGATTGAACTAGTGTAGGCTCTCTACACTACTTGTTTTGTTTTTGGTTGTGAATATATAAAATCACCAGGGTAACCCTTTACCCAAAATAAATAACCTTTACATAACTTAGAAATAAGTTTTGAAGGCTTTGGTATGGCAAAAACAAGTATATTCGCTTACAGGGACTAAATTTGACAAACTGCGAAAGTATGCCAATTTGAACTGTAACAGACATTCCGAAACATGACCATAAGTTAAACATACCATAAATATCCTTTACATAGCTTATAAATAGGCTTTGAGGTGTTCGGTGTGCTAAAATAAACTTTTGGGTCATTCAGGGACTAAAAGCGTCAAAAAGTGCACAAGTTTGCATTTTCGCGCATAACTTACGTTCTGAATACATCTGGACATTCAAAAATTTATGAAAGCATGACTATATTATGCTTTAATGTTTGGCTTGTCAAAAATCCATTCGTTGCGTCTTTTGGATCGTTTTACGCGCTTGTGCGCATTCCGTCGTAATTAAGCGAACATCGCATTCGTACGACCAAACGAACTGACATCAGACATATTTTTGAGCATGTTTCTTGTCTACAATGTTTAGGCATCATTTTAGGGCCTTAAAGTTGGCTTTACGGGCCTTAGAAGTGCCGGAAATGGGCTGAATACACAACAGGGACCAAAACTGTCATTTCTGAAAAATGTTTGGCCATGCGGCCCGCGTAAGGTTTGTGTACACCTTTACACGGCCTGCATCAGCCTCCCAGACAGCAGAAACATGGCAGAAACTTTGAATCTAGTCCATTTCACTTGCACATGGTTTTGGGGCAATACAATGGGCTCAAATGGTTTTTGTAATACCATGTTTTTTTTTTGGGTAAAGGGTTACCCCGGTGATTCTATTAAAAATTCAACCGCAAATAAGTACAAGTAGTGAGGATGTGTTCCACACTAGTTCATATATAGGACATGCCCCATATATGTATGACAAAGCAAAACAAAGTAACTATGACACCCCATAACCTAGTCTACTATACATCATGAAAGAGATCTAGTAGACAAAACAATGCAAACAAAACAAAATCCTCAACCGCCATCATCAAAGATAAAGCTGCCACAAACCGGCAACCCCTTCAAACGAACCAAAAGCCTATCCATTTGAGAATTTTGTGGAAGAGGTGCTTGCCCCTGCTTTCGAAGAAAAAGGATGAGTACCCGATGTCATAAATTCACTAGTTTCATTGTAGACTTCAACGACCTCCTCTTCATCCGAATCCTGCCTGTCACTCGACCGTTTCTCCTTCTTCTCTATACGACCCACATTGCTACCTCCCTGACCACCATCATCCTCCTTAAGGGCATCAAAGGGGTTTGACGTTGATACCTGATTGTTCATCGGCTTCTTCAAGGACGAAATTGGTTTAGGGTTTACAACTGGTCTGTACACAACCTTAGGCTTCTGATTTTTCATGTGAAGACCTTGGTTAGTAGATTTCTTCTTCTTTGCACCCACAACCTGAAAATCATCAATTTTCTTTCCAGAATCCCCACTCGAAACGACCTGAGGCCTCTTTGGACACGAGTGATCCTCATGACCAAACACGCAACAAGATGAGCACCTTAAAGGCTCCCAATCATATTCGATTTTAACCTCCACCATTGAGTGACCATTACCCTCTAAAGATGGGATTGCAACTGTAACACTCCTCTTTAACTCAGCCCCGGCTTGAATTTCAATGAGAGCTCTAGCATAACTACTTCTTCCCCATGACTCAGCACACATTGTAGCAGTATACGAATCTAGCATCTTAGGCACCCCTATCTTAGAAGCAAGCAAACTAAGACCGTCCTCAGTATATGCTGCTAACGGCACTTCATGCATCTTAACCCAAACTGGGATAGCCTTTATATCTTCTTTTTCCAACTTGACAGAGGCCGACCACTCCTTTAAAATTATCGGAACATTTCTAATCATCCAAGGCCCATCCTCCACCAATTTATCCATCCCTTCCTTTGTTTTGAATTTAAAGAAAAAGAACCCGTTCGCATTCATCATTAGTCTAGAAAGACCATATTTAACCCAGTTGTTCTTTGCAAAATAATCCACCACAGGAAAAGCCAACCTTTTACCCAGAAAATATCCATATAACGTGTTAGCATACCTGTCAGTGACTTGCTTGACCGAAGACAATGGAATGACGACATCAGCTCCATCAACCGACTCGCTAGATTCCATCATCCGAAAATTAACCTTTACATTCTCCTTTGTAGTGTTCACTACTCTAGCAAATGATAAAGGTTCAGCCCCAGAAACTTTTGAAAACGAGTTACCAGCCAATGGAGTTGATAAATTCACTCCATGAACACTTGTTGTTGGAGAGAACATTTTATCCACCTGAACCGGAGCCGTGACCTTAGTAAGTTCATCGATGATGTTGATACCACGTCTCGGCTGAATATTGTTCCCATCAACATCAAGCAGCCGATCCGCTATTTCCTTAAAAGACAGTGGTGGCCTCCCACCAGGTTTTATAGGTTCATCCATTAAACTGAAACCTAGCCAGAATTTCGTTCAATAGACAAGCCGCCTGAAAACCCTAATAGCCGCAACCACCAAAATAATGCACCAACAATCAGAAACAAGGAGTAATCAGCCCCAAATCCGTAATCGGGAGAGTAATCAGCCGCCAAACCCTAGCTCGCAAACCAGAATTTAGCGCCGTCAAACCATAGTTCGCAACCCCTAATCCGATTATACTTTGAACAACCCTAATCCGATTATACGAATGAGACAAGACAACCGGAACCCTAACAAACAGAATAACGGCCGCTTACCCTAGTATCAATCAGAAAACAATACGAAAACAGCAAACCCTAGAACACGAAACTTAGTCCGATTTCAAGTGATTAAAACCTAAAGAACGATAAGGGATCCTTTGGTAGTAATCAAGATTAATCGAGACCAGAGATTGAATGATTGATTCGTGTAGGGTTTCGTGAGAAAGCCAAATCGCCCAAATCGCCCACTCGGCGGAAATAGTCTATAACCGAGTTAGGAGTATCCTTTTTTCAAAGCACGGTTCTTGAGGTGTATGGTTGAGATCAAAGCACGGTTTCCTAGAAACGATCCTAACGGCTAACCGAACACTATAAATACCCCACCCCACTTCTTGCAAAAACCACTAGAATCTGATCATTTGTGCTCTAAGTTGAAACATTTGTTTCATAGCTGAGCTATTTTGATCTAGATTAGCATTCGGGGACCCTTCGTAAGTGTTCCTTCATTCTTTTATTGCTTTTCGAGTCCGGTTGTTTGACTTTCAGCGTTGACCAGCTTATGGTCGATGCGAAGTTCGTTTGAACTTCGCAACGTGATTGTAATCACGATGGTTATAGTCCCTTGGGACTATGCCTACTGATTACCACGTTGTCTAGGGTCGTAAGGGTAAGCGACTTGATCAGTCGCTTATGCTTTCGAACTCGACCCATTTGGTCGATCATTAGGATCCGACCAAACATATTAGGTGACCATAGTATATAGGGAATAACCTTCCAAGGTTATACCTTATGGTCACGACGTTTAAGTAGTTGTATGATTGGTAGTTTATATGCCTTAGGTAAATTACCAAAATATCCCTTTGATGCCAAAATTCATTTTAAGCATATGTAACATAACTTTTGACATCTAAACTGATTTGACAACAATATTAGACATGTTAAGGCATATGTTACTTGTCATAGGACTAGTTAGGCGGTCCGAACGCGTTTTACGCGAACGACGCGTCAAAGTAGAATAAGCTACCTAAACGGGTCGTAATGGGTCGTAAACACTTAGGTTAAGTTTCATTTAGTATGTAGGCTTTGTTAAACCATATCACATGAGTTCCTACACTCATTTGGTTTACAAACCCTCATGCTACCAGATCTTCCGATCTAGGTCCGGTTTATTAACATAGTTACTTATATTAGGTGCCGTTTGATATCCGTGATCTCTAGCATTGCTTGGTGGTTATCTTAGGACTTCTGAGCAATCTCATGTGAGTACATAGACCCCTCTTTTACTGTTTTCCAAACTGTTTTGGGGTGGAACACATGTGCCTACTTGTTACTTTCCTGTTTTCCTGTTTTCACATCATATACTTGCTATGTTCATTAGTACATTTATAGTACATGATTTCAACACATTTCATGCTATGTATGTCCATTGTGTGCATACTTAGTACATCGTTTTACATTACATTTTATGCTATGTATGCCATTGTGTGCCTACTTAGTACATTGTTTTACATCACATCACATCACATGCTATGTATGTTCATTTGTTGCATACTTAGTACATTTTCATTTCATCACATGCTTACATTTTGGTATGACATTTGGTTCGTTTAAATGGGACAATACATTCATTAACATTAGCTACGCCGTTCGTTAGTAGGTAGTGGTACCATAGGAATTGACAACTCCCGTTCCTGAAATCCCGGGTTTGTGGGGATTGGAAGGAATGACCGAATTCGATATACATAAGCACAGATAATCCTTTAAGTCGTTTAAGGGTTTATCGCCACAGTTAAAAGGCTTGGATGTATGCATTTTCACAACACCGCATAAATGTTCATATTCAGTATAGCATGCATTTTCCACAAGACATAACATTGATTTAAACCAAGTTTTACTTCAATATATTGTTTTGTGCATTTTTACCTATGGCTTAATGGATATATATATACATATATATTCCACTTCCCATACATGACATTTTGACATGGTTTACAGAAAGACATTTTGACATAGACATTTTGACATAGACATTTTGACATAGACATTTCGACATAGACATTTTAACATGATTTACATTTGATCATGCATTTCCCACAAAACATAACTTTGATTTAAACCAAGTTTTACTTCAATGCTTTGTTTTGTGCGTTTCACCTATGGTTTAGTTGATGCATTTCACTAGCCATACATATCACATTTGTTATACATTACATGATTTACATCTTGACATAAACACTTTGACATATTATTCAATACATTTGGCAATTGGTTTAAACATAGACATCTTACATTGTTGGTTTGGTTTGAGTAAGTGATTTAAGTAACGAGGCGTGTGTAATATGATATAAGCATGGTGGATACGCCGCTGGTACTTCCTATATATAAGTGATTGTATGGTATTACATATCGTAGCGTTATTTGAATCATTTCAATTTGAGACATATAACATTTTATACAAATAACATATTTTTCACAAGACATTGTTTTACAAACAACTTAACTTATACAAACTCATTTTACATGGTTATTCATTTAACCATGCATTATTCTCTTATTTATACATATCATCTGAACTTATTGTTTTTCAAATGATTTACAAAAACAAAGCAAATTACAAGGTTCATGGCTAAACATCTTTCTCAAACATAAGTCATGAATTCTGTTTTCACAAAACCTATGTATCTCACAGGCATTTTTATGCTGACGTACCTATTTTCACATGTGTTTCAGGAAATGAAGCATATGATTGGTCAAGATACACTTAGGCGGACTTGGGCCTTAGTGACAATAAAAGATGCAAGACTAGTTATTTATGTTATGTTTCTTTGATTGTCAAGACATTGTAACTATTTTATTCAATAAAACAATACTTCAATTTCCATGTGTTATGAAACAATGATTCTGTTACAACACTCCCCGATGTTTCCGCCATGTTTTGTTGTTTTACGTGGTCGGGGTGTGACAAAGAAGGTCTCTCCCCTCTAGACTTGTTTTTTACAACCGGCTTATAAATCATTTTTTGCTTCTGAGTTTTAACCTGAAAATTCGGTTGCCCTCCTTTCTTATTTTTACCTTTCACATCTTGAAATGCATCGTTCTTCTTATGAGCATCATCAGCGGCCATAGGTTTCGGATTCTTTGGGCATGAACTATTATCATGTCCAAAAACACAGCAATGTGGACATCTTAACGGCTCCCAATCGTACTCAACTTTAACCTCAGCTTTAGAGAATCCGTTACCTTCCATAGACGGGACAACAACCATAACACTTCGTTTTAATTTCGTACCCTCATTGACTTCAATAAGTGCCCTTGCAAAACTACTTCTTCCCCAAGATTCTGAACACATCGAGGCCGTATAAGAATCTACCATTTTTGGCACTCCTATCTTAGATGCTAGTAGACTCAATCCATCCTCAGTAAACACCGGGAGTGGCACGTCATGCATTTTCACCCAAACTGGAATATCAGTTATTTCCTCTTTCATTAACGTAGCCGAAGGAGACCATTCTTTAAGGATAATAGGAACGTTCCTTATCGTCCAAGGCCCATCCTCCATCAGTTGCTCCATTCCTTTTTTTCATTTTGAACTTAAAGAAGAAAAAACCCCTCGCATTCATCATCATCCTTGCTAATCCATATTTCGCCCAATTGTTCTTCACAAAATAGTCTACCACCGGATATGCTAGTCGCTTCCCCAAGAAGTAACCATACAACGTATTCTCAAAACAATCATGAACCGCCTTGACAGACGAGACACGGTTAACAACATCCACACCCTCCATGGTATCCGTCGACTCCATACGTCTAAAGTTTATTTTCACTCCATCTTTCTGCGCCTGTACAACCTTTGCAAAGGTAATCGGCGGCCTGGTCTCAATCCCCTCATCAGTTCGTTTGTTCAGATTTTCTTCCTGTTGCACTTCAGTACCTTGACTAGGATTTCCATGGGAAGGTGTTCTGAAGTTAGCAAAAGTAGTAAACTTGACAGTCTGTTCTCCCACAGGTTTGGAAATCTTGGACAAGACGTCCAATATAGACGAACCAGACGTTGAATACAAGCCCCTCCTCGGCATCAACGTATTACCCTCCATGTTCGATACCCTCAAACCAATACCCCGCGAAGACATAGTTCCTCCATCATCCTTCACCATTCCTTGCAAAGGAGATGTACCCCCTTTATCAGGCACATGATCGTCGCCCCTATCTCTCCCCATGCAGCCACACTATCACGTAAACCAAATCACCACTATCGCACCAAACTATAAAACCCTAATCCTTAAAACCCTAGGCTTAATCTTCAATCCTTAACTGATTAAAAAGGCGTATCAATCTAGAATTAAACTCAGTTAATCGCAATCAGTAACAGCCAATGTAATAAATCAGGATTTCGTATAGATACCTAAGGCGGCGATTGGAAAAAAAGAACAAAGCAGGAACCCTAGATTCAAATTGATCACTATTGCTAACTAGTTCGTACTAGATGTTTGATAAATCAAACCTCCAATAACAGACTGTTATACAAAAGATCACAAAGAAAAAGCTAGGGTTTCAAGAAGAACAGAAATTGCCTATTAGACCCTTTTGGTATAAAAAACGTTCACTTTTTCTTCTTTAAGAATTAAGAGAATCTTTCAACAAATCAACACCTCCTTGAATAACCTCTGCTGGAGGGATCACCGTTTCATCAATAAATCTAGGTGGAGATTTCTTTGAAGGCCCTGTAAAAACAAGCATTGAACATTCATTAGACAAATATAACAATTAAGAATCTAACTTTTCTTATGACTCCCCCTTTCAACTATACCCTTAACAACAATCTTTTGTGTAGAAACTTTAGGTGCAGTCATAGTTGGAGAAGCCTTAGGTGTTCTCTTCTTCTTTCCATCCTTAACAAGCTAGTATCTTAACTTCTTTTCATGCATCCCACTTAATCTTTCAGATCATTTTCTTAGCCCTTGGCTCAGGTTCATATCTTTCTTCAGGCCTTTATATTGACTTAATTTGCTCAAGGTCTCGCTTTTCATGTGACGTAGATTCATTTCATCGGCAGGATCCTTTGGAAGGTCTGTCACTTGATCATCTATCATCATTTGTATGAACCTTGGATACATTATGTATTTCACACCCCTGATATTGTCTACCATATGATCAAACAACACTTCAGAAATATTGTAAGGCCTATTAAGCACCAAACAAGTAATAATGTTATGATATAATCTGACCTCTCGTCATAAGCTCCTTTTCTGTGCGATAGAGCATGCACGACACAATGAACTAGGAACTTATATGGTCTGCTAAACATAGACTTGAGATATTTTCCGTTTACATGTCCTGTAAAACCCATTCTGAACCATAACCCCTTGCATAATCTTTTAGGAACAATGGTAGGATCATCATCACTATCTCCTAATTCCAATACTCTTCTTAAGTCTCCCACATTGAATTTTACTTCAACATCAACGTCCTGATCATTCTCATTTTTCTTTTGAACTGCAGAGTATATCATCTTTTCACTCTCATCATGCCTCACCGACATCCAGAACATTCTAACATGAGATTCATGCACTATTGTTCTATCAGTTAAAGCTTTGTTAACCCTGCTCTCTCTTAAGAACTTCACCATGACTTTAAACGGTGTCATGTTTGCATAGTTTTCTTCCAAAATATAGTAAATGTTGTGAGAATGATGCCAATCTAATGCTCTTGTCTACAAAAATAAACAACGTTAGAGTTTGCACCAAGTTCGAGACAAAAAGTGAAAAGTGTCAAAATTTTTGAAAACTCAAAAATTTTCTAACACTGGAAACACACTAACACTCTATACATTACTCAGGATCGGATGGCTATCTGACCGGATTGCCATCCGATCAGATGAGACATCACATAAAGATCAATTTTCCAACAAGTCAAGTGCATTTGGATCGGATGGCCATCCGATCGGATTGTCATCCGATCGGATTGTCACTCAATCCATGTGACAAACAGATCAGCACCTTTGACGAGTCAAACAAAGAATGAGTGATCCGATCGGATTGCCATTCGATCAATGACAAGATAGCACAATGATGAACAGGCTTTGAAATAAAGTAATTTGGATCGAATGGCCATCCGATCGGATTGCCATTCGATCAAAATGACAAACAGATAAGCTCATGAAACAGTCAAACAATTGTATGTATGCTATGGATCGGATGACAACTCGATCGGATTGCAATCCGATCGAACTGCCATTCGATCAATGACATGAACCTGACAAACATATGAATGTGTGTTTTGGATCGGATGGCCATCCGATCGGATTGCCATCCGATCGAGTTGCCATCTTATTCAAAACAATAGATAACAGATAAGGAACAAATTTCAAGACAACACTTAGAAAAATTTCAAACAAATAATGTGCATTGGATCGGATGGCCATCCGATCAGATTGCCATCCGATCGAACTGCCACTCGATCAACAGACATTGAAGAACAGTTTTGAATATCCTATGAACACCAAAAAAATTTCTAACATTTTCACAAAATTGAACACATTTTCACGTAGAGTTTTTGCCGATTTACATAACCCTATGTTCAGATTTCTCTAAAACTCAGCCGTTTGAGTTTAATTTGACTTTATATGTACCGACTGCCAAAAACCTCTAATCTTCAATTCATCAATTCTAACATGTTTTTGTACAAATTGAGACGGTAAACCTATAGATCTAAGGCCGGTCTACAAAACCCTATGTTTGGTTTGAATCAAAACTGCTTAAACAAGCCTAGATCTAAGTTTCTAAGTATGAACAGTCGCCGATACATGAACATCATCAAAAACTTCAGATTTATCAATGAAAGATCAGTGTACTTACCTTTCCCATAGTGAAGATTGAGCAAGCCAATAATCCTATGAATCTTGGAAAGCAAGAGTGAGAATACAAGCAAGAAAAGTTTGAGAGTGTTTGGGGTAAGTGTCGGACGGTTGTTCGATCGAAAAATGTGACACCTGTGTCGCTTCAACCATCATACGAATGCCAAACCAATGAAATATTGTATTTCATACTTGGGATTTGTATAAATATGTGTATCGTTTGCACATATCAATTCTTGTTCGATTCCGAGCTCTAAATCGCTTTCTGGAAGGTTATACGCGAACTGATGCGTAAACCTAATCAGTTTAACGCGACAAACACTCCGGAACAGTGGCATAGGCTTAACATACCTTAAATAACCTTTACATAACTTAGAAATAAGTTTTGGATGGTTTGGTGTTGAAATCAAGTTTATTCGATCACAGGGACTATTTGTTTCAAACTGCGAAAGTATGCTGATTCGTGTGGTGACCAACATTCCGGAACTTGATCATAAGTTAAACATACCATAAATATCCTTTACATAGCTTAGAAATAGGCTTTGAGGGGTTCGGTATGCTAAAATAAACTTTATTGATCAATAAAAGCGTCAAAAAGTGCATAAGTTTGCATTTTCGCGCATATCTTACGTTCTGTATATATATCCGGACATCCAAAAATTTATGTAATCATTAAAATATTTAATTTTAGTGATTGGCATGATAAAATTCCATTCGTCACTTAATTTGGATCGTTTTTGCGTTCGTTACGACTTCCGTCGTAATTATCT
Organism: Helianthus tuberosus; assembly: GCA_030545235.1. Taxonomy (NCBI): domain Eukaryota; kingdom Viridiplantae; phylum Streptophyta; class Magnoliopsida; order Asterales; family Asteraceae; genus Helianthus; species Helianthus tuberosus. The sequence goes on along the minus strand of CM060370.1, from coordinate 108,011,567 downwards.
GAACAACGCAACCGTATGACCAAACGAGCCGACATCCGAGATGTTTTTGAGCATATTTTTAGTTCCCTACACTTTAACATCATTTAGAGCTTTGAAATGAGGTTAACGGGGCTTAAAAGTGTCAAATATGCATCAAAATGCAAGTTTTACAAGTTCAGGGGCTAAATTGTAATTTCTGGAAAGTGGGCTAGGCGGGCCGCGTAAGCTGAGAAGCCCTCTTACACGGGGCGCGACAGCCTGCAGCTCAGAAACATTGCACCTGGCCATTCCAGCTTGTTATTGATGGTTTTAGCAGCTAATTTGGGATACCTTGGGCTACATTTGATGGTTTTTAAGTGTCCCATTGTTTAGCAATACCATGTACCCAAGTGGAGGGCCAAGATCAAAGCACGAAATGTGAGAAACGATCCTAACGGTTGTGGGTTTCCTATATAAAGCCAAGCTCTCATTCCATTTCTCAAGCAGCTCTAAGTTGGAGTTATTACTTCATACCTGAGTTGTTTGAATCAAAACTTACTAGCTTGGACCCTTCGTAAGCATTCTTTGGTTCTTTTATGCGTTTTAAGCACGAAAGTCAAACAGTGTTTGACTTTCTGCTTTGACCAGGTTATGGTCAACACAAAGTTCTTTTGAACTTTGCAACGTGAGCGTAATCACTGTCACACCCCGACCACATAAAACAACAAAACGTGGCGGAAACGTCGGGGAGTGTTGTAACAGAATTATTGTTTCACAACCATGGTAATGAAAGTTATGTTTTATTTATCAAACAAGAGAGTTACATTGTTTTAAACAACTGAAACGAAAAATAATCTTGCTTCTTTTATGTCACTAAGGCCCGAGTCCACCCTAGTGTATCTTGAATCAAACCTATGCAACAGCTCCTGAAACACGTGTGAAAATAGGTACGTCAGCATAAAAATGCCTGTGAGATACATAGGTTTTGTGAAAATAGGATTCATGACTTAGTTTTTAAAGAAATGTTTAATAAAATTAGTCATGAATCTTGTTAAGTGTTTTCTTCTATAAATCATATGAAAACTTGATAAGAAATTAAATTATATGTAAAAGAAAGATGTATGGTTAATTAAATAACCAAGTAAAATGAGTTGTATAAAATAAACTGTTTTGTAAAACAATGTCTTGTGAAAATATGTTGTTTATGTAAAATGTAATATGTCTAAATTGAAATGATTTAAATAATGCTACGATATGTAATATGCTACAAGCACTTATATATTGGAAGTACCAGCGGCGTATCCACCATGCTTGTATCATATTACACACGCCTCGTTACTTAAATCACTTACCCAAACAAACCACCAATGTAAATTGTTCATGTTTAAACCAATTGTCAAATGTTATTGTGTAAACCATGTCAAAATGTTTGTGTCAAATGTAATTCATGAAATGTGTAACCAAATGATATATATGGCAAGTAAAATATATCAACTATACCATAGGTGAAATGCACAAAACAAGGTATTGAAGTAAAACACAGTTTAACTCAAAGTTATGTTTTGTGGAATATATGCATGCTCTACTGATACAAACATCTATGCGGTATTGTGAAAATGCATACCAAAATGTAAGCATGGGATGTAAAACAAATGTACTAAGTATGCAACAAATGGACATACATAGCATGTGATGTGAAACATACTAAGTATGCAATAATGAACATACATAGCATGTGATGTAATGTAAAACAATGCACTATGTATGCACTAAATGGACATACATAGCGTGTAATGTATAATAATGTACTAAGTATGCACTAAATGGACATACATAGCATAAAATGAAATGTAAAACGATGTACTAAGTATGCAACAAATGGACATACATAGCAAAAACGCAATGAAATCATGTACTATAGGTGTACTAATGAACATAGCAAGCATATGATATGAAAACATGGAAAGCACGAAAATAACAAGTAGGCACATTTGTTTTCACCCCAAAACGTTTGAAAACAGTAAAAGAGGGGACTATGTACTCACTTGAGGATGCTTAGAAGTCTTGAACAACAACCAAGCAAAGCTAGAGGGATCACAGAAATCAAACGGTCACCTAATATAGATAACTATGTAAATAACCAGACCAAAATCGGAGGATCGGATAAAATGAGGTTTCGTAAACCAAATGAGTATAAGAACTCATGTAATATGGTTTAACAAAGCCTATATTCTAAAATGAAACCTATCCTAAGTGCTTTCGACCCATTACGACCCGTTTATATAGCCTTTTTTTTGGGTAAAGGGTTACCCCGGTGATTCTATTAAAAACAAACCCAAATAAGTACAAGTAGTGAGGATGTGTTCCACACTAATTCATATACAGGACATGCCCCATATATGTAGACCAATCAAAACAAGAGAAACTAATACACCACAAAACCTAGCCTACTATACATCATGCAACGATATAAAGTAGACAAGACCCAACAAACCAAAAACAACTAAAATCAACCTCCATCATCAAATACGAAGGTGCTACACGCTAGCAGCCCCTTAGCACGCAACAAGGACATCCTATCCATTGGAGAGTTTCGTGGAAGAGGAGCTTGCCACTGCTTTGGAAGGCAAAGGAGATGTACCCGAACTCATAAAATCATTAGTTTCGTTATAAACTTCAAGAACCTCCTCATCATCCGAGTCCTGCTGGTCATGGTGCTCGGTATTTGTTTTACCCCTAATCGGATCCTGATCCAGCAACACACCGAACCGATTTTGAGTTTTAACCTTAGACGAAGGAACCAATGAAGGTGCCCCCCCCCCCATTTGGTTTAGAGCCAACCGGCCTATATTCAAACTGCTGCTTCTGCTTATTAACCGGAAATCCAGCTTTCCTAGCCACTCTCTTACGATCCACATCCATGAAACCATCCATGTCTACAACATGCGATTTCACTTGTTGACGAGTATTGTTCCCAACCTGCTGTTTCAGAGTCTTTGCAGGCTCTTTTGGAGCCCTCCTAGTCTGCCTCGGGCATGTATCATCTGAATGTCCAAAAATTTACAGTGAGCACACCTATGAGGACTCCATTCATACTCCACATACATTTTCTGTTTGCTAAACCCATCACCCTCCAGATCTGGAATCGCTATAACTATCTCATCCTTAAAATCATTATCAGCTGAGATTTCTAAAAGAGCTCGAGCATAACTACTCCTTCCCCACGTATCCATACACATTGACGAAGTATAAGAGTCCAACAATTTCGGCTCACCAATAGCCGTAGCAATCATACTCAATCCATCCTCCGTATACGCAGCAATCGGAACATCATGGATTTTGACCCACACTTGCAACTTCTTTACCTCCTTCTTTTCAAGTTTTGAAGTTGGAGACCAAATGTTAAGAAAAATAGGCTGAGCTCGGATAATCCAAGGACCCTCCTTAAGCACATTCAACATTCCAGCTTCATCAGCAAACTTAAAGAAGAAAAACCCATTAGCATTCATCATGGATTTTTGCAATCCAAACTTTTTCCAATTATTCCGCACAAAATATTTCACTACTGGGTATGCAACTCGATCCCCCAAGAAGTATCCGTTTAGATAGCTTATGCTACTTTAACGCGTCGTTCGTGTAAAACACGTTCGGACCGCCTAACTAGTCATATGATAAGTAAAATATGCCTTAACATGTCTAATAATGTTGCCAAATCAGTTTAGATGTCAAAAGTTATGTTACATGTGCTTTAAATGAATTTTGGCGTAAAAAGGGCATTTTGGTAATTTTCCTAAGGCATATAAACTACCTATCATACAACTAACTAAACGACGTGACCATAAGGTATAACCTCAGAAGGTTATTCCCTATATAACTATGGTCACCTAATGTGTTTGGTCGGATCCTAATGATCGACCAAATGGGTCGGGTTCGAAAGTCTAAATGATTGTTTAGATCGCTTACCTTACGACCATATATAAGCACAAATCTAAAAGTAACGAGCTAAACATGTTAAAACATGTTTAACGAGTTTTGAAAACCGGTTTGGTATCAAAACAAAGGGTATTGATACTCAAGAGTAGTTTGGTTACAAAATACGCAAGAATACGCATTTTGGCCGAAACTACGACTCGTCACTATGCCTAGATAACATGGTAATCAGTAGGTATAGTCAGAAGGGACTATAACCATCGTGATTACGCTCACGTTATGAAGTTCAAACGAACTTCGTGTTGACCATAAACTGGTCAATGGAGAAAGTCAAACAAAGTTTGACTTTCACGCTAAAAATTCGTATAAGAACGAAAGAATACTTACAAAAGGTCCAAGAACGGAAGTTTGACCCGATTATTCTCAGGTATGAAGTGTAAGCACCTTAACTTAGAGAACCATCAGATCAAATGTGGGTTTTGCAATGAAGTGGGTTGGGGTATTTGTAGTTTTCGGAGAGCCGTTAAGATCGTTCCTCGAGAAACGTGCTTTGATCTCATCCGTACACATCATGCCCACTGATTTGTGAAACCATGGGCACCCAAAATAGCCACTAGTATTGCCCAAAACCATTTGAAAGAGTGTGGAACAGCTGGATCTTTGTTGGAAACACTTTCTGCCAAATTGGGAGGGGCTTACGGACCGTAAGTAACTCCATACGGTTCGTAAGGACCCTATGTGCTGGCAGTAAGTTTCAGTTATTGGCAGAACAGGCCACTGAGTCTCCGAACTTGATTTTTGATGTGTTTTGACATGTTTAAGCCCCGTTAACCTCATTTTAAGGCTCTAAAATGATGTTAAAGTATAGGGAACTCAAAACATGCTCAAAAATATCTCGGATGTCGGTTCGTTTAGCCGTACGGTTGTGTTATTCGGTTAATTACGACGGAAGTCGTAACGGACGCAAAAACGATCCAAATTACGCGACGAATGGATTTTTATCAAGCCAATCACTAAAACATAATATTTTAATGATTACAAAATTTTTTGGATGTCCGGATGTATTCAGAACGTAAGATATGCGCGAAAATGCAAACTTATGCATTTTTTGACGCTTTTAGTCCCTGAATGACCAAAAAGTTTATTTTAGCACACCGAACTCCTCAAAGCCTATTTCTAAGCTATGTAAAGGATATTTAGGGTATATTTAACTTATGATCATGTTCCAAAATGTCCGTTACAGTACGAATTGGCATACTTTCGCAGTTTGTCGAATTTAGTCCCTGTAAGCGAATAAACTTGATTTCGGCACACCAAACCTTCCAAAACTTATTTCTAAGTTGTGTAATGGTTATTTAAGGTATGTTAAACCTATGTACCTGTTCCGGAGTGTTTGTTGCATTAAACTGGTTATATTTACGCATCAGTGCGTGTATAACCTTCCAGAAAGCGATTAGAGCCCGAAATTGAACCAGAATTGATATGTGCAAATGATACACATATTTATACAAATCCCAAGTATGAAATACCATATTTCATTGATTTGGTATTTGTTTGATGGCCGTGGAGGCACAGGTGTCACAGTCTGCCCTACTTCAGGAAATTTCATCCCGAAATTTATTTAGAGAAAACTTGTGAGAGTCTTAAAACATGAAGTTGAAAGGATAAAACAACACTGGTTAGGGTTCTGAACTTTTAGTAACTTTAAATAACATCATGCTTGCAATGTAAGAGGGACACCTATATACAAGTATATGAAGCGCCATTGGTGCGTCCACCGTACCTCCATTACATTGTTCACGTTTCGTTATTGTTGCCACTATCGGTTCTTACACATGATAAATCTTACTGTGGTTTCTGGGCACTGAATTTTCATAATTATGTATGCATCCATAATTACGTAATTCCTTGCATAGTCCGCACAGTTGATCTTATAATGTGTAGGGGAAGAAAATTAAACGAATAATCCTGTGGTGATTTAACTAGACTACCATAGAGTCTTTTTAACTAAATCAACAAACAATCTCTTGAACTAGACCACCAGAGGCCTCTTTAACTATATCAACACATGATATCTTTAACTAGATTGACGAATCAATCTCTTTAACTAGATCAACGAATGATCTCTTTAACTAGACCATTAGAGGGCCTCTTTAACTATATCAACACATGATATCTTTAACTAGATTGACGAATCAATCTCTTTAACTAGATCAACGAATGATCTCTTTAACTAGACCATCAGAGGGCCTCTTTAACTATATCAACACATGATATCTTTAACTAGATTGACGAATCAATCTCTTTAACTAGATCAACGAATGATCTCCTTAACTACATCAGCGAAGGATGTCTTTAACTAGATTGACGAATCAACCTCCTTAACTAGATCAATGAGTGATCTCTTTAACTACATCAGCGAAGGATGTCTTTAACTATATTGACGAATCAATCTCTTTAACTAGATCAACGAATGATCTCCTTAACTACATCAGCGAAGGATGTCTTTAACTAGATTGATGAATCAATCTCTTTAACTAAACTACCAAAGAGGAATCTTTAACTACATCAATGAAGAATGTCTTTAACTAGATTGACGAATCAATCTCTTTAACTAAACTACCCAAGAGGAATCTTTAACCATATCAACGAAGGATGTCTTTAAACTTTGGAATAGTACTTTACAATCCAAGGGTTTTAACTATGACGTAGAAGCCCATTAAGGATTTAAGTTAGTACCTTTGGATATCCTACTATGAATCCATCGTATAAAAATATGGAAAGTTCTATGAAGATTTGGATAGCGAGTAATTGAATTCACACCTAAACACATAAACATATAATCACATAATTGTCAACTTGGTTATTTATTTTGTTTTTGTTTACTAGATTGGAGTCTAGTGGATATTTAATTTTGTTTTGTATTTTGTCGTATCGTCTACTTTCATGGGGCATGTCTCATGATTGAACTAGTGTAGGTTTACTACAATACTTGTTTTATTTGATGTGAATATATTGAATCACCGGGGTAACCCTTTACCCAAAAAACTTGGTTATTTATTTGTTATTATCCTGTTATTAACTGTTATTAACTTGTTGTCGATTGTACATGGGTATTCAAGGTATACCAGGAACCCAATCGATGTACTTCAACGTCCTCAAGAATCTATCTGAAAAGGTAGGATGATCTACCAAAAATTCGATTTCGTTTTCAAGGAAACACAATATTCGAATTAAGGTACACAACAATTAAGGACTTACGGAAATACCCTTAGGTACCTTATTAAGGATTTATAGTGGTACTTTGGGTATTCGTCTAGAGTTATAACTTGCGCCTTGTACTTCGTCTCCTTGGAAGAAACGGGTACTTAGGATTTTCGTGGAAAACGCAAGAGATCATAAAATGGAAGAATTTTGGGGGTAGTCTGTTCTTCAAGGAATACGGCTCCTTGATTGTCGGTATTGTAGGGGATACGTTGTTTATACATGCCATCACATTTGTACATTGCAATGTAAAATAAAAAAAAATATTTATAAACAACAACAACTGTTTCATGGACCTTGACAACAAAAGAATATAATACATAAGGCTTGATTATTTCTAAACAACATTGTCTTCTAGTCGGTCTGATGCTCATCCATGTGCTGGATTCGCATTAGCAAGCCTGGGGCAATTTCTTCGGAAATGGTCCATCTCGCCACAGTTGAAGCAAGAACCTGGTGGAAAACGAGCTTGAGCAGGATTGACTTGAGGTTGGTTTGGACCACCTTGTTTTGGGTTAAATCGACAAGCATTTGACAGGTGACCGAGTCGCCCACATGATGCACACAAACAACACTGTAGGTGAGCTAAGTGGTGTGCATTACATTTGTTGCATATCGGTGCAGTACCGGCATAAGGTTTCCTTGCAGGAGTTTGAGCTGGTTGGTTGTGGGTGTTTTGGTTGGGTTGAGCAGCAATCGCACAATTCTGCGAAGCCTTACGCTTCTTAGAAGGTTCGTTTTTGTTTTCCTTGGTTTCCTCCTGAGCATTAGCTGCTTGTTTCTTGTCGCCTTTTCAGAAAAGTTTGCCCTTTCTGATCTGAGATTCGGTTAGGGTAGCAGATAATTCGATGGCCTGTCTAACTGTGGTAGGATTACTACCAGTAACAATATCCTGAACTGGGTCAGGGAGACCGTCAATGTACTCTTCGATTGCCTTATCCAAAGGCGTAACCATATTCGGGCATAACAGACTTAACTCCTCATATCGATCAATGTAGGCTCGATGTTCACCGCTGTCTTGCTTAAGATCGTCGAATTCCCTTTCCAAGGCCCTGATCTCATGACGAGGACAGAATTCCTTCATCATCAGAGCTCGAAGCTCTTCCCACGTTTGAGCCAGTGCCACATCGGCACCCCTATCTCTCATCACACCATTCCACCATGTCAAAGCTCGTTTCTCAAAGACACTAGATGCGAATTTTACCTTTCGCTCATTTGGGCATAGAACATGTCTGAAGGTGCTCTCTAGACTCTCGAACCATTGCAGAAGTGCAGTCGCTCCTTGAGTCCCAGAAAACTTTGATGGCTTAGCCGAGTTGAACGTCTTGAAGTTGCAGGGGGCATTATTGTTGTTGAGAGCTTGGTTACATTGAGAAACGATGTTCGGGATTGCAGCAGTCATTTGCTGCGTAATGATAGCTGCCAGCTCTTCATTAGGTACCTGATTTTCGCGTCATGGAGGCATTCTAAAAAGGGGAAACAAGAGAGAAAACAAATGAAATGGCATTGGGTAAGAATAGGATGTTACAATTACCGACCAAAATCATGGGTGATGGTCATTTGTTTGAACCACGAAGCAAACAAACGACACACAAAGGCTGAATCAAAGTAAATAGGTCCTCATAATGTATCGCGAAGACATGCTCGCCTATAAGTGGACACTCACCCCAAGAGTTCCCAGGTAAGAGTGACTGGTCCGATACTACGGATTTGTACGAACACTCTAGCCTTAGACAGAAAGCTCAGGGTACAGGCACCCACCCTTCCATTTTGCACGTGTTCACATTATTTAGACCCAAACTTTGACGAGATTTTGAAAACTTGAAGGTTCGAAACCTTATAATAAATCGTCCTAGAACAGATGATTAGTTTTCAGAGCAGATTCGAATTTTGTGTTCTTATTGTGGTTGCTGCCTAAAGAAAGGCAACGGTATTGTTTTATGACTAAACGCAAGTAAACTCGCGTTAGGGTCCTAGGAAGGTTATAGTCTAGGACAAAGCATTACTAATAACCTAATTCCCTATAACCATTGGCTTTGATACCAACTTTTCTGTCACACCCCGACCACGTAAAACAACAAAACGTGGCGGAAACGTCGGGAAGTGTTGTAACAGAATTATTGTTTCACAACCATGGTAATTAAAGTTATGTTTTATTTATCAAACAAGAGAGTTACATTGTTTTAAACAACTGAAACAAAAACTAATCTTGCTTCTTTTATGTCACTAAGGCCCGAGTCCACCCTAGTGTATCTTGAATCAAACCTATGCAACAGCTCCTGAAACACGTGTGAAAATAGGTACGTCAGCATAAAAATGCCTGTGAGATACATAGGTTTTGTGAAAATAGGATTCATGACTTAGTTTTTAAAGAAATGTTTAATAAAAATTAGTCATGAATCTTGTTAAGTGTTTTCTTCTATAAATCATATGAAAACTTGATAAGAAATCAAATTATATGTAAAAGAAAGATGTATGGTTAATTAAATAACCAAGTAAAATGAGTTGTATAAAATAAACTGTTTTGTAAAACAATGTCTTGTGAAAATATGTTGTTTATGTAAAATGTAATATGTCTAAATTGAAATGATTTAAATAACGCTACGATATGTAATATCCTACAAGCACTTATATATAGGAAGTACCAGCGGCGTATCCAGCATGCTCGTTACTCAAATCACTTACCCAAACAAACCACCAATGTAAATTGTTCATGTTAAACCAATTGTCAAATATTATTGTGTAAACCATGTCAAAATGTTTGTGTCAAATGTAATTCATGAAATGTATAACCAAATGATATGTATGGCAAGTAAAATATATCAACTACACCGTAGGTGAAATGCACAAAACAAGGTATTGAAGTAAAACATAGTTTAACTCAAAGTTATGTTTTGTGGAATATATGCATGCTCTATTGATACAAACATCTATGCGGTATTGTGAAAATGCATACCAAAATGTAAGCATGGGATGTAAAACAAATGTACTAAGTATGCAACAAATGGACATACATAGCATGTGATGTGAAACATATGTACTAAGTATGCAATAATGAACATACATAGCATGTGATGTAATGTAAAACAATGCACTATGTATGCACTAAATGGACATACATAGCGTGTAATGTATAATAATGTACTAAGTATGCACTAAATGGACATACATAGCATAAAATGAAATGTAAAACGATGTACTAAGTATGCAACAAATTGACATACATAGCAAAAACGCAATGAAATCATGTACTATAGTTGTACTAATGAAACATATGTACTAAGTATGCAATAATGAACATCATAGTAGGCATATGATATGAAAACATGGAAAGCATACAACTCTTTAAAATAGAAAACACCACATAGGGAGCCGATTTGAGAGGTGGGCGATTTGGCAGTTTTCCATGAAACCCTAGCCGATTCTTTTGATTCTTGGTCTGGATTGATATTGGTTTGCATCTAAGGATTCATTATCTGTTTCTTTAGGGTCCAATCAATTGAAATCAGATTAAATTCGTGGCCTAGGGTTTTGTTTTCTTGAATTCGGATTTCTATTTCGTTTTTTTTTCTGTTTGTTATTGGAGCGACGACATCTTCCCAAAGCTTTGTTCCAATTGCTTGCTGAATTAGGGTTTCGGCAGAATCATTATTAGGGTTTGGCGGAATCTAGTCTTCATCTTTGTCATCCGATTAGGGTTTGCGGCGGCTTTTTCTTTTATTCTGAATTTCGGCAAGGCTATTCCGATTAGGGTTTTTTGCGGCTGGTTATGTTATTGGTGATTGACGGCTACTAGGGTTTATTCAGGCAACTTGTTTCTTGATCGAATTCTGGCTGCCAGGGATCAGTTTTAATGGATGATCGCATGAAACCTGGTGGAAGGCCACCATTGTCGTTTAAGGAAATAGCGGATCGTATTCTTGATGTTGATGGGAACAATATTCAGCCAAGACGTGGTATCAACATCATCGATGAACTTACTAGGGTCACGGCTCCGGTTCAGGTGGATAAACTGTTCTCGCCAATAACAGGTGTTCATGGAGTGAATTTGTCAACTCCATTGGCTGGTAAATCGGATTCAAAAGTATCTGGGGCTGCAGAACCTTTATCATTTGCTAGTGTAGTAAACACTGCAAAGGAGAATGTAAAGGTTAATTTTCGGATAATGGAATCTAGTGAGTCGGTTGATGGTGCTGATGTCGTCATTCCATTGTCTTCGGTTAAACAAGTCTCTGACAGGTATGCGAACACGTTGTATGGATATTTCTTGGGTAAACGGCTGGCTTTTCCTGTAGTGGATTATTTTGCAAAGAACAACTGGGTTAAATATGGTCTCTCTAGACTAATGATGAATGCAAACGGGTTCTTTTTCTTTAAGTTCAAAACAAAGGAAGGGATGGATAAATTGGTGGAGGATGGACCTTGGATGATTAGAAATGTCCCGATAATCTTGAAGGAGTGGTCGGCCTCTGTCAAGTTGGAAAAAGAAGATATAAAGGCTATCCCAGTTTGGGTTAAGATGCATGAAGTGCCGTTAGCAGCATATACTGAGGATGGTCTTAGCTTGCTCGCTTCTAAGATAGGGGTGCCTAAGATGCTAGATTCGTACACTGCTACAATGTGTGCTGAGTCATGGGGTAGAAGCAGTTATGCTAGAGCTCTCATTGAAGTTCAAGCCGGGGCTGAATTAATGAGGAGTGTTACAGTTGCAATACCATCTTTAGAGGGTAATAGTCACGCAATGGTGGAGGTTAAAATCGAATATGATTGGGAGCCTGAAAGGTGCTCTTCTTGTTGCGTGTTTGGACATGAGGATCACTCGTGTCCAAAGAGGCCTCAGGTCGTTTCGAGTGGGGAGTCTGGAAAAAAGATTGATGATTTTCAGGTTGTGGGTGCTAAGAAGAAGAAATCTACTAACCAAGGTCTTCACATGAAAAATCAGAAGCCGAAGGTAGTGTACAGACCAGTTGTAAACCCTAAACCAATTTCGTCCTTGAAGAAGCCGATGAACAATCAGGTATCAACGTCTAACCCCTTTGATGCCCTTAAGGAAGATGATGGTGGTCAGGGAGGTAGTACCGTGGGTCGTATAGAGAAGAAGGAGAAACAGTCGAGTGACAGGCACGAGTCGGATGAAGAGGAGGTCGTTGAAGTCTACAATGAAACCAGTGAGTTTATGACATCGGGTATTCATCCTTTTTCTTCGAAAGCAGGGGCAAGCACCTCTCCCACAAAATTCTCGAATGGATAGGCGTCTTTTGGTTCGTTTGAAGGGGTTGCCGGTTTGTGGCAGCTTTATCTTTGATGATGGCGGTTGAGGATTTTGTTTTGTTTTTGCATTGTTTGTCTACTAGATCTCTTTCATGATGTATAGTAGACTAGGTTATGGGGTGTCATAGTTACTTTGTTTTTGCTTTGTCTTACATATATGGGGCATGTCCTATATATGAACTAGTGTGGAACACATCCTCACTACTTGTACTTATTTGCGGTTGAATTTTAATATAATCACCGGGGTAACCCTTTACCCAAAAAAAAAACATGGAAAGCATGAAAATAACAAGTACGCACATCTGTTTCACCCCAAAACATTTGAAAAACAGTAAAAGAGGGGACTATGTACTCACTTGAGGATGCTTAGAAGTCTTGAACAACAACCAAGCAAAGCTAGAGGGATCACGGAAATCAAACGGTCACCTAATATAGATAACTATGTAAATAACCGGACCTAAATCGGAGGATCGGATAAAATGAGGTTTCGTAAACCAAAGGAGTATAAGAACTCATGTAATATGGTTTAACAAAGCCTACATTCTAAAATGAAACCTATCCTAAGTGCTTTCGACCCATTACGACCCGTTTAGGTAGCTTATGCTACTTTAACGCGTCGTTGGCGTAAAACGTGTTCGGACCGCCTAACTAGTCCTATGATTAGTAAAATATGCCTTAACATGTCTAATAATGTTGCCAAATCAGTTTAGATGTCAAAAGTTATGTTACATGTGCTTTAAATGAATTTTGGCGTAAAAAGGGCATTTTGGTAATTTTCCTAAGGCATATAGACTACCTATCATACAACTAACTAAACGACGTGACCATAAGGTATAACCTCGGAAGGTTATTCCCTATACAACTATGGTCACCTAATGTGTTTGGTCGGATCCTAATGATCGACCAAATGGGTCGGGTTCGAAAGTCTAAGCGATTGTTTAGATCGCTTACCTTACGACCCTATATAAGCACAAATCTAAAAGTGACGAGCTAAACATGTTAAAACATGTTTAACGAGTTTTGAAAACCGGTTTGGTATCAAAACAAAGGGTCTTGATACTCAAGAGTAGTTTGGTTACAAAATACGCAAGAGTACGCATTTTGGCCGAAACTACGACTCGTCACTATACCTAGATAACGTGGTAATCAGTAGGTATAGTCACAAGGGACTATAACCATCATGATTACGCTCATGTTATGAAGTTCAAACGAACTTCGTGTTGACCATAAACTGGTCAATGGAGAGTCAAACAAAGTTTGACTTTCACGCTAAAAATGCGTAATGATTGCCCAACCGGAATGCCAAGCCATTGTGGATGGGCATCGTCAAAGAGGAATGTAAAGGTCTTTGTTTACCAGGTCTTAGAAAAAACCCTAATTCTCTCTCTAGCATGGCGTCCTTGGCTCCTCTAGCAACCTTCGATTTTTCTTCATGATTTTCGTATAACAGTCTGATTATTGGAGTATTGATTTATCAATATATCTAAGATGGATGTGTGGGCACACAAGGTTAGACCGGATAAGAAATGATGTTTTTAGGGAAAGGTTAGAAGTAGCTAGTATATCAGCTAAGATTAAGGAGGGAAGATTGAGATGGTTTGGGCATGTGAAGAGGAGGCAGACAATAGAGCCAGTTAGAGTAGTTGAAACTCTCGTGGTGGAGGGGAGGAGGAGTAGGGGCAGACCCAAAATCACTTGGGATGAGCGGATTAGGCAGGATTTGCAAAAATTGCACCTCTCTGAGAACATGGTCCATGATAGGAGCTCGTGGAGACGGAGGATTAAGGTTAAAGATTTCTAGGAGAGGGTTCAATTGTGCTTTTAGGGGTAGTGTATAGTAGTAGATATGTTTATATTTGTATAGGCTGTTTGTGTTGTTATATTTGTCTTGTTTACCATGCACTCTTTTACCACTCATGTTATATTGGTAGCTTCATACACACACACACACATACACCTCATGTTCTATATTTTTTCCTCTTTCTTTCCTGGCTGTTTTGGAGCCGAGGGTCTCACTGGAAGCAGCCTCTCTATCCCTAGGGATAGGGGTAAGGTGTGCCTACATCCCACCCTCCCCAGACCCTGCCAATAGCTCTGCTATTTGTGGGATTTTACTGGGTATGATTGATTGATTGATTTATCAATATATCTGATTCGAACTTGTTAGCGAAAGGATTGAGTTGAATCTTGGGTTTTCTTTATTTTTTCTACGTCGTGCTAGATTAGGGTTTCTTCTTGTGCTTTTGGTTTGCCTGGTTGTTCTTGATATCACGTTGTTTTACTTGCATGGAGGGAAGAAGTGATGGTAGTATGGAGTTCGATCATCCTGGTACACGTAAGGAGGATGGTGGTACAATATCTTCGTGAGGAATTGGTTTAAGGGTTATGAATGTTGATGGGAATCCTATGATGCCTAGGAGAGGTTTGTATTCGACATCTGGTCCGTCGATCTTGGATGGATTGTCCAAGATATCGAAACCTGTGGGTAATCAGCAAGTGAAGTTTCCTACAGTCACACCCCCAAAATCCACACGCGGAGTATCACCGCTTGGAGGCGTGACTGACCAGGATCAAGCCACCAATCATATTGAACATAACAAGTAACAAGTAAAATTCAACCACACAATATGAAAGGTGGTCCAAACCAAAAACGTACTTAAGTGTTTAGCGGAAGCATAATTGTAAAACCCAAAGCAAGTATTAAGTACGAAATAAAGTAATGTTTATTAGCATGGCACACAATGCCATGTCCCACAACTACCGCGCCTCCCTGTGCAAGCTCCAAGAGTACCTAACGACCTGCAAGGCATGTAACAGAGAGTCAACAACAAAGTTGAGCGAGTTCACAGTTGGTTGTTCAGTTATTGAGTTTGTTTCAGAAAACATAAATTCGTTTCATAGCCATGCATTACCCAGTATCCTGGTTTTCCCCAAACCGTTTCACAGTATTTAGTGGGGGCTTCCCATGTTGTATGCTACTAGACTAGTCGTATCCGTACGTGCCCTTCTTGATCCAAGGACCGTAGCAAGTATAAGTGTACGTAGGTTTTACGTACGTGCCCTTCAATCCAAGGATAGTAGTAACTATGAGTGTACGTAGGTTTTACGTACGTGCCCTTCTCAATCTATGGGCAGTAGTGTAGCTAGTGTGCGTAGGTTTTACGCACGTGCCCTTCTACCCGAGGACAGGAGCTAGTAAGTGTACGTAGGTTTTACGTACGTGCCCTTCTACCCGAGGACAGTAGTAAGTAGTCTAGTAGTGTTGATAGTATAGATAGTTATTCAATCCCATTCCCAACCCACCGGGAATCCCATGCCTTAGGAGTGTGAACTCACCTTGGTTTGCTCGGTAAGATTAAAGTATGTGTTCACAGTTTGATCAAACACGTCCTAAAAAGGGTTACCGATAACAGTCAGTTCTACACGCACATGAACCACATCTTTCACGTACAATTAATTCACATATTCGTTGTTCACACAAAGCACGTTTATTGTATATGTAATACACAAATGTAATTCAACTCATGACAGTTAATCTAGCAACGCAAGAATATATAAATAAATCAAGTTAATAACTCACTTATGCTTTGTGCGATCCACTGTTACCCATCGGCCCATATTCAATTTATAATCATAACTCAATGTTAAAACTAGCTTAGTACTTTAATTGTAATAGCCTACTAAGGCTTCGGCCCACTCTAACCACACCCATGCCCCCATATAAATGATGCACACAAACTGAATCACCATAGCCTAACATAGCAGGGCACAATTTCATAACAATTCCTCACTAGTTGTTGGGTCACGTACAACACATTCCAACTATACCATGCTTATACTACTTAACAGCCCCTAATCATTCCCTCAACAATGTGCAGCCCATTTGGGTATGGCCCAATAATGACCCTCGGCCCAACTTAGCATATATCCCTTATTTGTTTAGTAACAAGTGCTATGATAGCAGTGTGGCCCTTTCGCAAACACTTCTGAGCCTTCAGGAAGGAGATGATGCCAACCACGGCACCACTCTTGTCGCCTTGAACTTCGAGAGGTTCTTTACCAGAACGGGGAATACGAACAATCTTCTCCTTGCATAGGATCTCTGCTTGCTATTGGGATAACCAATTCATCCCAATGACGATGTCAAAACTACCCAGAACTATAGGAATGAGATCGATAAGGAAAGTCCATCACCACGTTAGGATCATTCCTTGCGTCACCCTAACCAATCACGAACGCTCGACCCCTGGCACCATTGCCGTCGTTATTACCCCCGTTGTTATTCCCATTGCCCTGATTATTGTTGTTGTTGATTCTGATTCGCAGGTCGCGAGCTCCTGAAATCCTTAGCTTCATGACCCATCTTGAGACACCTCTGGCAACGACCCCTGTTGCACTGACCATTGTGGTGTCTGTTGCATCTATTGCACCTTGGGTGATTTCCCCGATATCCACCCTGCCCTTGACTACCAGAAGATTGCTGACCAGGGCTCTGATAGTCGTCAATCTTTCGCTGCTGTGCCTGGGACTGAACTAAAGTCGAACCCTTGCTGGAGGTTCCATCCCACTTTCGTTTGTTGTCACTGGGAGTAGCAGAAGTAGTAGTAGAAGTAGCACCAATACGCTTAGGCAGCCTGTTCTGTTCCACTGCCTGGTCTGTGAGACGATGAGCAAGACGAGTAACATCCTGGATAGTAGCAAGGTTAGCAGAAGTCACATGACTTTGAATCTCTGGTACTAAGCCTTTGAGGTACAGCTCAATGCGTTTGATGGGAGGATCCACCATAGTTGGACCTAACACTGCCAGTTCGTTGGATCGTTTCGTGTACGCTTCTATCTCTGACCCCGTCATCTTCAGGTTAAAGAACTCCACTTCCAGCTTGTGGATGTCATCACGACTACAGTATTCATGTTTGATCAGTTCCTTAAAATCATTCCATGGGGTGGCATTAGCAGCCGCCAGCCCCAGCATCTGAACTTGCCCGTTCCACCAAGTTAGCGCAGTGCCTTCGAGAGTACCAGTGGCATATTTCACCCTACGAGCCTCGGGGCATTCACACATTTCGAAGACCGATTCGAGCTTCTCGAACCAGTGGAGGAGTCCAACGGCCCCTTCAGTGCCACTGAAAGTACTAGGACGACAGTCCATGAATGTCTTGAATGTGCATACAGGTGGCTGAGCGTGTTGACTTGTCGTGTGCGTAAGAGTAAAAAAATTAAGCAAAAGTGTCGGTTTACGAAAGTAGGATCTAAGGATCCTAGAGTAAGTTGTGATGGCAGGCTATACCTCCTGCCTGGGCAGCTGCGAGTGCTGCCGTAACTTGTTCGTTGATAAGAGCCGTCAGCTGGGCTGGAGTTAGGTTCACACATCCACTCATGATCTTCACATCGAAGGAAATATGAGTGGGAAAGGTTCACGAAGGTGCGATGACAGAAGAGAGTAAGCACACACGTGTTTTCAAACAACAGTTGTTACGTTTATCTAAGCATACCCTGAGCAAAGTTTTATGTAATCTAGCAAGTAGGCAATGTAAACATAAATCATATCACCTAGAATGTCGAGTCTTGCAAGTGGAGCGAAGCGTCGTTGTGGATCGTTGAGCACTGTAAGGTTATAGTCTGGTTTTAACAAAAACGTTTTCCCTTATTAAAACCAAGTTCACTATAACCAATGGCTCTGATACCAATCTGTCACACCCCCAAAATCCACACGCGGAGTATCACCGCTTGGAGGCGTGACTGACCAGGATCAAGCCACCAATCATATTGAACATAACAAGTAATAAGTAAAATTCAACCACACAATATGAAAGGTGGTCCAAACCAAAAACGTACTTAAGTGTTTAGCGGAAGCATAATTGTAAAACCCAAAGCAAGTATTAAGTACGAAATAAAGTAATGTTTATTAGCATGGCACACAATGCCATGTCCCACAACGACCGCGCCTCCCTGTGCAAGCTCCAAGAGTACCTAACGACCTGCAAGGCATGTAACAGAGAGTTAACAACAAAGTTGAGCGAGTTCACAGTTGGTTGTTCAGTTATTGAGTTTGTTTCAGAAAACATAAGTTCGTTTCATAGCCATGCATTACCCAGTATCCTGGTTTTCCCCAAACCGTTTCACAGTATTTAGTGGGGGCTTCCCATGTTGTATGCTACTAGACTAGTCGTATCCGTACGTGCCCTTCTTGATCCAAGGACCGTAGCAAGTATAAGTGTACGTAGGTTTTACGTACGTGCCCTTCAATCCGAGGACAGTAGTAACTATGAGTGTACGTAGGTTTTACGTATGTGCCCTTCTCAATCTATGGGCAGTAGTGTAGCTAGTGTGCGTAGGTTTTACGCACGTGCCCTTCTACCCGAGGACAGGAGCTAGTAAGTGTACGTAGGTTTTACGTACGTGCCCTTCTACCCGAGGACAGTAGTAAGTAGTCTAGTAGTGTTGATAGTATAGATAGTTATTCAATCCCATTCCCAACCCACCGGGAATCCCATGCCTTAGGAGTGTGAACTCACCTTGGTTTGCTCGGTAAGATTAAAGTATGTGTTCACAGTTTGATCAAACACGTCCTAAAAAGGGTTACCGATAACAGTCAGTTCTACACGCACATGAACCACATCTTTCACGTACAATTAATTCACGTATTCGTTGTTCACACAAAGCACGTTTATTGTATATGTAATACACATATGTAATTCAACTCATGACAGTTAATCTAGCAACGCAAGAATATACAAATAAGTCAAGTTAATAACTCACTTATGCTTTGTGCGATCCACTGTTACCCATCGGCCCATATTCAATTTATAATCATAACTCAATGTTAAAACTAGCTTAGTACTTTAATTGTAATAGCCTGCTAAGGCTTCGGCCCACTCTAACCACACCCATGCCCCCATATAAATGATGCACACAAACTGAATACCATAGCCTAACATAGCAGGGCACAATTTCATAACAATTCCTCACTAGTTGTTGGGTCACGTACAACACATTCCAACTATACCATGCTTATACTACTTAACAGCCCCTAATCATTCCCTCAACAATGTGCGGCTGGGTATGGCCCAATAATGACCCTCGGCCCAACTTAGCATATATTCAGTTCACATTGATCAACACAAAAGTTCACAAAACCCAACATAATAATTCATCTATCCTATCATCACATGACCGTCTAGATACACCTTGAATGTCATTTTTGTCTTGGCCCAATTAAAATATTAGAATCAATATTAATGGTCTAATAAACCTTGTAAGTGGTTACTTGTGTCAGCCATGTTCATGTGATTGTTCAGTCAATCACGTGATTTTTTCAGACCATAAGTCAAACATTGTAATCATGCATACATACCAATAGCACCTCTCATACAATCATTAATAGTCAAAAGCATGTATATTAACACCACTATGTTTCAGTTTCTCAACAATATAATATCCCATAAACTAAATCATGTAATCAGATTCGTCACGCGTATTATCACATCATTCACTACAATCCATAACAATTTCACATCATACTAAATCCGAGATCGACACAACGAATCCTACAAATCACACGTGATCAAAACAAAATATAAATAGACTAACCGAATGAGTGTAGGATAGGTGTCCGATTAGATTGGGCGAAGGGAGCTCCGAAGTAGGTGATTGAGTGGGGCACCTTTCTGTTGCCGTTGAGATGTAGTAGGGGATGGTGTCTAGGGTTTTCTATTCGATCAGTATATTTCACAAATATAACAGTTCGCGTAGCATATAACTCTTAAATGGATTGGGCCCTAAATGGGCTTCAGCGAAGACACTGGTTGGCGAAATCAGGGGTATTTGGGGTGGGGTGAGTTTTCGGGTGAGTGGTGTTTTCGTGTGGGGGTTGTTTCCTTCATAACCCTTTTTTTATTAAAGGTTTAATAATAAACTACACATTGGCCCCTAATGTTTGTGTAATCTACTAACTTGACTAACCAATGACACAAACTCAGTTAATGTTTTTCATTTACTAAATTAACTAACAATCTAACCTTGTTAACCTCATATAGAAAATAGAAATAAATAAATAAATTAAATAATTCCCTACTATATTAAGTAACACTAACATCAGTCCGCATAACAATTTATAAACTAATCACGTTACATAGAATCAATGCAACGAACCACAAACACAGTATGTAACAAGTAACGCATACAGGAGAAACCTTGGAAACTCGAGTTGTCATACCTACATTCGCTGATTTCAGGAAACCGGTTCAGGTAAACCCTAGTGAATCTGATGTGCATGATGATGGGAATCTGGATACCCGAACTGATTGTGACAACCCTCACTAAACCAGGTATCCGTACGACTTAATTAATAATTAATTACTGCTTAATTAATGTGCTTGTTTGAAATTACTGATGAACTGCTACTTGATTTCTGATACATGCATATACCTGCATCATACTTTACTTACCGTCACTACATTATTTACATGCTGAACCTTAGTGACAAACATGATGCATAAAAAGCACAGTAGCACTATAAACGGATAACCTATTGAACATGCTGATAAAGCCAGCATCAGGCAGACACTGCCTCTAAGGCCTGTATGAGCCAGAAATATTTTACTACACTAGTGGTGAGTGTAGGGATACAAGGGTTGTAGAACTGCGTCTCTAGGAATAAGTTACAATGACCGGATGTGCCTAAAACGTGCTCTAAGCACAAAAACTCAGCACTTTAATAAACAATCCAGCTTTTAGCTAACTAATAAAGTGCCAAAACATGAGGAAAATATTCCCGACACTCTGGAGGAATAAGTTGTGTCACTAAAATTTATATTAACGACACTTTAAAGCTTTGTTTAATACTTTAACGGATTACTATCCAACCGAACAACCGGACTTTACCCGGAACATGAAAATATTACCATTAACATTATTTATCTTTTTCTGGGCCAGTTAGGGTCCCTGAATACCCTAACACCCGCCATAAAGCACAACACACTAGTAACCGGGTTAATCCCTAAACTTAACTAGGTTAACCTAACTAATAACTAACTAGATGGTTGGATTTGAACTAGCTACCCCCCCCCCCCCTTTACCAACCATCCCCAAGAGGGGGACATACCTTGTCCTTCAAATTATTATTTTAATCTTCATGTTTAGTATCAAGAAGACACTTAAACCATTGGACCTTAAACTCTCACATTGCCTATAAGTAACAAGCTATGTACACATGATCATTCATCACTTTTCACCCAACAAAACAACTCTCTCTCTCTCTCTCTCTAGAAAGCTCACGGCCGAACACCCTCTTGCACCCATCAATTTTTCAAGTTTAGTTCATCACATTCCAAGATCACACAAGTGTTAAGGATCACCTACAAGGAAGCTTGGTGCATTTGGAAAGCAAAGGACCTCACCTCATTGCTTTTATCCACTCATTTTGCGTCTAGATTCTTCCCTAGCCTCGAGCTAGTAGTAAGTTGCTTGAATTACCTTCTCGAACTATTTTAAGATGGTTAAAATGATTTGTAACGGTTAAAAGTCATGAACACACAAGTTGATGCATAAAAGTCTACTAAAAATGCTAGTAATAATGGTTAAAAGCTTGAATGTTGTGTAAATCTTGTAGTATTCGATTTGTGTAGTTATTTAGGCCCGATCTATGTTGTGGTAGCTCGGATCATCGTTTAACCCGGGTTGGTCATGATCATGGATCATGACATAAAGTTGTTTGGATGAAACAAGGGTTAAAGGATGAAACTCTACCACACACGAATCATGAACTTGTGTAAAAGCGATTTTGCTTGTGAAATAGTGTATAAAACTAGTAGATCTACGGATCTACAAGCGGTATTTTCAAAGAACCAAGTATCAAAGAAATCATGTTTTCTAAAGACGGATCTTACACTAACAAGAATGATTTTTAGAACACACAAGTGTGTAAACACATGTGTAGCACAAAGTTTCGACAAAATAACTATTTTTGTAAAAGATGACGAGAAGTTGTAAAGACGGAATTTCTCTAAAAACGAGGTTTTTACGAAATCGGATTGCTTAATATAAAGATCCACTAAATGTAATGGGATTTACTTCATAATTTTAGAAAACTACAAGTTCATGTGATTTTTGCGATTTATATATTTATTGACTAGTTTGATGCGTTGAAGATTGTTTTGGTTAAATAAGAAAATGGTTGATTTGATTTATAAAAGAAAGTGATACGCTTGAAAGCGTGGCCACCTCCAGTTACAGAGGAAACTCTGGCGAAATTTTTCCAAAAACCTAACACTTAGAAATATTTTCACTACAAGTGTTAGAAATACTTTTCGACATGTTTTCAAAATATAAGTTTCGCCACGACTTTAATTACAAAATATCAGAGGTGGGATTTTCACAACGTTACTTGTCAATTATTTGTGAAGATACATAAATATTATTTTTAGGATAAAAATAATATTATCGAATGTTAACGAATCCAAAATAATACGAACGCCTCTACGATAAATACATAAGTTACACCGGTAATTATTATTACCACCCGATCGTTAAAACGTGACTTACGCATTTTGAGGAAATGTTTATGAACGCGTATTTTTGTTAAAGTATTATTTTGGGAAAATTATATGTAATAGAAAATATAATGTTTGAGAAGAATATTTATATTTTTGGAATTAGAAATAAAATATATTTTAAGTGAGACTTAGTAATATATTTCGAAATTATACGAACACACATGTATTAAATCCCCCATCCTTGGGAAGGAAAATAATTACCAAGTATATACAGAAAGTAAACACGAAATAGTTGTCTAACTATTTCCCAAAAACTTAAACCATAAAGCTAAGGCACGGCCGTCCGTCTAATAGAGTTAGTACATGTAGGTCGTCGCACAGCTGCTTGATTTGGAGGTATACTTGGTAGAGACGCACCACTGTGAGTTCATGTCCCCCTTTTCTCTTAACTGTTTTCAGTTTTTAACTGCGGGGGTGAAATACATGTTACTATGGTTACGAGTACTTTTTACATGGTATGGTTAGCGTAAGGAGGGTTACTACTTAGATCATGTGAGTGGGTAGGCGGGAACTGGAGGCCATTAATCCTCATTGTAGGACCGAGGGACGTAAGCGGTAGATCTATCTGGGTGTAGCGAGCCCAACCCCAGGCCCAACAGTACGGACCTTGGGGTGACTTTGTGCCCAACGCGAAATCTGCTAGGTTTGAGTCTTCCTACTTGCACTTCACACATATCAATGGCCTTGCAAACCATTGGTGATCTCTTTTTCCTTATTTGCTACATACCAGGATTTTTATACATACAAAGGTTTTACATACTCACTTACACATGAACTCGCTCAACATTATTGTTGATTTTTCAACTTACATGTATTTCAGGGAATTAAAGGATCTGGCGCGGTATGGCACGTTTTCCCGCTGCACTAGTTACGAGGTCATCCGGGTTTAGGGAATGTGACTCTTTCCTGGACAAGTCACAGTCCTTAAACTGTGTTTATGTCATGTTGATGTTTGTGTTGTTGAACAATGTCGTTAGGATGTGTTTCCGTTGAGACAATGTTGTTGTATTTGGTTTTTAAAACTTAATTAAATGGATGATCTTGCATGGTTTTATTTCATATAGCTTTGTTATGGTTAAGCTATGGTATTAAGAAGTCACACCAAATTAACCACGCTTCCGTAAAGCCAGGGTGTGACACTGATGAGAGTAAGAAGGATGCACCGCCGATGACCTTTGCTAGGGTCGTTCAGGAGGGAAAGGATGCCGTAAAGATTAACTTCAGACATATGGAATCTGTGGATAATGTGGAGGGTGCGGAAGTTGTAATTCCAGTATCTTCTGTTAAAGAAGTTCACTAAAGATTTGAGAATACACTTTATGGCTACTTCTTGGGGAAGAGGCTACCATATCCGGTGGTGGACTACTTCGCCAAACATAATTGGGCAAAGTATGGATTAGTGCGGATGATGATGAATGCAAAATGTTTCGTCTTTTTTAAGTTTAAAACGAGAAAGGGAATGGACCTTTTGATGGAGGAAGGGCCTTGGATGATACAGAATGTGCCAATAGTTCTGAAAGAATGGTCTCCATCAGTTACTTTAACAAAGGAGGAAATTACGAAGATACCAGTTTGGGTGAAAATGCATGATGTGCCAATTCCAACTTTTAAGGAGGATGGATTGCGTTTACTTGCATCTAAAATAGGAGTGCCGAAAATGGTAGATTCTTATACGGCATCAATGTGTTCCGAGTCCTGGGGGAGAAGTAGTTTCGCTAGAGCTCTTATTGAAATTAATGTTGGAATGGATTTAAAACGAAGTGTGACGGTTGCGGTTCCAGCCATGGATGGTAATGGGTACTCGAAATCTGAGGTGAAGATTGAATATGACTGGGAGCCATTAAGATGTCCAACATGTTGTGTGTTTGGACATGATCATAACATATGCCCGAAGAAACCGAACCCTATGAATGCTGATTCAGACGTGAGAAATAATGATTTTCAGGAAGCAAAAGGAAAAAATAAAAAAGGGGGGCAGCCGACTTTCCAAGTCAAGAACCAGAAGTAAAAGATGATTTATAGGCCAGTTGTTAAGACCAAGTCTGATGGGGATAAAGCTTCTTCGTCAAGGGTGGTAGTTTCAAACTCGTTTCAAGCTCTTCAGCAGGAGGATTTGGCCACCGAGGAGGAAGTACTGGAAAATGATGTTGTCGCAAAACAGGCTGGGAAGAAGGTTCAACCAGAATTGAATGATACTCGAAAATCAGGAAGGTATAGTGGTAACCGAGATGAGATACTTGCGGATAATGTGTATGTAGACGATTTGCTTGCTGATATTCCGAAGTTTATGGAAAACAAAGCTGATAATGTCGAGTCTGAGGGTGCAAGTACACCCGGTCAAGGGGGTGTCCATGGGTAGTATAGCTTCTTGGAATATTAGGGGATTGAACCGTTCCCTAAAACAAAAGGAGGTTCGGCAGGTTATTCTAGATAATCATCTTCATGTTTTGCTCTATTATGGAAACCCATGTTGATTCGGCTAATGTTGTTAGCGTTTGTAAGAAAGTGTGTCATTCATGGAGCTGGGCTACAAACTCTACCTGTTGCACAAAGGGTACGAGAATTATGGTGGGTTGGGATGCTACGATGGTGGATGTTATGGTTCTTTCTCAAACTGATCAGGTAATCCATACCCAGATTGTCTTTAAATTGGATCAAAAGTCTTTATTTTGCTCCTTTGTTTATGCTGACAATTATTATAAGAATAGAAGAGACTTGTGGCAGAATCTTCGTCTTCATCACTCGTATGTTCATGACAAACCTTGGGTCGTCATGGGAGACTTTAACGCTTCTTTATTCTCAGAGGATATGCATTCTGGCTCGTCTAATGTAGGGGTTGGGACTAGAGATTTTAAAGAGTGTATTGATGATGTTGAGTTGTTTGATGTTAATTGTGCTGGGCTGCATTACACATGGACGAACAAACAGCAAAACGGAAGGACTATCTATAAGAAATTAGATAGGATACTGGGGAATATTCATTTGACTGATGCCTTTCCGGCTGTGGCAGCGTATTTTCATCCGTATCGGATTTCTGACCACACTCCGTGTATCCTCAAGCTTCCTAATATTACTAGAGATAAACCGAAACCTTTTAAATTCATGAATCTGGTGGTGGATAAGAAGGGTTTTATTGAAGAAGTTAAACGGGTATGGAGTATGGATCAACATGGGTTTCGTATGTTTCAAGTGGTGAAAAAGCTTAGAATGTTAAAATCCCCGCTTCGAAAAATCTTTTTTCAGCAAGGCAATTTACATGAGAAAGTTAAGGTTACGAGGAGGGCTCTAGATGATTGTCAGGTTGCTATTGATAACGACCCGTTAAATGATGATTTGATTGAGCAGCATGGCCGTTTAATGCGTGAGTATATGGAGGCTGTTCATGATGAAGGGGTTTACTTGAAGCAAAAGTCTAAAGTGGAGTGGCTTGAATTAGGTGATACGAATTCAAGGTTTTTCCACAATGTTATTAAAGCCAAAAACCATCGAAGTCGAATTTCTTACATTAGAGATACGAATGGAGTCCTGCATGAAGGTGGCTCGGTTTCGCAAGCTCTAGTGGACCATTACGCTAATTTTTTTGGAACCGTGGGGAATATTGGGATGCAGTCGACGCCGGATTTGTTTTCTAGTGTCTTAACGCATCAGGAAGCTATTAACATGGTTCGGCATGTGACGGATGAGGAAATAAAAGTGGCTATGTTCTCTATTGCAGGGAATAAGGCTCCGGGGCCGGATGGCTACACCTCGGTGTTTTTTAAGAAGTCGTGGGATGTGATTGGAAATGATGTGTGTGGGGCGGTCTGGGATTTCTTTAGTAATGGAAAGTTGCTCAATCAACTAAATCATACGGTTATATCGTTAATCCCGAAGGTTACCACCCCGTCTTCTATTACGGATTATAGACTGATTTCGTGCTGCAACACTTTGTATAAGTGCATTAGTAAGATTCTTACTAACCGAATGAAAGAGGGGTTATGTGACATTGTTGGTGTTAATCAATCAGCTTTTGTTCCTGGAAGGCGTATTTCAGATAATATATTATTAACTCAGGAGTTGATGCACAACTATCATCGTCACTATGGACCGCCAAGGTGTGCATTCAAAGTTGATATCCAAAAAGCTTACGACATGGTTGATTGGATGTTTCTGGAAAACACTATGAGGGGATTTGGTTTTCAATGGAAGTTTTTTTTGGGTAAAGGGTTACCCGGTGAATCTATTATAAACAACCGCAAATAAGTACAAGTAGTGAGGATGAGTTCCACACTAGTTCATATACAGGACATGCCCCATATATGTAAGCCAACAAACATAAAAGTACCTATAACATCACATCAACCTAGCCTACTATACATCATGAAAAGATATCTAGTAGACAAAACAATACATGACCAAAACCTCATCCTCCATCATCAAAAATGAAGTTGCTACGAAACTGCAGCCCCTTAACACGAACCAAAGACACTCTATCCATTGGAGAACTTTGTAGAAGAGGTGATTACCCCTTGACTTGAAGACAAGGATATGTACCTGAAGTCAGAAAGTCGTTGGTTTCATCATAGACAACCTCAACCTTTTTCTTATCTGAATCCTCATGAACATGTGTACCCCCTTTCTTTCTCCCTTGGACTGAAACACCATTTCCCCCAACAGAAGCAAGAGCAAAAAACGGATTGTGAATTTGAATTTTAGGAGAAGTAGTAACCTGCTGATTTGCAACGGACTTTTTCTTCCTATCGACCGGTCTATACTCAAATTTGGGCTTCTGGTTATTAACTTGAAAGCCATTCTTCTTTGCACTCTTCTTAGCCTTAACTTCAGTGAAACCATCCTCATCTACATTCGGCCTGTTAGTAGGAGGTTTGGATGTTGAGCCAATACGTTTAGGGCATCCCTCAGAGTCATGCCCAAACACACAACATTGAGCACATCTCGGGGGTTCCCATTCATACTCCACCCTAATAGTCTCCGTAACATATTTGTTTCCGTCCAATTCAGGAATAGCCATGGTTAGCGTCCCTTTCAACTCCGGATCAGGCGATATTTCAATCAGAGCCCTAGCATAACTGCTCCTTCCCCAAGCCTCATTACACATATCAGTTGTATACGAATCAAGGCGCACAGGGGACCCAATTTTGGACGCCAGCATGCTTAACCCATCAGCAGAATACGCCACTAGAGGGACGTCGTGCAATTTAACCCAAACTAAAATCTTTTTAAACTCTTCTTTTTAAGGGTGTTTGTAGGGGACCAAATGTTGAGAAACATAGGTTTGTTACGGATCATCCAAGGTCCCCCTTCAAGAACAGCATCCATACCCTTTCTATCTTCAAACTTGAAGAAAAAGAACCCATTTGCATTCATCATAGTTTTCTGAAGACCATGTTTCTTCCAATTTGTTCTCACAAAGTAATCAACTACTGGATATAATTCTATCACCCAGAAAATACCCATAAAGAGTGTTTGCTAACCTGTTATTAACCTGGCGAACAGAATCGATCGGCAACACTACATCCACACCATCCAATGAGGCATCTGATTTTAGCGATCTAAAATTAACTTTATGAACTTGAACCGCCGCCTCGTTGGCCTTCCTATCTATTCCATCAACATTCTGATGCTGATCAGAAATAACAGCCTGCTGATTACCTACCTGCTCGACCACATCCGCATACGAATGCTGTTGAACTAGAGCATTATCGCCCTGTTCCTTTTTCCGAGGGCGGGCAGGGCTGACATCATTTAGCCGTAGCACAAATTTTACCTTTCGCTTGTCAAAAACCACTGCATAATCCTCATCTGGAGAATCAGAACAGCCAAGAACATAGTCCGTATCATTCAGCGGTAACATGAATCTTACCTTCTTATTCCCCACTTCTGAAACCGTAGGCATATTTGATTTTTCCTTGGCTCAAACGGTTTACCATCAATGTTCTTAATTTTAGTAGCAAACACCTTGGAGTTATCTGCATCTGCATCATCCATGGTGAAAGAAAACCAACTATTGCCGAAACCCTAATGCAGAGTCGGACGGAATTTGGATCAGAACCCAACTCGCCGAACAGTATTTAGAAGAAGCAGCCTTAACCCGATTTCGTGATTAAGATTTTAGCAAACCCAAAACAGGTTCGATCGCACAAGCCGCCAAACCCATTTGAGAACACAAACCCTAATCAGCCTATAACTCTAATCGCCGAAACCATAAACACTTCTTTGGAAATTCATTAAATGGGTTATGGCATGTGTTACATCAACTTCATTTTCATTGGCTATTAATGGTAATCTTCATGGCTACTTGTTGTGACACCTGGGTCACTGTGACCATCAAACTGATGGGATTTTAACATGTTTATCAAAGCAATTTCATCCTTATGAAATAAAAACGCAGCGGAAAATAAGTTTAAAACATGTTACTTTTATAAGATATAAAACCATTTATATGCAAAATCCCAAAACCCGGATCCATATATGAGATGTATACTATCAAACACAACCATAGGATGTTTAGAATACTACCTTCCAAGGAGTAGAGAATATGAAGAAGATGATGCTTCTTGAACGGTTGCCTTCAAGTGTAGAAGACCTCAAGCTTGTATACCCAAAGCCTTCCAACAAACACCTTAGTTTTAGCTAGGATTTGAACACTTGCAACTCACTTGAAAGATCCCCTCTTTAAACCATCATGTGGCCGAAAATATGAGAGGATGTAGTAGAGTTCTTGCACTTGATTTATGAACTTGGAAAAACCTACTAGATCAACCATACATGACCCGATCCTTTTAGAGTCTTACACTTGATTTTTCGGAATGAAAATTCCTCTTGGATGATCATGTCTTGGCCGAAATATTCAGC
The DNA here is from genome assembly GCA_030545235.1 of Helianthus tuberosus. Taxonomy (NCBI): domain Eukaryota; kingdom Viridiplantae; phylum Streptophyta; class Magnoliopsida; order Asterales; family Asteraceae; genus Helianthus; species Helianthus tuberosus. The sequence continues at coordinate 107,981,736 of CM060370.1, read as the reverse complement.
CATATTTCTCTAGTGTTCTTCAAGTTCCTTCCATTATTTTGTCATACAAAATATATAAAACCAAGTGAGAGAAAGTAGCCACCCACATTGACCAATAGGAGATCATCTTACACATGCATTTGCATGCATTATGATAGGCCAAGGAACTTAGGGAAGACCACCCAATGAGATCTCATCTAGCACATGCAAAAGCAATAAATCTCATTGGACCAAAACAATTTTGGGATTTCCCATGAGGGGGGGGGGGGGCGGCCCTAGCTTTATTTTTTATAAAAAAAACAATTCTTTTATAAAATTTAAGTCTTGTATATATTTTATAACTTTTATAAAATTTATAACATCATATGTTATAAGACTTATACAGCTTTTATTATGTTATTTAACCCATTAAATAACAAAATAAAATATTCTCTCAAAATAAATTATCCATATAATTTATTGGTTTGTCAAGTGCAATTATTCAGAAAACCAATTTCTAAATATTCTAAGTGTTAATATTTATTTGTTTGATCATATCATAAATAAATATTGTAAGTGTTTGTCTAGCTTGTTATTGGGTATGACTCGACTTGGATCATAACGTACTAGCCACATCAATTAATATGTGTCTTGGGCATATAGAGTCCAACAATCTCCCACTTGCACAAGATACATAGAAGATTGATGCAAGCAGTAATTAATGCCTAACTACGGTTTACTACCCCTAATACGTATGACTATATGTGCCATTCAATAACATCATCCCCTTCAAGTCCCTTACTTGAAAATGATTTAGGTGAATCTATCATTTATCCTTTCGTTTCAGATGTCATGTTAAATCCAGAGACACGGAGTGATCACTCTCTGTTGATTTAACTTTAGCAGGCCTTAGACATCTTACTCTCAATGAATAAGAGGAACAAATCCCGTCTTGACTACATACGTCTCTCACAATCACCTTGTACCACACCTGAGCTTAGCCTTATGTACTGTCATATTACTGACAGCGAAGAAATAAGTCAAGGTACAATATTTGGTGAATATCAAGACCCAATATGTATCTCAGGTCAGAGGATACTATGATATTCTCCTTTACTCAAATTTACTTATGATCAATCACATATGATTCCATGCAATAAGATTTGAGAGCGAGTCAGTCCAATATTTGTATCCCACAAATATCTATGAACCTTGGTAGCAACGCCTTGCTCTATATTCATACTTAATGAATATCTACCAATCCAAATTCATAATAGTCTTACATTCATATTTGTTCCCACAAGTATGATCGACTACGGACATTTAGAATAAGTAACTTATTCACGGATTTAAACATGCTAATATGGAACATAACTCAACATACCATAAAGAGTTATAATAACAATTGTTCCAATATCCAAATACAAAATAGATCAAATCCAATCACTAGAATATCGAAGTCCTAAGGCACAAGTATGACCCTTTCATGCTTTGCCCATTCAAGGAGCTTCGTGAGTGGATCCGCAATATTTTGATCAGTGTGAACTTTGCGAATACATATCTTTCTCTTTTTCAACTTCATCCCTTATGTAGTTGAAACTCCGCTCAATGTGCCTAGTCTTTTGATGTACACGAGGTTCCGTGATTTAAGAAATCACACCATCGTTATCACAAAGATCTCTAGGGGTCCTGAATGGTAGGGACTACCCCTAGATCGGCAATAATTCAAGTGGCAGATCCATATGAATTATCACAATCAATGAAGCGGCGATGTATTCTGATTATGTAGTGGACAATGCTACCCTGATTGTGATCGAGGACCATTTCGATCAGTTTGGAAACTCGTATCTATGTAACCCTTTACAATGAATTCCGAAACTCGCATCCCTGTAACCTTTTACAACGAGTTTTTCTTCACCAGATCTATATATTAGAAATATATCCTTAGTCTTTCTAAGGTATGTCAATATACTTTCTAATAGTCATCCAATGACCGTTATTTGGATTTTTCTGGTATCTTCTCGTCATGCTTAAAGCGCATAACTTGTCCGGTCTAGTACATATCATTACATACATAATGAATCCTATAGCTGACGTATATGGGATTCCTTTCATTCTTTCTTGCTCATCCTTTGAGCTTGGACATTGAAACGCATTCAATATTGTCCACTCTTTGAATAGGTACCAAACCTTTCATAGAGTTCTCTATCTTGAACCCTTTCAAGACTTTGTCAATGTATGCACTTTAGTTTAAACCTATCAAGCGCCTTGATCTATCCCTATATATCTTTATTCCCAAAATATAGGCGACTTTACCAAAATCCTTAATGGAAAAACAACTTCCAAGCCAGGTTTTTACACCTTCCATGGTTGGAATGTTATTTCCAAAAATGTAGAATGTCATTGACATACAATACTAAGAAAATGATGATGCTCCCACTAGCTTTCTTATACACACAAGCTTCATCGATGTTCTTGATGAATCCATATTCCCCAATCTCTTCATCAAAACGGTTATTACAACTTCTAGATGCTTGTTTCAATCTATAGATTGATTTCTTTAACTTGTATACTTTGTCAGGATGTTTTTGAATCGACAAAACCTTCAGGCTTAACTATATAGACATCTTCCTCAAGATATCTATTAAGGAAAGCCGTTTTGACATCCATTTGCCAAATCTCATATTCATAATATGCAGGTATGGCAAATAATATCCTTATTGACTTTAGCATCGCTATAGGCGAGAAGGTCTCATTATAATCAACCCCTTGAGTTTGATTGAAACCTTTTGCTATAAGTCTCCCTTTATAAGTATCCAAGTTACCATGCATATATGTTTTCTTCATGAAAACCCACTTACTTCCAACCACTTTGGAGTTAAGAGATTTCACAACCAATTTCCATGCTTGGTTGTTATACATGGATTGCATCTCCACGTTCATGGCTTCAAGCCTTTTGTCACAATCGGATTTTGACATTGGATCATGGTATGTGGTAGGTTCATCCGAATCTACCACGTAGCATCCATCCATGAAAATCCTTATCTTTCAGGTGGACTACTAATTCTACCAGATTTGCGAACGTTTTGTGTGTGTTGATCAACCATTTGATCATCTTCAACAACCTCTTGTTGAGTGCTAGTATCAACCAAACGTGTATCGGCTTTTGGTTCCTGATCCTCATCAAGTTCCACTGTTCTACTAGTTCCTTCCATTATGAACTTATCTTCCAAGAACTTTGCCTTTCGAGCAACAAATACTTTTGCTCTGTTGGATCATAGAAAAAATATCCTATATCATCTTTAGGATATCCTACGAAGATACACTTAGTGGATCGTACTTCCAACTTGTTTGGGGTGTATTGCTTCACATAAGCTTCACAACCCATACTTTTAAATATGATAATGATGGAACCTTTCCATGTCATATTTCAAAAGACGTCGTATCCACTTTCTTGGTTGGGGCCATATGGGCCACGGAGAGCAAAGCGTAACCCCAAAGTGATAGAGATAATGCGCTCCTAGCCATCATAGATCAAACCATATCTAATAGAGTTCGATTCCTCCTCTATCAAAACGAAGAACTTTAAAAGAGTTGATTTTGTACTTCACCTTTTGAAGATTCTGAACGTTTCAAAACTTCTTCTTTGTGTCAAGTACACATAACCATAACTACTATAGTTGTCGGTTAAAGTAATGAAGTATCTTTCACCATTCCTAGTCATTGGCTTAAAAGGATCACATACATTCGAATGTATGATACCTAAGAAATCTATTGCCCTTTCCCACTAAAGGGTTTCTTAGTCATTTTTCCTTGTAAACAAGATTCACATGTATCAAATGAACCAATTTCATTCGTTTCCAAAAGATCATTCTTTCGAAGTGTTTACATGCGACATCTGTTTATATGACCAAGGCGATAATGCCAAAGATAAGTCTCACTCAAATCCATTTTGAGTTTGTTGGTGATTGCTTGGTACATTGAACTATCAAATGATGTATTATTATGAACCAAATCATAACTACCATTTGAAGGCATAGTTTTAAAGTAAAACATGTCATTCATCGAAATATAAATGTCATTGTTTACAAACTTTAAATCAAAACATATTGTCTCAAAAGGGAAACTTAAATAATGTTCCTAGTCAAACTAGGAGCATTCAAAACATTTTAAAACAATTTCCAAACCATTTGGAAGTTTCAAAACATAGTCTCCTTTCTTGTAATGTTTATTTCTTTTGAACCTTTTGCAACGAATTGCAAACATGAGTTCCACATCCGGTATCTAATACCCATGTGTTAGAAGAAATAACATTAAGGTCAATATGTATCATTAAGATTGTACCTGAGGTTTGCCTAGCATTCCTCTTGTTTTTTTTCAACTCTTTGAGATGGTTGGACAATTCCTATTTAAATGCCCTATCTCACCACACTCAAAGCATGGATCGTTCATGGCAACCTTTGCCTTCTTTTCTATTGGTTTCGGTGGTTTCGCTTTAGTCTTTCTAATTATTTCCCTTTGAATTACCCGTTTCTATTTGCAACATTTGCTTTGGTGTCGGGTGATGCCTTTTCTTGTTGCCACCCTCATTGATCGTTAGAATGGATAAAATCCTTTTATCCATATCGAGCCTTTCGAGGTGATCAATGTGGCTTTTCATCTTAAAACATAAGATGAGTCCGATTGGGTTTCCTCCATTCGACATGCATGAAGCGCTCGAACGGTTTCGAAGCGTTCTACCCTTAGGAACATTTCCTATAATTGGGTAATCATGTCGTGTGCTCATGATGTTCAAAACCTTTTGAATCTCAGGAATCATAATTCCTAACATGAGGCAAGAGGCTTGCGTAGTATCCTCGATATACTTAATCCAATCGTTATAGGCATCCTTATCTTCCATAAGATGTTCATCGGGATTAGGATCGTTTTTAGTGATAGGTTATGGACGGTTTGGGTAATATTGTTAGCGGCCATCTACAAAATTTAACAAGGTTCAATTTTATTATTTTCGATATTATTATATTTTAATCATTAATACCCTTTTGTGTCTCATAGACAATTAATAATTAAAAACTAGAATCCAACGTTACATTTAAATATTGGTTAGGTGACCTTTATCCCTCTATTTAAATTAACAAGGTAGTCAACGTTTGACAATTGCAACTCTTTGCAACTTCTAGCCATATGGGATCGGTTAAACATCTTTATGTTTAGTTGGCATGTTTAATCACATCAACACCTTTGTTCCCCTTGCTTCGGTGACCCTAAGTTCATGGTTTCCAAATCAAGTCGTCCAACTTACACACACGTGTGAGTTTATACACATAAGTGGTTAGGTGACCTTTATCCCACAAACATGGTAAACCCACCTCGAATATACAAGTTCCCTCAAATATGGTTAGGTGACCTTTATCCCACAAAAGAGTTCCCAAGTGATTCGAGTGTTGTATAAAAGGATGGTATTTGACTTGTTTTATAAAAGGGATTTTGAGTTTTCAAAATTCTAGTTTAGAAAACTTTATGTACCATATATTTGCATGCATTCAAATCCTTGGTACTTTAGTGAAAATCAATTTTCAAGGTTCTTTTTAATAAAACCCATTTTATTATAAAATCATTAATTTTTAATAACCTTTTATTAACCAATTTTAATGATCTTGTAAAGAACCAATTTTACGCTTGTTGTTGATTATTAGTTTGTTAAGCATGCATATCCAAATATCATCAAAACAATATAAATAAGCAACCACACAAGCACAACACATATATCATTAGGTGCATAACCATAGCCAACTATTTTGACAACACTTGTTAGCCGAAACAAGTTTGTCAAAAGGTCCTTCCTAAGGGTGAATAATGACACAAATAATGTGTCGTTGAACTCCCACTTGATCCCGCATCCGAATGCTTCAAGTCTCCATCTTGTGTTGTGATTTCTTCACATTCTTTGGGCTTCCAAATGTCTTTTATATTCAGCTCCAAACTCCTTTGGACTTGAAAAATGTGTTTTGGTTATCGGGCTAAAATCCCGTTAAGAACTATGAAGTCCTTTATGCCCGAAATTGGCAAAAACCAAAACCGCATTTTTGTGTGCATCTTCTTTTACAAAATATATCCTAATACATTTTCTAGTAAAATAAAATGCACCTAATCTATTTATTTTACATACCAAATGAAAAATAAATAAATTACATAACTTACAAATGGAAGAACAAAAATTATTAATTATTACAACCTTTGAAATAATTAAATATAAATCATAACACAATCATTCAACATATTCACACAAGGTCATGGCTAGGTCATATGCACCAAAATATATATCCTCATATATATTTATATAAATTTCAAGAAGCATAAAAAAATGGTTCCCTTTTAATAACCATTTTCGGCTATGTCCAAAAAACCGAAAAGGTAAGTTTTGTCCAAACAAACAAATCATCCATATGAAATAATTTTTCAAGATTCATTTATGCATGTAAGAATATAATCTTGAAAAACAAAGGGATAACCATACTTAAAATTTCAGCCATGGGGTTTTCACCAAACCCGAAACCCGAAAATTTTAAGTCTATTGAAGCATGCACTCATATAAGCGGCTCTAGATGCCATTGATGGGATTTTAACATGTTTATCAAAGCAATTTCATCCTTATGAAATAAAAACGCAACGGAAAATAAGTTTAAAACATGTTACTTTTATAAGATATAAAACCATTTATATGCAAAATCCCAAAACCCGGATCCATATATATGAGATGTATACTATCAAACACAACCATAGGATGTTTAGAATACTACCTTCCAAGGAGTAGAGAATATGAAGAAGATGATGCTTCTTGAACAGTTGCCTTCAAGTGTAGAAGACCTCAAGCTTGTATACCCAAAGCCTTCCAACAAACACCTTAGTTTTAGCTAGGATTTGAACACTTGCAACTCACTTGAAAGATCCCCTCTTTAAACCATCATGTGGCCGAAAATATGAGAGGATGTAGTAGAGTTCTTGCACTTGATTTATGAACTTGGAAAAACCTACTAGATCAACCATACATGACCCGATCCTTTTAGAGTCTTACACTTGATTTTTCGGAATGAAAAACCCTCTTGGATGATCATGTCTTGGCCGAAATATTCAGCCATATTTCTCTAGTGTTCTTCAAGTTCCTTCCATTATTTTGTCATACAAAATATATAAAACCAAGTGAGAGAAAGTAGCCATCCACATTGACCAATAGGAGATCATCTTACACATGCATTTGCATGCATTATGATAGGCCAAGGAACTTAGGGAAGACCACCCAATGAGATCTCATCTAGCACATGCAAAAGCAATAAATCTCATTGGACCAAAACAATTTTGGGATTTCCCATGAGGGGGGGGGGGGGGGCGGCCCTAGCTTTATTTTTTATAAAAAAAACAATTCTTTTATAAAATTTAAGTCTTGTATATATTTTATAACTTTTATAAAATTTATAACATCATATGTTATAAGACTTATACAGCTTTTATTATGTTATTTAACCCATTAAATAACAAAATAAAATATTCTCTCAAAATAAATTATCCATATAATTTATTGGTTTGTCAAGTGCAATTATTCAGAAAACCGATTTCTAAATATTCTAAGTGTTAATATTTATTTGTTTGATCATATCATAAATAAATATTGTAAGTGTTTGTCTAGCTTGTTATTGGGTATGACTCGACTTGGATCATAACGTACTAGCCACATCAATTAATATGTGTCTTGGGCATATAGAGTCCAACACAAACAAATACCGAACCAATGAAATATTGTATTTCATACTTGGCATTTGTATAAATATGTGTATCATTTGCACATATCAAATTTTATTCAATTTCAAACTCTAAATCGCTTTCTGGAAGGTTATACGCGCACCGAGGCGTAAATATAACCAGTTTAATGCAACAAACACTCCGGAATAGTGACATAGTCTTAACATACCTTAAATAACCTTTACATAACTTAGAAATAAGTTTTGGAAGGTTTGATATGCCAAAAACAAGTAATTCGCTTACAGGGACTAAACTTGAAAACTGCAAAAGTATGTCAATTTGAACTGTAACAAACATTCCGAAACATGACCATAAGTTAAACACACCTTAAATATCCTTTACATAGCTTAGAAATAGGCTTTGAAGGGTTCGGTATGCTAAAATAAACTTTTGGGTCATTCAGGGACTAAAAGCGTCGAAAAGTGCACCAGTTTTTCATTTTCGTGCATAACTTACGTTCTGAATACATCCGGACATCCAAAAATTTATGTAAGCACTAAAACATTTTATTTTAGTGTTTGGCCTAAGAAAAATCCATTCGTCACGCCATTTGGATCGTTTTTTGCGCTTATGCGCATTCCGTCGTAATTAACCGAACAACGCAATCGTACGGCTAAACGAACCGACACCCGAGATATTTTTGAACACATTTTAAGTTCCCTATACTTTAACCTCATTTTAGAGCTTTGAAATGGGGTTAACGGGGCTTAAACGTGTAAAAAAAACGCATCGAAAACCAAGTTTTGAGGTTGCAGGGACTGAAACTGTAAATCTGCCAAACTAGGTCCGTAAGTAGGGGCCAGATGCAGCAAAACGTTTTTTTACAGCTATTAACAGCCCTTAACACTCTCCAAAGGCCAAGTGCCAAGTGTCAAACTCTTATGGTGGATGGCGAATGAGTTACCACAACTTTCCAACAAGTGTACGGCTTAGATCGTGCCCCCTTTTCCAAGAAACGATCCTAACGGTGGACCATTTACTATAAATACCCACCTCCACCCTTCACTTTTCCTCACAATAATCTGATCTAATGTGCTCTAAGTTGAAACCTTTGTTTCATACCTGAGCTATTTTGATCTAGATTAGCATTCGGGGACCCTTCGTAAGTGTTCCTTCGCTCTTTTATTGTTTTTCGAGTCCGAAAGTCAAAACTTTGTTTGACTTTCTGCATTGACCAGTTTATGGTCAATGTGAAGTTCGTTTGAACTTCGCAACGTGAGCGTAATCACGATGGTTATAGTCCCTTGTGACTATGCCTACTGATTACCACGTTGTCTAGGGTCGTAACGGTAAGCGATCTAATAAATTGCTTATACCTTCGAACCCGACCCATTTGGTCCATCATTAGGATCTGACCAAATACATTAGGTGACCATAGTAGGTAGGGAATAACATTCCGATGTTATACCTTATGGTAACGACGTTTAAGTAGTTGTATGATAGGTAGTTTATATGCCTTATGTAAATTACCAAAATACCCCTTTGATGCCAAAATTCATTTTAAACATATGTGACATAACTTTTGACATCTAAACTGATTAGGCAACAATATTAGACATAATAAGGCAGATTTTACTTGTCATAGGACTAGTTAGGCGGTCCGAACGCGTTTTACGCGAACGACGCGTTAAAGTAGCATAAGCTACCTAAACGGGCCGTAATGGGTCGTAAGCACTTAGGTTAAGTTTCATTTAGTATGTAGGCTTTGTTAAACCATATTACATGAGTTCCTACACTCATTTGGTTTACAAACCCTCATACTACCCGATCTTCTGATTTAGGTCCGGTTTATTAACATAGTTACCCATATTAGGTGTCGTTTGATTCCGTGATCTTCTAGCATTGCTTGGTGGTTATCTTAGGACTTCTGAGCAATCTCAAGTGAGTACATAGACCCCTCTTTTACTGTTTTCAAACTGTTTTGGAGTGGAACACATGTGCCTACTTGTTACTTTCCTGCTTTCCTGTTTTCACATCATATACTTGCTATGTTCATTAGTACAATTATAGTACATGATTTCAATACATTTCATGCTATGTATGTCCATTGTGTGCATACTTAGTACATCGTTTTACATTACATTTTATGCTATGTATGCCCATTGTGTGCCTACTTAGTACATTGTTTTACATCACATCACATCACCTGCTATGTATGTTCATTTGTTGCATACTTAGTACATTTTCATTTCATCACATGCTTACATTTTGGTATGACATTTGGTTCGTTTAAATGGGACAATACATTCATTAACATTAGCTACGCCGTTCGTTAGTAGGTAGTGGTACCATAGGAATTGACAACTCCCGTTCCTGAAATCCCAGGTTTGTGGGGATTGGAAGGAATGACCGAATTCGATATACATAACTTAGATAAACCTTTAGATTGTTTAAGGGTTTATCGCCACAGTCTCAAGGCTTAGATGTATGCATTTTCACAACACCGCATAAATGTTCATATTCAGTATAGCATGCATTTCCACAAGACATAACATTGATTTAAACCATGTTTTACTTCAATATATTGTTTTGTGCATTTTTTACCTATGGCTTAAAGGATATATTTATACATATATATATTCCACTTGCCATACATGACATTTTGACAAGGTTTACACAAAGACATTTGACATAGACATTTTGACATAAACATTTTGACATGATTTACATTTGATCATGCATTTCCACAAAACATAACTTTGATTTAAACCAAGTTTTACTTCAATACTTTGTTTTGTGCGTTTCACCTATGGTTTAGTCGATGCATTTCACTAGCCATACATATCATTTTGGTTACACATTACATGATTTACATTTGACACATAAACATTTTTACATTTGTTATACATTACATAATTTACATCTTGACATAAACACTATGACATATTATTCAATATATTTGGCAATTGGTTTAAACATAGACATCTTACATTGTTGGTTTGATTTGGGTAAGTGATTTAAGTAACGAGGCGTGTGTAATATGATACAAGCATGGTGGATACGCCGCTGGTACTTCCTATATATAAGTGATTGTATGGTATTACATATCGTGGCGTTATTTGAATCATTTCAATTTGGACATATAACATTTTATACAAATAACATATTTTTCACAATACAGTGTTTTACAAACAACTTAATTTATACAAACTCATTTCACATGGTTATTCGCTTAACCATGTATTATTCTTTTATACATATATATCATTTGATTTATTTATCGTTTTTCAAATGATTTACAAAACAAAACAATTAACAAGGTTCATGACTAAACTTTATTAAACCTTTTCTTAAACTTAAGTCATGAATCTCATTTTCACAAAACCTATGTACTCGCCGGCATTTTTATGCTGATGTACCTATTTTCACATGTGTTTAAGGAAATGAAGCATAGGATTGATCAAGATACACTTAGGCGGACTTGGGCCTTAGCGACAATAAAAGATGCAAGACTAGTTATTTATGTTATATTTCTTTGATTGTCAAGACATTGTAACTATTTTATTCAATAAAACAATACTTAAATTTCCATGTGTTATGAAACAATGATTCTGTTACAACACTCCCCGATGTTTCCGCCACGTTTTGTTGTTTTACGTGGTCGGGGTGTGACACTTGTCACATCCCCAAAATCCACACGCGGAGTATCACCGCTTGGAGGCGTGACGTGACCAGGATCGAGCCACCAATAACATTGGACAACATAATTAAGTAAATAAAACCAACCACAATACAATTGGTGACCAAAAGCTAGTGAATCAAGTTTAATTTAAACAGCCGAAGCATAAGACATGGAACCAAAACTTAAGTTCAATAAGTTCATAAAGTTTAAGTGTTCAGAACGGGACATAACAGTCCATATCCCACAACGACCTCCTCCTCGCGCAAGCTCCATAAGCATCTAACGACCTGTAAGGCATGTAACAACGAATCTACAACAAAGTTGAGCGAGTTCACAGTAGGTGTTCGTTATAAAGTAGTTTTTCAAGAGCTATGAGTTTATTTGCAACTGCAGGTTAAATCAACTTTCCTTATTTTCCAAACCATAAACGGTGGGGGCTACCCCATGTTGTAAACCACTAGACTAGATGTATATATATGTGTCCTTCCCAATCCGAGGACAGAGGTACATGTTAAATACGTAGGTTTAGCGCTGGTACCCTTCCCAATCCGAGGACAGTGGTACGTACTGAATACGTTAGCGGTAGGTTTAGCGCTGGTGCCCTTCCCAATCCGAGGATAGTGGTACGTCGTGAATACGTAGGTTTAGCGCTGGTGCCCTTCCCAATCCGAGGACAGTGGTACGTAGTGAATACGTAGGTTTAGCGCTGGCGTCCTTCCCAATCCGAGGACAGTGGTACGTAGTGAATACGTAGTTACAAGGTTTTGAACCCTCAGTTATAAGGTTTTGAACCCTCAGTTACAAGGTTTTGAACTCTCAGTTATAAGGTTTTGAACCCTCAGTTAAAAGGTTTTGAACCCTCAGTTACAAGGTTTTGAACCCTCAGTTATAAGGTTTTGAACCCTCAGTTATAAGGTTTTGAACCCTCAGTTATAAGGTTTTGAACCCCTTTGAATTTTCAAGATCTCGTCAAAGTTTGGGTCATATAATGTGAACACGTGCAAACTGGAAGAATGAATGCCTGTACCCTGAGTTTTCTGTCGAAGGCTAGAGTGTTCGTACAAATCCACAGTATCGGACCAGTCACTCTTACCTGGGAACTTGTCACACCCCGACCACGTAAAACAACAAAACGTGGCGGAAACATCGGGGAGTGTTGTAACAGAATCATTGTTTCATAACACATAGAAATTGAAATATTGTTTTATTAAATGAAAGAGTTACAATGTCTTAACAAACAATAAAGTATAACAAAATTAACTAGTCTTCCATCTTTTATTGTCACTAAGGCCCAAGTCCGCCTAAGTGTATCTTGATCAATTCTATGCTTCATTTCCTGAAACACATGTGAAAATAGGTACGTCAGCATAAAAATGCCGGCGAGTACATAGGTTTTGTGAAAATAGGATTCATGACTTATGTTTGAGAAATTGTTTAGTCATGAACCTTGTAATTTGCTTTGTCTTGTAAATCATTTGAAAAACGATAAGATCAGATGATATGTATAAATAAGTGAATAATGTATGGTTAAATGAATAACCATGTAAGATGAGTTTGTATAAGATAAGTTGTTTGTAAATCAATGTCTTGTGAAAAATATGTTATTCGTATAAAATGTGATATGTCTCAAACTGAAATGATTCAAATAACGCTACAATATGTGATACCATACAAACACTTATATATAGGAAGTACCAGCGGCGTATCCACCATGCTTGTATCATATCACACACGCCTCGTTACTTAAATCACTTACTCAAACCAAACCAACAATGTAAGATGTCTATGTTTAACCCAATTGCCAAACGTATTGAATAATATGTCAAAATGTTTATGTCAAGATGTGAGTCATGTAATGTATAACCAATGTCAATAATGTTCATGCGTCAAATGTAAATCATGTAATGTGTAACCAAAATGATATGTATGGCTAGTGAAATATATCAACTAAACCATATGCACAAAAACAAAGTATTGAAGTAAAACATAGTTTAAATCAAAGCGATGTTTTGTGGAAATGCATGATCAAATGTAAATCATGTCAAAATGTTTATGTCAAAATGTCTATTTCAAATGTCTTTGTGTAAACCTTGTCAAAATGTCATGTATGGCAAGTGAAATATATATATGTATAAATATATCCATTAAGCCATAGGTAAAAATGCACAAAACAATATATTGAAGTAAAACATGGTTTAGATCAATGTTATGTCTTGTGGAAATGCATGCTATACTGAATATGAACATTTATGCGGTGTTGTTATAATGCATACATCCAAGGCTTGAGACTGTGGCGATAAACCCTTAAACGACTTAAAGGATTATCTGTGCTTATGTATATCGAATTCGGTCATTCCTTCCAACCCCCACAAACCCGGGATTTCAGGAACGGGAGTTGTCAATTCCTATGGTACCACTACCTACTAACGAACGGTGTAGCTAATGTTAATGAATGTATTGTCCCATTTAAACAAACCAAATGTCATACCAAAATGTAAGCATGTGATGAAATGAAAATGTACTAAGTATGTGATGAAATGAAAATGTACTAAGTATGATGAACATACATAGCATGTGAATGTGATGTAATGTAAAACAATGTACTAGGTAGGCACACAATGGGCATACATAGCATAAAATGAAATGAAATCATGTACTATAAGTGTACTATTGAACATAGCAAGTATATGATGTGAAAACAGGAAAGCATGAAAGTAACAAGTAGGCACATGTGTTCCACCCCAAAACAGTTTGGAAAACAGTAAAAGAGGGGTCTATGTACTCACTTGAGATTGCTCAATAGTCCTAGGATAACCACCAAGCAATGCTAGAAGATCATGGAATCAAACGGTACCTAATATAGGTAACGATGTTAATAAACCGGACCTAAATCGGAAGATTGGGTAGCATGAGGGTTTGTAAACCAAATGAGTGTAGGAACTCATGTGATATGGTTTAACAAAGCCTACATACTAAATGAAACTTAACCTAAGTGCTTCTGACCCATTACGACCCGTTTAGGTAGCTTATGCTACTTTAACGCGTCGTTCGCGTAAAACGCGTTCGGACCGCCTAACTAGTCCTATGACAAGTAAAATATGCCTCTACATGTTTAATATTGTTGATAAATCAGTTTAGAGGTCATAGGTTATGTTTTTTTTTTTTTGGGTAAAGGGTTACCCCAGGTGAATTTTATAAATAACCAAATAAGAACAAAGGCATGCCTGAACGGACATACCAACTAGACTTGACAACACAAGCCTTGGAAATCCAAAAATAAACAACCAAAACAAGCCAACACAACAACCAGCAAAAAACACAACCCTAGCCGAACTAAACAAAAAACCAATCAACTATATCTAGCCTGGATCAATAACTTCAGCATTAGGAAGGATTTCCCACTTCTTCAACAGCCTCTGATTATTGGCTTCACCTCTGATCTTAAAACCCATCAATCTTAGTCTTACTGTCTTCAAAATCCTCTCAGTAACTGATTCGACACTTGGATTCAAACACGAAAACAAGCAGTTGTTACGCTCTTGCCAAATAAAATACGTGGCAGCCGCAATGACCAGCTTACTAACAATATCATCCGTCTTCTTCGATCTCGCATTACGATCAAACCATTCCATAACCGAGTGCCACGAATCATCAACAATCCCCATGTTCACCATAACTTTAACCTTTCGCCAAACTTGAGTTGCAAACGAACACTGAAAGAACAAATGGTCTCGCGAATCACGATCATTCCTACATAAAGGGCAACACATAAGCCTTAAATTAGTTTCACTCCCCGCCTCCCACACAGCTAACCGATCTTGTGTCTTTAGTTTATTCTTGATTACGAGCCATAGATGAAACGAGTGTCTTGGGATGCATTGACTAAACCATACCCCATTAACCCATGAAACCGGTTGTTCACGGTGGCGGGTATTTTGCCAAACTTCCATAGATCCGAACGGCCTTATATTACCATCTAAATCTTTCCAGCTTGTACTATCCTCCACATTCTGTATCAACTGAGGAACACTTAAGCCAATTAAGACTGGATATAGATCGTACCATGCACGAGGCCACTTCCACTGGCCATTATCATCAACGAGCTCCGCTAGAGACGAGTTAAGATTGAAACCCGCATTAGCAATTCTTCTAGGAGTAATGAAAGAGTTGAGGGGACTAAGCTGGCACCAGTTGTCACTCCATACATTAGTTTGATTACCACTCCGAACCGCTTTCCATACAAATGGACGAATAGCACTTCGGATGGCCAAAATTTTTCTCCAACCCCAACTGGTACTCCCACGAGGTTGAATATCCCAAAAGCTTCTCCCGTTTAACTTATGAGAATAGATCCACTGAACCCAAAGCGACTTCCGTTTAGTGAGAATACTCCATATATGGTTAGTCATTAGAGCTTTATTCACATCTGAAATGCTCCTAATGCCTAACCCACCTTCCTCCTTAGGCAAACAAACCTCAGCCCAAGACACTTTCGCTTTAACCCTACCCTGATTATTAGCATTCCACAAGAACTGACGCATAAGTTTCTCTAGATCATTAGTGACTCGAGTGGGAATAATAAAAACTGAAGCCCAATAAATATGCATAGACGACAGAACCGAGTTAATAAGCTACAACCTACCCGCAAACGAAAGCGATCTATTCAGCCAACTACCTATCCTCTTCTCCATACGATCAATCAACGGCTTACAATCTTTAAACATGAGCTTTGTTGATATCAACGGCACCCCCAAATATTTAACAGGCAACATACCTTGATTAAACGGCATGATTTGAAGAATTTCCTGCTTCACATGATTAGGCACATTACAAAAAAACACCGTACTCTTAGTCGGGCTAGGCTTTAGGCCCGAAGCATTAGTGAACCTCTCAAGAGCATCCCTAACTTTCTTAACCGAAAAGATATCCCCATGCACAAAAATGAAAAGATCATCCGCAAACGACACATTAATAATCATCTGTTTAGAACAGTGAGCATGGAATTTGAAACCCGTATCTGGACTTGCACCCCGCTGCAGAAGTAACGATAGAACTTCCATAACCAACGTGAACAAGTATGGCGACATAGGGTCACCCTGCCGAAGCCCCCTTCTACCTTGGAAATACCCATGCAGATTACCATTAAGGCTTATAGAATAAGTGACCGAAGTAACACATGCCATAATCTATGTAACCATCTTTGTATGTAACCCGAAACCACATAAAACACTCTCCAAGAATGCCCAACTGACCGTGTCATAAGCTTTTTGGATATCTATCTTGAAAGCACATCTAGCGGGGCCACGATCCAAATGATAATTATGCATTAATTCCTGAGTCAGGAGAATGTTATCCGAAATTTTCCTTCCCGGAACAAAAGCCGATTGATTAATGTTCACCAAAGCACCCAAGCTACCTTTCAATCTATCCGTAATGATCTTGCTAATACATTTATATAAGACATTACAACACGAGATAGGACGATAGTCAAGAACCGAGTCAGGCGTTTCCACTTTAGGAACAAGAGCCAAAATCGTATGATTAATCTGCTTCAGAAGTTTACCATTATCAAAGAAATCTAACACAGCATTTGAAACATCATTACCCACAATATCCCAAGCATTCTTGAAGAAAGCCGATGTGTAACCATCCGGACCCGGGGCTTTATTTTCAGCAATACTAAACATAGCATTCTTCACTTCCTGACGGGTAACCTGCCGAACCATGATACTAGCATCACTAGCAGTCAACACATTTATATCCAGCTCCTCCATATTAATGGGCGAAACTTGATCCAACCGACCGAGAAAATTTTCATAATGATGAACAAGAGCACCAGGAACATTATCACCTTCAAAACGATTTCCCTCAATATCCTGAATCGACTGTATTTTACCTCTAGCATTCCTGCATTTAAGCATGTTATGGAAAAAAGCCGTATTAGAATCACCAGCGCACAACCACTCCACTTTAGACTTCTGCTTAAGGAAGCATTCCTCATCATAAGCCGCGGTTTTAAAAAGAATAAGACACTCAGATTCCTTTTCCCTCAAGCCAACATCAAACGGATTATCATTCACCAGTGTCTGAATATCATCCAGTTGCTTCCTTAATTCCACCACTCTATCATGCAGATTACCTTGTTTACTCAAGAGCTTACGCATTAACGGTTTTAAGTTTCGAAGCTTTTTTGCAACCGAGAACATTGTAAATCCTGGAACATTTTTCGACCACTCCTGCTCCACATACACCCTGAAATCTGGCTTAGATGTAATAAAATTTGCGAATTTAAATGGTTTCGGTTTCACCTTTGGCGATACCAGCCACTTGAGAATGCAAGGAGTATGATCCGATACTCTAAACGGACGATAGCTCACAAAAGCCTCAGGAAACATCTCTAAAAACTTCAAATTCCCCATGACACGATCAATCTTCTTTAACAAGCCGATACCCTGCTTCGGTTTCTGGTTCCACGTATAG
The DNA here is from genome assembly GCA_030545235.1 of Helianthus tuberosus. Lineage (NCBI taxonomy): Eukaryota > Viridiplantae > Streptophyta > Magnoliopsida > Asterales > Asteraceae > Helianthus > Helianthus tuberosus. The sequence goes on along the minus strand of CM060370.1, from coordinate 107,963,879 downwards.
TGCAACTCATGACCCTTAATATCTACCAGCTCCGAATATTGAACACAATCATGAAACTCTCTCATGCCAATAGTACTCGTAAAAAGGTTATGTTACATATGCTTAAAATGAATTTTGGCGTAAAAAGGGCATTTTGGTAATTTACCTAAGGCATATAAACTACCTATCATACAACTAACTAAACGTCGGGACCATAAGGTATAACCTCGGAAGGTTATTCCCTATATACTATGGTCACCTAATGTATTTGGTCAGATCCTAATGATCGACCAAATGGGTCGGGTTCGAAGGTATAAGCGATTTATTAGATCGCTTACCCTTACGACCCTAGACAACGTGGTAATCAGTAGGCATAGTCCCAAGGGACTATAACCATCGTGATTACAATCACGTTGCGAAGTTCAAACGAACTTCGCATTGACCATAACTGGTCAATGCAGAAAGTCAAACAAAGTTTGACTTTCAGACTCGAAAAGCAATAAAAGAACGAAAGAATACTTACGAAGGGTCCCCGAAAGCTTTGATTTCTCAAGTATTCTCAGGTAGGAAGTGAATATCACAACCACTTAGAGAACTCTCAAGAAGATCAAGTGTGTTTTGCAATGAATGGGGTGTGGGTATTTATAGATTTCGGGTAACCGTTGAGATTGTTTCTTGGAAAAGAGGGCACGATCAAGGCCATACACTTGTGGGAATGTTGTGGTACCTCATTTGGCCATCCACCATAAGGTATCAACACTTGGCATTGAGATTAGGAGTGCAAAACAGCTGCAAACAGGCTGTTAAACATTGAATCTGGTCTGGGGAGTCTGACGCGGGCCGCGTAAAGTTTAAGCTTGGGTTTACGCGGGCCGCCTAGCCATCTTTGGCAGAATTACACTTTTAGCCCCTGAACTTGTAAAACATGCATTTCGGCCCATTTTTGACACGTTTAAGCCCGTTAACCTCATTTCATTGCTCTAAAATGAAGTTAAAGTATTGGGAACTCAAAACATGCTCAAAAATATCTCGGATGTCGGTTCGTTTAGCCGTACGAACGCGATGTACGCTTAATTACGACGGAATGCGCATAAGCGCGAAAAACGATCCAAAAGACGCGACGAATGGATTTTTGGCAAGCCAAACACTAAAGCATAATATAGTCATGCTTACATAAATTTTTGGATGTCCGGATGTATTCAGAACGTGAGTTATGCGCGAAAATGCAAACTTGTGCACTTTTTGACACTTTTAGTCCCTGAATGACCTAAAAGTTTATTTTAGCACACCGAACACCTTAAAGCCTATTTATAAGCTATGTAAAGGATATTTATGGTATGTTTAACTTATGGTCATGTTCCGGAATGTCTGTTACAGTTCAAATTGGCATACTTTCACAGTTTGTCAAATTTAGTCCCTGTAAGCGAATATACTTGTTTTTGCCATACCAAAGCCTTCAAAACTTATTTCTAAGTTATGTAAAGGTTATTTAAGGTATTTTAAGCCTATGTCACTATTCCGGAGTGTTTGTTGCATTAAACTGGTTATATTTACGCATCGGTGCACGTATAACCTTCCAGAAAGCGATTTAGAGTTTGAAATCGAACTAGAATTGATATGTGCCAAAGATACACATATTTATACAAATCCCAAGTATGAAATACAATATTTCATTGGTTTGGTATTTGTTTGATGGTCACAGTGAACCAGGTGTCACAGAACTCTTGGGGTGAGTGTTCACTTATAGGCGAGCATGTCTTCAGTGATACATTAATATGATCCGCTTACTTTGATTTGTCACCGTCTCATTTGTTTGCCTTAGGTAGCAAACAAATGATCGCAAATTATTATGCATTGCCATTCTGTCTTGTTTATCCGATGACGTTTCACTTGCTTCTTCCTATGTCTTTCATTTTCTTCTAGAATGTCTCTTCATCACGATGACGCCCAGATATCCAAGCAGACTGCCAAATTCGCTCAGCGAATAGGCGAAGTAGTCCTGAAGACTGTTGAATTAGCTACTGCCATGTATCGTCTTCAGAATGAAGCCACTCAAGAGTCACCAAGACAGGCAGGACCTAGTCAGGTGACAGCACCACCAACCAAGAAACCAATCGAGGAATCAAAGACCATGGATGAACGATCACCTAAGAAGTCAAAGAAGCGAAAGGCTTCTCAAAACTTCGCCGTGGTCGCTCATAATGGTCAAGCCGTCCCCAACCAACCAGCTCAACCCCTTGCTAGGAAGCCGTACTTAGGAACTGCTCCTAGGTGCAAGCGATGTAACCGTCATCATTCAAACCTCATGCCCTGCTTCAAATGTACCTACTGTGGACGGCGGGGACATTTGATTAACACATGCCGCTTTGCTGTCCAAAACAAAGCTACTATAAACCTTGCTGCTACCCAACTCCAAGTCAACCCTACTCAAGCTCGTTTTCCGTCTGGTACTTGCTACAACTGTGGCGAGACGAGCCATTTCAGGAACAACTGTCCGAAGATTGTCAGTGCAAACCCAACCCTTGGATGAGCATTTGGCTGAACAAAGGATGTTGCTGTCTTATGCTTTTGTTCTTTTGTTATCCTTGTAATGTGAAACAATCTGTTTGTTTATAAATAAAAGTTGTTCACAATTCTGATATACAAGTATAGTTACATGTGTGTATGGCATTCCCCTATATTACCTACATCAAGAAACTATGTTCTTTACAAACTACTCTTGTGATTCTCTCTTTCAAATGATCGCTCATGATTCCCTCAAAAATTTTAAGTACTCGTTTCACTCTAAGAAACAAAGTACAGAAAATAAAGTGACATTATGAGTAATCATGCTTCTGCACATCTGTGCCTTTGAATCCTTGGTTAGATAACTAAGGGTATTTTCAAATCTCATACCCATTATGTTTTGATTTTTCAACATACACAGTACAAGTATTTCAAAAACAACTTCATGATCTCAAAACATTTCATATAGTTTGAAAACAATTTTTTTTTTTAAATGCATTGTCTATGTTATTTCAAAACATTGGCTATGCTTTCAAAAACAACCTTCATAATTTCAAAATGTTTCATATAGTCTGAAAACAATATTAACACCGTACATTTTCTTGTCAAGTGCATGATTTCGAAAAGCATCATTCATGTCTTTCAAAAAACCTTGTACATAATTTCAAAATTTATCTCGCATGATTTTAAAACAAATTTTTAAAAAAATATATACCTACCTAATACACCTACTCTATGATTTCAAAGGTATTATATATAAGGTTTCAAAAACATTGAACACATTTTTAGAACCCCATGCATAGTTTTCCAAAGATATTTTCCTCATACATTTACTTAACCTTCAAATTCTGCTTCATATGTTGCCTTGACATATCTAGCATCTCAACTTCATAAGCATTTTTACTTTATGTTTTGACTTAAGCACATCCCGTGCAAGATTTCAAAACATCTTCAACTTCTAAAATCCATATGGGATCTTTTTATCTCCACAATTAGACCCTTGTGGATGATTATCATTCAATCAGAGTCCTTAATTGGATTCCTTATGTACCTAAATTCGAACATTTCGGTTCCTTATAATCGAAATCGAATTTTTCTTTAAAAAAAAATCTTTCTATCTTTATAGTTAGATTCTTGATAACGTTTAAAGTACCAAATGAAATCCACGAAATGGATTCCTAGTGTGCTTTAAATGCATGTACGCAATTAACAAGACAAATTAACAAACACTTTTGTGGTTATGTGATTATATGTTTATATATTTTGTGTTTTCTTTTATGCATTTTTGTGTTTTTGTATACTCTGGATATTCGTTATCCAAATCCTCGTAGAATCTTTCATATCTTCATATGAGGGGTTCGTAATAGGATATTCAAAAAGGTACTACCTTAAATCCTTAATGGGCTTCTATGTAATAGTTAAGACCCTTGGATTATATAGTACCACTCCATGATTCATAAGAGACCCTTTTAGTGGTCTAGTCAAAGAGATTGATTCACAATCTGGTTAAAGAACGACATCTAGTGATGTAGCTGAACAGACTCCTTGATAGTCTATTTAGATCATTTATTGATTTAATTAAAAGGACTCTATGGCGGTCTAGTCACACTCATCACAGGATTGTTCATTTGGTTTTACCCTACACATTATAAAATAGACTGTGTGAACTGTGCAAGGAATTGTCTAATTATGGACGCGTACATAATTATGAAATTTAGTGCACAGAAACCCAGTAAGATTTATTATGTGTAAGAACCAATAGTGACAACAATAACAAAATGAGAACGATGTAATGGAGGTACGGTGGACGCACCAATGACGCTTCATATACTTGTATATAAGTGTCCCTCTTACATTGCAAGCATAATGTTATTAAGGTTACTAGAAGTTCAGAACCCTAACCAATGTTGTTCGATCTTTTCAACTTCATGTTTTAAACTCTCGCAAGTTTCCTCTGATTAAATTTCGGGACGAAATTTCCTAAAGTAGGGGAGACTGTGACACCTGGGTCACTGTGACCATCAAACAAATACCGAACCAATGAAATATTGTATTTCATACTTGGCATTTGTTTAAATATGTGTATCATTTGCACATATCAATTTTTATTCAATTTCAAACTCTAAATCGCTTTCTGGAAGGTTATACGCGCACCGAGGCGTAAATATAACCAGTTTAATGCAACAAACACTCCGGAATAGTGACATAGTATTAACATACCTTAAATAACCTTTACATAACTTAGAAATAAGTTTTGGAAGGTTTGATATGACAAAAACAAGTAATTCGCTTACAGGGACTAAACTTGACAAACTGCAAAAGTATGTCAATTTGAACTGTAACGAACATTCCGGAACATGACCATAAGTTAAACACACCTTAAATACCCTTTACATAGCTTAGAAATAGGCTTTGAGGGGTTCAGTGTGCTAAAATAAACTTTTGGGTCATTCAGGGACTAAAAGCGTCGAAAAGTGCACAAGTTTGCATTTTCGTGCATAACTTACGTTCTGAATACATCCGGACATCCAAAAATTTATGTAAGCACTAAAACATTTTATTTTAGTGTTTGGCATAAGAAAAATCCATTCGTCACGCCATTTGGATCGTTTTTCGCGCTTATGCGCATTCCGTCGTAATTAACCGAACAACGCAATCGTACGGCTAAACGAACCGACACCCGAGATATTTTTGAACACATTTTAAGTTCCCTATACTTTAACCTCATTTTATAGCTTTGAAATGGGGTTAACGGGGCTTAAACGTGTCAAAAAACGCATCGAAAACCAAGTTTTGAGGTTGCAGGGACTGAAACTGTAAATCTGCTAAACTAGGTCCGTAAGTAGGGGCCAGATGCAGCAAAACGTTTTTTTACAGCTGTTAACAGCCCTTAACACTCTCCAAAGGCCAAGTGCCAAGTGTCAAACTCTTATGGTGGATGGCAAATGAGTTACCACAACTTTCCAACAAGTGTACGGCTTAGATCGTGCCCCCTTTTCCAAGAAACGATCCTAACGGTGGACCATTTACTATAAATACCCACCTCCACCCTTCACTTTTCCTCACAATAATCTGATCTAATGTGCTCTAAGTTGAAACCTTTGTTTCATACCTGAGCTATTTTGATCTAGATTAGCATTCGGGGACCCTTCGTAAGTGTTCCTTCGCTCTTTTATTGTTTTTCGAGTCCGAAAGTCAAAACTTTGTTTGACTTTCTGCATTGGCCAGTTTATGGTCAATGCGAATTTCGTTTGAACTTCGCAACGTGAGCGTAATCACGATGGTTATAGTCCCTTGTGACTATGCCTACTGATTACCACGTTGTCTAGGGTCGTAAGGGTAAGCGATCTAATAAATCGCTTATACCTTCGAACCCGACCCATTTGGTCGATCATTAGGATCTGACCAAATACATTAGGTGACCATAGTAGGTTGGGAATAACCTTCCGAGGTTATACCTTATGGTCACGACGTTTAAGTAGTTGTATGATAGGTAGTTTATATTATGTAAATTACCAAAATACCCCTTTGATGCGAAAATTCATTTTAAACATATGTGACATAACTTTTGACATCTAAACTGATTAGGAAACAATATTAGACATAATAAGGCATATTTTACTTGTCATAGGACTAGTTAGGCGGTCCGAACGCGTTTTACGCGAACGACGCGTTAAAGTAGCATAAGCTACCTAAACGGGTCGTAATGGGTCCTAAGCACTTAGGTTAAGTTTCATTTAGTATGTAGGCTTTGTTAAACCATATTACATGAGTTCCTACACTCATTTGGTTTACAAACCCTCATACTACCCGATCTTCCGATTTAGGTCCGGTTTATTAACATAGTTACCCGTATTAGGTGCCGTTTGATTCCGTGATCTCTAGCATTGCTTGGTGGTTATCTTAGGACTTCTGAGCAATCTCAAGTGAGTACATAGACCCCTCTTTTACTGTTTTCAAACTGTTTTGGGGTGGAACACATGTGCCTACTTGTTACTTTCCTGCTATCCTGTTTTCACATCATATACTTGCTATGTTCATTAGTACATTTATAGTACATGATTTCAATACATTTCATGCTATGTATGTCCATTGTGTGCATACTTAGTACATCGTTTTACATTACATTTTATGCTATGTATGCCCATTGTGTGCCTACTTAGTACATTGTTTTACATCACATCACATCACCTGCTATGTATGTTCATTTGTTGCATACTTAGTACATTTTCATTTCATCACATGCTTACATTTTGGTATGACATTTGGTTCGTTTAAATGGGACAATACATTCATTAACATTAGCTACGCCGTTCGTTAGTAGGTAGTGGTACCATAGGAATTGACAACTCCCGTTCCTGAAATCCCGGGTTTGTAGGGATTGGAAGGAATGACCGAATTCGATATACATAACTTAGATAAACCTTTAGATTGTTTAAGGGTTTATCGCCACAGTCTCAAGGCTTGGATGTATGCATTTTCACAACACCGCATAAATGTTCATATTCAGTATACCATGCATTTCCACAAGACATAACATTGATTTAAACCATGTTTTACTTCAATATATTGTTTTGTGCATTTTTTACCAATGACTTAAAGGATATATTTATACATATATATATTCCACTTGCCATACATGACATTTTGACAAGGTTTACACAAAGACATTTGACATAGACATTTTGACATGATTTACATTTGATCATGCATTTCCACAAAACATAACTTTGATTTAAACCAAGTTTTACTTCAATACTTTGTTTTGTGCGTTTCACCTATGGTTTAGTCGATGCATTTCACTAGCCATACATATCATTTTAGTTACACATTACATGATTTACATTTGACACATAAACATTTTTACATTTGTTATACATTACATAATTTACATCTTGACATAAACACTATGACATATTATTCAATATATTTGGCAATTGGTTTAAACATAGACATCTTACATTGTTGGTTTGATTTGGGTAAGTGATTTAAGTAACGAGGCGTGTGTAATATGATACAAGCATGGTGGATACGCCGCTGGTACTTCCTATATATAAGTGATTGTATGGTATTACATATCGTGGCGTTATTTGAATCATTTCAATTTGGACATATAACATTTTATACAAATAACATATTTTTCACAATACAGTGTTTTACAAACAACTTAATTTATACAAACTCATTTCACATGGTTATTCGCTTAACCATGTATTATTCTTTTATACATATATATCATTTGATTTATTTATCGTTTTTCAAATGATTTACAAAACAAAACAATTAACAAGGTTCATGACTAAACTTTATTAAACCTTTTCTTAAACTTAAGTCATGAATCTCATTTTCACAAAACCTATGTACTCGCCGGCATTTTTATGCTGACGTACCTATTTTCACATGTGTTTCAGGAAATGAAGCATAGGATTGATCAAGATACACTTAGGCGGACTTGGGCCTTAGCGACAATAAAAGATGCAAGACTAGTTATTTATGTTATATTGCTTTGATTGTCAAGACATTGTAACTATTTTATTCAATCAAACAATACTTAAATTTCCATGTGTTATGAAACAATGATTCTGTTACAACACTCCCCGATGTTTCCGCCACGTTTTGTTGTTTTACGTGGTCGGGGTGTGACACTTGTCACATCCCCAAAATCCACACGCGGAGTATCACCGCTTGGAGGCGTGACGTGACCAGGATCGAGCCACCAATAACATTGGACAACATAATTAAGTAAATAAAACCAACCACAATACAATTGGTGACCAAAAGCTAGTGAATCAAGTTTAATTTAAACAGCCGAAGCATAAGACATGGAACCAAAACATAAGTTCATAAAGTTTAAGTGTTCAGAACGGGACATAACAGTCCATATCCCACAACGACCTCCTCCTCGCGCAAGCTCCATAAGCATCTAACGACCTGTAAGGCATGTAACAACGAATCAACAACAAAGTTGAGCGAGTTCACAGTAGGTGTTCGTTATAAAGTAGTTTTTCAAGAGCTATGAGTTTATTTGCAACTGCAGGTTAAATCAACTTTCCTTATTTTCCAAACCATAAACGGTGGGGGCTACCCATGTTGTAAACCACTAGACTAGATGTATATATATGTGTCCTTCCCAATCCGAGGACAGAGGTACATGTTAAATACGTAGGTTTAGCGCTGGTACCCTTCCCAACCCGAGGACAGTGGTATGTACTGAATACGTTAGCGCTGGTGCCCTTCCCAATCCGAGGACAGTGGTACGTAGTGAATACGTAGGTTTAGCGCTGGTGCCCTTCCCAATCCGAGGACAGTGGTACGTAGTGAATACGTAGGTTTAGCGCTGGCGTCCTTCCCAATCCGAGGACGGAGGTAAGTAGTCTAGTAGTGGTGAAAGTACAAGTTCCGTCTCAGCTATTTAATCCCATTCCCAACCACCGGGAATCCCATGCCTTAGTAGGGGTGTGAACTCACCTTTGGTTGCTCGGTTTGACTCTCAAAAATAGCTAACAGTCAAGGTCAGTCAATCACGTCCTAATATGATTACCAGTTAGTCATTTAGTGGTTTCAAATAGAGCACAAAGTTCCTACACGCATCTATCACATAACATGCATCACTTTAACGGTCCATGCCCATATAAACTTCCCATCCATTCCCGTTCATAAGCAAACATACGACATTGCACATAACACTTTTTTTGACATATAACATGTTAGATTATTCTCAGATAACCTTCCCGACATTTAGACACACAATTTACTACTCATGTCGTTTCAGCTTTAATATCCAAAACTGGGCTATTTTCGGGCATTTTAATAAAATAGTTAACTTACTCCAAAAATTCCCAAATTTTTATAGAGTGTTTTAAACAATCCAAATATTATTTTGTAAAAATCTCGGGATCCAAATCATCACCAATATTTTATAAAAAATCATTTTCTGGACTGCAATCAGATTCATCACTTTCTGACTGTAGTCCACGGAATAATTCATTTAAAATCCGCCGTAAGTCCGATTGATGAAATTCCAGTAGGAGAATTACTACGACATCAGTGTCCATCTACAGTACAAATTTCGTGACTTAATTTTACACAGATTTCAAGTTATGATGAAAAAATTACACATATTTTCAGCAGTAAAAATGTAGCTTTAGCTGCTGTTACAAAATGCCCTGTTAAAATAGCAAACGATGTCCAAAAATTATGATTCTAGTGCCATTAGAACCGTATTTCATAATGACACGTTATAGATTCATGAAAATCAGTTTTTCGTTAAGTTATGATCTGGTTACAGCCAACTGAAGTTGGCTGTAAACACCAACCAGCTTCCTGTTTTCAGCTCTTAATTTTCTAACGCGTGCTCGATTAATTCCGTTAACATGTTTAGCGAACAACGACATTTAACATCAATATTAACAAGTAGATCATCAAGTATTCAACAATATAATCAAAACAACATCATATTACAACATTTCATCTTCATGTTTCATCCATATGTAAACTTTATGTAGCTTCATGTTTATGTTTTTAGTTCTTGTTCTTTTAGTGTTTTGAACATTCATATCATCCTACAACTTTAACCATAAAAACAAATGTACAATAGTTTGACAAGAACTTACTACTAGCACAATGGCTAGGGTAGATCTAGTGAAGAAGATTATGAGAAATGATGATGAAAAAGCAAGAACAAATTCCTTTTGAAGCTCCACAAGTTGCAAGCTTCCTTGTATCACCTTAAGGTCTTGAATGAAACTTGAATAATGGATGAAGATGGTGGTTTAGTGGTGGTGATGGGGGCGGTTGTGGGGAGCCAAGAAGAGGGAGAGAGAGTGAGGAGAGAGGGTAAAGATTATGCAATGATATGAGGTGATGTTTGTAAGGTGCACTCCATACATATAAAGATCTTACTAATATTTTGTCTAACATATCAAGTAAACAATCAAATAATATCTAATAAAATATAGGAAGAGATCTTAGGAAGTATGGTGTGGATTTGTGGGTCCTCTTGGGACCAATTCGGTTAGGGGGGGGGGGTTGGATGTAAAATTTGCAACTAAATGGTAATCATAAGTTAGAATTCAAGTATGCACTCATATATGTTATTTATTTGATATTTAGTGGGTGTTATGGTAAACGGGGATCATGACTAGTAAAAAATAAATAAACAATGTGTTTGACAAATATTTGGTGTTCCGGGTAAGGTCCGGTTGTTCGGTCAGATACTGTTCCGTTAAAGTGTTTAATGATTCCGTAAAGTGTCTTTTATATATATTTTTGTAACACAATTTATTCCTAACACTTAGGAAAATATTCAGGACCATTTAGTCAAGTTTCTGCACAATCATTAAGCACAATATAATATTAATCAATCGTACGAATACATGTAATTACAAGGGTTGTCACATTCTCCCCCTGTTAAGAAAATTTCGTCCCGAAATTTAGCGCGTGGTGACTAAGGAAGCTAGTTAAGTTACGTGGTTTACTGATTTTTCCTGGGGTGTCACATCATCCCCCCGTTGGTTTGGAATTTCGTCCCGAAATTCTGCAGTAGCTTCAGCCTCAGTAGTGGTTGCACTTTTCTTAAACAACTGGGGGTACTTGAGTTTCATTTGGTCTTCTCGTTCCCAGGTATACTCTGGGCCACGACGGGAATCCCAATGAACTCGGACAAGAGGTATCCTGGTACGCTTGAGAACCTTAACATCTCAATAATTAATTTCTACTGGTTCCTCGACGAATCGCAGCAGATCGTCGATAGTGAGCTCCTTGAGAGGAACTATGAGGGTCTCATCTGACAGACACTTCTTCAGATTCGACACATGGAAAACATTGTGAACTCCGCTGAGTTCTTCAGGTAGATTCAACTTGTAAGCGACTTTGCCAATTTTCTCAATGATTTCGAACGGTCTGACGTAACGCGGATTGAGTTTGCCTCGTCTGCCAAAACGAACTACACCTTTCCAAGGTGAGACTTTAAGTAGCACTCGATCCCCAACCTGGAACTCGAGTGGTTTTCGTTGCTTATCAGCGTAGCTTTTCTCACGGTCGCGAGCTGCCGCCATTCGTTAACGTATCTGAGCAATCCTCTCAGTCGTGTCTACCACAAGTTCTGGGGCTGTGATTTGGCTGTCACCAATTCTGCCCAACAAAGAGGTGACCGGCATTTACGTCCGTACAATGCCTCAAACGGAGCGGCCTGGATGCTGGTGTGGTAACTGTTCTTATACGAAAACTCCACTAACGGGAGGTGCTTTTCCCAGCCCTTACCAAAATCGATTACACATGCCCTAAGCATGTCTTCAAGGGTTTGGATGGTGCGTTCAGATTGCCCATCCGTCTGGGGATGATATGCCGTGCTCATGTCTAATCGAGAACCAAAGGACTTGTGCACAGCTTGCCACAGTTCGGATGTAAAACGTGGGTCATGATCAGAGATGATGGAGGTTGGCACTCCGTGCCTCGATACTACTTCCTTTAGGTAGATGTCTGCTAGAGTAGAAAACTTATCCGTTTCCTTGCTAGCCAGAAAATGTGCAGACTTAGTTAGTCGATCCACGATCACCCAAATGGTATCATTTCCGTGTTGAGATCTAGGCAGGCCAGTAATGAAATCCATGGAAATTTGCTCCCATTTCCATTTCGGGATCTCTGGTTGTTGTAGTAGGCCTGATGGTTTCTGATATTCAATCTTGACTCTCGCACAAGTCAAACATTTGCTAACGTAGGTTGCTATGTTGGTTTTCATACCAGGCCACCAATACGTAGTCTTGAGATCGTGGTACATCTTATCCGAACCAGGATGTACCGAATAACGTGACTTGTGCGCTTCATCCATCACAAGCTCGCGTAAGTTTCCGTAAAGTGGAACCCAGATGCGCCCTATTACGTAGTAAGCGCCGTCTTCCTTTTATTTTAGCCGCTACCTCGATCCTCGTAAGGACTCAGCCCTGATGTTCTTTGCTTTCAACGCCTCAACCTGAGCATCTCGTATTTGAGCGGGAAGGCTAGACTAAATGGTAAGCTGTAATGCACGTACGCGCTTAGGTATAGTATCCTTTCGACTGAGGGCGTCAGCCACAACATTGGCCTTGCCCGGATGATACTTGATCACACATTCGTAATCATTCAAGAGCTCGACCCATCGGCGTTGTCTCATGTTTAACTGTTTTTGCTTGAAGATATGATCGAGACTCCTGTGATCGGTGTAAATGGTGCACTTGGTACCGTAAAGGTAATGTCTCCATATCTTAAGTTCGAAGACAACTGCTCCCAATTCCAAATCGTGCGTCGTGTAGTTCCTTTTGTTAACCTTAAGTTGGCGTGATGCGTAGGCAATGACCTTGTCACGTTGCATCAACACGCAACCAAGTCCTTGGATGGAAGCGTCGCAATAAACCACAAAATCATCTGTGCCCTCCGGTAATGAGAGGATAGGCGTGCTACAAAGTCTATCCTTTAAGTGCTGAAAAGCAGATTCCTGTGCATCACCCCAATGATAGGTGACACCCTTCTGAGTTAGTGAAGTAAGAGGTTGCGCAATCTTAGAGAAATCCTTGATAAACCTTCTGTAGTAGCCCACCAAACCCAAGAATTGGCGGATTTCTGTTGGTGTACGGGGTGCAGGCCAGTTCTTGATCGAGTCAACCTTGGATGGATCAACATGAATCCCATCCTTGTTTACTACGTGGCCTAGAAAGTGGACTTCACGAAGCCGTAAGTCACATTTCGAAAATTTAGCAACCAGCTGCTCTACTCGGAGAAGTTCCAAGATAAGTCATAGATGATGCTCGTGTTCCTCCTGGCTCTTAGAGTAGATCAGGATGTCGTCGACGAAAACGATAACGAACTTATCCAGGTAGGGTTTGCACACTCGGTTCATGAGGTCCATGAAGACCGCAGGTGCATTTGTCAATCCGAAAGGCATAACCAGGAACTCGTAATGCCCATAACGAGTCCTGAATGCTGTTTTAGAGATATCCTCGTCTCAGACTCTCAGTTGATGGTAGTCTGACCTCAGGTCTATTTTGGAATAGAAACTCGACCCTTGCAACTGGTCGAATAAGTCATCAATGCGTTGAAGGGGATAACGATTCTTCACGGTCACCTTGCTGAGTTCGCGGTAGTCAATACACATTCTGAAGGTACCGTCTTTCTTCTTCACAAATAACACTGGGGCTCCCCAAGGCGAAGAGCTAGGACGTATGAAACCATTTTCCAAGAGTTCTTGTAGTTGCGTGGACAGTTCTTCAAGTTCTGATGGAGCTAGACGATAAGGTGCTCGAGCTATGGGTGCTGCTCCAGGAGCTAGCTCGATCTGAAACTCGACTTGCCGATGAGGCGGAAGACCAGGTAATTCCTCGGGGAATACCTCAGGAAAGTCGCGCACAATAGGAATGTCTTCAATCTTCCTTTCTTCCGAGGATGTATCAGAAACGAGGGCTAGGTTAGCAGTGTGGCCCTTTCGCAAACACTTCTGGGCCTTAAGGAAAGAGATAATGCCTACGACAGCACCACTCTTATCGCCATGAATCACGAGGAGTTCTTCACCAGAGCAAGGAATACGGACGATTTTCTCCTTGCAAATAATCTCCGCTTGATGTTGAGATAGCCAATCCATCCCAATAACGACGTCGAAACTACCAAGAACGATAGGAAGAAGATCGATAGAGAAGGTCTGACCAACTAAGACGAGGTTACAACCCTTAACTATGTGCGTGGCCTCGAGACTTTTACCGTTTGCTAGCTCTACCGTGTGTTTGGTGATCAAAAGTGTTAGGGTGCGCTTAAGCATTTGACTAACTTTTAAGGACACATAACTAGTATCGGCACCCGAATCGAATAAAACAGTAACAAAGAAATCATCTAGAAGAAACTTACCCATCACAACATTGGGATCGTTCCTTGCATCACCCTGACCTAGCACGAAAACACGTCCCCTGGCACCATTGCCATTATTGTTACCCCCGTTGTTGCCTCCATTGTTGCCTCCATTGTTGTTCCCGTTTCCTTGGTTGTTGTTCTGATTCTGATTCAGCTGTGGACAGTGTCTCTTGAAGTGACCCTCAGCACCGCACTGGAAGCATCCCTTATTACCCTGCTGGTGTTGATGTTGGTTCTGGGGAGCTTGTGGCTGCTGTTGTCGATTCTGATTCGCAGGATGCGAGCTCCTGCAATCTTTGGCTTCATGTCCAGGCTTGTTACATCTCTGACAACGACCATTGTTGCACGCCCCGCTATGGTGCAAATTACATCGATTGCACTTAGGGTGATTTCCCCTGTATCCACCCTGACCTTGATTCCCAGAAGAATGCTGATTGGGGCTCCTGTACTCATCAGTCTTTCGCTGCTGGGACTGAACTGAAGTAGAACCCTTGCTTGAATTTCCATCCCACTTGCGCTTGTTATCACTGGGAGCATCAGTAATAGTAGTGCTAATACGCTTGGGCAGCTTGTTCTGCTCAACTGCCTGATCAGTGAGAAGATGAGCAAACTTGATGATTTGCTGAATGGTACCTAGGTTAGCTGAAGTCACGTGACTCTGAATTTCTGGTACAAGACCCTTGAGGTACAACTCAATACGTTTGATGGGAGGGTCCACCATAGTAGGACACAAGATGGCCAGCTCGTTTGACCTCTTCGTATACGCCTCAATCTCAGACCCCGTCATCTTCAGATTGAAAAACTCCACCTCTAGCTTGTGGATGTCATCACGACTACAGTACTCTTCCTTGATCAATTCCTTGAAATCGTTCCATGGGGTGGCATTAGCAGCAACCAACCCCAGCATCTGAACCTGAGCGTTCCACCACGTGAGCGCTACACCTTCAAGAGTACCAGTAGCATACTTCACTCTACGAGCCTCGGGGCATTCGCACATCTCAAAAACAGACTCGAGCTTCTCAAACCAGTGGAGGAGGCCTACAGCTCCTTCAGTGCCACTGAAAGTAGTAGGTCGGCAATCCATAAAAGTTTTGAAAGTACACGCTGGAGGCTGAGCAGGTTGACCTCCTGCCTGAGCGGCTGCGAGCGCTGCAGCAACTTGCTCATTGATTAAAGTCGTCAGCTGTGCTTGAGTTAGGTTGATACGTCCACTCATGCTCTTCACAATAAAGAGAGCATGGCTGAGAAAAGTGTCGTGACAATGCGTAAGTGTGGAGTGACAGAAGAGAGTAAACACACAATGAGTGTCTAACAATAGTTGCTACATTTTTCCAAGCATACCATGAACAATGTACTACGTAACTAACAGGTATGTAATATATAAACACAAACCATATCACCTAGAATGTTGAGTCTTGCACGTGGAGCGAAGCGTCGTTGTGGATCGTTGAGCACTGTACAGGTTATAGTCTGGTTTTGTCAAAAAGCTTTTCCCTTTTTAAAACCAAGTTCACTATAACCAATGGCTTTGATACCAATCTGTCACACCCCCAAAATCCACACGCGGAGTATCACCGCTTGGAGGCGTGACGTGACCAGGATCGAGCCACCAATTACATTGGACAACATAATTAAGTAAATAAAACCAACCACAATACAATTGGTGACCAAAAGCTAGTTAATCAAGTTTAATTTAAACAGCAGAAGCATAAGACATGGAACCAAAACATAAGTTCAATAAGTTCATAAAGTTTAAGTGTTCAGAACGGGACATAATAGTCCATATCCCACAACGACCTCCTCCTCGCGCAAGCTCCATAAGCATCTAACGACCTGTAAGGCATGTAACAACGAATCAACAACAAAGTTGAGTGAGTTCACAGTAGGTGTTCGTTATAAAGTAGTTTTTCAAGAGCTATGAGATTATTTGCAACTGCATGTTAAATCAATTTCCTTATTTTCCAAACCATAAACGGTGGGGGCTACCCCATGTTGTAAACCACTAGACTAGATGTATATATATGTGTCCTTCCCAATCTGAGGACAGAGGTACATGTTAAATACGTAGGTTTAGCGCTGGTGCCCTTCCCAATCCGAGGACAGTGGTACGTAGTGAATACGTAGGTTTAGCGCTGGTGCCCTTCCCAATCCGAGGACAGTGGTACGTAGTGAATACGTAGGTTTAGCGCTGGCGTCCTTCCCAATCCGAGGACGGAGGTAAGTAGTCTAGTAGTGGTGAAAGTACAAGTTCCGTCTCAGCTATTTAATCCCATTCCCAACCACCGGGAATTCCATGCTTTAGTAGGGGTGTGAACTCACCTTTGGTTGCTCGGTTTGACTCTCAAAAATAGCTAACAGTCAAGGTCGGTCAATCACGTCCTAATATGATTACCAGTTAGTCATTTAGTGGTTTCAAATAGAGCACAAAGTTCCTACACGCATCTATCACATAACATGCATCACTTTAACTGTTCATGCCCATATAAACTTCCCATCCATTCCCGTTCATAAGCAAACATACGACATTGCACATAACACTTTTTTTGACATATAACATGTTAGATTATTCTCAGATAACCTTCCCGACATTTAGACACACAATTTACTACTCATGTCGTTTCAGCTTTAATATCCAAAACTGGGCTATTTTCGGGCATTTTAATAAAATAGTTAACTTACTCCAAAAATTACTAAATTTTTATAAAGTGTTTTAAACAATCCAAATATTATTGTGTAAAAATCTCGGGATCCAAATCATCACCAATATTTTATAAAAAATCATTTTCTGGACTGCAATCAGATTCATCACTTTCTGACTGCAGCCCACGGAATAATTCATTTAAAATCCGTCGTAAGTCCGATTGATGAAATTCCAGTGGGAGAATTACTACGACATCAGTGTCCATCTGCAGTACAAATTTCGTGACTTAATTTTACACATATTTCAAGTTATGATGAAAAACATAACACATATTTTCAGCAGTAAAAACGCAGCTTTAGCTGCTGTTACAAAACGCCCCTTTAAAATAGCAAACGAAGTCCAAAAATTATGATTCCAGTGCCATTAGAACCGTATTTCATAATGACACGTTATAGATTCTTGAAAATCAGTTTTTCGTTAAGTTATGATCTGGTTATAGCCAACTGAAGTTGGCTGTAAACACCAACCAGCTTCCTGTTTTCAGCTCTTAATTTTCTAACACGTGTTCGATTAATTCCGTTAACATGTTTAGCGAACAGCAATGACATTTAAGTCGAGTCATACCCAAATACAAGCTAGACAAACACTTAGAATATTTATTTGTGATATGATCAAACAAATAAATATTAACACTTAGAATATTTAGAAATTGGTTTTCTAAATAATTGCACTTGACAAACCAATAAATTATATGGATAATTTATTTTGAGAGAATATTTTATCTTGTTATTTAATGGGTTAAATAACATGATAAAAAGTTATATAAGTCTTATAACATATAATGTAATATTTTATAAAAGTTATAAAATTAAACAAGACTTAAATTAATTTTATAAAAGAAATTGATTTTTTATATAATAAAAGCTAGGCCGCCACCCCCCCCCCCATGCTCTTACCAAGATTGTTGGTCCAATAATATGTCATGCATTTGCATGTATCTTGATTGGGTGTTCTTCCCTAAAAGCTTTGGCCAATCACATTACATGCAAATGCATGTGTTAGATGCATCTTGATTGGGCATGTTGGGTGGCCAAGATTCTCTCATTTTTATAACCATTTTGTATGACAAAATGGTGTAGAAGACTTGTATGAACTTGAGAAGGATTAGAGAAAACACTCTCTAAAAATCGACCATATGATGTATGATCATGAGTTTTCAAGTTTGTAATTCAAGTGCTTAGAACTCTCATATTTCCTAGTATAATTTTCGGCCAAGGGTTGGTTTCAAGAGGGAGTTGATCAAGTGAGTTGCAAGTGTTCAAATCCTAGCTAAACACAAGTGTTTGTTGGAAGGCTTGGGGTATACAAGCTTGAGGTCTTTTACACTTGAAGGCAACCATTCAAGAAGTATCATCTTCTTCATATCCGTTGCTCCTAGGAAGGTAGTATTCTAAACACTCTATGGTTGTGTTTTAATGTTTGATAGCATGCATATTCGTATATGGATCCGGGATTGGGTTTTACATATAAAATGGGTTTTATATCTTGTAAGTAACATGTTTTAAATAATAATTTTCCGCTGCGTTTTTATTTTATATGGATAAAATACTTTGATAAACATGTGAAAAACCCAACAATTACAACATTTCATCTTCATGTTTCATCCATATGTAAACTTTATGTAGCTTCATGTTTATGTTTTTAGTTCTTGTTCTTTTAGTGTTTTGAACATTCATATCATCCTACAACTTTAACCATAAAAACAAATGTACAAGAGTTTGACAAGAACTTACTACTAGCACAATGGCTAGGGTAGATTCTAGTGAAGAAGATGATGACAAATGATGATGAAAAAGCAAGAACAAAGTCCTTTTGAAGCTCCACAAGTTGCAAGCTTCCTTGTATCACCTTAAGGTCTTGAATGAAACTTGAATAATGGATGAAGATGGTGGTTTAGGGGTGGTGATGGGGGCGGTTGTGGGGAGCCGAGAAGAGGGAGAGAGAGTGAGTGAGTGAGGAGAGAGGGTAAAGATTATGCAAAGATATGAGGTGATGTTTGTAAGGTGCACTCCATACATATAAAGATCTTACTAATATTTTGTCTAACATATCAAGTAAACAATCAAATAATATCTAATAAAATATAGGAAGAGATCTTAGGAAGTATGGTGTGGATTTGTGGGTCCTCTTGGGACCGATTCGGTTAGGGGGGGGGGGGATTGGATGTAAAATTTGCAACTAAATGGTAATCATAAGTTAGAATTCAAGTATGCACTCATATATGTTATTTATTTGATATTTAGTGGGTGTTATGGTAAACGGGGATCATGACTAGTCAAAAATAAATAAACAATGTGTTTGACAAATATTTGGTGTCCCGGGTAATGTCCGGTTGTTCGGTTAGATACTGTTCCGTTAAAGTGTTTAATTATTCCGTAAAGTGTCTTTTATATATATTTTTGTAACACAATTTATTCCTAACACTTAGGAAAATATTCAGGACCTGTTAGTCAAGTTTCTGCAAAATCATTAAGCACAATATAATATTAATCAATCGTACGAATACATGTAATTACGAGGGTTGTCACATTCTCCCCCTGTTAAGAAAATTTCGTCCCGAAATTTAGCGCGTGGCTACTGAGGAAGCTAGTTAAGTTGCGTGGTTTACTGGTTTTTCCTGGGGTGTCACACTACTTCAAAGGAAAGCGTGGATTGAGGCAAGGAGACCCGATGTCTCCTTATTTATTTACATTGGTCATGGAGGTCCTTACATTGATTCTTCAAAAACAGGTGTCCATTTCGAATCAGTTCGGATTTCATCATCAATGTGAAAAGCAACGCATAATTAATCTTTGTTTTGCAGATGATCTATTTTTGTTTGCTCGGGGTGATCATAATTCAGCGAAAGTTATTCTTGATGCGTTGAATTCTTTTAAGAGCATGTCGGGCCTTGTTCCTAGTATGAATAAGAGTATGGTCTTCTTTGGGTATGTGTCAAACGCAGTCAAGGAGAGGATCAGGAGTATCATTCTGTTTGAGGAGGGCGTTTTGCCTGTTAGGTATTTGGGGGTTCCTCTTATCTCGACTCGTCTTCTATATAGTGATTGTAGGAGATTGGTTGAAAACATGGAAAATCGGATCACTGACTGGAAGAGCAAGTGCTTGTCGTTTGCTGGAAGGCTTCAATTAGTCCGTTTAGTTCTCTCGTCCATGCACATTTATTGGGCTTCGGTTTTCATATTACCAAAGAGGATTATTCATGAGCTTGAACAGAAAATGAAGAGGTTTCTTTGGGCTCAAGGTAACGATATAAAAGGGTAAATCTAAAGTTAACTGGGAAAGGGTTTGTAAACCGCATAGAGAAGGGGGTTTGGGGATTCGTCGTATCTCGGATATGAATAATGCTCTTATAACAACTCATGTTTGGAGTCTTCTTACACTTCATGAGTCTTTTTGGGTGAAATGGATACATTCCTATCGCATCCGGGGTAGAAGCTTTTGGGACCTGCCGCTCAGACAAAATGCAACATGGAGTTGGAGAAAGTTGCTAAACATTAGGCCGGTAATTCAACAACACTGTTGGACCAAGTTGGGTAATGGTACTACAACGTCAGTTTGGTTTGATAGATGGGATGACATATGTCCGTTGAGCTCTTTTATTACGCCAAGGGTGATAGCGAATACGGGTTACTCGTTACATACAAAAGTAGTTGATATAAATGATAATGGTATGTGGGAATGGCCTAACGATTGGACGGATCGGTACCCGAACCTTCAGACCATGTCAAACTTTGTTTTGAATCCAACGGTCCCGGATAGACTTTTTTGGCGAACCAGAATTGGTAGAGAGGTTGATTTTAGTGCATCTGCGGTTTGGGATGATATTCGAGTGGTGCGTGATGAGGTTCCATGGACGGGTATGGTATGGTTTTCTCAATCTATTCCTCGCCATTCGTTCTTCATGTGGTTACTGGTAAACAAGAAGTTAAAAACTCAAGATGTTATTAGATCATGGTGCGTGTCGGGTAATGCTAATTTCAATCTTCTTTGTTGTTCGTTGTGTACGACTGGCCCGGATTCCCACGAGCACCTGTTTTTCGAGTGCCAATATGCATCGCAGGTTTGGAGTGGTATTAAAGAGAAAGCTGGTATGGATACGGTTCAGAACTCTTGGGATAGTATCTATGATCATCTTGAACGGTATGCTAAGTCAACGTCTGCTCGTCACATTATTGGGAAGCTTGTGGTTAGTGCTGCGGCGTATTTTGTGTGGCAGGAGAGGAACCAACGACTTTTCTCATTAAGGAAAAGGAGTGCAACCAAGCTTATTGAGGTGATTTTAGCGACTGTTCGGATGAAACTGCAATCTATGCGATTCAAGAGGACCAATCATATTCATGGGATTCTTCAGGAATGGAGCTTGCCTCGCGGGTTGCTGATGGAAGATGATGACTGTGGTTAAGTTCAGTTAGTTTGTTGTTTTTGCTGTTTGCTAGTTTCTTGGTGTACTTTGTTTGTCGTTTGCTTTTTGCTTGTAAACTCTATGTATGGTATGCCATGCTAGAGAACTGTGGATTATGTTCAGTCCATACTTGGTTTGTTTTGGTTGATTTATAAAAATTCACCGGGGTAACCCTTTACCCCCAAAAAAATACGTATAAGAATGAAAGAATACTTACAAAAGGTCCAAGAATGGAAGTTTGACCCAATTATTCTCAGGTATGAAGTGTAAGCACCTCAACTTAGAGAACCATCAGATCAAATGTGGGTTTTGCAATGAAGTGGGTTGGGGTATTTATAGTTTTCGGAGAGCCATTAAGATCGTTCCTCGAGAAACGTGCTTTGATCTCATCCGTACACATCATGCCCACTGATTTGTGAAACCATGGGCACCCAAAATAGCCCCTAGTATTGCCCAAAACCATTTGCAAGAATCTGGAACAGCTGGATCTTTGCTGGAAACACTTTTTGCTGAACTGGGAGGGGCTTACGGACCGTAAGCAACTCCATACAGGCCGTAAGGACCCTATGTGCTGGCAGTAAGTTTCAGTTATTGGCAGAACAAGCCCCTGAGTCTCTGAACTTGATTTTTGATGTGTTTTAACACGTTTAAGCCCTGTTAACCTCATTTTAAGGCTCTAAAATGATGTTAAAGTATAAGGAACTCAAAACATGCTCAAAAATATCTCGGATGTCGGTTCGTTTAGCCGCACGGTTGCGTTATTCGGTTAATTACGACGGAAGTCGTAACGGACGCAAAAACGATCCAAATTACGCGACGAATGGATTTTTATCAAGCCAATCACTAAAACATAATATTTTAATGATTACATAAATTTTTGGATGTCCGGATGTATTCAGAACGTAAGATATGCGCGAAAATGCAAACTTATGCACTTTTTTACGCTTTTAGTCCCTGAATGACCAAAAAGTTTATTTTAGCACACCGAACTCCTCAAAGCCTATTTCTAAGCTATGTAAAGGATATTTAGGGTATGTTTAACTTATGATCATGTTCCGGAATGTCCGTTACAGTACGAATCGGCATACTTTCGCAGTTTGTCGAATTTAGTCCCTGTAAGCGAATAAACTTGAGTTCGGCACACCAAACCTTCCAAAACTTATTTCTAAGTTGTGTAAAGGTTATTTAAGGTATGTTAAGCCTATGTCACTCTTTCGAAGTGTTTGTTGCATTAAATGGTTATATTTACGCATCAGTGCGCGTATAACCTTCTAGAAAGCGATTTAGAGCCCGAAATTGAACAAGAATTGATATGTGCAAATGATACACATATTTATACAAATCCCAAGTATGAAATACAATATTTCATTGATTTGGTATTTGTTTGTTGGCCGTGGAGGCACAGGTGTCACAATCACGATGGTTATAATCCCGTGTGACTATACCTACTGATTACCACGTTGATTAGGTATAGTGACGAGTCGTAGTTTCAGCCAAAATGCGTATTCATGCGTATTTTGTAACCAAACTACTCTTGGCTATCAAAACACTTTGTTTTGATATCAAAACCTGTTTTCTAACTTAACTAAACATGTTTTAACATGTTTAGCTCGTCACTTTAAGTTTAGTGCTTGTATTGAGTCGTAAGTCAAGCGGTCTAAACAACCGCTTAGACTTTCGAACTCGATCTGTTTGGTCGATCATTAGGATCCGACCAAGCATGTTTTGTGACCATAGTTGTATAGGGAATAACCTTCCGAGGTTATACCTTATGGTCACTTCGTTTAAGTAGTTATATGATAGATAATTTATATGCCTTAGGTAAATGACCAAAATGCCTTTTTTACACATAAATTCATTTTAAGCATATGTAACCTAAATTTTTACATCTAAACTGATTAGGCAACACTATTAGACTTGTTAATGCATATAATACTTGTCATAGGACTAGTTAGGCGGTCCGAACGCGTTTTACGTGAACGACGCGTTAAAGTAGCGCAAGCTACCAAAACGGGTCATAATGGGTCATAAGCACTTAGGATAGGTTCCGTTTTAGGATGTAGGCTTTGTTTAACCATATTACATGAGTTCCTATACTCATTTGGTTTACGAAACCTCATTCTATCCGATCTTCTGATTTAGGTCCGGTTTATTTACTTAGTTACCTATATTAGGTGCCGTTTGATTCCGTGATCCCTCTAGTTTTGCTTGGTTGTTATTCAAGACTTCTAAGCATCCTCAAGTGAGTACATAGTCCCCTCTTTTACTGTTTTCAATTGTTTTGGGGTAAAACATGTGTACCTATTTGTTATGTTCATGATTTCAAAGTGTAAATTGATTATACATGTTAGTACTCATCTTTTGACAAACTAAATGATTATTTATGGTTTAAACACTAATTTTTCAAAAATTATAAAATTAATTGTTGGATTGTACTTATTTTATATGTTCACCAGATCGATTGGTAGTATGATATAGCGCTATAGGATTTGACACCCCATTCTTGTTGTAAGGAATGTTAGAAACTGATTTTTATCCAAATAGAGATTGCCTTTGTGGTATTTCTATAGTCTCTAAGGTGTATTTTGATACACTAAGGTTTGAATGAATTCCAAATCACATTTTTGTTGTATATTTTATTATACTCCCAAAGGTATAGTTTGATATGCTCTCATGTGTGATATTGTACAAAACAACATATATTTTGTTAGTTACTAAAACATAGTTTAATATGTTATTTACAAAACCAAAGCATAGTTTAATATGATAGTAATAAAACCAAAGTATACTTTTGATATATTACTGAAAACTATTATTTTGACAACTAAAGTATATTTAATATACTATCTGTTTAACTATTTTGGAACTGAAATATATTTTAATATATTACTTATTCGACTTTCTTAAAACCAAAGTATATTTTTATATATACTACAAACCTTTTTATCAAAACATTGTTTTACAAACAAACATATTTTATACAAACGCATTTTTACTTAATTATTTATTTATGCATCTTTCTTTTATATCATCTGATTTCTTATCACTTGTTATATGTTTTGTAAAGAAAACATTTTTAAGTTCATGACTACTTTTTGTTAAACATTCTTTTAAACTTATAAGTCATGAATCATGCATTAATAAAACCTATGTATCTCACAGGCATTTTTATGCTGAAGTAACTATTTTACACATGTTTCAGGTGCTGCTATTTGACGATTGTTGACGTATGATATACATAGGATGGACTCGTGCCTTAGCGACTTAAAACTTGAAAGACAATATTTGTATTTATCTGATTTGTAATAAAACAATGAGTTCAATAATGCAATAAAACAAAATTATTTAATCCATGGTTATGAAACAATGATTCTGTTACGACACTCCTCGACGTTTCCGCCACGATTTGTTGTTTTTCGTGGTCGGGGTGTGACAAAAAAGTTGACTGAATGACCTTGACCACTATTTATAGGCATGACCAAGTGTCGGATGGCCATCCGATCGAATTGTCATCCGATCCAAACACCTCTTTGGCTTTTGATGTTTTGACCTTTTGATTTTTTGACGATTTATCAAGTTTGGTCAGTTTTTGAAATCCACTTAAGTATCTAGGTCCAAGTTAATGACCCTAGTCACTTAATTTGTCTACCAAGTCCAAGTTAATGACCTTGGTTGACCCGAAACAAAACAACTGACATTTTGTTCAAATTTATTCAAACACTTTTTCTGAAAATATTACAAGTGTCAACTTAATGAACTTGTTTTGACTTTGAATTTTCAAACCTTTCAAGATTATACCACTCCCAACTCTGTTGTCCAGATCAGAAACTTCCTGCTCTGCTTCATGACTGAGAGTCTGAAGATCAGCTTTCCACCTTGGTTTGTCGAAAAACTAAAGCAGAAATGTAAAATCTTTTTGGGATTTTTAAGAAAGTTTAGACTAAAACAAAGTAAAATCTTTTTGAATTTAAATGCTAAACCGAAATGAAATGCTGTAAAGTAAACTATTTACAAACATATTTTTGGTGAGCGTGTTAGGGGATCATATCAGCTACCGACAAGTTACAAGTACCGTTGAGCTTGATTACACATTAAGTATTAAACAATTCACTTAGATTGCCGATATACTGATCCTTTTAAATTTTCACACAAATTTCAACTTATTCAGGATACGATTTAATGTCTTAAATGCTTAACTTATTCGCGTGTCCCACCTCAGAATATACTCTTGTATCCAGACTTCTATATTCAGTCTTACAGGTGAACGTACAAAAATGATATCTGTAAAGGGTAGTGCGAGGCCATGAGAGCTCAGGTTAGAACATCCGTTCAGACAAAGTGATGATGGCTCGACTTTCGGTGTGTCCCTCTTGGGGATCTTGTGGCACCTGGAGAAAATCCAGAGTCATCCTGATTTAACACCGTGCTATTTTGGATTGCTTATCAAATTTCAGGACGAAATTTCTTTCAAGTTGGGGATGATGTGACAACCCGAGATTTCAAGTTCTTCCATTTACATATCTCTTGTGTGGCAATCCTGTTTTGATAATTTATTTAAGTTATGAAATGTGTAACAGTTTGAAAGATTGATCTTAATGATTATGTAGTTATGCATTGTGTTTGTAAATGCATTAGTTATTTGTTTAATAAAAACCTTTTATGACAAAGCCACTGCCCGACGAAATATAGGACTTTCATCGCTAACTCTTAACGACGAAAGATGATCTTTCGTCACCCTTATGCTCGACGAAATATGTATTTCATCTGAGGGTGTCTTTCGCCGAAGGTGGGTTCTCGGCCCACAGCCCAGTATAGGCCCAACATGGTTTAATGATTAAAACAGTACATAACCGGGCATAAGCTTTTACGGCAAACCCTAGAACACCTTCTCTCTTGTGAGCGGCGACTACCTTGGGTTCACAAGGCTCTACATCTCGATCGGATTTATCATCTCGTTATCATCGGTTAGTATTCATAGTGTTAATCGTTGGTGTAATTGTGTGATAACTGTATGTGAAACTAGGGTTTGTCTATGACATAATGCTATTAGATGAATGAATGATTTTGGTGTTAATTCATGTTGATTCTAGTGGTTAGAAGCTTTGTGATGATAATTGTTTATACGAAATTCTGGGTTCGTATCCAACTGATGAGTTGCTAGATTGGTATAATGATTCATATGATAAACTACTAAGTCATGATTGGTATGATGAAAAGAAACTATTATATTATGAATGGGTTTGAATAGTTGATGATTGATCATGATAGGGTTCATATTCATGGCTAAAGGTATCGTTTGATTTGATTGATGAAACTGTCAAAGTGTTAGCAATAATTACGGCTGAAAATATGGGAACTGTAACTGTTTGTGAAGACAGCGACGAAAGGCTGATCCCATGAAAAACATGGCTGGCGAAACACCTGGTTTTTCGTGGACTGGATGTTGACGAAACACTAGGGTCTTTCATCATGTGTAACCTCGACGAAACATAGTCCTTCGTCGTTGAGTCTTTCGCCATAAGTATCCTCGACGAAAGATAGTCTTTCGTCGGGGGAGGGTCTTTCGCCGCAAGGCTTGGTGTTTCATGGAAATGCTGCATGACAGAACCTTTAAAATAGTAGAGTCTTATGTAGTTATGACATGTATGTGATTGAGTAACTGCTATATGAAATACGGTGATCTTTGCTGTGTATGCAAACTGTGGATATATGCGACTTGATTGATTATGGAACTGATTTCATTAGTAACCACGGTTGAGTTGGTTGATTAACTTGGAACCGGTAACTTAACAAACCGAGCAAACCAAGGTGAGTTCACTGCTCTTTTTCCAAGCATGCGTCCCGGGGAGGGACATCTGGTAATCGTTCCGGGGAGGAACGTCGGGTTATTGGGATGTTGGTTATTACACTCATTTCTATCATTAAGTCCCATCATATACCAATTGGTTGCCGGGGAGGCAACGGGGTATTCAGTTGATAGCGCTATTGTGACAACCCGAACTTTCAAGGTTTGTATCGTTTGGTCAGGTGATTTCCCGTTAGTTCTCTTTTCACGTTCTCTGCTATAGTGATTTCTAAACACTTATAAATTCCATAAACTTGTTTAACGAGTAACGTATTCGAGTATGCTTTTGCGAATAATGGGCTATCACACACTTTCACACACCTTAGTTCCCTATGTATTTCGGCCCACACTAGAAGTCTTAGATCCAATCTCCTAAAACCCGGCCCACCTAGAAGCCCAAATAACTTATAATAACAAAAAAGGGGTTCGACAGCCCACTTTCTGGTTGGATATATGTTGTGATTCCATGCATTCTTTTAATATTAACACAAGAAATAAACAAAGAAACCCTAGTGCTTTCCCCTTGAAGTCGACGAAACCCCACCCTCCCCTGTGAAACCTTCATAACCGGTATGTGTATATATAACTTTATTTGTGATTAGTTTATATGGTTACTTGTTACTCGCATAGGTATGATCAAGATATGATTTGTGTTGTACATGACTAGCCTTTGTGACATGATTGGTTTCTTTGGTAGATGAAATCTGATGCTAGTAATTTCATATAGACGGTTGGATTAATCTTGGTGCTTAAGTAATAAGGGATAATCTTGACACCTTGCTAGATGTTTAATGTTCATGAGATTTCGAATGGTATGTAATCAGATGTATATGATTTGGGTTGATTAGTTTCTTGATCTTAACTTACTGTCGATGATAATAGTGATGCAAGAATAATAACATAACTAAGTGCGGTCATAAAGTAACATTAGGGTAACATTTAGAGGTGTAAAACGGGTAAATGGGGCGGTGGTTTGGGCTTAGATTTAATGTATTGGGCCGGGTAGGGTGCTTGGTTGAACATGACAGGAGGTTTGGGTGTTAACTGTTTGGTTAGGTATGGTAGAATGGGCCGCGTAACACTTGAACGTAAACCTAGGTTGGGCCGAGAGATGTGTTGGGCAAGCCGCATGCTATGCGGGCTGGGCTTTAACAGGGATATCGTGCCGGTATTCCACTGGACCGGGCGGTGCCGATGTCGGGCCAAACTAGTAACTGTTTGGGCCGTTAACTCGGTTGGGTCACACTATAGTGTGATTACTGATTTAGTTAACATGAGTTTTGTAAAGTATGAATCTACTAACATGGATTTCATATAAATCAAACATTTACTATATGATGATAAGGTGTGTGATGATACGAATATTTGTGTTGCATGATGTTTGGTTATAACTTGCATGAACACATGAACGGGAACCGAACCACTTGACATGTGCTATGGGGTAACATGAACTTGTATTATGATTGATAGTAGGATTCGAACACTTGCCATGACTTGCGTTATGATATGTGTTTTGTTTATTTGAAATCTATGTGATAAATGCAAAGAACACATGCGTCACGTGTACACGAACTAATTTTTAATGGTAACCACACTAGGATTTGGTTGACCAACTTGGAACGGGTAACATAACATACCGAGCAATCGAAGGTGAGTTCATTTCTCTTGAGCATGCGTCCCGGTGGTTGGGACAGTCATTGGGCATCCTTGAGAGGGATGGGTTTGGGTAAATCAATTGGGTATTCCTGAGAGGAATACGTCTTGTGGTAAATCTGGAATGTTGGATAATATACTCGTCCTATCACCTTTAAAGTTCCTCCTTGTTGTTTGTTACCGGAGAGGTAACAAGGTATTAGTTGGTAGCGCTACTTAGGTTTGGCACCCTCACCCCGTACCAGAGAGGACGGGTGTGAACTAATGACCTAGTCATGACCAATGCTTTGATAGGAGCATTGGGGAAAGGGCAAAATAGACCAGGAGCCGTCTTGTTTCCGAGGTATTATCAACACTGAAATCAATGAACTGAACTAAACACTTGGTAACAAACGTTTTCACAAACTATGAACTCGCCAACTTTGTCTGATACACTTGTTGCATGCTCGCAGGTCCTTAGATGTCTTGGATTTGGAACTTGCTGTCTGGAGTAGCTGGAGTGGTCATGGGTCGACTGAAGGGATTTATGTGTTTGAACTATTGATATTATACATTGGTTTTGAAGCTGTTTAACTATGGTTTACTATTTGCTTCCGTTGAGTATGTTGGTTTTCATTTAAGCCCGTTGATGGTACTTTTCATTAATAATTGAGGATTTTTATTTTGAAACTTGTATGGGTTTAATGTAATTAGTGGCTCATTGTTGGTACGTCACACGCCTAACAGGGACATTCCCTAGGTGGTAATTTGGGGGTGTGACAGTTTGGTATCTGAGCCACTGGTTATAGTGAACTTGGTTTTAAAACGTTTTTATAAAACCAGACTATAACCGAACAGTTCTGAAAACGTGAATACGACCATGACACTCAGCTCCAGATTGCAAGGTTCGTCTCTCGTATACTCATTGTACTGCATAACTAGTGAACACTTACATATGATATTGCATGTGATTGCACGTTTAGCACAACAGTATGAATTCATGTATTACTTACATGTGTTATGTGACTGATAGGGTGGTATCTCCCTAAACATTCATGACTTACGTTTTGTGATGCTCTTTGTTTGCTACTCGAGTTTGAGGAACCATTTGACATGAGTTAGGAGGAACTGAGATGAGCATGCAAATCGCAATATTATTGTGGGTGCACACATAATAATAATGCGGGGTGCATGCGAGTCCCAGTGAGGCTTAACAAGTGAAAAAGGGGTTCCGTTCTGTTATTTGAATGATGTGAAACACAGTCTATAGGAGTCGTAGCAGTGATTGTCTCCTACTTGAACGTGATATTTTCACTCCTCTCTGAATCCTTACGAATCTCGATGCTATCGAGTATTAACTGAACACTCCTCTGAACGCCTAGCGAACTGTGTAGAATGTTAGGTGCTTGTACGAACATCCTTGAGTTGGATGTTGCAGTGTCGAATGATTGGTCGATACCTTCTCACTCCTTTTTCCATTGGTTGGAACTCTGTGTATTGACGCCTTAGATTTCGTGAGTGTGATCGTTTCTACAACACCATAGCAACGTACTGTGTATTACTCGACCAACTTGCAAGAATCAAGGGGCAAAAGGATAATCGTAGTATCTCACCGACTTCAGTATTAGAACGGCCTTAGTCCTGGCAACGAACACCAGCAAATTGGCTTCAATCGAACCCTTAACCATAGTAAGCGACTTATGGGAGTCAACACTTGCGAATCAATCGGGACGTAATCAATGACAATTGACTATAGGGTGGAAGGTGAAACTGCCCGCACCAGGAGTAGTGCCTTAGGACGTGACACGAAATGTGAAAGGATGGACCCTAATGGTGTAGGGTCGCAGGACTCCGTTTCGAGAAACGGCATTAGAAGCAACAGTCACGATGACATCAAGGTACTCGCAAGTCATGACTTTCGGTATGGAAATGATGGTGGCTTCAGCAAGGGATGGCAGATGTAAGTCAAGACGCCAACAACCCAGGGAACAATGACAGTTTTGGGAATTCTGGTGGCAGTAGCAACAACACTGGAAGTGGTACTCGTGGAAGGGCATTTAGGGCTGGCTTAGGCGACGCCAGGCGTAATAGCAATATGGTAGCTTGTATGAGTAGCTAATCGCTTCGTCCTTGTTCGGTTAAACTCTGATGCTTTTGGAACCAACCTGTTGCGAAATCGAGTGATGGCCAGACAATGGAAATCTCATATGTTCGCTGGAATGCAAACTCGACCTTGTGGGACAAGTGTTCGACATCGACCTTCCTTCTACTATTCCTGATAGTCTCGATGCAGCAGTTAGTGTGGATTGGTTATCCAGATATCGCGCAGATATACCCTATGAGGAGAAAAATTTTGCGTCGTTATTTGTTATAAAGCATCAGAGTGGTGCAAAGGTTAGCGCCATTTCAGCTATGAAGGCCCAGAAGTGTCTAGGGAGAGATTACCCAGCTACGTTAGCAACCGTTACTGATGTTAAGGCTAAGGAAAAGAGGATTGAGGATCCCCCAATTGTTCGTGATTCCTTTCGGTGTGCTACCCGGGGAGCTTTCAGGCTTACTTCTACAACTACTAGACAGATTCTCAGTTTGATCTCACGCCAAAAGCAGACCTGATTCTTCGTACTTCTTACCGTCTTGCACCAGGAGGGTTGCGGGAGTTGTCAAATCAACTACGGGGACTGTTGGACATGAGTTTTGTCGGGCCTAGTTTTCGCTTTGGGGAGCCCCAGTTATATCCGGAAAGATAAGTGGTATCGTTGGACATGTGTACTGATTAAGGTGACAGCTAAGAACCATTTGTCTCGACCATTGTATTGACAACCTGTTGACCAGTTGCTAGGGTTAAGCTCCCATTCGCGAATTAGCTAATGAACGAGCTCTCGTCAAAGGGAAGTCCCGGGGGGAAGGTGTTCCTAAAACGGCATATCGAACGCAATACGGCCATTGCGACTTCGTAGGACCTTTAGATTGATCAACACACTGGCAACTTTATGGATCACAGGAATCGACCGTGTTTATTATAGACGTTTTGAATCATTTCCAGGAGGAAGGAACACCCTAGGCGGCATTTGTACCTTATCTTAGAGCTACTGCACGCGAAGTCTGGTGAAGTTTAACTTCTGGATTCGGGAAGTACATTTTGAAACTGATCGACACCAAGGAATCCTTTGGGGATAAAGCAATTTCTTGGTTTCGCTAGAGACTATCGTAGATTCATCATGGGATTTTCGAGGATTGCGCGGCTTAAATCTCTTTAACACAGCAGGGCGCTGTGTATTCGCGGGAGACAAAACAGAAGAACGCCTTTTTAACTTTTGAAATACGATTCTACAATGCACTGAGCAACGTCTTTACCCAAGAGTACTGGTGATCTAGTGGTATACCAGGATGGTTTGAATCAAAATCCCAATTACACGCTAATGCGACACGAAAAGGTGATGACTTACGTAATGGAGTTACGAAGACGAACGACACGACACACAACTTGGGGTGGAAACCGGGGTCTTTGGAATTAAGTTTGAGGCATTACTTGGAAGGTGCCGGATGCACTACTTAGACCGATCACAAGGGCCTCCTGTGTACCCTGGTTTCGAAAGAGCTAAACAAGTGATGGCATCGCTAGAAGAAACTACTGAATGATCTCCACTGTGAAACCTAGATACATATGGACCTCGCAACACACCAGCGACTCTAACCTGTCTGATCGGATTCGCCCTGTTCAAACCAAAGCAATGAAGGAAGAAAATTTTCAAGTTGGATCCATGCGGGGCATGGAGGAACAACTTTAGCAAGACGGACGATATTCGCTACTGCATGTAATGATTATGGGTCTCACTATACGGCAACTGGACGGAACTTGTGTTGAGCAAAACTCACCGGCCTCGATATTCTAGTCGCCTGGGTTTGATGAGAGATATTAGGATCTATAAATCTCGTACTGGTGATCGGGCAGGAAGGCCCATCTGGTGATATAGGAGTATAATGTTTGACTTGTGGAAAAGTTAAGGTGGAGTATCAGCAACCAGAAACACCCATATGGAAATGAGAACAGACTACCGTGGATCTTGTCGCTAGTCTACTTACAACTCGAAACGGAAACTGGTATCACCTGGGTGATCGTTGATTGTCTCGCGTAACCAGCACACTTTATTGCAATCAAGGAAAATGACGAGTCGTCACAGCTTGGGAATGTTCCTTTGAGAGAGGCGGCTTCTAGGCACGGGGTGCCAACTCCTGTATCTCTGATTTTGATCTGTACCTGAATTATGACCGGCACTACATAACACTCTTGGCACACGTCTGGACATGAGCACTACTTATCGCCGTAGGGCAAACGGTCTGAGTAAATGAACTATCTTGACACTCGAAGGCATGTTGCGAGCATGTGTGTGATTGCCTTTAGCTGAATTCTACTGTAACAGTTACCATTCTAGAATTCAGGCAACTCTGCCTAAGGCATTGCATGGACAGTAACGCTAATCTCCTTGTGGAATTGAGATGGGTGACAACCTAATCGCAGGTCCAGGACTTGTGCTCGAAACTCTTGGGAAGATTGTTTGGATTGGAAATCGCTTGGTGGCAAAGCGAGACCGTCAGGAAAGCTGATAAGCGTAGGAAACCGTTAGAGTTCGCTGTAGGTGATCGTGTTATGTTGAAAGTTTCGCCGTGGAAGGGTGTTGTACGCTTTGGGAAGCGCGGTAAGCTTAATCCTCGTTACGTCGGGCCATTTAAAATCTTGGAGCGAATCGGTAAGGTGGCTTACAAACTTGAGTTACCTGTTGAATTACGTAATGTTCACGATGTCTTTCACGTTTCACAATTGAAGAAGTGTTTATCTGATGAAACACTGATTGTGCCGTTCCAAGAGCTGAACATTGACGACAAGTTGCAGTTTGTTGAGGAACCTATCGAGATTATGGATCGGGAGGTCAAGGTTCGTAAACATAATCGTATCCCGATTGTGAGAGTTCGTTAGAACTCAAGACGTGGACTGGAGTTCACGTGGGAGCGTGAGGATCAGATGAAGCTCAAGTACCCTCAACTTTTTCCTGTTGACCAATCTAATTCGGATACTACTGGTGAATTTCGGGACGAAATTCCTCTTCAAGTTGGGGATGATGTGGCACCCGAGGAAAACCTGCAGCAATTTTGATTTCTCACTTCACTCTTCTGTTCTTGTCAAATTTCAGGACGAAATTTCTTTCAAGTTGGGGATGATGTGACAACCCGAACTTTCAAGGTTTGTATCATTTGTCTGGTGATTTCTCGTTAGTTCTCTTTTCAAGTTCTCTGCTATAGTGATTTCTAAACGCTTATAAATTCTATAAACTTGTTTAACGAGTAACGTATTCGAGTATGCTTGTGCGAATAATGGGCTATCACACACTTTCACACACCTTAGTTCCCTATGCATTTCGGCCCACACTAGAAGTCTTAGATCCAATCTCCTAAAACCCGACCCACCTAGAAGCCCAAATAACTTATAATAACAAAAAGGGGGTTCGGCAGCCCACTTGCTCGGTTGGATATATGTTGTGATTCCATGCATTCTTTTAATATTAACACAAGAAATAAACAAAGAAACCCTAGTGCTTTCCCCTTGAAGCCGACGAAACCCCACCCTCCCCTGCAAAACCTTCATAACCGGTATGTGTATATATAACTTTATTTGTGATTAGTTTATATGGTTACTTGTTACTCGCATAGGTATGATCAAGATATGATTTGTGTTGTACATGACTAGCCTTTGTGACATGATTGGTTTCTTTGGTAGATGAAATCTGATGCTAGTAATTTAACATACACGGTTGGATTAATCTTGGTGCTTAAGTAATAAGGGATAATCTTGACACCTTGCTAGATGCTTAATGTTCATGAGATTTCGAATGGTATGTAATCAGATGTATATGATTTGGGTTGATTAGTTTCTTGATCTTAACTTACCGTCGATGATAATAGTGATGCAAGAATAATAACATAACTAGGTGCGGTCACAAAGTAACATTAGGGTAACATTTAGAGGTGTAAAACGAGTAAATGGGGCGGTGGTTTGGGATTAGATTTAATGTATTGGGCCGGGTAGGGTGCTTGGTTGAACATGACAGGAGGTTTGGGTGATAACTGTCACACCCCAACCACGTTAAAACTACAAACCGTGGCGGAAACGTCGGGGAGTGTCGTGGCAGAATCATCATTTCACAACCATGGTAATTAAAAGTTTCGTTTTATTGAATTATTAAGTAAATTACGTTGTCTTAAAAACCAAACAAACAAGTTACATATCGTCTATTATTGTTTTTGTCACTAAGGCCTCGTCCAGATCCTAAGTGAACACGCTTCCTAGCAATCAACATCATGCAACACCAGCTGAAACATATGTAAAAATTAAGTCAGCAAAGAAATGCTGGCGAGTACATAGGTTTTAGGAGAGTTTCGGATTCATGGCTTGTTTATATGTTGCAGTACCTTATTAGACTACAACAGTCAAAAGTACAAACCTCGTTTTGAAAAGTGTATTGCAACAT
Organism: Helianthus tuberosus; assembly: GCA_030545235.1. Classification (NCBI taxonomy): domain Eukaryota; kingdom Viridiplantae; phylum Streptophyta; class Magnoliopsida; order Asterales; family Asteraceae; genus Helianthus; species Helianthus tuberosus. The sequence goes on along the minus strand of CM060370.1, from coordinate 107,928,417 downwards.
AATTAACCAACTAAAATCAAATTGGTTATAGTTTATTGTGACAACTCTAGGTTTTCCCGAGCAAATATCTTGTATTAGCATTATGTGTATATGTGTTATTAAATGAAAGTTGCGTGTTATTTTGTGATTCTATGTGATCTTTGCACTATGATTGTGTATGTAATATATATATATATGTGTGTGCGTATAAGTGAACCGAGAACACCATGGACCCGACTCGAGACCACCTTCGGTCTCGAGTGAACCGTAAACACTTGGGCTAGTTGGGCCGTAACCTTAGCCCACCCGGAAACCCCCTAACCCACTCGATATAAATATGACCAACCCTCACAACTTCACCATTTTTGCAACATCACTCTCTTGCATCCTCTCACTCACACTCTCCCTCTCTCTCTCTAAAAACCCTAAAACCCTAAGGTTCTAACATCAAACTCACCTCCTCTCCTCTCCCTCTCTCGGGTCAACCGGTAACAAGATCACTCTCGGATTCTAGCTCGAGATCATCATTTGGAGCTTGGTTCATTGATTCCTTGTACCCCTACTTCCAACCGGTTAGCATGAATATCTTCATAGTTGTTTTGCTTGTTTGTCTTGTTACTAAAATGCTTGATAGTGCTTGATTGTTGATGTTTGTTGCTATAAAATGCTTGTTTGATGATAAAAGTGGTTGCTTGAAATGATTTTGTGTCTTAATGAAAATGATCCGGTTTTGTGTTTAAAGGTTTGCTATTCGGTTGTAGTAAGGGTTGGTTAGGAGGTTTTAGGCATAAATGTTTGGGTTTATAAGATGAATCTTGTTTGTGTGCCTTGATATTGTCCGAGAAGTATATAGAAGGTTTAAACAGGATTTTTGGGTTGGATTGTTGATAAATGAGGTTTGAATGTTCATAAATAATTGCTTGAATGTTATATGAATATGGTGATGAACAGCATGAATGTCACTTAAATATTTTGAATATGCCTTGTTTGATCCGATTTAGACACAAAATAGACAAACAGACATGTTTAGTGTGGATAGTACTATGTTTCATGAAAATGCAATATCATTGGTTAGTACATGTCAGGTTCTAGAAGATCTTCAGTGCACGTAATCACGGTTGCGAGTCGCAACCTTTGGTAGCGACTCGAAACCACAGCGAGTTTTGTCGAGATCTCCGCGTTGCGAGTCGCAATCAACACGAGTCGAATCCGGTTGCGAGTCGTAATCACTGCTGTCAAGTCGGAACCGCCGGTTGCGAGTCGGAACCTCTGGTTGCGACTCGTAACCAAAACGTGATAAACCGAGACCTCGGTTGCGAGTCGCAACCACCCTTGTCTCGACTGGGCTATTTTGGTGTTATTGGACTTTGACTGTTGGGTTTTCTGTTGACTGGGCTACGTGTTGTTGCTGCTGATTGTATGGGCTGACCAACTGTTTGTTGTTACGCATGTTATACGTGTTTGCTATATGTGTTTGCCGTACGTGTTCGCTATGTGTTTATTTGTACCCAACTTGACCCATACTTGGTAACCATGCTAGGACGTGGTGACCAACATACTTGACCGGGTAAAATAATCTACCGAGCAACCCAAGGTGAGTTCACAACTTAAAAGCATGCGTCCCGGTGGTTTGGGACACGAGACTAAAACAACCCTATCCCCTTGGATACCATCTACATTCCTTCCCTAGTTACTGGGAACAAACTTACTTTTCCTTCCCTTGTCATTGGGAAACCTTTTAGTTAATTACTGTTTATACGGATTGCAACAAACGGCACTAAACGAAACTCTATCACTTAAAGTCCCTACTACTTAATACCGATTAGTCGCCGGGGCCAGGCGAACGGGTTATTAGTTGATAGCGCTATTTAGGTCTTACCAACCTCACACCGTGCCAAGGTATGGGATCGGTCGTGAACTAATGTACTCAGGCATCCGTCAATGATGATAGAACATTGACATCGGGGCACTTTCTTGCGGATACGCAACGGTCACCTAGTGTTCGGTATTGGAAAAACAGTTTAGTTGCTAACTTTTGGGGTAGCTCCCCATGGCATGTATAAACGGATAAATTAACTGGTGAAACAAGTTTTTGGTAATTAAAACTGGACAACTAGTGAACTCACTCAGCATTATTGTTGACCCCTTACTGCATGCTTTGCAGGTAACCAGTGACTGTGGAGCTGCTGCTTGGGAAGTGTAGTGGTCGTGTAAACCCGCGTGTTGGGTTCTAAATAATTTGAACCATGAACCTTATTTAAACTATTTTATCTATGCTTCCGCTACTTACTTAATTGATATTTGAACTTAAACATTTGAACTTTAAACTATGGTGTTTACTAACCATTATGGTTGGTGATCATCCTCGCTATTATCCAATGCTCAGTATAATTGGTGGCTGGATCCTGGTCGGTCACGCCCTCAAGCGGACGGTACTCCGCAGGTGGAATTTGGGGGTGTGACAGATTGGTATCAGAGCCATTGGTTATAGTGAACTTGGTTTTAAAAAGGGAAGTCTTTTTGAGAAAAACCAGACTATAACCCGTGACTCGTGACGACACTACACTCCAAGGGCAAGACTCGACATACTAGACCTCGTAGCTCGGACTTGTGTTTACTTGCTTGTTTACCTTATATTGACTGCTCTATTATACATACTAGTGTGCCTGATTAGATAGATACACCTCCCTCTTCTATCTTATTCTCGCTACGTTACGACATCACACTCATACTGTGTTTTCTGGTTATGAAGACAATGAGTGGACGCGGAAGAGGAAGCGTTAACATGACTCAGGCTCAATTCGCTAACTTGCTCAACACGGTGGCTGCAGCTTTCGCAGCTCACCCTGGAGGTCAGCCTGCGCCTGCGCAACCACGTGTTTGCACTTTCAAAACCTTCATGGATGGCAAGCCTCTCCCTTTCAACGGCACTGAGGGTGCCATAGGCCTTCTGCATTGGATTGAAAAGGCCGAAGCTGTCTTTGCTGTCTGCGAGTGTCCCCCTGCTAACTGGGTTAAGTACGCAACTGGTACGCTTGAAGGAAACGCGCTTTCATGGTGGAAGGCACAGATTCAGATGCTTGGTCTGGAAACTGCTAATGCTACTGCATGGGAAGATTTCAAGGACATGATCAAAGAGGAGTACTGTCACAGGGATGACATCCACAAACTCGAGAACGAGTACTATGCACTCAAGATGGTTGGGTCAGAGATTGAGACCTACACCAAGCAGTCCAATGACTATGCTGCACTTTGCCCAAACATGTCCCAACCTATGTATCGAAGGGTCGAATTGTACATCAAAGGCTTGGTCCCAGAAATCCGGAGCCATGTGACCTCGGCCAACCTCAACACCATACAGCCTGTGGTTCGTCTAGCTCACAAACTCACCAATCAGGCTGTGGAAGAGGGCAAGCTGCCCCAGAGGATCGGTGCTACTACTGGAACTTCTGGCGATAACAAGCGAAAGTGGGATGGAAGTCAGGGAAAGGATGCTAACCCCACTCAGGCCCCAGTTCAACAAAGGAAGACTGAGAGCAACAAGGGCCCTCAGCAACAGGGTGGCTATCGAGGAAACCACCCTAAGTGTAACAAATGTAACCGACATCACAGTGGGCCATGTGGAAAGGGTCAGTGTCAGCGATGCAACAAGATGGGGCATGAAGCCAAAGACTGCCGAAGCCAGTTCCCCGCTAGGCAGAATCAGCAACAACCACAGCAACAGCAGCAACAAGGAAACAACCGTGGATGCTTCAAGTGTGGAGCAATGGGGCACATGCGAAAGGATTGCCCTGAACTGAATCAGAACAACAACAATCAGGGTGCTGGGAACAATAACAACAATGCTGGAAATGGTGCTAGAGGAAAAGCTTTTGTGATTGGAGCCGGAGAAGCAAGGAATGACCCCAACGTTGTAGCGGGTAAGTTCCTACTTAATGATCGTTATGTTTCCATGCTATTTGATTCCGGGGCAGATGCTAGTTATGTATCCCTACGTATTAGTAAGAAACTTAAGCTCACTCTTACGCCGCTGAGCTCTAAGCACACCGTTGAAATAGCTAATGGTAGAAACCTCGAGGCCTCACACATAATTCGTAACTGCAAATTAGAGTTGTCTGGTCAGACCTTCTGTATCGATCTTTTCCCCATCATTCTTGGAAGCTTCGACGTCATTATTGGTATGGATTGGTTATCCAAACATCGAGCTGAAATCCTCTGCCAGGAGAAAGCTATTCGTATTCCCCGTCCCCCTGGCAAACCTCTTATAGTTCAAGGCGACAAGAGCGGAGAAGTCACAGGCATCATTTCATTCTTAAAGGCCCAGAAGTACCTACGAAAAGGGCACACCGCTATCTTAGCACTCATTACCGACACACAGAAAAGGGAAAACAGGATTGAAGATTTTCCAGTTGTACGCGACTATCCTGAGGTATTCCCGGAGGAACTACCTGGACTCCCTCCTCACCGTCAGGTCGAATTTCAAATCGAGCTAGCTCCCGGAGCAGCGCCTATAGCTCGTGCACCTTATCGATTAGCCCCCGCGGAGCTCAAGGAGCTTTCTACTCAACTACAAGAACTCTTGGACAAAGGTTTTATCCGTCCTAGTTCATCACCCTGGGGAGCCCCAGTGCTCTTCGTCAAAAAGAAAGACGGCTCATTCCGAATGTGCATTGACTACCGCGAACTTAACAAGGTTACCATCAAGAACCGCTATCCACTTCCCCGTATCGACGACCTGTTCGACCAGCTGCAAGGGTCGAGCTATTATTCCAAGATCGATCTGAGATCGGGTTATCACCAGCTGAGAGTCCGCGATGAGGACATCTCTAAGACTGCTTTCAGAACCCGCTATGGTCACTACGAATTCCTTGTTATGCCTTTCGGTATGACCAACGCACCTGCAATCTTCATGGACCTCATGAACCGAGTATGCAAACCCTACCTCGATAAGTTCGTAATCGTGTTCATCGACGACATCCTAATCTACTCGAAGAGCCAAGAGGAGCATGAACAACACCTACGTCTTATTCTCGAACTCCTTCGCAATGAGCAACTGTACGCCAAATTCTCGAAATGTGATTTCTGGCTTAGAGAAGTCCATTTCCTTGGACACATCGTCAATCAGGAAGGGATTCATGTTGACCCCGCTAAGATTGAGTCCATTAAGAATTGGCCCGTACCTAAGACTCCGACCGAAGTTCGCCAATTCTTGGGATTGGCGGGATACTATCGAAGATTTATCAAGGGATTCTCTAAGATCGCTCAACCACTCACGACACTCACTCAGAAGGGTGTTGCTTACAAATGGAGTAATGCTCAGGAATCTGCCTTCCAGGAACTAAAGGAGAACCTTTGTAGTGCTCCTATTCTCTCCTTACCCGAAGGTACCGACGACTTCGTCGTCTACTGCGACGCTTCTATTCAAGGACTTGGCTGCGTATTGATGCAACGCGAGAAAGTTATCGCTTACGCCTCGCGACAACTCAAGGTCCACGAACGGAATTATACGACGCATGACTTAGAATTTGGAGCTGTGGTCTTCGCGCTCAAGCTTTGGAGACACTACTTGTACGGCACCAAGTGCACGATTTACACTGATCACAAGAGTCTCCAGCACATAATGGGACAAAAGGAGTTGAATATGCGGCAACGCCGATGGGTCGAACTCCTAAATGACTACGAGTGTGCAATCAAATATCACCCAGGCAAGGCTAACGTGGTAGCCGATGCCCTCAGCAGGAAGGAGACCAAACCCAAGCGTGTTCGTGCCTTACAGCTCACCATCCACTCAAACCTCCCTAATCAGATTCGGAATGCTCAGGTTGAAGCATTGAAAGCTGAGAACATCAGGGCCGAGTCCCTACGAGGATCGAGACAACGAATGGAACAAAAAGAAGACGGTGCCTACTACGTAGCCGGACGCATATGGGTTCCGCTTTATGGGAATTTACGTGACCTTGTGATGGATGAAGCTCACAAGTCCCGTTACTCAGTACATCCAGGGTCAGATAAGATGTACCACGACCTGAGGGCTACCTATTGGTGGCCTGGCATGAAAGCCCACATAGCAACCTATGTCAGAAAATGTTTAACCTGCGCAAGAGTCAAGGCCGAGTATCAGAAACCATCAGGCCTACTCCAACAGCCAGAGATCCCGCAATGGAAATGGGAGCAGATTTCCATGGATTTTGTTACTAGCCTGCCTAGGTCTCAGCGCGGAAATGACACCATTTGGGTAATAGTGGATCGCCTAACTAAGTCTGCACACTTCTTGGCCATTAAAGAAACAGACAAGTTCTCTACCCTAGCAGAGGTATACTTAAAAGAAGTGGTCTCGAAGCACGGAGTGCCTACCTCTATTATTTCTGATCGAGACGCGCGTTTTACTTCTGAGTTGTGGCAAGCCATGCACAAATCTTTTGGCTCACGTTTAGACATGAGCACCGCTTATCACCCGCAAACGGATGGGCAGTCTGAACGCACCATCCAAACCCTCGAAGACATGCTTAGGGCTTGTGTGATCGATTTTGGCAAGAATTGGGAGAAGCACCTACCGTTGGTGGAATTCTCCTACAACAACAGCTACCACACCAGCATTCAGGCAGCACCCTTTGAGGCATTGTACGGCCGTAAATGTCGATCGCCTCTCTGCTGGGCTGAGGTTGGTGACAGCCAAATCACAGGCCCGGAACATGTAGTTGACACCACAGAAAAGATTGCCCAGATTAGGCAACGCATGGCGGCAGCTCGTGATCGTCAAAAGTACTACGCTGATAAAGACAGGAAACCGCAAGAGTTCCAGGTTGGTGAACGGGCTCTACTTAAGGTCTCACCCTGGAAGGGTGTGGTCCGCTTTGGAAAACGGGGCAAGCTTAATCCAAGATATGTCGGACCCTTTGAAGTTACCGAAAAGATCGGTACGGCCGCTTACAGATTGAATCTGCCTGAAGAACTGAGTGCTGTGCACAACGTCTTCCACGTGTCTAATCTGAAGAAGTGCCTGTCAGATGAAACACTCGTCATTCCTTACAAGGAACTTACTATTGACGAACAGCTACACTTTACTGAGGAACCGGTTGAGATCGCGGATCGTGAGATCAAAACCCTCAAACGTAGCCAGATACCCCTCGTGCGAGTTCGTTGGAACTCACGCCGTGGCCCAGAGTTTACCTGGGAGCGGGAAGACCAGATGAAGCGCAAGTATCCCCAGCTGTTCCCAAATGAAACCCCCAGCACTGAAGCTACAACTGAATTTCGGGACGAAATTCCGAACTAACGGGGGGATGATGTGACACCCCGTTGAAACGCTCTCACTTTTACTAGCTCGTCAGTGGCTGCTTTAACTTTCGGGACGAAAGTTCTTAAAACTTGGGGATAATGTGACAACTCTAGGTTTTCCCGAGCAAATATCTTGTATTAGCATTATGTGTATATGTGTTATTAAATGAAAGTTGCGTGTTATTTTGTGATTCTATGTGATCTTTGCACTATGATTGTGTATGTAATATATATATATATGTGTGTGCGTATAAGTGAACCGAGAACACCATGGACCCGACTCGAGACCACCTTCGGTCTCGAGTGAACCGTAAACACTTGGGCTAGTTGGGCCGTAACCTTAGCCCACCCGGAAACCCCCTAACCCACTCGATATAAATATGACCAACCCTCACAACTTCACCATTTTTGCAACATCACTCTCTTGCATCCTCTCACTCACACTCTCCCTCTCTCTCTCTAAAAACCCTAAAACCCTAAGGTTCTAACATCAAACTCACCTCCTCTCCTCTCCCTCTCTCGGGTCAACCGGTAACAAGATCACTCTCGGATTCTAGCTCGAGATCATCATTTGGAGCATGGTTCATTGATTCCTTGTACCCCTACTTCCAACCGGTTAGCATGAATATCTTCATAGTTGTTTTGCTTGTTTGTCTTGTTACTAAAATGCTTGATAGTGCTTGATTGTTGATGTTTGTTGCTATAAAATGCTTGTTTGATGATAAAAGTGGTTGCTTGAAATGATTTTGTGTCTTAATGAAAATGATCCGGTTTTGTGTTTAAAGGTTTGCTATTCGGTTGTAGTAAGGGTTGGTTAGGAGGTTTTAGGCATAAATGTTTGGGTTTATAAGATGAATCTTGTTTGTGTGCCTTGATATTGTCCGAGAAGTATATAGAAGGTTTAAACAGGATTTTTGGGTTGGATTGTTGATAAATGAGGTTTGAATGTTCATAAATAATTGCTTGAATGTTATATGAATATGGTGATGAACAGCATGAATGTCACTTAAATATTTTGAATATGCCTTGTTTGATCCGATTTAGACACAAAATAGACAAACAGACATGTTTAGTGTGGATAGTACTATGTTTCATGAAAATGCAATATCATTGGTTAGTACATGTCAGGTTCTAGAAGATCTTCAGTGCACGTAATCACGGTTGCGAGTCGCAACCTTTGGTAGCGACTCGAAACCACAGCGAGTTTTGTCGAGATCTCCGCGTTGCGAGTCGCAATCAACACGAGTCGAATCCGGTTGCGAGTCGTAATCACTGCTGTCAAGTCGGAACCGCCGGTTGCGAGTCGGAACCTCTGGTTGCGACTCGTAACCAAAACGTGATAAACCGAGACCTCGGTTGCGAGTCGCAACCACCCTTGTCTCGACTGGGCTATTTTGGTGTTATTGGACTTTGACTGTTGGGTTTTCTGTTGACTGGGCTACGTGTTGTTGCTGCTGATTGTATGGGCTGACCAACTGTTTGTTGTTACGCATGTTATACGTGTTTGCTATATGTGTTTGCCGTACGTGTTCGCTATGTGTTTATTTGTACCCAACTTGACCCATACTTGGTAACCATGCTAGGACGTGGTGACCAACATACTTGACCGGGTAAAATAATCTACCGAGCAACCCAAGGTGAGTTCACAACTTAAAAGCATGCGTCCCGGTGGTTTGGGACACGAGACTAAAACAACCCTATCCCCTTGGATACCATCTACATTCCTTCCCTAGTTACTGGGAACAAACTTACTTTTCCTTCCCTTGTCATTGGGAAACCTTTTAGTTAATTACTGTTTATACGGATTGCAACAAACGGCACTAAACGAAACTCTATCACTTAAAGTCCCTACTACTTAATACCGATTAGTCGCCGGGGCCAGGCGAACGGGTTATTAGTTGATAGCGCTATTTAGGTCTTACCAACCTCACACCGTGCCAAGGTATGGGATCGGTCGTGAACTAATGTACTCAGGCATCCGTCAATGATGATAGAACATTGACATCGGGGCACTTTCTTGCGGATACGCAACGGTCACCTAGTGTTCGGTATTGGAAAAACAGTTTAGTTGCTAACTTTTGGGGTAGCTCCCCATGGCATGTATAAACGGATAAATTAACTGGTGAAACAAGTTTTTGGTAATTAAAACTGGACAACTAGTGAACTCACTCAGCATTATTGTTGACCCCTTACTGCATGCTTTGCAGGTAACCAGTGACTGTGGAGCTGCTGCTTGGGAAGTGTAGTGGTCGTGTAAACCCGCGTGTTGGGTTCTAAATAATTTGAACCATGAACCTTATTTAAACTATTTTATCTATGCTTCCGCTACTTACTTAATTGATATTTGAACTTAAACATTTGAACTTTAAACTATGGTGTTTACTAACCATTATGGTTGGTGATCATCCTCGCTATTATCCAATGCTCAGTATAATTGGTGGCTGGATCCTGGTCGGTCACGCCCTCAAGCGGACGGTACTCCGCAGGTGGAATTTGGGGGTGTGACATTTATAAAATCTCGTAGCCATGATTCTTAACCCAAAAACATTTGTTTTAGTAAACCAACTCGTAAACATCTCATAAAAACTCGTTAATAAAACTCGTATGGTTTATATCATTTCGAAAACCTCGTTGTGTGACATCGTTTCAAAATCGTTTCCCAAGTGAACTAAATAATGACACGCAATGCAATATGATAAAAGCACTTATATATAAGATGTACCAGCGGCGTATCTATAATGCTTTTATCATGCTACACTCGTCCCATTATCTAATCACTACCCAAAACCAATCATTTAATCAAATCGTTTATCTCATTTAAGTCGTTTCAAATCGTTTAATTCGTCCCAAAATCGTATTCGTTTTAATTGTGAAACTACTTATGGTCGTCTCGCTAATAACATTCAAACCTTCGTGACTCGACTATCTCGTTTCTCGCATTAACAAACCACCAAAGGGTAAGTTAACAATCATAGATTCGGTCGTTACCTACTTAACCCCCACACATAACCATGGGTGTAATCTGATAACGGGATTTGTCAGATCCTATGGTACCATAACCTAATACTGGTCGGTTCGGCCAAAATTAATTAATGTCATTCGTTATGTAACTACAACCAACAAGTTTGTTCACATTATCGAAATCATTATTAGTTTAATATAAACCATCTTAATCGTTTTTGAAATCATCGTTTAAACCTTGAAAACATTTTGTACATATGAATCACCCCAAAACAATTGAAAACAGTAAAATAGGGGAACTATGTACTCACATTGAATGGAAGGGTATCCTTGATCTAAAGAACTTAGCGAAGCTCAGACAAACCAAGGAAATTCAAGTAGTACCTAGTAATCGGTTCACTAGTGAAACAATAGACGCCTATATCGGAAGATCGGACAGAATGAGGTCTTGTAAACCAAATGAGTGTTGGAACTCATGTGATATGGTTTAACAAAGCCTACATTCTAAATCGGATCCTAATCTAAGTGCTTTCGACCCGTTACGACCCGTTTAGGTAGCTTACACTACTTTAGCGCGCCGTTCGCGTAAAACGCGTTCGAGACGTCTAACTAGTCCTATGACAAGTATTATATGCCCTAACATGTTTATTTATGTTGCATAATCAGTTATGTGACAAATGTTTGGGTTACATATGCTTAAAATCCAATTATGCATGAAAAGGGTATTTTGGTAATTTACCTAAGGCATATAAACTACCTATCATACAACTATTTAAACTAGGTGACCATAAGGTATAACCTCGGAAGGTTATTCCCTATGCAACTATGGTCACTAAACATGCTTGGTCGGATCCTAATGATCGACCAAACGGGTCGAGTTCGAAAGTCTAAGCGGTGGATTAGACCGCTTGACTTACGACTCTAAACAAGCACTAAACTAAAAATGACGAGCTAAGCATGTTAAAACATGCTTAACTAAGTTAGAAAACAGGTTTTGATATCAAAACAAAGTGTTTTGATATCAAAACAAAGTGTTTTGATACCAAGAGTAGTTTGGTTGCAAAATACGCTTAAATGCACATTTTGACCGAAACTACGACTCGTCACTAAGCCTAGTCAACGTGGTAATCAGTAGGTATAGTCACTAAGGACTATAACCATCGTGATTACGATCACGTTGCGAAGTTCAAACGAACTTCGTGTTGACCAACTCGTGGTCAAAGCAGAAAGTCAAACGCAGTTTGACTTTAAGCTAAAAATGCAATAAAAGAACGAAAGAGGACTTACAAAGGGTCCAAATAGATTTGATTCCAAGTATTCTCAGGTATGTAGTGAATAATCACCACAACTTAGAGAAATCTCAGATCAAATGTGAGGAAAAATGGAATAAGGGCCTTGCTATTTATAGTTTTTGATTCACCGTTAGGATCATTTCTTGCTAAAGGGGGAATGATCTTGGCCATACATGTGGGTTGATGGTATTAGAATACTAGGGGACATGTTAAACCATCAATTTCTAGCAGATGGTATCCCAAAACAAGCATTGAAAACCATCAAAACCTCAAAATTGAGCCAGATTCAACGTTTCTGTCTGCAAGTCTGGCGCGGCCCGCGTAGCATACACCTTAGGCTTATGCCTGGGCATCTTTGGCAGATTGTCAAAATTAGCCCCTACAGCTTAGAAACTTGTGTTTCGAAGCATTTTTGGCACGTTTAAGCCCCGTTAACCTCATTTCAAGGTTCTAAAATGAAGTTAAAGTATAAGGAACTCAAAACATGCTCAAAAACATTTCGGATGTCGGTTCGTTTGGTCGTACGATCGCGTTGTTCGGTTAATTACGACGGAAGTCGTAACGAACGCATAAACTATCCAAATTGAGCGACGAATGGAATTTTATCATGCCAATCACTAAAATATAATATTTAATGATTACATAAATTTTTGGGTGTCCGGATATATTTAGAACGTAAGATATGCGCGGAAATGCAAACTTGTGCACTTTTTGACGCTTTTAGTCCCTATTGATCAATAAAGTTTGTTTTAGCATACCGAACCCCTCAAAGCCTATTTCTAAGCCATGTAAAGGATATTTAGGGTATGTTTAACTTATGATCAAGTTCCGGAATATTCGTTACTATACAAATCGGTATAGTTTTGCAGTTTGACATAAATAGTCCCTGCGATCGAACAAACTTGTTTTCGACACACCAAACAATCCAAAACTTATTTCTAAGTTATGTGAAGGTTATTTAAGGTATGTTAAGCCTATTTCACTATCCCAGAGTGTTTGTCGCGTTAAACTGACTGCGTTTATGCACCAGCTTGCGTATAACCTTCCAGAAAGTGATTTAAAGCTTGAAATTGGAATCGAACCAAATTGTAAAATCATCAAACACAAATACACAAAATAACACCAAAACACATTGTTTTATTAATAATTAACATTGTTTTACATTGTACGTCAATTACAGAGCACAGTTGTCACAGTCTCCCCTACTTTAGGAAATTTCATCCCGAAATTTTAACTAGAGGAAACTTGTGAGAACAATTGAGGATATTTCGCCTTCATTTGGTCCTCACGTTCCCAAGTAAACTCTGGGCCACGTTTGGATTCCCAGCGAACCTTGACCAATCGAATCCGTTTGTTCTTCAACTGTTTGACTGCACGGTCCACTATCTCCACAGGTTTCTCGACAAAGTGCATCGTTTCATCAACTTGAATCTCGTCGAGTAGTATGTGAAGATTTGCGTCAGCTAGACACTTTCACAAATTGAACACATGAAAAGTCGGATGAATATTTCCAAGCTCTAGAAGTAGCTCTAGTCGATAGGCAACCTTCCCAATTCTTTCCACAATCTTAAATGGTCCCACATATCGAGGTGCAAGTTTTCCTTTCTTTCCAAATCTCACCACTCCCTTCCAAGGTGACACCTTGAGTAGGACATGGTCTCCGACTTGAAATTCTAGGGGCATGTGTCGCATATCCGCATAACTCTTTTGACGACTTCTAGCTGTCACAAGATTATCGCGAATTTTCTTGATTTTGTCTGTCGTTTCCAGAATGAGCTCAGGTCCAGTAAGCTGGGCTTCACCGATCTCATTCCAACAGACAGGTGAACGACATTTTCGACCGTAAAGAGCTTCGAATGGTGCCATATGAATGCTAGCATGATAACTATTGTTGTAAGATGACTCGATCAATGGCAGATGAGAATCCCAATTACCACCAAAGTCTATCACGCATGCTCTAAGCATATCCTCCAAAGTTTGAATCGTCCTCTCGGATTGTCCATCTGTTTGGGGATGATAAGAAGTGCTTAGATTTAGTTGGGTTCCCATAGCAGATTGCATGGCCTTCCAAAAATGAGATGAAAATCGAGCATCACGATCAGATATAATGTCCAAAGGAACACCATGTCGAGATACAATCTCATCAACATAAATCTTTGCAAGTTTATCAGCAGATAGATCCTCGCGAATCGGAATAAAATGGGCTGACTTCGTTAATCGATCGATAACAACCCAAATAGCATCGTGACCTTTAGATGTACGCGGTAGTTTAGTGATGAGATCCATAGCAATGTTCTCCCACTTCCAAAACGGTATCTCTGGTTGTACAGGCAATCCAGAAGGTCGTTGATGTTCAACCTTGACTTTAAGACAAGTTAGGCATTTCGACACATACAAGGCAACATCTTTCTTCATACCAGGCCACCAGAACTTAGTACGAAGATCCTTGTACATTTTATCAGCACCAGGATGGATAGAATATCGAGACTTATGAGATTCGTCCATCACTAAAGTGCAGAGATCGTCTTGTTTCGGAATCCACAAACGATCCTTGAAATAGAGCAAACCATCGTCCTTCGCTTCGAGTTTAAGCTCAAGTTGACGTGGTAAATCCTTACCTATCAAATTTTGTGAAACACAAAATTGCTGAGCTTGAAAAACACGAGTTTGAAGATCAGATAGAGTTCGAACAGAATGAAGCTCGACTCGCTCCTTTCGACTAAGCGCATCAGCTACGACATTCGCCTTACCAGGATGGTAGCGAATCTCGCAATCATAATCGTTTAAGAGCTCAACCCAACGTCGTTGCCTCATGCTCAGCTCCTTCTGATTAAGAATATGCTGGAGACTTTTGTGGTCTGTGAAAACCACACACTTCGTGCCATAGAGGTAGTGTCTCTAGATTTTGAGAGCAAAAACCACAGCTCCCAACTCAAGATCTGAGTCGTGTAGTTTTTCTCGTGAACTTTCAATTGTCTTGACGCATATGCAATAACTTTACCTCGTTGCATGAGAACGCAACCAAGGCCTAAGTTGGACGCATCGCAATAGACAACGAAATCATCAATTCCCTCAGGTAAAGATAAAACAGGAGCATCACACAGCTTCTGTTTCAGCGTTTGGAACGCTTCTTCTTATTTGGGTCCCCACTCAAAAGGCTTATTCTTCTGAGTCAAAGCAGTGAGTGGAACCGTAATCTTAGAGAAGTTTGAAATAAATCAACGATAATATACAGCAAGACCAAGAAAAGATCGAATCTATGTGGGTGTCGTTGGTGTATTCCAATCCTTAATAGCAGCAATTTTGCAAGGATCCACATGAATACCCTGCTCATTGACTATATGACCCAAAAACTGAACTTCTTTAAGCCAGAATTCACACTTGGAGAATTTAGCAAAAAGTTGTTCCTTCTTTAGGAGTTCCAAAGTCAAACGAAGGTGTTGCTCGTGATCGGCTCGAGACTTCGAATAAATAACAATATCATCGATGAACACGATAATGAACTTGTCTAAATAAGGTTTACAGACCCTATTCATTAAGTCCATGAAGATGGCTGGAGCATTCGTCAAACCAAAAGGCATGACAGTGAACTTGTAGTGTCCATATCTCGTGCAGAATGCAGTTTTGGGAATATCTTCTTCGAGTACACGAAGTTAATGATACCCAGAACGCAGATCGATCTTGAAAAATAGGTAGCACATTGCAGCTGATCAAAGAGATCATCAATTCGAGGTAGGGGATATCGATTCTTGATGGTAAGCTTATTAAGCTCACGATAATCAATGCACATTCGAAAAGATCCATCTTTCTTTTTCACAAAGAGGACAGGAGCTCCCCAAGGTGAATGACTCGGTCGGATGAATCCTTTATCAGATAACTCTTGAAGCTGTTTTGATAACTCTTGCATCTCAGACGGTGCAAGATGATAAGGTGCTTTCGTGATCGGGTTAGCATTGGGTACAAGATCAATATGAAACTCGACTTGACGAACTGGAGGCAAACCAGGCAGTTCATCAGGAAACACTTCTGGATAATCCGAACAATCGGAATATCCTGAATACTCTTGCTCTTGCTTTTCTCCTCGGTGACATGTGCCAGGAAAGCAACATATCCTTTTTGTAGATAACTTTGGGCTTTTGTACATGACATGAGTTTCAAACCAACTGATGGTTTCTCGCCACGAACTTCTAAAACTTCACCAGACAAAAGAGGAATACGAACGATCTTATCGAAACAAACAACCTCAGCATGATGTTTGGTTAACCAATCCATTCCAATGATAATATCGAAACTCCCCAGTTGCATCGGTGTGAGGTTGATAGGAAAAAGATGGTTATCGAGGTTCAATTGACAACCACGAAGAACAGAATCGAGTACAAGTGGTTTACCAGTAGCAACTTCGACAGATAAGGGTTTCCTCAGTTTAGTTCTAGGTATCGCAAGCAAAGGCTCAAAGGATAATAAAACAAAACTCCTATCGGCACCAGAATCGAAAAGAACAGATGCAAGTTGATTGTTAACAAGGAACGTACCGTTAACAAGAAAGGTACCATGGACAACGAGGTTGTCAGCTCGAGCCTCGTTTGCATCCAGATTGAATGCTCGTCCATGAGCGGGATCGACAATTGGAAAAACACAAGAGGTGTCAAAAACATCGACAAAACACAAGGGAGGCGATCATTTGTCCGTTACCTCGAACAAACAAATGACACGCAGTGACTAATCAAAGTAAATGGGCCAAAATAATGTATCGCGAAGACATGCTCGCCTATAAGTGAACACTCACCCCAAGAGTTCCCAGGTAAGAGTGACTGGTCCGATATTGCGGATTTGTACGAACACTCTAGCCTTAGACAGAAAACTCAGGGTACAGGCATTCACTCTTCCAGTTTGCACGTGTTCACATTATTTAGACCCAAACTTTGACGAGATTTTGAAAACTGAGAGGGTTCAAAACCTTATAATCAATCATCCAAGGATAGATGATTAATTTTTGAAGCAAATTTGTTATTGTGTTCTTGTTGTGGTTATCACCTAAGGATAGGTGACGGTATTGTTTTAAAATCTAAACGCAAATAAACTTGCGTTGGGGTCCTAAAAAGTTATAGTCTAGGTCAAAGCATTACTAATAACCTAATTCCCTATAACCATTGGCTCTGATACCAACTCTTTCTGTCACACCCCGACCACATTAAAACAACAAACTGTGGCGGAAACGTCGGGGAGTGTCGTGGCAGAATCATCGTTTCACAACCATGGTAATTAAAAGTTTCGTTTTATTGAATTTTTAAGTAAATTAAATTGTCTTAAAAACCAAACAAACAAGTTACATATCGTCTATTATTGTTTTTATGTCACTAAGGCCTCGTCCAGATCCTAAGTGAACACGCTTCCTAGCAATCAACATCATGCAACACCACCTGAAACATATGTAAAAATTAAGTCAGCAAAGAAATGCTGGCGAGTACATAGGTTTTAGGAGAGTTTCGTATTCATGGCTTGTTTATATGTTACAGTACCTTATTAGACTACAAGAGTCAAAAGTACAAACCTCGTTTTGAAAAGTGTATTGCAACATAATTAACCAACTAAAATCAAATTCGTTATAGTTTATAAAATCTCATAGCCATGATTCTTGACCCAAAAACATTTGTTTTAGTAAACCAACTCGTAAACATCTCATAAAAACTCGTTAATAAAACTCGTATAGTTTATATCGTTTCGAAAACCTCGTTGTGTGACATCGTTTCAAAATCGTTTCCCAAGTGAACTAAATAATGACACGCAATGCAATATGATAAAAGCACTTATATATAAGATGTACCAGCGGCGTATCTACAATGCTTTTATCATGCTACACTCATCCCATTATCTAATCACTACCCAAAACCAATCGTTTAATCAAATCGTTTATCTCGTTTAAGTTGTTTCAAATCGTTTAATTCGTCCCAAAATCGTATTCGTTTTAGTTGTGAAACTACTTATGGTCGTCTCGCTAATAACATTCAAACCTTCGTGACTCGACTATCTCGTTTCTCGCATTAACAAACCACCAAAGGGTAAGTTAACAATCACAGATTCGGTCGTTACCTACATAACCCCCACACATAACCATGGGTGTAGTCTGATAACGGGATTTGTCACAGATCCTATGGTACCATAACCTAATACTGGTCGGTTCGGCCAAAATTAATGAATTTCATTCGTTATGTAACTACAACCAACAAGTTCGTTCACATTATCGAAATCGTTTTTAGTTTAATATAAACCATCTTAATCGTTTTTGAAATCATCGTTTAAACCTTGAAAACATTTTGTACATATGAATCACCCCAAAACAATTGAAAACAGTAAAATAGGGGAACTATGTACTCACATTGAATGGAAGGGTATCCTTGATCTTAAGAACATAGCGAAGCTCAGACAAACCAAGGAAATTCAAGTATTACCTAGTAATCGGTTCACTAGTCAAACAATAGACGCCTAAATCGGAAGATCGGACAGAATGAGGTATTGTAAACCAAATGAGTGTTGGAACTCATGTGATATGGTTTAACAAAGCCTACATTCTAAATCGGATCCTAATCTAAGTGCTTTCGACCTGTTAGGACCCGTTTAGGTAGCTTACGCTACTTTAACACGTCGTACGCGTAAAACGCGTTCGAGACGTCTAACTAGTCCTATGACAAGTATTATATGCCCTAATATGTTTATTTATGTTGCATAATCAGTTATGTAGCAAATGTTTGGGTTACATATGCTTAAAATCCAATTATGCATGAAAAGGGTATTTTGGTAATTTACCTAAGGCATATAAACTACCTATCATACAACTATTTAAACTAGGTGACCGTAAGGTATAACCTCAGAAGGTTATTCCCTATGCAACTATGGTCACTAAACATGCTTGGTCGGATCCTAATGATCGACCAAACGGGTCGAGTTCGAAAGTCTAAGCGGTGGTTTAGACCGCTTGACTTACGACTCTAAACAAGCACTAAACTAAAAGTGACGAGCTAAGCATGTTAAAACATGCTTAACTAAGTTAGAAAACAGGTTTTGATATCAAAACAAAGTGTTTTGATATCAAGAGTAGTTTGGTTGCAAAATACGCTTAAATGCGCATTTTGACCGAAACTACGACTCGTCACTAAGCCTAGTCAACGTGGTAACCAGTAGGTATAGTCACTAAGGACTATAACCATCGTGATTACGATCACCTTGCGAAGTTCAAACGAACTTCGTGTTGAACAACTCGCGGTCAAAGCAGAAAGTCAAACGCAGTTTGACTTTTAAGCTAAAAACGCAATAAAAGAACGAAAGAGGACTTACAAAGGGTCCAAATAGATTTGCTTCCAAGTATTCTCAGGTATGTAGTGAATAATCACCACAACTTAGAGAAATCTCAGATCAAATGTGAGGAAAAATGGAATAAGGGCCTTGCTATTTATAGTTTTCGGTTCACCATTAGGATCATTTCTTGCTAAAGGGGGAATGATCTTGGCCATACATGTGGGTTGATGCTATTAGAATACTAGGGGACATGTTAAACCATCAATTTCTTTTTTGGGTAAAGGGTTACCCCGGTGAATCTATTAATCACAACCAAATAAGAACAAGTAGGAGGCAAAAACACCACCTAGTTCACAAAAGCGACATGCCGCTATTGTGTAAACAAAACAAGAACAATAAAAACAACCCAGACAAAGGGAAACAAAGAGCCAAAAATGAAAGATTACAAGAAAATATCTTCAAAATTAATCTCCCACTCTTGTAGAACCCGCCGCACATGTGTTGTGTCCTTGAATTTTAACGATTTGAGCTTTAGTCGTACATTATTGATGATGTGGTCAGCCAATTTTTCCGGAGGCCGCAATTGATTGTTAAAAAACCTTGAGTTCCTTTCCTGCCAGATAAAATAAGCTGAAGCCGCAACCAAGAGCTTTCCAATAATAGAGGCTATAGATCTCGACCTAGCCCGAGGAAGTAACCAGTTCACAATCTCGTCCCAATTAGATCCCACGGCTTTCATGGCTGAATTATCCCTAACTCGCATCCAAACCTCTGTCGCATATTTGCATTCAAAGAATAGATGATAATGCGAGTCAATGTTATTATGACAAAGCAAACAACACATTAAGTTCATGCAATCCTTATTATCAATGTTCCATTGCCTTAACCTGTCTTGCGTGACTAACTTCCTTCTGAAAACGAGCCATAGAACAAATGCATGTCTAGGTATACATTGCGAGAACCAGACCAGATTGTACCAACTCACCTGATTGCCACGAGAACGAATGCACTCCCACGCGTCAGAAGATCTGAACGGGACCAGGCGCTCCTCAATGTCTCTCCACAAAATGACATCCCTAACCCCTTCTGAGAGGTTAACAGGCGGCATTTGATTCAAGACCGGATAAGACGTTAACCAGTGGATCGGCCAATTCCAATTACCATCCGATATAAGATCTGCAACTTTTGAATGAATAGATAGACCAGCCAGTCTCATCATCGATGGAGAAATAAGATTACCCAGCGGACACAAATCACACCACGAGTCATACCAAGCTGAAGTAGACTCACCATCTCCTATTTTGAACCAGAAAAATCGTTGCACATGCAATCTGCCTTTCAAAAGATTCCTCCAACCCCAACTACAATTACTTGGAATCGGGATGTCCCAAAAATTCATGTCTTTCAAGTGATGAATTTTTACCCAGTCCACCCACAAAGATTGTCTACCTGATAGAATACTATTGATATGCTTAGTCATAAGACTGATATTCATATCCTTTAACCTTCGAATTCCCAACCCACCTTCGGCTTTAGGAAGGCAAACAGAGTTCCAAGAGACTTTCGATTTACCTTTCATCAGCGGACCTTGGCTCCAAAGAAAACCTCTCATTTTTTGCTCAAGTTCTTTGATAGTTCTAGCTGGAAAAGTAAACACAGATGCCCAGTAAGTACTCGTCGCCGAGAGAACCGAAAGAATTAATTGCAGCCGCCCCGCAAAAGAGAGAGTCTTGTTTTTCCAATTGGTGATACGGTTTTCCAGTCTATCAGTGAGGACCCTGCAATCTTTATAAGATAGTTTAGTGGTAATTAGAGGGACACCCAAATACCGAATAGGGAATTCTCCTTGTTGGAAAGGAACCATACTAAGAATCCTCCTTTTAGTTCTCCTCTCAATATTACACATAAAGATAGTACTTTTAGCAAGACTAGGGTGTAAGCCCGACATCTCTTTGAACCGGTTGAGAGAGCTCATGATCATTTTGACTGAAGCAACTTCCCCTCTAGCAAATAAGAAAAGGTCGTCCGCAAAGCAAAGATTAATAATCCTCTGCTTGACACACCGGTTATGGAATCTGAATGAGGAATCTATAGTCGATGCATTATGCAAAATGGATGTCAAGATTTCCATGACTAGGGTGAAGAGGTATGGGGACATCGGATCACCTTGCCTTAATCCTCCCCTCCCTTTGAAATAACCAAAGACATTACTGTCACACCCCCAAAAATCCACCCGCGGAGTACTACCGCTTGGAGGCGTGACTGACCAGGATCCAGCCACCAATCATATTGAACAAGCATATAAATGGTTATAAAATCTAACCAATACAATTGGTGTTCAAATCAAAACATAGTTAAGTCGCAAGCGGAAGCATAAGTCTTAAATCAAAACATAGTTTAATTGTTTCATAGTTCTACATGGCACACAGTCGTCCATGTCCCACAACGATCCTCCTCCATGCAAGCTCCAGCTAAGAAACCTAAGGACCTGCAAAGCATGTAGTAACGAGTCAACAACTAGTTGAGTGAGTTCACGGTTGGGTGTTCGTTTTAAGTTGTTTCGAAAACAGTTTCCTTTAGCTGGCATCATGCCGTGGGGGTTACCCCATAGTTAAAAAAACGTGACTTGTTTATTCCCGGTTACTCTGGCAATCCTGCCGTGGGGGCTACCCCGTGTAGTTATCTGGCATTTCGGCCGTGGGGGCTACCCCATGTATCTACTAGACTCGTTACCATATCGATTGCTGACTGTAGTCATGTTTAAGTGCCCTGAAACTGTCAATGTCTATCATCATTGACGTGCCCCAGATCCATTAGTTCACGCCCGTCCTCTGCGGCACGGTGTGAGGTTTGTCAGACCTAAATAGCGCTATCTAACTAATGACCCGCTCGCCATTGGCCCGGCGATTAAGTCGATATAAAAATGAGGGACTTCGTGATAGAGTTTTGGTCTAGTACGAGTTATCTGTCCGTGAGGACGAGGAATTACATTCCTGAACCTTTACTGTCCTACCCAAGGAGGACGAGGAACCCAGTTCCTTAACCCTAATTCCCGACCCCTGGGAATCCCATGCTTTGTAGAGGGTGTGAACTCACCTTGGTTTGCTCGGTAGAAACACAGAAAAGTCAAACAAGCGAAGTTGTGGCTACTCACGTCCTATCATAGTTGTATCATACAATCAGGTTCGTATTCAAGTAGTGCACGTATGGGTTACACGTTTAATCATGGCAGTTCATTGACATTCACATTTAACAGTAATATATCAGGTCTGTACATTGGGCCCAAGAGTCCGGCCCAAACAATTAAGTCCGAATGAATTGCAAGCCCAAACAGTTGTATCTGCGTATTGTCTCGAGTCGCAATTAGACGTTTGCGACTCGCAACCGGAGTCGCAATCGTAGTTTCGGTTCGTGCCGGTTTGGTTACGAGTCGCAACCGGACTCGCAACGGTGGTTTCGAGTCACAAGGTTTGGGGCTTGATCAAGTGTGGTTTCGAGTCGCAACTGGCGGTTTCGAGTGGACAGGAGCTGATTCGGAACAGTGTACTATCCACTAACATTCTGATTTCATGCAGTTTGTACTATCCAACCAGAATCCTTAAACATGTTTCTTGTCTAGCAATTTACTAAAAATGGATCAAACAAATCAGGATTCAAATATTCAACATGTTCATGTGATATTCAAGTTGTTCTTCACACATTCATCCTGTTCATCATCATTCAAATATTCAAGTAACTCATCTTCATTCATATGAACCTAAGTCTAACAAGAATCATGAACAACTTATCAACAATCACCCTAGTTGGCAAGCTTTCGGTTCTTAACACAAGAATACACAATCCGATTTATATGAACATCAACAACTAGTGTTTTAGACTACATTTAAACACAAAACATCATGAGTTCATTATGCCACATATCCGAAATCAAGCATGTTCCGATTATCAATATTACCCACAAATCGATTTACAAAACATCATCAATCATACCACTACACTAGTTAAATTATATCATTTGTAACATCAACATCATAAACATATAATCATTATCAACCGAATGTAAACTCATAACATAGGATATTTATGAACCGATTTCTTGAACACTAACTTAACATCAATGTGTACTATCAAACATGCTCAACCGATTATCATACATCATTATTAAACAACAACAAACATCATGAATTCACTAACCGGTTGTGAGGTGGTGCCGAGTTGGTAAAGAAGACGAGTGTGAAGCTTCCAAGTGTGTGTGTGAGAGCCGATCCGCTAGTCCTAGTGTCTCCGGTTTGGATCCGAGATGGAGGGAAACAATGTTGTAGCTTAGGGTTTTTGGTGTGAGAGAGTGGAGAGTGTGTGTGCTAGAGGGGCATGAGTGTTGTCCAAAATGGTGAACATGGGTAGCTACTAAGGCTATATACCCGCCCCAAGTTGTGCACCCTAATGGGTCTTGAATGGGCTAAGAGGTGTGTGTGGCCCAACCGGCCCATGAGTGGCGTGATGTTTACTCGAGACCACATGGTCTCGAGTCGGGTCCTTGTTGTTTCGGTTCCTAGACATACTCGCATACATACGAACACAAACATAGCCATATAAGTTCACATAAATAACACACAATCACATAAAGGTTCATTTGTCATTAATCACATAAGTTATCTAGCCACACGTTTAAGCGTACATGAAAGGTTCTAAATTTCGAGTTGTCACAATTACCATTAACACAGATAGAGAAAGAGGTAGAAGAGACGCATACCATAATCCATTCAATCATAACTGGGTGAAAACCAAACCCCTTAAGAATGGCCTCCAAGAAATTCCAATCGACCGTGTCATATGCTTTTTGAATATCAACTTTGAACGCGCAACGAGGGGGCCCATAATCCCGATGATAATTATGAAGCAATTCCTGGGTTAGTAGGATATTGTCAGAAATGCATCTCCCAGGAATAAAGGCTGATTGGTTCAAACTAACTACACTGTTCAATCCCTCCAAAATTCTAGTTGTGATAAGCTTACTAATGCATTTATAGATTACATTACAGCAAGCGATGGGCCTGAAGTCAGACACAGTATCAGGAGTCGGAACTTTAGGAATTAAAGCCAAAAAAGTATGGTTTATTTCCTTAAGGATTTTACCCGACTGAAAAAATTCCTGAACTGCATCACATATGTCGTCACCAATAATATGCCAAGTATGCTTGAAAAAATCCGATGAATAGCCATCCGGACCTGGAGCCTTTAATGAACCAATAGAGAACATAGCTTCCTTAATATCCTCATTAGAGAACTGACGAATCATGTATTGAGCTATAGTTTCATCAATCTTATGCAGGAATAGGTCACTAGTAGGCAAACAATTAATAACGCCCCTTTGGCCAAAAAATGATACATAATGGGCAACCAGAGCTTTACCAACGTCCGTTCCCTCAAAAGTATTACCATTAGCATCTTTTATAACATCAATTCTACTATAATGATTTTTGCATTTGACAGAATTGTGAAAAAATGCAGAGTTAGAGTCACCAACCTCCAGCCATTTAACCTTAGATTTCTGTTTTAAAAATCTTTCTTCGTCCAAAACGGCATCTTGAAATTCCTTCAAATAGTTCGATTCTTTACTTCTCAGCTCCGAATCCGAAGGATTAGCATCAATGAGAACTTGAATTTCATCTAACTCCCTTCGCAGTCGTTTAACTTTCTCATGGAGATTCCCTTGATTGGCTAGTAAAGACCGCAGAGGCTTCTTGAGTGACCTTAGTTTCTTAACCACTTGTAACATTTTTATACCCAAAATTTGTTGCTCCCAAGACTTCTTAACAATTTCTGGGAAATCCTTCTTGAATACCAGAAAGTTCGGAAATTTAAAAGGCTTGGGTTTGTGAGAGACCGATCTAGGATTTTTAAGGATGCAAGGGCAATGGTCCGATACACGATAGGGTTGGAAGACAGCTACAGCTTCTGGAAACGTCTGAATAAAAGAAACATTGGCCATGATACGATCAATTTTTTTGAGAACTCCAATACCCTGCTTCGGTTTCTGGTTCCATGTAAAGTGGCAACCCGAACGATTCACATCAATAACTTCAATATCTTCAACACACGATTTAAATTCTCTCATGTTAATGTCAATTAAAGAAGAGCCCATGGATTTATCTTCCAAATATAAGGCTGCATTAAAATCTCCCAGAATGACCCAGGGTTTATCATGCGCAAAAGCTTTATGAATTTTCAAACTATCCCATAGTTCTCGTCTCTCCTTGTAAAAATTCTTCGCGTAAACAAACGAGCAGAACATTATTTTCTTACTATTTTTGAATTGAACTTGAGTGTGCATAACCTGGTCAGATTGAGCCAAAACCATGATATCAACCATATTACTATCCCATCCCAGAATAATCCGCGTACCTTTGCTACACAGACTCCCGTTAGAAGTCCAGT
Organism: Helianthus tuberosus; assembly: GCA_030545235.1. Lineage (NCBI taxonomy): Eukaryota > Viridiplantae > Streptophyta > Magnoliopsida > Asterales > Asteraceae > Helianthus > Helianthus tuberosus. The sequence continues at coordinate 107,903,176 of CM060370.1, read as the reverse complement.
TCCACGTTCTTCTAATACTGGAACAAATCTTATCAAGATTAGAGACCTGAATATGTGATTCTAAGATTGCACAAACACATAAATCAAACTCCACAATAGCATTTCGGACCTCCTTTTGTTTCAGGGGTGCGGTTAAACCCCTTATGTTCCAAGCTGCAATACTATCCATTTAAACCCTCTATATCAGGAGTGCTTGCCCCTGTAGTCTGGACACCACCAGTCATTACTTTTGCCACCCCTTCATCATTTTCAAACACTTCATCCACGTCTGAGTCCAAGAGATCATCATTCGGAAGATTATCTAAAGAAGCAAAGGAATTACTAATGTTAACCACATGTGCCGAAGAGGAAGCCTTGTGAGGATTAGATTTGTCATGTTTCTGGTTCGGTTTTTGGACAACACGGTACTCAAATTTATTCTTAGGTTTGTTCAGCACAATACCCGGCTTTTGATTCCCAGAAGTTTTCTTTCTGTTTGCATCCGTGAAACCATCATCATCCACTTTTTGCTTCATCTTTGGTTCTTTCGGTATATAAACATGTTTCGGACAAGATTCACTCTCATGTCCAAATACACAACAATGGTGGCATCTAGGTGGCTTCCACTCATATTCAACCTCAATCGTAGCCTTTGAGACACCCTCACCCTCCAAGTTTGGAATAGCCACTTTTAAGGATTCTTTCATATCATGTTTAGCATCAATTTCAATCACAGCTCTCGCAAAACTGCTTTTACCCCACGACTCCAGGCACATGTTCGAAGTATATTTATCAAGATACATTGGTTTCCCAATTCTAGAAGCAAGTAAGCTCAAGCCATCATCCGTATAAGCTGCTAGAGGAATATCATGTAGTTTAACCCACACAGGAACATGCTTAAGTTCGTCTTTCTTAAGTTCAACATCAGTCGTCCAAGCCCTCAAGAAAATCGGAACATTACGAATTAGCCAAGGTCCCTCAGTTAACACTTGCTCCATACCCGCCTTGTCCGAAAATTTAAAAAAGAAAAATCCTTTAGAGTTCATCATGCATTTTTCTAATCCGTACAATTTCCAAGTATTTTTAGCAAAATATTCAACGACAGGGAAGGCCAGCCTTTTACCCAAGAAGTAGCCATAAATGACATTCTCAAACCTGCTTTGGACTTTCTTTACCGATTCCAGCGGAATAGTTACATCTACATCATCGTCGACATTGTTCGTTTCAAGAAATCTGAATTTAACCTTCTCTTGTACATCCTTCTTCAGCACGGAAACAAACGAAGGCTTCTTCACACTATTTTGCACATTAGACGTATCTGACTCCAAGTTAACATTTTTTCCAGAAAAAACATCAAGATTCTCCATTGGCATATTCCCAGAGTTTAACTCCAGCTTCAAACTATCATCCTCTCCACCCGAAGTTTCACAGGCCGGTCGATCCGCTTCTAGGGTAACCGGAGTAGTAATCTTAGAGAGTTCATCAATAATATTTATCCTTTTCGAAACAGAAATCCCACCGTCTTCCATACTAGTCTGAGAAAAATCCATGTCCGGTGAAGATTCCTTGACAGGCAAAGGAACCGGCTCATAGATCTTATCAAGGTCATCTATTACATTAATCGGTTTAGGAACTGAATTCGGTTTGAAAACCATCAATTTCTAGCAGATGGTAACCCAAAACAAGCATTGAAAACCATCAAAACCTCAAAATTGAGCCAGATTCAATGTTTCTGTCTGCAAGTCTGGTGCGGCCCGTGTAGCATACACCTTAGCTTTACGTGGCCCGCCTGGGCATCTTTGGCAGATTGTCAAAATTAGCCCCTGAAGCTTAGAAACTTGCGTTTCGATGCATTTTTGGCACGTTTAAGCCCCGTTAACCTCATTTCAAGGTTCTAAAATGAGGTTAAAGTATAGGGAACTCAAAATATGCTCAAAAAAATTTCGGATGTCCGTTCGTTTGGTCGTACAATCGCGTTGTTCGGTTAATTACGACAGAAGTCGTAACGAACGCATAAACGATCCAAATTGAGCGACGAATGGAATTTTATCATGCCAATCACTAAAATATAATATTTTAATGATTACATAAATTTTTGGTATTCCGGATATATTTAGAACGTAAGATATGCGCGAAAATGCAAACTTGTGCACTTTTTGACGCTTTTAGTCCCTATTGATCAATAAAGTTTGTATACCGAACCCCTCAAAGCCTATTTCTACGCTATGTAAAGGATATTTAGGGTATGTTTAACTTATGACCATGTTTCGGAATGTTCGTTACTATACAAATCGGTATAGTTTTGCAGTTTGACACAAATAGTCCCTGCGATCGAACAAACTTATTTTCGACACACCAAACCATCCAAAACTTATTTCTAAGTTATGTGAAGGTTATTTAAGGTATGTTAAGCCTATTTCACTATCCCAGAGTGTTTTTCGCGTTAAACTGACTGCGTTTACGCACCAGCTTGCGTATAACCTTCCAGAAAGTGATTTAAAGCTTGAAATTGGAATCGAACCAAATTGTAAAATCATCAAACACAAATACACAAAATAACACCAAAACACATTGTTTTATTAATAATTAACATTGTTTTACATTGTACGTCGATTACAGAGCACAGTTGTCACATTAACTGTTTGGTTAGGTATGGTAGAATGGGCCGCGTAACACTTGAATGTAAACCTGGGTTGGGTCGAGAGATGTGTCGGGCTCTGCGTGGTTGTTGGGCCACTTAATTGAAACTAGTAACTGTTTGGGCCGTTAACTCGGTTGGGCTGCACTATAGTGTGATTACTGAATTAGTTAACATGAATTTTGTAAAGTATGAACTACTAACATGGATTTCATATAAATCAAACATTTACTATATGATGATACGGTGTGTGATGATACGAATATTTGTGTTGCATGATGTTTGGTTATAACTTGCATGAACACATGAACGGGAACCGAACCACTTGACATGTGCTATGGGGTAACATGAACTTGTATTATGATTGATAGTAGGATTCGAACACTTGCCATGACTTGCGTTATGATATGTGTTTTGTTTATTTGAAATCTATGTGATAAATGCAAAGAACACATGCGTCACGTGTACACGAACTAATTGTTAATGGTAACCACACTAGGATTTGGTTGACCAACTTGGAATGGGTAACATAACATACCGAGCAATCAAAGGTGAGTTCATTTCTCTTGAGCATGCGTCCCGGTGGTTGGGACAGTCATTGGGCATCCTTGAGAGGGATGGGTTTGGGTAAATCAATTGGGTATTCCTGAGAGGAATACGTCTTGTGGTAAATCTGGAATGTTGGATAATATACTCGTCCTATCACCTTTAAAGTCCCTCCTTGTTGTTTGTTACCGGAGAGGTAACAGGGTATTAGTTGGTAGCGCTACTTAGGTTTGGCACCCTCACCCCGTACCAGAGAGGACGGGTGTGAACTAATGACCTAGTCATGACCAATGCTTTGATAGGAGCATTGGGGAAAGGGCAAAATAGACCAGGAGCCGTCTTGTTTCCGAGGTATTATCAACACTGAAATCAATGAACTGAACTAAACACTTGGTAACAAACGTTTTCACAAACTATGAACTCGCCAACTTTGTCTGATACACTTGTTGCATGCTCGCAGGTCCTTAGATGTCTTGGATTTGGAACTTGCTGTCTGGAGTAGCTGGAGTGGTCATGGGTCGACTGAAGGGATTTATGTGTTTGAACTATTGATATTATACATTGGTTTTGAAGCTGTTTAACTATGGTTTACTATTTGCTTCCGTTGAGTATGTTGGTTTTCATTTAAGCCCGTTGATGGTACTTTTCATTAATAATTGAGGATTTTTATTTTGAAACTTGTATGGGTTTAATGTAATTAGTGGCTCGTTGTTGGTACGTCACACGCCTAACAAGGACATTCCCTAGGTGGTAATTTGGGGGTGTGACAGCTATTAGGTTTGGCACCCTCACACCGTACCAGGGAGGACGGTCGTGAACTAATTACCTTAACCACTTGACCAATGTATGATAGAGCATTGGGGTTGGGCAAATAATGTAGAGCCATCTGCGGTAATCGAGTTAATAACAACATCAAATCTATGAACTGTTTTATACTCATATCTGGTAACTAAAACGTGTTAACAAACTTTGAACTCACTAGCGTCGTCTGACACACTTGTATGCATGCTTGCAGGTCGTTAGATTCTTGATTATGGACTTGCTATCTGGGAGTGCTGGAGTGGTCATGGGTCGAGACTCTTGGATACATGTTTCGTGGTTTTGAACACTTGATTTGAAACAGTTGATTCACATTTTACATTATGCTTCCGCTGAACGATTACTTTGGTTTTAACTTATGACTTGGAATTATTTAATGAAATGAATGGAATGTTTTGCTTAAATATTTATTATAGTTCAATGTGATTGGTGGCTTGGATCCTGGTACATCACACGTCCCGCGGTGTTTCCGCATGTGGTATTTGGGGGGGGGGGTGACTGTTTGGTATCAGAGCCAGGTTATAGTGAACTAGGTTTTAAAACGTTTTTATAAAACCAGACAATAACCAAACAGCTTCGAAATCGACCATGACACTCAGCTCCCGATTGCAAGGTTCGTCTTTCGTTTACTTATTGCCTAGTATACCTTGTATACACTTATGTATGAGGTTGCATGCATTTGCACACACTTAGCATTTCAGACTAAATTCATGTGTAATTACCTGGGTTATGTGATTGATAGAGTCACAGTGTGATATCCTGATAGATTTTCGTGGTTTATGTTTGAGGTGTTTTGTCTTGTTGCGAGAATTTGAGGAACCTTTTAGCATAAGTTGGGAGGAGCTGAGACAAACATGCAAATCGCATTGTTAGTAGTCCGTAGAAGTCTTCGTGAGTCCCAGTGAGTCCCAGTGAGTCCCAGTGAGCCTTAACGAGTGTGAAAGGGGTTCCGCTCTGATGTTTGATGTAAACTTAGTAGTCTGTAGAAGTCTTCGTGAGCTTTGACTCCTACCTTATCTCGACTCTTAACATGTCCTCCTTTCTTATATAGAATCATGAGCGGACGAGGCCATGGGCGTGGTCACATTGCGATGACTCAGGCCGAACTGACAAACTTGATCAACACACGCGTGGCTGAGGCATTGGCAGCCTATCAAGCTGGTACGATATGTGCCAAATCTTCTTTATTCTTGTGTCGCGTACAAAACTCTTACCCTTGTATTGTATTTCCTTTCGTTCATTAGGTCAGCAAGCGAATCAGAATCAAAACCATCCGCCTGCTTGCACTTTCAAGATGTTTATGGATTGTAAGCCACTTACATTCAGTGGGACTGAAGGGGCTGTGGGGTTACTACGATGGTTTGAGAAGGCTGAGTCAGTGTTCGCCATGTGTAATTGTCCCGAGGGGGACTGTGTGAAGTACGCTACAGGCACCTTGGAGGACAGTGCCTTAACTTGGTGGAATGCCCAGGTGCAGATGTTGGGCATTGAAATGGCTAATGCAACGACTTGGGATGATTTCAAGGAGTTGATGCGGGAGGAGTACTGTCCTCGTGACGAAATTCAGAAACTTGAGAACGAGTACTACGATTTGAAGATGGAGGGGTCCGAGATCGAGGCTTACACAAAACGATCCCATGAACTAGCAAATAGGTGCCCTAATTTGTCTCGACCTCCACCTTGAAGAATTGAGTTGTACATCAAGGGCCTGGCACCAGCAGTAAAGAGTTTGGTCACTGCTGCAAACCTTAACAATCTGCCTCAGATCATCCGCTTAGCGCACAAGATTACCGACCAAGAGGTCGAGCGTGGATCACTACCGCCTCGTGTTTCTGCTACTACCACTGCTGCTAAAGCTACCACACCTGCTAGTGATAACAAGCACAAATGGAACGATGCTGACAAAGCAACTAGTGCAAGCCAATCTCAGAAAAGGCCTGACAACAGCAATAACCATAGTTTCTGTGACAACCCGAGTTTTCAAGGTCTCTATTTGACTTAACCTTGTATATATTGCATAGCGTGTTTATATATATATTTGATGTGAAACATAATTGTATTTGTTGATACATGTTTGTATGTTGTTATATGATTTATGCTTGTTATTAAATTGAAGCTATTGCCGAAAATCCTTCAACCACGAAAACCCTCTCACTCGAAATCACCCCACCCGAAAACCCACCTCCCTGTGAAAACACCTCTTGGCGAAAACACCTAGTGTCTTCGTCAAGAGGGTGGCCGTCAAAATCAAAGATGGGCCTTGGCCCAGTGACGAGCTGTTTTACTTTTTGTTTATAACCCTTACGTGAAAACTGTATTCAGAAAACCTTAAGCAAACCCTAATCACCTTCTCATCTCCCTCTCGCTTTCTTTTGAACCCTACGGCTACCCTTTCCTCATTCGAAGCCAGATTTTCATTGGTTTGATCATTCTTGTTCGGTTTGTGTTTTCTGTATATAATTTAACTTTTTTTTTTGGGTAAAGGGTTACCCCGGTGATTTTATATATTCACAAACAAAAAGCACAAGTAGTGTAGGGAGTCTACACTAGTTCAATCATGGGACATGCCCCATGAAGGTAAAACAACTTGAAAAAACACATGAAAACACTACCAAACGGTAAAACAACTAGACTAGGCACTAGAAAGAAAAAAACCAACACTATTCAATCAGCCAACATCTTCAAGCAGATCAGCTCCAATAATCCCCCAATCACCTAGAAGCCTTCTGACATTTTCACAGTTCTTTAGCTTCGCTCCCATCAATTTGTATCTGACCTGTTGAAAAATAAGTTCAACAATAGCTTCTGGAGGTCTCAACTCATTCTTGAATAACCTAGCATTACGCTCCTGCCATATGAAATAAGCCGTGGCCGCTACCACTAATCTTGCAACATAGTTCCTAGCTGATTTCGACCTGGACCGCACTACGAGCCAATTAACTATATCGTCCCATTTAGGTTGAACCGACAACATACCCGCTTTATGTCTGACTTTATGCCAAATCTGATCCGAAAATTTACACTCGAAGAATAGATGATTATGAGAATCATTATTTGCATAACATAGCAAACAACACATCATGTTCATGTTTTTTCTACGCAATAAATCCCAGCTCAAAATCTTATCCTGAGTAAGTAACTTACGCCTCATAATCAGCCACATTAAAAACGCATGACGAGGGATGCATTGGGCAAACCAAACAATACGACACCACTCTACCTCCACCTCTCGATGTCTAAGAGAATCCCAAACTCGAGGCGTAGAAAACTCATTCAGAAGATCTCCTTGTCGCCATAAGAGTTTATCATCCTGATTCGGATTAATAGACAAAATATCGAGTTGATTAAGGGTGGGAACTCGATCTCTCCATTCAATAGGCCATCCCCACGAAGACTCCAAGAAAATATCAGCCACTTTAGCATCCAAATTGAAACCAGCATTCGCAATAAGTCTCGGGGAAAGATACTGAATCAGCGGGCCTAAATTACTCCATGTATCAAACCAAGCTGATGTCGATAAACCATTCCCAATTTCGGACAAATAAAACTCCTTATATCCGGCCGAAGCTGTAGCATTTTCCTCCACGACCAGCAACAAGAAGATGGGATATTACAAGCCCAGAAACTCTTTCCTCTTAATCTGTATGAATGAACCCACTCAACCAATAAAGATTCACGTTTAGAGAGAATGCTCCATATATGCGATGACATAAGGGCTTTATTAACATCTCCAATACGACGAATCCCTAACCCACCCTCATACTTAGGAACACAAACTGCTTTCCAAGATACCTTAGCCCTGCCCTTTTGAAACGAACTGTCATGAGACCATAGAAAATTACGCATCAAAGCTTCCAAATTAGAAATCACCCGAGCAGGCAAGATAAAGACAGACGACCAATAAATATGCAGGGATGACAAAACCGAAGTAATAAGTTGCAGTCTACCTGCAAACGAGAGTAATTTATTCCTCCAATGCATAATACGTTTTTCGAGCTTCTCCACTAACAGCTGGCAATCTTTATATAATAACTTAGACGATATAAGAGGAGCTCCCAAATATCTCACTAGCAACGAACCCTCTATAAAAGGCATCATATTCAGAATAGCAGTTTTAACAAAAGATGGAACGTTAGAGAAAAACACTGTACTTTTCTGAATATTAGGCACCAAACCCGACATTTTCGAAAAAGAATTGAGCGCTTTCATGATACATCTGGCCGACGCAATCTCACCCCTTGCAAAAATAAACAAGTCGTCCGCAAAACAGAGATTGATAATCTGTTGGCGCTCACACTTGTTATGGAATTTGAACGAAGAGTCAATCCTTACCGTCTGATTTAAAATCGCTGTGAGGATCTCCATCACAAGGGTAAAAAGATACGGGGAGATAGGATCACCCTGACGAAGCCCCCTGTTACCCTTGAAAAAACCATGAACATCACCATTAATACAAACTGAAAACGTGGTCGTAGAAACACAAACCATAATCCAGTGAACCATGCTTCTATAATATATAATTTAACTTCAGTTCTACGTGGATGTTAATGAGATATCCTGATTTCGATATGCACGATGTGATTGGTCTTGTGATTATATGCGAAACCTGGTGTTGATCTAGGATTCTAGGGTTGAGATGGTTAAACGATTAGTTTTGAATAATATGATTGTGATCAGGAATCTGTGAGCATGTTAACTTGCTAATAGTGTTTGTTTAGGTGCTATGATTATCGATTTGTTATAGGCGTAATGGAGTTCTGTGTTAAAGACATGATGAATACCTAATGACTTCAACAACTTACTGATGATTGCTTGATGATTGAATGATGATATGATAAGGAGGTGTAACTGTTAGGGTGTAACTAGGGTTCCTGTGAATTTCGTAACTGTCACTGATGATGATGACTTACCCGACGAAAACCCTTGGATTTCGTCGCCTAGGGTTTTCGTCCAAAAAGTGATTTCGTCGCCTAGGATTTCGTCACAAGTGTTTTTGCCATATAGTGATTTCGTCTAGTGTGTGTGACAACAGTAACATTGTTTAGTTTATTAACTGAGTAAGTTTGTTAACTCTGTTAACCTTATTAACTGTGTTAAATTTGCGTAACTCTGTTAAGCATGTAACTCTAATTGGTTGTTAACTTTGTTAGTTAATTAACTCTGTTAGTTTATTATTCCTGTTATGTATGTTAATCCTGTCAAGTATGTTATGAATAACCATGTTAGTGCAAACTGTGAAGGACATTTATATGAAGCATGAATTGCATGGCTTTGATTTACTGCTTATGTGATACGTGCTAATTGCTTAGGCACACTCTGTGACATTGATTGTTTGTGAAACTCTACGGACATGTACTGATTGAGTATACGTGCACACTATAGGACTTGACTGATTTCTTGTGAGCACATAGTTTAGCATACCGAGCAAACCAAGGTGAGTTCACACTCTTTCCAAGGCATGGGATTCCCAAGGGTTGGGAGTGGGTTAATGATTTAAACGGTAACTACAACCATCCTCCGTGGGTAGGATGCCAAGATTACACACTGGACCAAACCTCTATCATGAAGTCTCTCATTTATATCGACTTAATCGCCGAGGCCTATGGCGAGCGGGTCATTAGTTAATAGCGCTATTAGGTTTAACAAACCTCACACCGTGCCAGTCGGACGGGCGTGTACTAATGGACTATGGGCAAAGGGTCAATGCTGATAGACATTGACTTAGGGCACCACTTATATTTTCGTAGTAGTCGATACGCACGGTCTAGTAACACATGGGAAGCCCCCACTAATCTTCGCAAACATGTCTGGGAGACCGCGATACGAATTAATATGATACATGGTTTACAAAACGAACATATGATTTACGAAACGAATGCTACAACTAAACAACCAACTATGAACTCGCTCAACTTTGTTGTTGACTCGTTGTTACATGCCTTGCATGTCGTTAGGTACTCCTTGAGCTTGCACAGGGAGGCGCGGTCGTTGTGGGACATGGCAGTGTGTGCCATGCTAAAAACATTACTTTATTTCGTACTAAATATTTGCATTGGGTTTTACAATTATGCTTCCGCTAAACACTTAACTACGTTTTCGATTTGAAACACCTTTCATATTATGTGGTTGAATTTTGCTTATTACTTGTTATGTTCAATATGATTGGTGGCTTGATCCTGGTCAGTCACGCCTCCAAGCGGTGATACTCTGCATGTGGATTTTGGGGGTGTGACAGTTTCAGTCAGTCGTCCTCAGTTAACCAAGGCCAGGGCAGCAATCAGAGTCAAGGCACCTACGTTGGTAAGAAGCCAAAGTGCAACAAATGTGGTTATCATCATCATGGACCGTGTGTCCGGGCTTGCCGTAGGTATGAAAAGGTGGGCCATGAGGCAAAAGACTGTAGAGCTCCGTACCCAAACCAGCAGCAGCATCAGCAACAGCAAAGGCAGCATCCCCATCAGAACCAAGACAATAGGAAGGGGTGCTTCCAGTGTGGGGATGAGGGTCACATCAAGCGGGATTGCCCTCAGCTGAATCAAAATGCCAATAATAACGACAACCGTCAGAACAACAACAATGCTGGGAACAACAACAATGGCAACAATGGGGGCAATGGTGCTCGTGGAAGAGTGTTTATGATCAGTGCTGGTGATGCTAGGAACGACGACAATGTCGTGACTGGTATGTTTTCTGTGAACAATCTCTTTGCTTCTGTGTTATTTGATTCCGGTGCTGATTGGAGTTACGTGTCCCTAGAATTCAGTCAACGATTAGGGTTAGCTCCGACGATTCTAGAAACTAAGCATGTAGTAGAATTAGTTGATGGCAAAACGATTGAAGCTTCGCATGTCCTTTTTGGGTGTAAATTAGATCTTGTGGGTCAAGTGTTTGATATTGACCTCCTTCTTGTTACCCTCGGTAGTTTTGATGTAGTGGTTGGTATGGATTGGCTGTCTAAGCACCAAGCTGAAATTCTCTGTAAGGAGAAGATCGCGTATGCCTCTCCCTAGTGGAGAATCTTTATCGGTTCAAGGGCATCGCAGTGGTGCGATGGTTGGTATCATCTCAGCTATGCAAGCGCAGAAGTGTCTACGAAAGGGGTATCCTGCTATCTTGGCACTAGTTACGGATCCTCAACCTGAAGAGAGAAAGATCGAAGACCTGCCAGTTGTTTGTGAATTTCCCGAGGAACTACCTGGTTTACCTCCTCATCGTCAAGTGGAATTTCATATCGTTCTTGCACCAGGAGCAGCTCCAATTGCTCGTGCTCCTTATCGTTTAGCACCTGGAGAATTGCAGGAGTTGTCTAATCAACTTCAAGAAATATTGGATAGAGGTTTTATCCGACCCAGTTCTTCGCCTTGGGGAGCCCCAGTTCTGTTTGTGAAGAAGAAAGACGGGTCCTTTCGTATGTGTATTGATTATCGGGAACTCAACAAGGTGTCTGTCAAGAACCGCTATCCTCTGCCATGTATCGACGGCCTATTTGACCAGTTGCAAGGGTCAAGCTTTTACTCGAAGATCGATTTAAGATCGGGCTATCATCAGATGAGGGTCTGAGAGGAGGACGTTCCTAAACCGGCTTTTCGAATGCGGTATGGACATTACGAGTTTTTAGTTATGCCGTTTGGGTTGACGAACGCGCCAGCGGTGTTCATGGACCTCATGAACCGTGTATGCAGACCGTATCTCGACGATTTCGTTATCATGTTTATCGACGACATTCTGATCTATTCAAAGAGCAAGGAAAATCACGAGCGACACCTGCGTCTTATCTTGGTGCTCCAGAGGAAGGAGCAGCTCTACGCAAAATTTTCTAAGTGTAACTTCTGGATTCGAGAGATGCACTTCCTTGGCCACATTGTGAATGAATCAGGAATACACGTGGATCCTGCAAAGATCGATGCTATTAGAAATTGGGCGGCACCAATGAATCCTTCGGAGGTGCGACAATTTCTTGGTCTCGCTGGGTACTATCGGAGATTTATTAAAGACTTCTCGAAGATTGCTCAACCTCTTACCTCGTTAACACAGAAGGGCGTTGTATACTCATGGGGAACGAAACAAGAAGAGGCTTTCCAGTTGTTAAAACAGAAACTCTGCAGTGCACCGATTTTGTCTCTACCTGAAGGTACCGAAGATTTTGTGGTATATTGTGATGCTTCTATTCAGGGTCTTGGTTGCGTGCTGATGCAACACAACAATGTGATAGCTTATGCTTCTCGACAGTTGAAGGTTCATGAGAAGAATTACACGACTCATGACTTGGAGTTGGGAGCCGTGGTATTTGCGCTCAAAATCTGGAGGCACTACTTGTACGGTACTAAATGCACTATTTATACCGACCACAAGAGCCTTCAGCACATCTTTGACCAGAAGGAATTGAATATGCGACAGCGTCGCTGGGTAGAACTCTTAAATGACTACGATTGTGCAATCAAGTATCATCCGGGTAAGGCTAAAGTTATAGCTGACGCTCTCAGTCGAAAGGAATCGAAACCCAAACGTGTTCGCGCTTTGCAGCTCACCATTCATTCTAACCTACCTGACCAGATCCGTTCTGCACAAACGGAAGCGTTGAAAGATGAAAACATTGAGGCGGAATATTTGCGGGGTATGGAGAAACGACTAGTAGAGAGATCTGATGGAATTCTCTATTTCATGGAACGTATATGGATTCCCTTCTTTGGTAATCTTAGAGAACTTGTGATGGATGAAGCGCACAAGTCTCGATACTCTGTTCATCCGGGTTCGGATAAAATGTATCAGGACCTCAAGGTTTTGTATTGGTGGCCGAAGATGAAGGCTCACATCGCGACCCATGTGAGTAAATGTCTGACTTGTGCTAAAGTTAAGGTGGAATATCAGAAACCCTCGGGTCTACTTCAGCAACCAGAGATACCCATGTGGAAATGGGAACAAATTTCTATGGATTTTGTCACAGGTTTACCGAGAACTCAAAACGGAAACGATACCATTTGGGTGGTCGTCGATCGTCTCACAAAGTCAGCGCATTTTCTTGCAATCAAGGAAACGGATAAGTTCTCACAATTAGCTGCTGTTTACCTCAAGGAGGTGGTTACTAGACACGGGGTGCCGACCTCTATTATCTCTGATCGTGACCCGCGTTTCTTCTCAGATTTGTGGTAGTCGATGCACAAATCATTCGGCTCAGGTCTCGACATGAGCACTGCTTATCACCCACAGACGGATGGTCAAAGTGAGCGAACCATCCAGACACTTGAAGACAATGTTACCCTTTCTCTCTCTCTAGCCTAGGCGATTTCTTGTTCTTCATGAAACCCTAATTTTTCTTCGTGATTTTATGTATAACAATTTGTTATTGGATGTTTGATTCATCAAACATCTAGTACGAACTCGTTAGCATTACTTGATCGATCAGAAAGTAGGGTTTGTTTTTTGTTTTTTCTGTTATAATCGCCGGCCTTATTTCATAGATTCGGTTCTAATTGAATAGAGAATTGGGGTTTTCGGTCCTACTGGTAAGGCAGTAACCTTGATTATTCGGGTTCTCTATTTGATTTCGTGAAGAATTTTTGGATTAAGGTTTTGCTAGATAGGGTTTTGTCTTGTGCGATCTGTGGTCTTCTGGTGTCTCTTGTTTTCTTTGCATGGTAGACTGATTATTTGCTGATGGAGGGAGTTGATGATGTTATTAAGAATGCATGTAACAAACCTGGAGGGAATCTGCTTTATGATCGAGGGAAGCCTCCTATCACACTCCAGGGTTTAGCGTCTCGTGTAGTCGATATTGAAGGAAAAACGTTAATGCCGAGAAGGGGTGTTGTGACTCCTGCTGCACGTGAACCTGGTAAGTTTAACATTATTGACGAGTTGTCTAAAATCACCGTTCCTGTGGAGATGGATACTGGCAATGCTGATCTAAAGGATGATGTTAATTTGGATGACTCGGGCATTAATCAATATGAGGAGGTGAAGGGACCGAAGCCGGTATCATATGCTGACTTAGTGGTGAATCCTAGCAACAAAAAATTGAATTTTAGAACACTTGCTAGTCCAGATCGACATGATGATTGTGATGTGGTTATGCCGAAGGATTCGATTCGGGTTGTTCAGGATAAACTAGCAAACACACTATATGGGTATTTTCTGGGGGATCGTGTTGCCTATCCAGTTGTTGAGTATTATGTGAAGAATAAATGGAAGAGGTTTGGGTTGGTAAAATCTATGATGAATGCCAATGGTTTCTTTTTCTTCAAGTTTGTGGATCAAGCTGGCATGATGGCTGTTCTTAAAGAAGGACCATGGGTTATTCGGTCACAACCTTTGTTCTTATGTGAGTGGTCCCCAACCACGAAATTGGTTAAAAAGGAGGTTAAGAACGCACAACTATGGGTTAGGATACATGATGTTCCTATTGCTGCTTACACTGAGGATGGTCTCAGTCTGATAGCGACAGCTATTGGTGTTCTAAAGCTTCTTGACTCATACACTACTTCGATGTGCATGGACTCCTGGGGTCATAGTAGTTATGCTAGAGCATTGATTGAGGTTTCGGCGGATAAGGACCTGAAAAAGGAAATCACTATGGCTATTCCGGAACTGGATGGTGACGGGTATGTAAAAGAGACTATGTATGTTGAGTATGAGTGGAATCCTCATCTGTGTTCTCACTGTTGTGTCTTTGGTCACTCAAATGATCAATGTCCTAGCTTACAAAAGAATGTGGTAAAAGATGATAAGTCTCGTATGCCTCCTGTGCAAGGACGGAGATCTGGTAAGAAGCCGATGGTAGATGAAGATGGTTATATGGGTGTGCAAGCCAAGAAAGTGGCTAGGAAAACAGGGATTCATATTAATAAACCGAAGCCGAAATCCGAGTATAGACCTATTGGAGCTAAGCCAAAGGATGGGTTAACAAGTTGCCATCCTCTAGTAGTGTGCTTTCTAATAATCCTTTTGATGTTTTGAATAGCGTAGATGTAGAGAATGGGCAGTGTAGCAAAGATGCAGGTGGTGAGCAGGAGGATTCGGAGGATGAAGAGTTCGTTGAAATTTACAATGAAACTGATGAGTTTATTATGGAAGGCACTCGTAAGTCAGCTAAAAAAGGGGCAAGCACTCCTAATCCGTTGGTGTCCAATGGTTAGCCTAGCTACATGGAACATAAGGGGGTTTAACCGCCCCCTGAAACAAACGGAGGTTCGTCAGCTACTTCATGATAGTAATCTTAGTCTTTGTGCCATTTTAGAATCTCATGTGGATGTTGCTAAACTTAGTAAAGTGTGTTGGGCTGTTTTTCGTCATTAGGATTGGACTTCGAATGGGAATTGTTGTGTTAAAGGAACTCGTATTATCATAGGGTGGAACCCGGAGGTGTTTGATGTCATGGTTTTGTCTCAATGGTCCCAAGTTATTCACCTTCAGCTTGTTTTTAAAGATGACAAAAGGATTCTATTCTGTTCAGTTGTATATGCGGATAACTACTATGTCACTCGAAGGGAGCTTTGGGCTCAATTATCATTGCATAAACTCATGGTTGCTGATAAACCATGCGTAATCATGGGTGATTTTAATTCGGCTCTCTATCTGGAAGATAAGTCTATGGGCACGTCTGTTACTTCAGTGGGTATGCGGGATTTTCAGGCTTGTATTTAAGACATTGAAGTTATGGATGTTAATTGCTCGGGCCAGAACTTTAAGTGGACTCAAAAGCCTAAGAAGGGAATTGGTTTACTTAAGAAAATTGATCGTGTCATGGCTAATGACCCGTTTGTTGCTGATTTCCCGAATTCAGTGGCTGTGTTTCATCCCTATAGGCTATCGGATCATGCTCCTTGCATTCTAAAATTCCAACGGGCTACTAATACAAAACACAAACCATTTAAGTTTTCAAAATTTTTGGTTCATAAGCCGGATTTTATGAACATTGTCAAGGAGGTTTGGGATACTAGAGTTAATGGGGTATATCAATTTCGGGTTGTGAAGAAGCTTCGCCATCTAAAGTCTCCTCTCCGGGCTTTATTATTCAGGCAGGGTAATCTTCACACGAAAGTGATAGAGTTACGTGGCAAGTTGGATGATATTCAAAAGGATATTGATAAGGATCCCATGAATACGGACCTCAGAGCTCGAGAAACTAAGTTAACGTCTTCGTTTCAGGAGGCATGCCTTGATGAGGAAAGGTTTTTAAAACAGAAAGCTAAAATGGATTGGTTATGGGCGGGTGATGCGAATACCGCTTATTTTCATGCAGCCGTGAAGAGTAGGAATCATTGGAGCCGGATTCAGGTTATCTCGGATGCTAACGGTGTGATGTATGAGGCCGATAATGTTCATTCTATTTTTGTGCAGCATTACGAGAAGTTTTTGGGTTGTCAAGATGATATATCTATGCAGCCGACTCCTGATATTTTTCTATGGGTGAACCTGATGGATGCTTCTCATATGGTCCGTCCGGTTACGATGGAAGAGGTTAAGTCCGCCATGTTTTCTATAGGAAATGACAAGGCTCCGGGTCCAGATGGGTATACTGCTGCTTTTTTCAAAGCTGCTTGGCTGATTGTAGGGCATGATATCTCAAAGGCAGTCATTGATTTTTTCTCTAATGGTAAGTTACTTCGTGAGTTAAATCACACTCTGATTGCTCTTGTGCCGAAGAAGTCATCTCCGGTTATGGTCACCGATTACCGTCCAATTGCGTGATGTAATGTTTTATTCAAGTGTATTACTAAAATCATAGCGGATCGAATAAAAGGTGTGCTCCATCAGGTTGTTAGTATCAATCAGTCTGCCTTTATTCCAGGTAGAAAGATTTCAGATAATATTCTGTTGACTCAAGAACTCATGCACAACTATCATAGGAACTCAGGTCCTCCTCGTTGTGCGTTTAAGGTGGATATACAGAAGGCTTACGATACGGTTGACTGGAGTTTCCTGAAAAATGTTCTGATTGGGTTTGGGTTTCATGCAAGAATGGTGGAGTGGATTATGGTTTGTGTTTCAACGACTTCCTATTCCATTTGCATTAATGGAAATGTGCATGGGTATTTTATGGGTAAGCGTGGTTTACGTCAAGGTGACCCATTATCCCCTTATTTATTCACGCTAGTTATGGAGGTTCTAACGTGCATTCTTCAGCATGCTACTCGGATAGATGCTTCGTTCAAGTTTCACAACAAATGTGAGAAACAACGGATTATTAATCTTTGTTTTGCAGATGATCTTTTCTTATTTGCGAGAGGTGATGTTAATTCGGCTAAATGTATTATGTCTTCTCTTACAAATTTTACTAAAATGTCTGGATTGGTGCCTAGTATTCAGAAGAGCACAGGGTTCTTTTGCAATGTGCCTACTCATGTTTTTTTTTTGGGTAAAGGGTTACCCCGGTGATTCTATATATTCACAACCAAAAAGCACAAGTAGTGTAGGTAGTCTACACTAGTTCAATCATGGGACATGCCCCATGAAAGTAAAACAACTGGAAAAAACAAATAAAACACTACCAAACGGTAAAACAAGACTAGGCACTAGAAACAAAAACCAACGCTACTCAATCAGCCAACATCTTCAAGAAGATCAGCTCCAATAATCCCCCAATCACCAAGAAGCCTTCTGACATTGTCACAGTTCTTTAGCTTCGCTCCCATCAATTTGTATCGGACCTGTTGAAAAATAAGTTCAATAATAGCTTCTGGAGGTCTCAACTCATTCTTGAATAATCTAGCATTACGCTCCTGCCAGATGAAATAAGCAGTGGCCGCTAGCAACAACCTTGCAACATATATCCTAGCTGACTTCGACCTGGACCGAACTACGAGCCAATTAACTATATCCTCCCATTTAGATTGAACCGACTCCATACCCGCTTTATGTCTGACTTTATGCCAAATCTGATCCGAGAATTTACACTCAAAGAACAGATGATTATGAGAATCATGATTGGCATAACAAAGCAAACAACACATCATGTTCATGTTTTTTCTACGCGATATATCCCAGCTCAAAATCTTATCCTGAGTAAGTAACTTACGCCTCATAATAAGCCACATTAAAAACGCATGACGAGGGATGCATTGGGCGAACCAAACAATACGACACCACTCTACCTCCAACTCTCGATGTCTAAAAGAATCCCAAGCTCGAGCCGTAGAAAACTCATTCAGGAGATCCCCTTGTCGCCATAAGAGTTTATCATCCTGATTCGGATTAATAGACAAGATATCGAGTTGATTAAGGGCCGGAACTCGGTCTCTCCACTCATTAGGCCATCCCCACGAAGACTCCAAGAAAATATCAGCCACTTTAGCATCCAAATTGAAACCTGCATTCGCAATAAGTCTTGGGGAAAGAAGCTAAATCAACGGGCCTAAATTATTCCATGTATCGAACCAAGCTGATGTCGATAAACCATTCCCAATTTCGGACCAAACAAAACTCCTTATATCCGGCCGAAGCTGAAGAATTTTCCTCCACGACCAGCAACAAGAGGAAGGGATATTACAAGCCCAGAAACTCTTACCTCTTAATCTGTAAGAATGAACCCACTCAACCCATAAAGATTCACGATTAGAGAGAATGCTCCATATATGCGCTGACATAAGGGCTTTGTTAACATCACCAATACGACGAATCCCTAACCCACCCTCATACTTAGGAACACAAACTGCTTTCCAAGAAACCTTAGCCCTGCCCTTTTGAAACGAACTGTCATGAGACCATAGAAAATTGCGCATCAAAGCTTCCAAATTAGAAATCACCCGAGAAGGCAAGATAAACACAGACGACCAGTAAATATGCAGGGAGGACAAAACCGAAGTAATAAGTTGCAATCTACCTGCAAATGAAAGTAATTTATTCCTCCAATGCATGATACGTTTTTCGAGCTTCTCCACTAACACCTGGCAATCTTTGTACAATAACTTAGACGATATAAGAGGAGCTCCCAAATATCTCACTGGCAACGAACCCTCTATAAACGGCATTATATTCAGAATAGCAGTTTTAACAAACGATGGAACGTTAGAGAAAAAAAACTGTACTTTTCTGGATATTAGGCAACAAGCCCGACATCTTAGAAAAAGAATTGAGCGCTTTCATAATACATCTGGCCGACGCAATCTCACCCCTAGCAAAAATAAACAAGTCGTCCGCAAAACAGAGATTGATAATCTGTTGGCGTTCACACTTGTTATGGAATTTAAACGAAGAGTCAATCCTTACCGTCTGATGTAAAATAGCCGTGAGGATCTCCATCACAAGGGTAAAAAGATACGGGGAGATAGGATCACCCTGACGAAGCCCCCTATTACCCTTGAAAAAACCATGAACGTCACCATTAATACAAACAGAAAACGTGGTCGTAGAAACACAAACCATGATCCAGTGAACCATGCTGCTATGAAACCCAAAACCCACCAAAATGTTCTTTAAAAAGGCCCAATCGACAGTGTCATAAGCCTTCTGAATATCCACTTTGAACGCACATTTAGGGGGACCGATGTTTCTATGATAATTATGCATCAACTCTTGCGTTAAAAGAATGTTATCAGAGATTTTTCTACCTGGAACGAAATCCGACTGGTTGACACTAAGGGGCTGCTTGGCTAAGCTTTTCAAAATGACTTATTTGCTTATTTACTATTCTGAAAAGCAAATAAGCAAATAAGTCATTTTGAAAAGCTTTAAAATAGAGCTTTTCAAAACAACTTATGACTTATTTGCTTTTCAAATAAGCAAATAAGTCATTCCAATAGGCTTAGCCAAACAGCCCCTAACAATGTCATTAAGCACCCCTTGATTCTATCAGCAACAATTTTACTAATGCACTTGTATAGCACATTACAGCAAGCAATCGGACGATAATCCGTAACCACAGACGGGGAGGGAATCTTAGGAATAAGAACAATAAGCGTATGGTTTAATTCCCTTAGAAGTTTCCCTGTATAAAAAAAATCAATAACTGCTTTCGACACCTCATTACCAACGATTGGCCATGCATTTAAAAAAAAACCCGCTGTAAACCCATCAGGACCTGGAGCTTTATCCGAGCCAATGGAAAACATCGCCTTTTTAACCTCATCAGGAGTAACCCGCCGAACCATATGGGCTGCAACATCCCCCTCTAACCTTTTAGTAAACAAATCAGGAGTTGGATTAACTGACGTATCACCCGGGCATCCTAAAAATCGCTCATAATGATCAACAAAAGCTTTCGAAACCATATCATCCGTAAATTCATTCCCTCTATCATCACGAATAACCTCAATACGGCTAAAGTGAACTCTGTTTTTAAGCGACGAGTGGAAGTATGCCGTGTTCATATCCCTAGCCGCTAACCAGTCCACTTTAGACTTTTGCTTCAAAAAACGCTCTTCATCTAATAACGCAGCCTGATAATCACACCGAGTAGTGGCTTCCTCATCCCGCAACGTTTGACTAGTCGGATCTGTATCAATATCACACTGAATTCTATCTAGCTTATCTCTCAACTCTTGAACTTTTTTGTGCAAATTTCCTTGCTGAACAAGTAACACGCGCAACGGAGATTTCAACTGCCGAAGTTTTTTAACAACCGAAAATTGATACACACCTCCAATGGTCATACCCCAAACCTTCTCCACAAGTGGCAAGAATTCAGGTTTATACGCCAGAAAATTAGCAAATTTGAATGACCGGTGTTTTAATTTTTTAGTTTCCAGGAATCTAACTACACACGGACAATGATCCGATAACCGAGAAGGATGGAACACCGCAACAGCACTCGGATATTTAGCAATAAAGTGAGAATTTCCCATAACTCTATCAATCTTTTTCATCAACCCGATCCCTTTTTTCGGTTTCTGATTCCACGTGAAATGGATACCAGAGCGTTTTAAGTCTACCATCTCAATGTCATCAACACACTCTTGAAATTCCTTCATACTCAAAGAAACCGAGGAGCACCCCATAGATTTATCTTCAAGGTTCAACGCCGAGTTAAAGTCACCTAGGATGACCCAAGGTTCATTACACACAAAATTCTTATGCAAAGAAAGATGTTTCCATAAATCCCTCCGACTAATATAATAATTTGCTGCATAAATTATCGAACAAAAAATCATTTTTTGCTTCTGTTTAAACATCAGCTGAAGGTGCATAACCTGATCAGACTCCGAAAGCACCATAACATCAAGAATAGACGGATTCCACCCAATAATAATACGCGTTCCTTTATCACATCGGGCTCCATTCGACGTCCAATGCCACGACCGAAAAACAGACTTACACACTTTAGGAAGATTACTCACCTCCACATGAGATTCAAGAATAGCACATAAACTCAAATTCAACTCCTTAATAACATGGCGAACCTCCGTTTGCTTAATGGGGCGGTTCAAACCCCTAATATTCCAAGAAGCGATACTAACCATTGAGCACCGATGAAGAAGGAGTGCTTGCCCCTTTTAAAGTTTGAATATTAATCGTTCCTTGCCTCAGAAACCCATCCATCTCAAAGCCATCCTCCTCGTTAAAATCGTCAACAAGCTCTTCATCGTCCAAATTCACTTGGGCCGAAGCTGGCCTGCCTCCATCCACCTCCTCATTAATACTCGGATCATTTAGAACATCAAAGGGATTAGAAGACTGAAAATTTGGCGACACTTTAACCGGCTCTTCCTTCTTTTTAGACACCACAGGCCTATATTCGAACTTTTGCTTAGGCTTGTTAACCGGGAAACCAGTTTTTCTAGCAATCTTTTTACTATGCACCCCTGTATACCCTTCCTCATCAACAACCGGATTGTTATTAGGACGTCTAGTGTGAATTTGCTGCTTACTACCCTTCTCCATCCTTCGAGCATTACTTTGATTCAAACCTTGGTGCGGGCAAGTATCATCTGAATGACCAAAGACACAACAATGGGCACAACGAAGAGGGTACCATTCATATTCAACAGACATAGATTCCTTGATAAACCCCTCCCCCTCCAGAACCGGGATCGCCATTGTTATCTCTTCTCTAAGAGTTTTATCAGCCGACACCTCTATAAGGGCTCTTGCATAACTACTACGACCCCACATATCCATGCACATCGACGTGGTATATGAATCCAAGAGTTTCGGTTCTCCTATAGTCGTGGCTAACATACTAAGACCATCTTCTGTATACGCAACAATCGGAACATCATGAATTTTAACCCAGATTTGTACCTTCTTTACTTCCTTTTTCTCTAATTTAGTCGTCGGGCTCCAAATATTAAGAAAAAGCGGCTGTGATCGAATAATCCACGGACCATCCTCCAAAACCCTCATCATTCCTGCCTCCTCCGCAAACTTGAAGAAAAAGTACCCGTTAGAGTTCATCATAGATTTTAGAATTCCATATTTTTTCCAATTATTACGAACAAAATATTCAACGACCGGGTACGCCACACGATCCCCAAGGAAGTAACCAAACAAGATATTCGCCATTTTATCTTGGACCATACGTACAGATTCCCTCGGGAGAACAACATCACAACCATCATGCACAGTATCACTAGCTAAAGAACGAAACTTCAGCTTTACAGATTTATTTGCAATTAACGAATCAGCATAAGACTTAGGTTTCGGATTGCTACCAATGTCCTCTTTGGGTCCGGAACTCGAACCCTCACATACCGATTTTTCCACAGCCGGCTTCATCAGATTACCTGTAACCTGGTCACTAACTTCATCACTATACGGCTCCTCGAGATTCTGAACAGGTTTCAGATTCTCAACCATTACCGGCTCCGTAACCTTTAACAATTCGTCAATCATATTAATTTTCCTCGGCTCCGATTGCACATTCTGAATGGTACCCCTACGAGGAATACGTGTATTGCCATCAATCTTCAATGGTTTATTCGCAAAACCCTTACCCAAGATGGGAGGTTTCCCACGATCATGCACTTCTCTACCAGCCGACTTTGGACGATCAGATGTTCCAGAATCAACACCACTCTCCATTAATCAAGTAGCCGATCAACCATGCACTCAAAATAAAGAAAACACCAATCCGCAAACAAGAAACCCTAATCCTTTAAACCCTAGTTTCAATCCTCAACCCTTAACCAATTAAACCAGCGTATCAATCTAGCTAAGTTAATCTCAGTTAACCGCAATCAATAACAACCAGCTTAATAAATCAGAGAATCGAATTGAAGATCTAGGGCGGCGATTTGAAAGAAAAACTGAAAAAAACCCTAATTTTGGATTGATCCCTAATGCTAACGAGTTCGTTATAGAGTTTTGATAATCAAGACTCTAATCACAGACTGTTATGCATAAGATCACAAAGAAAAATCAGGATTTCATGATGAACAGGAAAAAATCGCCAAAGGAGAGAGAGCTAGGGTTTTTCTATGAACCCACTTGTGCCTACTCATGTTAAGGACCATATTTTAGATATTATGCCGTTTGAGGAGGGATCGTTGCCAGTTCGCTACTTGGGTGTTCCGCTCATCTCTTCTAGACTTCTATATAAAGATTGCAGTGCCTTAGTGGAAAGGTTAGATCAACGTATTATGAGCTAGAGGAATAAGCTTCTCTCATTTGTTGGTAGGGAGCAGCTTATAAACTCGGTTCTTTCTGCGATGCATGTCTATTGGTCCTCTGTTTTCATCCTTCCGTCTTGGGTTATTCTAGAGTTGGAAGCAAAAATGCGGAACTTCTTATGGTCCGTCAGAAGGTTCTTTTCATAAGGGGAAGGCTAAGGCTTTGTGGAAATCTGTTTGTGTCCCTAAGTTTGAAGGTGGTTTGGGTATTCGTCGAATTGGGGATGTAAACAAAGCTCTTATGACTTCTCATATTTGGAGTATTTTGGTTAAACGTGAATCCTTATGGGTTGCTTGGATTTACTCATACAGACTAAGAGGTAAAAGTTTTTGGGTATGCAAATTTGTTTCTAATTGTTGTTGGAGCTGGCGTAAACTCTTACAACTTCGGCCTATTATTAGAGAATATGTCTGGTCCAAGCTAGGTGATGGTAGCAATACTTCAGCATGGTACGATTACTGGTGTCAATTAGGGCCATTGGGTAACTTTGTGTTGCCTAGATCCATTGCCTCTGCAGGTTTCGCTATTACTTCTACTGTTCAAGAGGTTCAGCTAAATGGAGTTTGGCGTTGGCCGGTTGCTTGGAGAGATCTTTTTCCAGTTCTAAATCACATTAATCATGTCCATACGGTCCCTAATAAACGTGATCAGTTGCTGTGGAAGGATGGTAATGAATTTTTTGAGCATTCTTCATCTCAAGTTTGGCAATCGCTTCGGCATAGGAATCAAGAGGTGGATTGGGTTAAGTTTGTTTGGTTTCCACATTGCATTCCAAAACATGCGTTCTTTATGTGGCTGGTTATCTGTCGGAAATTATTGACTCGGGACAAAATCCTTCAATGGGATATCTCGAGAAGGAAAAACATGAACATGATGTGTTGTCTTATGTGTTATACGGATGTTGATTCACACTCTCATTTATTTTTTGAATGTAGCTATTCATTGCAAGTTTGGAATATGGTCCGCTCGAAAGGTGGTATGGATAATGTTGGGCCTTTTTGGGATGATATTTTCGACTGGATGGCTGCTCGGGTTCACTCAAAATCAGCCGCTAATTATGTTAGTAAACTGGTGCTTGCAGCTGCTTCCTACTTCATTTGGCAAGAGCGAAATTCGAGACTTTTCAAGAACCAAACAAGACCTCCGGATGTACTGAGTGACGCAATTCTGCAAACGGTTCGTTATAAGCTAATGGTAGTGAAGTTCAAGGACACTGTGAAGGTGCGAGAGCTTCTAGGCACTTGGGAGATTCATGGAACACTTTTGACCGATGAGTGACTCGGCTTAGTGTGGTTGTCTTTTTCTGGATTTTAGTCTAGTTGTTTATCTTGGTTTTGCTTTGATGTACTTTCATGGGGGATGTCCCATGTTTGAACTAGTATGGATGCTCCATACTACTTGCTTTGTATTGTTTTATTGATATATAGAATCACCGGGGTAACCCTTTACCCAAAAAAGACATGCTGAGGACGTGTGTGATTGATTTTGGCAAAGGTTGGGAGAAACACTTGCCCTTGATAGAGTTTTCTTATAACAATAGCTACCATACCAGCATCCAGGCAGCTCCATTCGAAGCATTGTACGGACAGAAATGTCGTTCACCTCTCTGTTGGGATGAGGTGGGTGACAGCCAGATTACAGGCCCAGAACTTGTACTTGAAACCTCATAGAAAATTGTCCAGATCAGGAATCATATGGCAGCAGCGCGTAATCGTCAGAAAAGCTACGCCGATAAGCGTAGAAAACCTTTGGAGTTCACAGTTGGTGATCGTGTTGTGTTGTGTTGTGTTGAAGGTCTCACCCTGGAAGGGTGTGGTGCGTTTTGGAAAACACGGAAAGCTTAACCCTCGTTATGTAGGGCCATTCAAAATTCTGGAATGAATCGGTAAAGTGACCTACAAGTTAGAGTTACCTGCTGAGTTGGGTAATGTTCATGATGTCTTCCACGTCTCCCAATTAAAGAAGTGTTTGTCCGAAGAAACACTTGTGGTACCATTTCAAGAGTTGAAGATTGACGAAAAATTGTAGTTTGTCGAAGAACCAATAGAAATTATGGATCGGGAGGTCAAGGTCCGTAAGCATAGTCGAATTCCGATCGTGAGGGTTTGATGGAACTCAAGGCGTGGACCGGAGTTCACATGGGAACGCGAGGATCAGATGAAGCTCAAGTACCCTCACTTATTCCCAGCTGACAAATCAAAATCTGATGCAACTAGTGAATTTTGGGACGAAATTCCCATTCAAGTTGGGGATGATGTGGCACCTGGAGAAAATCCACAGTCATTCTGATTTAACACCGCGCTATTTTGGATTGCTTATCAAATTTCGGGATGAAATTTCTTTCAAGTTGGGGATGATGTAACAACCCGAGATTTCAAGTTCTTCCGTTTACGTATCTCTTGTGTGGCAATCCTGTTTTGATAATTTATTTAGGTTATGAAATGTGTAACAGTTTGAAAGATTGATCTTAATGATAATGTAGTTGTGCATTGTGTTTGTAAATGCATTAGTTATTTGTTTAATAAAAACCTTTTATGACAAAGCCACTGCCCGACGAAATATAGGACTTTCGTCGCTAACTCTTAACGACGAAAGATGATCTTTCGTCACCCTTATGCTCGACGAAATATGTATTTCGTCTGAGGGTGTCTTTCACCGAAGGTGGGTTCTCGGCCCACAGCCCAGTATAGGCCCAACATGGTTTAATGATTAAAACAGTACATAACCGGGCATAAGCTTTTACGGCAAACCCTAGAACACCTTCTCTCTTGTGAGCGGCGACTACCTTGGGTTCACAAGGCTCTACATCTCGATCGGATTTATCATCTCATTATCATCGGTTAGTATTCATAGTGTTAATCGTTGGTGTAATTGTGTGATAACTGTATGTGAAACTAGGGTTTGTCTATGACATAATGCTATTAGATGAATGAATTATTTTGGTGTTAATTCATGTTGATTCTAGTGGTTAGAAGCTCTGTGATTGATAATTGTTTATACAAAATTCTGGGATCGTATCCAACTGATGAGTTGCTAGATCGGTATGATGATTCATATGATAAACTACTAAGTCATGATTGGTATGTTGAAAAGAAACTGTTATATTATGAATGGGTTTGAATAGTTGATGATTGATCATGATAGGGTTCATATTCATGGCTAAAGGTATCGTTTGATTTGATTGATGAAACTGTCAAAGTGTTAGCAATAATTACGGCTGAAAATATGGGAACTGTAACTGTTTGTGAAGACAGCGACGAAAGACTGATCCCACGAAAAACATGGCTGGCGAAACACCTGGTTTTTCGTGGACTGGATGTTGATGAAACACTAGGGTCCTTCATCATGTGTAACCTCGACGAAACATAGTCCTTCGTCGTTGAGTCTTTCGCCATAAGTATCCTCGATGAAAGATAGTCTTTCGTCGGGGGAGGGTCTTTTGCCGCAAGGCATGGTGTTTTTGGAAATGCTGCATTGTGACAGAACCTTTAAAACAGTAGAGTCTTATGTAGTTATGACATGTATGTGATTGAGTAACTGCTATATGAAATACGGTGATCTTTGCTGTGTGTGCAAACTGTGGATATATGCGACTTGATTGATAATGGAATTGATTTCATTGGTAACACGGTATGGTTGGTTGATTAACTTGGAACGGGTAACTTAACAAACTGAGAAAACCAAGGTGAGTTCACTGCTCTTTTTCCAAGCATGCGTCCCGGGGAGGGACATCTGGTAATCATTCAAGGGAGGAACGTCGGGTTATTGGGATGTTGGTTATTACACTCATTTCTATCATTAAGTCCCATCATATACCGATTGGTTGCCAGGGAGGCAACGGGGTATTTAGTTGATAGCGCTATTAGGTTTGGCACCCTCACACCGTACCGGGGAGGACGGTCGTGAACTAATTACCTTAACCACTTGACCAATGTATGATAGAGCATTGGGGTTGGGCAAATAATCTAGAGCCATCTGCGGTAATCGAGTTAATAACAACATCAAATCTATGAACTGTTTTATACTCATATCTGGTAACTAAAACGTGTTAACAAACTTTGAACTCACCAGCGTCGTTTGACACACTTGTCTGCATGCTTGCAGGTCGTTAGATTCTTGATTATGGACTTGCTATCTGGGAGTGCTGGAGTGGTCATGGGTCGAGACTCTTGGATACATGTTTCGTGGTTTTGAACAGTTGATTCACATTTTACATTATGCTTCCGCTGAACGATTACTTCGGTTTTAACTTATGACTTGGAATTATTTTATGAAATGAATGGAATGTTTTGCTTAAATATTTATTATAGTTCAATGTGATTGGTGGCTTGGATCCTGGTACGTCACACGTCCCGCGGTGTTTCTGCATGTGGTATTTTGGGGGGTGTGACAGATCTTTTCTTCAATAGCACATGATTAGCATTTTGCAATGTTTATCATTTTTTATGCTAAGGGGAGGCTTTAGGATTAAAGCAGTGTAGAGTATTGTACGAGGACTAGGCTATTGCTTTTTTATCAGAAGTCCTGGTATAATACCCCAGATATCATCAAGTACATAGACCAAGTATGTCAGAAATAGAAAATCTTTCAAACAAGATTTCAGGGGTTACCTATATATCCGAGAGATGTTCCCCATGAATTAAGCAAGAAATGATTTTAGGTTTATATCCCGAACAAATCTACTAAATGAGTAAAAACCTATCGGCATATCATATGCGAGACTGTTTAATGCTTTTAAACATTACATATCTTTAACCAACTGGGGTAGCCCAGTTGACCACCGACACCCACCTCTTCCCAGAGGTACCGGGTTCGAGTCTTGGGAGTGGCATATGTCGCCCAGGGTAAGAACTCGACATGGGGAATTCACCGCGGAGCTAGCTTGGTTGGGTAGCGGCTCCCGGAGTGGGATCACTCCGGTGGTTGGGAGGACCGTGCACTATCCCCCCCCCCCCCCAAACATTACGTATGTTTATCATACCGTAATTGTCTAACTGATGTACTATCATTTCCCCTTTTTACACAAACTCTTTTTGGGTTTTCTATTGTTTTTTGGATTTTGAAAATTTTCTCATGTTTTTGGATTTTTTGCATTTTTTATTGTTTTTGTATTTTCTGAAAATATATCTATCTCCCCCTAAATACCAAAACAACTAAAAATACGACAAACAAGTGCAGTCTGCTTCTCAACATCATCTGCAATGGTTTTCTCATCAACGCCAAGTAACTCTCCGCATCCGACAACAGCTTCATACCATTTAGTTTTAAAAGATATTGAAAACGAGATTTATCAAATGCTTTGGTATGCAAGTCGCCTTTTGTTCGTCGGTGTGGATTTTGTCAATTCGTATCCACTTCTTCTCGAAACAATCTCGAATGAAGTGATGACGAATTTCAATATGTTTAGTTTTAGCGTGATGTACCGGATTTTTCGTTATGTTGATTGCAGCCTCATTATCAACAAAAATAGGTGAAGTAAGAAATTGCAAACCGTAATCGCGCACCTGTTGCTGGATCCACAGAATCTGCGAGCAGCAACTGCTGGCTAACATGTACTCTGCTACACACGTCGAGAGAGCAACATAGGTTTGCTTCTTACACTGCCAAGTGACCAGTCGAGGTCCGAAGAATTGGCATCCTGCAGTTGTTGATTTCGCATTGAGCTTGCAGCAACCGAAGTCAGAATCGAAGTATCCTTCGAGCGTAAAGTCACCATCTTTGGGATACCACAACCCCAGACTTGGGGTTCCTCTCAGGTAGCGTAGGATCCTCTTGACGATAGACATGTGCGAGGCTCTAGGACTCTACTGATATCGGGCTGCGAGGCAGGTTGGGTACATTATATCAGGCCTTGATGCTGTCAAGTACATCAGCGAACCAATCATTGGGCGGTATAGCGTCTCGTCGATCTTCTCTTCGGTGAGATCAGGGTTGATACCATGATTCGTTGCTAATGGGGTGGAAATTGGTGCCGTCTAGGACATCCCAAATTTCTCCAGAACGTCGTAAACGTACATTGTCTGATGTATGAAGATTCCCTCAGGCATCTGATCGACCTGTAGCCCTAGGAAGAACTTCATCTCACCCATTGAAGACATCTCGAACTTCTGCTTCATCACTTTCTTGAAATCTTTGCAGAGTTCTTCGTTTGTTGACCCGAAAATAATGTCATCAACATATATCTGGACGATCAGAAGATGACCAACGACTTCCTTCGTGAAGAAGGTAGCATCCACCTTTCCTCGGATAAAACCGTTGCCAAGCAAATGTTGAGAGAGCGTCTCGTACCAGGTTCTCGGGGCCTGATGCAAACCATACAGCGCTTTGTCTAAGAGGTTGACCTTGTCTTTGTGAATTGGGTCGGTAAAGCCCGGTGGCTGACCGACGTAGACTTCCTCTTTCACTTTTTCATAAAGGAATGCCGACTTGACATCTAAATGGTATACTTTGAAACCTTTCCATGAAGCGAAAGCAAGGAAAATTCTGATAGCTTCGAGTCGAGCAACTGGAGCGTAAACCTCTGTGAAGTCTATCCCTTCTTGCTGATTGAAACCCTGGACCACGAGTCGAGCTTTGTTTTTGACAATCACTCCTCGGTCGTCTCTTTTACACTTAAATACCCATTTCGTGTTTATCTTTCTGTGTCCATCAGGCAGATCCACAAGCTTCCATACACCAAGTTTCTCGAATTAACTCAGCCCCTCTTGCATAGCAATTACCCATGATTCTTCCGTCAGTGCCTCTTTGTATGTCCGCGGTTCAATCTGCGAAATAAAGCAACTGAGTGAGAATTCAGTTTGTAAGGGAGCTATTTTAGTATAGAAACAAGTAAGGCCATGGTCAATCTGGCTTCTTGTGCGAACTCCTCAGGGTGGTATGAAAGAGTCCTCGGCATAACTTCACCAGGAACATCCACCTCGCCTTCCAAATTAGTAACAATCTGATCCGCAACTTGTTCATTGTCAAGAACTGTCTGATCTGAAGATTGGATCTGCTCCCCCTCAGATTCTGAATCACCAGATCAAAGGTAGGGATATCATCAGATTCTAAATTATCATTATTGACTGTCGTCTGATTTTCTAGAGCAGGCTCGCATTCCGAAGTAGTCGGAGTTTGCTGAACTTCACCATTCTCTCCAGCATGACTGGGACCAGCTTCATCATCGTTGGTAGTTTGTTGTTGACGTGTAGAAGACCTTGCTGGAAATCTTCCCTAAGATGCTTCAAATTCTCTTAGATATCCAAGTCATCAAAGCACTCTGGCTCTTCTTCTAACTCAAATGAATCCCATAAGGTATCATAGTTGAATCGCCATGAGTCTGCGGGCTTCTGTGGAGGCATTATATAGCCTTGACATTCAACGTGTTGTGCTTCAATGATCCGCTTGAGACTTGGAACAAAGACACTTCTGAGTGGACTTGCATACCCCACAAAGATACCTTCTATGCTCTTTGAACCAAACTTGCCATCGGGATCTAGAATAGTGAAGGGAGACCCGAACGGCTCTAGATATTCAAGATTTGGCTTGCGATTGTTAATCAACTCGAAGCATGTCTTGTTGTGTTTCTTCACAGTAAGTACCCTGTTGAGTGTATAGCAAGCGGCTGATACTGCTTCTGCCCAGAAATTAATTGGTAACTTTGAATCAGCTAGCATCGTTCGCGCCGTTTCGATCAGCGTTCTGTTCTTTCTTTCTGCAACTCCATTCTGTTGCGGCGTATATGGTGTGCTGAACTCTTGAATTATACCTCGTCGATCACAGAATTCCTCCATTCTATTGTTTTTGAATTCCGTACCATTGTCGCTTCGTAATCTGCGTATGTGGTGTCACACCCCGACCGCGTAAAACAACAAACCGCGGCGGAAATGTCGAGGAGTGGAGAAATAGAATTATTGCTTCACAACCATGGTATTTAAACTTTCGTTTTGTTTATTAACATCGATTACATTGTCTTTAAAACAAGGGAAACATAACATAAATTAAACTAGTCTTGCTTCTTTTAAGTCACTAAGGCCAAAGTCCGCCTAAGTGAATCTTGATAAACCCTATGCATCAGCTCCTGAAAACACATGTGAAAATAGGTACGTCAGCATAAAAATGCCTGTGAGATACATAGGTTTATTGATTAAGGATTCATGACTTCTAGTTGAAAGAAATGTTTAACAAAAAGTTAGTTATGAATCTCATTAAAAGTGTTTTCTTTTATAAATTATACGAAATTCGATAAGGAAATCAAATGTTATAAAAGAAGGTGTAAGGTTAAATGAATAACCAAGTAAAATGAGTTTATATGAAATATGTCGTTTGTAAACCAATGTCTTGTGTAAAAGTGTCGTTTGTATAAGATGTGATCATGTCTTTGACTAAGTGGTTTAGATAACGCTTCGATATGTAATATCATAAAAGCATTTATATATAGGAAGTACCAGCGGCGTATCCACCATGCTTCTATCATATTACACACATCTCGTTACGTAAATCACTTATCAATAATCACCAAAATAACTTGTTTAAACCAATGTCAAAATGTTTATGTGTAAACAATGTTCAATTGCCAAATGTAAATCATGTCATGTATAATCGAATGTAATGTATGGCAAGTAAGAAGTATCTACTCAAACATGTTTAAGCCCCGTTAACCCAATTTCAAGGCTAAATAATGATGTCAAGGTATAGGGAACATGAAATATGCTTGAAAACATCTCGGATGTCGGTTCGTTTGGTCGTACGGTCACGTTATTCGGTTAATTACGACGAAACACGAACGGACGCGAAAAACATTCCAAATTGCGCGACGAATGGAACTTTAGCTTTCCAAACACTAAAATAAAATATTTTAATGATCATGTTCCGGAATGTTCGTTACTATACGAATCGGCATACTTTCACATTTTGTTGCAAATAGTCCCTGCGATCGAATTAACTTGTTTTTGCCATACCAAACCCTTCAAAACTTATTTCTAAGTTATGTAAAGGTTATTTAAGGTATTTTAAGCATATGTTGATGTTCCGGAGTGTTTACGCATCAGTTTGCGTATAACTTTCTAGAAAACGATATAGATTTTGAAATCAAACAAAAATCAAAACGTGCAAAATGTCAAACATAATTAAACAAACATTGGGGTCAAATCAAAATGTTTTATTGATAATTGAACTATTCAGAGTTTATAGAATGATTACAAGCACAGATGTCACAGTCTCCCCTACTTTAGGAAATTTCCTCCCGAAATTTATTTAGAGGAAACTTGTGAGAATAGATGTGGATATTTCGCCTTCATTTGATCTTCACGTTCCCAAGTAAATTCTGGTCCACGTTTAGATTCCAAGCGAACTTTGACGATAGGTATGCGCTTGCGTTTGAGTTTCTTGACTTCACGGTCCATTATTTCCACAGGCTTCTCAACAAAGTGCATCGTGTTATCAACACGAATTTCATCAAGTGGTATGTGGAGGTTCTCATCAGCTAAACACTTTTTAAGGTTGGACACGTGGAAGGTTGGATGAACATTTCCAAGTTCAGGAGGTAATTCAAGTCTATATTCCACCTTTCCGATTCTTTCAAAGATCTTGAATGGTCCAACATATCTAGGTGCAAGTTTTCCTTTCTTTCCAAATCTAATCACACATTTCAAGGTGAAACCTTGAGTACAACGCGATCACCGACTTGAAATTTCAAGGGCTTGCGTCGTCTATCCGCGTAACTCTTTTGACAGCTTCGAGCTGTCTGAAGGTTATCGCGAACTTTCTTAACCTTATCTGTAGTCTCTAGAATGAGCTCAGGTCCAGTAAGCTGAGCTTCACCGATCTCATTCCAGCAGACTGGTGAACAACATTTTCGACCATATAAAGCCTCGAAAGGAGCCATGTTGATGCTGGAGTGATAACTATTGTTGTAGGAGAATTCAACCAATGAAAGATACGAATCCCAACTACCACAAAAATCGATCACACAAGCTCTAAGCATATCCTCCAGTGTCTGGATTGTTCTCTCAGATTGACCATCTGATTGCGGATGATAAGCTGTGCTCAAATTTAGCTGGGTTCCCATAGCAGATTGCATGGTTCTCCAAAAGTGAGACAAAAATCGAGCATCTCTGTCAGATATAATGTTCAAAGGAACACCATGTCGGGATACAATCTCATCCACATAGATTTTGGCAAGCTTGTCAGCAGATAGATCCTCACGGATCGGCAAGAAATGCGCTGATTTTGTAAGACGATCAACAACTACCCAAATGGCATCATGACCTTTCTTAGTGCGTTGCAACTTGTAACAAGATCCATAGAAATGTTTTCCCATTCCCAAACCGGAATCTCTGGTTGCTCCAATAATCCAGAGGGATGTTGATGCTCAGCCTTAACCTTTAGACAAGTAAGGCATTTAGATACGTACAAGGCAATGTCTTTCTTCATACCCGGCCACCAATACTGGGTTCAAAGATCCTTATACATTTGATCTGCACCAGGATGAATAGAATAACGAGACTTATGAGTTTCATCCATTAGCAAGGTGCGAAGATTATCTTGACTTGGGACCCACAAACGGTCCATGAAATAATATGATCCATTGTCCTTCAGTTCAAGATCAGGCTTAATATGATATGGTAATTCCTTACCCATCAGGTCTTGTGTAACATAAGTATGTTGAGCCTGAGAAATGCGGGTTTGAATATCAGATCAAACTTAAACACAATGAAGCTTGACTCGTTCTTTACGACTTAATGCATCAGCCATGACATTCGCCTTACCAGGATGGTAGCGAATTTCGCAGTCATAGTCGTTTAGAAGTTCAACCCAACGTCGTTGCCTCATGTTGAGTTCTTTCTGATTGAAAATATGCTGAAGACTTTTGTGGTCAGTGAAAACCACACATTTTGTACCATAAAGTAGTGTCTCCAGATTTTGAGAGCAAAAACTACTGCACCTAACTCAAGATCATGAGTCGTGTAGTTCTTCTCGTGAACCTTCAACTGTCTCGATGCGTAAGCTATGACTTTGTTCCTCTGCATGAGAACACATCCAAGGCCCAAGTTGGATGCATCACAATATACGACAAAATCATCGTTGCCCTCAGGTAAAGATAGAATAGGTGCATCACAGAGTTTCTGTTTCAAGGTCTGAAATGCTTCTTCCTGTTGGGATCCCCAATCAAAGGGTTTATTCTTCTGAGTTAGAGCAGTGAGAGGAACTGCAATCTTGGAGAAGTTTTCGATAAAGCGGCGGTAATAACCCGCGAGACCAAGAAATGAACAAACCTCAGTAGGAGCAGTAGGCGTATCCCAATCCTTAATCGCACTGATCTTGGCGGGATCTACATGAATACCTTGTTCGTTGACGATATGTCCCAAAAATTGAACTTCCTTAAGCCAAAATTGACACTTGGAGAGCTTGGCAAAAAGTTGTTCTTTCTTTAGGAGTTCCATAGTAAGACGAAGATGTTGTTCATGATCGACTCGCGTCTTAGAATAAATCAAGATGTCATCAATGAAAACGATGACGAACTTGTCCAAATAAGGCTTACAAACCCTATTCATCAAGTCTATGAAAACAGCAGGAGCATTAGTCAAACCGAATGGCATAACAGTGAACTCATAATGCACATATCTTGTGCGGAAAGCAGTTTTGGGAATATCTTCTTCAAGCACACGAAGTTAATGATACCCAGAACGTAGATCAATCTTTGAGAAACAAGTAGCACCCTGTAACTGATCAAAGAGATCATCAATGCGAGGTAGGGGATATCGATTCTTGATGGTAAGCTTGTTAAGCTCACGATAATCGATGCGCATTCTCAAAGAGCCATCCTTCTTCTTAACAAATAAAATGGGAGCACCACAAGGTGAAAAGCTAGGACGAATAAAACCTTTGTCAGAAAGCTCCTGAAGCTGTTTAGATAACTCCTGCATCTCGGACGGTGCAAGAAGATACGGGGATTTAGCAATAGGATTAGCACCAGGTACAAGATCAATACGAAACTCAACTTGGCGAACAGGGGGTAAACCAGGTAATTCTTCAGGGAAAACTTCAGAATAATCCCGAACAACAGGGATGTCTTGAATTGAATTTCCTTTGCCTTTCTTCTCTACGACATGTGCCAAGAAGGTAACATAGTTCTTACGTAGATACTTCTGAGCTTGAATACACGTCATAAGTTTTTTTTGGGTAAAGGGTTACCCCGGTGATTCTATTAAAACAAACCGCAATTAAGTACAAGTAATGAGGATGTGTTCCACAGTAGTTCATATACAGGACATGCCCCATATATGTAAACCAAACAAAACAAAACACCTATGACACCCCATATCTTAGCCTACTATACATCAGTAAACAAAACAAAACAAAACAAAAACAAAAATTAAGCCCTCATCCGCCATCATCAAAAATGAAATTGCCACAAACCGGCAACCCCTTCACACGAACCAATAAGAGTCTATCCATTGGAGAACTTTGTGGAAGAGGTGCCTGCCTTTGCTCTCGAAGATAAAGAATGGGTACCCGAAGTCATAAATTCACTAGTTTCATTATAGACTTCAACAACCTCCTCCTCATCCGATTCCTGCTTGTCACTAGTCGACTGCGTAGCCTTCTTTTCCACTCGACCCACAGTGATACCTCCTTGATTTCCATCATCGTCCTTGAGAATGTTAAACGGGTTAGACGTGGAAACCTGGTTATTCATTGGACTCCTCAAGGACGATTTTGGTTTAGGCCTCCACCATTGAGTGATCATTCCCATCCAAAGCTGGGATTGCAACAGTAACACTCTTCTTTAACTCGGTCCCCGCCTGAACTTCAATAAGCGCTCTAGCATAGCTGCTTCTTCCCCAAGACTCAGCACACATCGTGGCAGTATACGAATCCAACATCTTAGGGATCCCAATCTTAGAAGCAACCAAGCTAAGACCATCCTCGGTAAATGCCGCTAACGGCACATCATGCAATTTGACCCAGAATGGCACAACTTTAATATCCTCTTTTTCCATCTTGATAGAGGCCGACCACTCCTTCAGAATAATCGGTACACTTCTGATCATCCAAGGCCCATCCTCTAACATTTGATTCATCCCTTCCTTAGTTTTAAACTTAAAGAAAAAGAACCCGTTTGCATTCATCATTAGCCGTGAAAGACCATATTTAACCCAGTTGTTTTTTGCAAAGTAATCAACCACAGGAAATGCCAGACGTTTACCCAGAAAATATCCATACAAAGTGTTAGCATACCTGTCCGTAACTTGTTTAACCGATGACAGTGGAATAACAACATCTGCTCCATCAACAACCTCATTAGATTCCATCGCCCTAAAGTTCACCTTAACATCCGCCTTAGTGTTCTTCACTACTTTAGCAAACGAAATAGGTTCCGCAGCCCCATATGATCATGTTTTCCTTTGACCAGCCGACGAATTCTCTTGATCCAAACCTGAAGATGGCGTGAATCC
Source organism: Helianthus tuberosus (assembly GCA_030545235.1). Lineage (NCBI taxonomy): Eukaryota > Viridiplantae > Streptophyta > Magnoliopsida > Asterales > Asteraceae > Helianthus > Helianthus tuberosus. Next base: position 107,866,213 of record CM060370.1, on the reverse strand, counting down.
CATACTCGGATAATCCCATAAGTTTACTGATTGTTCTCCATGTAATTTCTCCAATCGGACTGGCATGGTAACCTTGGACAGTTCATCAATGATGTTCATACGCTTAGGCTCGTCCTGATTTGTAATATTTGTTCCACGTCTAGGCTGAAACGTATTCCTCTCAACATCGATAACCCGATCTGCTATATCCTTGAATGACTATGGAGGCATCCCACGAAAATCATGAGATTTACCATCAGACTTTGTTCGATCTTCCATTCAGACTTGCAAACTCTCTTTAACCTTATGAACAATCAGCCGCAAACAACTAAGCAACAAACAATCCCGACAAACTAACAAATCAAAAAAACAAACAGAAACCCTAAACTAGCGAGAAACCCTAACCCATGAATCTAATGAATCTGATAACGTAATTGGTAAATCAGACCGATAGACCAACGAATCAAACTGTTCGACCAAGGGAGAGGGCGGCGATTATAAGAGAACAAAAAGAAAACCCTAGAAAAAAAATCGATCAGATCCTTAATCAGAATTCGTTATAGATGTAAGAACTCTAATAACTAATCTGATACAGAAATCACGATGAAAAAAGTAGGGTTACGTGAGGATCAAAAATCGCCATTGCTAGAGAGAGAATTAGATATACACGTCATAAGTTTAAGACCACTAGCATGTTTCTCACCACGAACCTCTAAGATCTCACCAGTCGAAAGCGGCACACGAACAATCTTCTCAAAACAAACTACCTCTGCGTGATACTTGGCTAACCAATCCATTCCCACTATAATGTAGAAACTTCCAAGTTACATCGGTGTGAGGTCGATAGGAAAAAGATGGTTATTAAGGTTCAACTGGCAATTTCGAAGAACAGAATCGAGAACAACGGGTTCAACACTAGCTACCTCTACTGTCAAGGGCTTTCCTAGTTTGGTTCTAGTCATGCAAAGTAAAGGCTCAAAAGATAATGACACAAAACTCTTATCGGCACCCGAATCAAAAAGAACAGATGCAGGCTGATTGTTAACAAAGAACGTACCATTCACCACCTCATTGTCTGCGCGCGCTTCATTAGCATTCATATTAAAGACTCGTCCACGAGCCTGAGCCTGATTCGCGTTTACCAACCTCGGACACTGATTTCTGTAGTGGGTCAGATCCCCACAATTGTAGCATGAACCAGGAGGATATCACACGTGCAGCTTGTGCCGGTTGTTGAGCAGGCGGTTGAGCAGGTTGCTGAGCAGGGTTCTGTGCTGCTTGATTCTGGTTAGGAGGAAGACGACAAGTGTTGGCAAGATGACCTGATCTTCCACAATTGGTACAATAACGTCACTGAACTTGCGGCTGATGGTGGCTGTTACACCTGTTGCACAAAGGTGCGTTGCCAATGTATTGTTTCTTGGCAGGTGGTTGCGCTAGCTGATTGGGAGCTGCCTGATTTGCCTGCGCGGTAACAACAAAGTTCTTAGAAGCCTTGCGCTTCCTCGATCTCCTTGAAGATTCAAATTTCTTACCCTTTTTACTCTCACTCTTGTCAGACGACTGGTTCTGTTTCTTATCACCTTTCCTGTGGAGTTTACCCTTTCTAATTTGCGACTCAGTCAAAGTCGCAGCCAATTCGATTTCCTGACGAACTGTGGTAGGGTTGCTACTAGTGACGATATCTTGCACGGGGTCAGGTAATCCATCGACATACCTCTCGATAGCTTTATCAAGTGGGGTAACCATTGTAGGGCATAACAAACTCAGCTCCTCGTATCTGTCGGTATAAGCACGGTGCTCACCACTGTCCTGTTTCAGATCATCAAATTCCCTTTCTAACGCCCTCTGTTCATGACGATGACAGAATTCCCTCATCATTAGAGCCCTAAACTCTTCCCAGATTTGTGCTAGAGCAACATCAGCACCACGATCTCTTATTACCCCATTCCACCAATTAAGAGCCCTCGTTTGAAACACACTAGAAGCAAACTCGACTTTGCGATTATCAGGACACTGAACATGACGAAAAGTACTCTCAATGCTTTCAAACCACTGTAGGAGCCCAGTTGCTCCTTCAGAACCACAAAACTTGAGCGGTTTAGCCGAAAGACATGCTTTAGCCTATAAGTGGACACTCACCCCAACAGTTCCCAGGTAAGAGTGACTGGTCCGATTATGTGGATTTGTACGAACACTCTGTTGGATTCTATATGCCCAAGACACATATTAAATTGATGTGGCTAGTACGTTATGATCCAAGTCGAGTCATACCCAAATACAAGCTAAAAAAACACTTATAATATTTATTTGTGATATGATCAAACAAATAAATATTAACACTTACAATATTTAGAAATTGGTTTTCTAAATAATTACACTTGAGAAACTAATAAATTATATAGATAATTTATTTTGAGAGAATATTTTATTTTGTTATTTAAATAACATTTTAAAATGTTATATAAAGTCTTGTAAATATGTAATGTTACATTTATAAAAGTTATAAATATAAACCAAGACTTAAATTATTATAAAAGAAATTTGTTCTTTTTTAAAAAAATGCCCATGTGGGCCAATTACCTTTCATGCATTTGCATGTGTAAGAAGGCTTGTGATTAGGTGAAATGGAGGTGGCTACTTCTCTCATCTTTTATATTCTTTTTGTATGAAAAAATAAATATACTAGAGTTTTTACCAAGGTGGAAGACTTGAGATTTGCTCTCAAATTTTCGGCCAAACATAAGGGTTTCCAAGTTAATCAAGTTTTGATTCAAATTTTAAAAATCCTAGCTAAACTCATGGTGTTTGTTGGAAAGCTTGGGGTATACAAGCTTGAGGTCTTCTACACTTGAAGGCAACCGTTCAAAAAGTATCATCCTTTTCATCATCCTATTACTCCAAGAAGGTAGTATTCTAAACATCCTATGGTTGTGTTTGATAGTATGCATGTTCATATATGGATCCGGGTTTTGGGATTTTGCATATAAATGAAATTTATATCTTAAAAGTAATATGTTTTAAATAATTTTTCCGCTGCGTTTTGATTTTATACGGATGAAATCACTTTGATAAACATGTGAAAATCTCAACAATGGTATCAGAGCCGCTTATATGAGTGCATGCTTCAATAGATTAAATTTTTCGGGTTTCGGGTTTGAATAAAACCCTATGGCCGAAAATTTTAATATGGTTATCCCTTTGTTTTTCAAGATTATTTTCTTACATGCATAAGGGAATCTTGAAAAATTATTTCATATGGATGATTTGTTTGTTTGGACAAAACTTACCTTTTCGGTTTTTAGTACATGGCCAAAAATGGTTATAAAAGGGAACCATTTTTGCTTCTTGATTTTAATATATATATGTGGATATATATTTTGGTGCATATAACCTAGCCATGACCTTGTGTTGAATGATTGTGTTGTGATTTAATTTTTTTATTATTATTTCAATGGGTTGTAATAATTATTATCTTTGTTCTTCCATTTGTAAGATATGTAATTTATTTATTTTCATTTTGTCACACCCTGGCTTTTGCGGAAGCGTGGGTTTATTTGGTGTGACTTCTTAATACCATAGCTTAATCACAACAAAGCTATATGAAATAAAACCATGCAGATCATCCATTGATTTAAGTTTGAAAAGTAAATACCACAACATTGTCTTAGGGCGTTGACACATACAACGGAAATTACAACCTAATAACATAAAAACATTGTTTGAAAGACACAACCACAAACTTAAAATAGACGTGGTTTAAGAACTGTGACTCGTCCAGGTAAAAGCCACAACCCCTAAACTTGGATGACCTCATAACTCTTTATGCAGCGTGAAAACGTAGCATACCGTGCCAGATCCTTAGTTCCCTGAAATACATGTAAGTTGGAAAAATCAACAATAATGTTGAGCGAGTTCATGTGTAAGTGAGTATGTAAAACCTTTGTAAGTATAAAAACCCTGGTATGTAGCAAATAAGGAAAAAAAGATCACCAATGGTTTGCAAGGCCATTGATATGTGTGAAGTGCAAGTAGAAAGACTCAAACCTAGCGGATTTTGCGTTGGGTACAAAGTCACCCCGAGGTCCGTTCTGCTGGGCCTGGGGCTGGGCTCGCTACACCCAGATAGATCTACCGCTACTGTCCCTCGGTCCTACAATGAGGATTAATGGCCTCAAGTTGCGTCTACTCACTCACATGATCTAAGTAGTAACCCTCCTTACGCTAATCATACCATGTGTAAAAGTACTCATAATCATAGTAACATGTATTTCACCCCCGCAGTTTAGAAAACTGAAAACAGTTAAGAGAAAAGGTTAAGGTTTAATGTCTTTGGGAGATAGTTAGGCAGCTATTTCGTAATTACTTTTCGTAATTATTTTGTAAATATATTCATTCCCAATGATGGGGGTTTTAATACATGCGCGTTCGTATAACTTCGAAATATATTATTAAGTCTCACTTAAAATATATTTTATTTCATTTGCCCAAAATACTTTATTCCCAAAATATAAATATTTTTCCCAAAAATATTATATTTTATTCCATATAATTTTCCAAAATAATATCCTTGTCAAAATACACACTTATGAGTATTTTCTGAAAATACGTAAGTTACGTTGTAAGGTTCGGGTGGTATAAATAATACCGGTGTAACTTAAATATTTATTGTGAAGGCGTTCATATTATTTTGGAGCCGTGAATATTCAGTGTAGTCTAGTAATATTATTTTTACTCAAAAAAATAATATTTGTATAATTCACAAAATGATCATAAAAATTACACAAGTGCTATTATGGAAAATATATATTTTAGCAAGTTTTATTTTGTGAAAATCCCACCTCCGACACTTGGTAATTTTGTAATAAAAATCATGGCGAACTTTGTTTGGAAAAAAATAAGTTAAAAATATACTCATAACACTTGTTACCAAAAAAAATATTTCCAAGTGTTTATATTTCTGTAAAAATTTCGCCAGAGTTTCCTCTGTAACTGGAGGTGGCCACGCTTACAAGCGTATCATTTTCTTTTACAAATTCAATCAACAATGTTCTCAACATCACAAACAATATTTCAACACTAAACTAGTAAAAATATACGTAAGTCGCAAACACATGAACTTGTGGGTTATGTAAAAGTGTGTAGTAACTTTCCATTATTTTTAATAGATCTTTCCATTTTTATAAATGAAATCGGTTTCTTAAAAATCTTATTTTTAAAGAAAGTGTAAGTTTACAACTTCTTGTTAAAATTCTCAAAAATAATTCTTTGTTAAAACCTTTCGTTACACAAGTGTCTACACACTTGTTTGTTCACAAAAACACCTTTAGTTTAGGAAAGATCCGGTTTTAAAACACGGTTTCGTCTTACAGTTGGTTCTTCGAAAATACCACTTGTAGATCTTTAGATCTACTAGTTTAGAACTCCATTTCATTAGAAAAATTATTTTTACACAAGTCCATGTTTATGTTTGAAAGGGTTCGTCATCTAATAACTTTACGACTTAACATAAGGCTAGTTCATGTTCCATGAACATGATCTAGCGTGGTTTGATGACGATCCATTCCAACACTAACAATCAACAACAATAAATAATCATAACAAAACTAGTAAAAAAACTTTTACACTAACATTCATTCATTAACCACCATGTTCATCCTTTTTACTAGACTTTTAGTTTTGATCTCTAGTGTTCATGATTTTTATCCGACAAATTTCTTATTAACCACATTAGATACGAACAATAGGGTGTTTAGAGTCACTTACTACTAGCTCGAGGCTAGGGAAGAAACTAGACGAAAAACGGGTGGTTAATAGAATTGTGGTGAGGTCCTTGGCAATCCGTAAGCACCGAGCCTCCTTGTATGAGATCCTTCACACTTGAATGTGAATAAAACACCTTGATCAAATTTGAAAAGTGGTGGTGGATGGGGCTTGGTGGTCGGCCGAAAGTAGTAAGCAAGAGGGAGAGAGATATGACTTTTGTGAAGTGAATTATGAATGTAAATGATAATGGTGAGCTCATTAGTTTAATTTATAAACCATATTCTATATTTACCCACTAGATAAAATGTCAAGTAGATATTAGGCAAACAATTAAATTAATCATTTTCTTGTAAGGGTGTGTCCCCCTTGGGGGACCGAATCGGTTACAAGGGGTGGGGTAAGTGGGTTGGTTTTGAACTATTAGTTAAGCTAGTTAGTTTAATTAGGAGGTTTAACTAATTTCTAGTGTGTGGTGTTTTGCACCGGGTGTTAGGGTATTCGGGGACCCTAACTGGCTCAGAAAAAGAAAACAATGTCATAGACAATATTTTTTTATGTTCCGGGTAAAGTCTGGTTGTTTGGTTGGATATCAATCCGTTAAAGTGCTTAATAATCATTTAAAGTGTCGTTAATATTATTTTTAGTGACACAAAGAATTCCCGACACTTTGGAAAGTGTCTAGTAATATTTTTCTCATGTTTTGGCACTTTACTAGTTAAATAAATGCTGAATTTTATATTTAAAGTGCAGAATTTTGTACTCAAAGTACGTTTTAGGCACATCCGGTCACTATAACAATCACCTAGTGACGCAGTTCTACAATCCTCACCTCCCTACACTCGCTACTAGTGTAGTAAACTATTCCCGGCTCATACTGGCCTCAGAGACAATAACTGTCTGATGCTGGCTATGTTCGCATGTTTACTGGGTATCCCATATAGTGTGCTCACTGTGCTTTTGTGCATCAAGGTTGTCACTAAGGTTTGTGTGTAAATAATAGAGTGACAGTATAAAATGTGATGCATGAGTATGTATATATATCAGAATTCAAGTAGTAGTTAATCACAACTGTAAGCAAGCACAGTAATTAAGCAGTAATTAAATATTAATTAATTCGTACGGATACCTGGTTTTGTGAGGGTTGTCACATTCTCCCCCCGTTAAATAAATTTTGTCCCGAAGTTTAGGCTCTGCTTCTAGATGCAGGGTTCTTAGGAAATAAATGGGGGTATTTCTCCTTCATACGATCCTCACGTTCCACGTGAATTCAGGTCCATGCCTAGCATTCCAACGAACTTTGACGAGTTTGACACTGCTCCTGCGAGTTTTGTTAACTTTCCGATCCGTGACCTCAACAGGTTCTTCAGTGAAGTGGAGCGTGTCGTCAATATGAACTTCGTCAGCAGGAATGATCATTGTTTCTTGTGTTGGACTTTTTCTCAAATTGGATACATGGAATGTATCGTGAACACCATGGAGTTCAGCAGGTAGGTCCAACTTGTAGGCTACAAGCCCAATCCTTTGCAGAATTCTGAAAGGGCCAATGTAACGCGGATTCAACTTCCCACGCTTTCCAAAGCGTGCCACACCCTTCCAGGGTGAAACTTTCAATAAAACCATATCTCCAACTTGAAATTCCAAAGATTTCCGCTTTGGATCTGCATAGGCTTTCTGTCGGTGGCGAGCCGCCTCGATGCGTTTTCGAATTTGTGCGATCTTGTCTGTAGTCTCTTGGACTATTTCAGGACCAACGAGTTGTCTATCACCCGCATCAGCCCAGCATAAGGGTGATCGACACTTGCGTCCGTAAAGAGCTTCAAATGGCGCGGCTCCAATGCTCGTGTGGTAGCTGTTGTTGTATGAAAATTCGGCCAATGGTAAATGTTTATCCCAGCTACCACCAAGATCCATTACACATGCTCTCAGCATATCCTCCAATGACTGAATAGTTCTTTCACTTTGCCCATCGGTCTGTGGGTGAAATGCAGTGCTCAGATTTAGTTGTGAGCCAAAAGCTTCTTGGAAAGATTGCCATATCCTTGACACAAACCTTCCGTCTCTATCAGAGATAATCGAGAGAGGCACTCCATGACGTGCAACGATCTCCCACATGTATATTTCCGCAAGTTTACTAGTGCTGTCTTTCTCTTTGATTGGAAAGAAGTGTGCGGACTTTGTAAGGCGGTCAACTATTACCTAAATCATATCATGGCCTCTGGGCGTCTTGGGCAGTTTTGTTATGAAGTCCATTGAAATCTGTTCCCATTTCCACTTGGGAATTTCAGGTTGCTGCAGAAGTCCTGAAGGCTTCTGGTATTCAGCTTTAACCTTGGCGCACGTTAAACACTTGCTCACGTAAACAGCAACGTCGCCTTTCATTCTAGGCCACCAATAGTAATCCTTAAGGTCCTGGTACATCTTATCCGCTCTTGGATGGATAGAGTACCGTGATTTGTGTGCCTCATCAAAAATAACTTTTCTCAAACCACCAAACAGAGGAACCCAAATCCTTTTCATAAAACATAACTTTCCTTCCTCGTTTAGCACTAATTGCTTCTCCATCCCACGAAGATATTCTTCTTCAAGGTTTCTTTCCTTAAGAGCTTCTTTTTGCACGGCACGAATGCGCAGGGAAAGATCTGTCTGGATAATCATCTCCAAAGCCCTAACCCTTATGGGCTTGATCCTATCTTTTCGACTTAGGGCATCGGCGACCACATTCGCCTTCCCTGGATGGTACTTTATCTCGCAGTCGTAATCGTTCAACAATTCGACCCAACGTCTTTGTCTCATATTCAGCTCTTTTTGGTCGAATATGTGTTGTAGGCTCTTATGATCTGTGAAGATTGTACACTTCGTACCGTATAGGTAATGTCTCCAGATCTTTAATGCAAATATCACCGCGCCTAGTTCTAAATCGTGCGTGGTATAATTCTTCTCATGAACTTTCAACTGACGTGACACGTAAGCTATAACTTTCTGGCGTTGCATCAGCACGCAACCCAATCCTTGTCATGAGGCGTCATAGTATACCACGAAATCATCTGTCCCTTCTGGTAATGCTAAGATTGGTGCATCACAAAGCTTGTTCTTCAGTAACTGAAATGCTTCTTCCTGTTTGATTCCCCACTCAAACTTCTTATCCTTCTGTGTGAGCGCGGTCAGTGGTTGAGCGATTTTTGAAAAATCCTCAACGAATCTTCGATAGTAGCCAGCCAAACCTAAGAATTGTCGAATCTCGGTTAGCATCTTTGGGGTTTCCCAATTTTTGAGTGCTTCAATCTTGGTGGGGTCCACATGAATCCCATCTCCATTCACCACATGTCCAAGGAATTGGACTTCACGTAGCCAAAACTCGCACTTAGAAAATTTGGCATACAACTGTTCCTTTTTCAGCAACTCCAAAATAGCTCTTAAGTGTTGTTCGTGTTCAGCCTTTGTCTTTGAATAAATCAAAATATCGTCGATGAATACAATCACGAACTTATCGAGATACGGCTTGAAGACTCGGTTCATTAGGTCCATAAAAACAGCAGGCGCGTTTGTCAACCCAAACGGCATAACTAGGAACTCGTAATGTCCATAACGAGTTCTGAAGGCTGTTTTCGGGATACTCTCCTCTTATATCCTTAGCTGATGGTATCCAGATCGAAGATCGATCTTTGAATAAAAGCTTGAACCTTGGAGTTGATCGAATAAATCATCGATTCTTGGCAGAGGGTATCTATTCTTGATCGTCAGCTTATTCAACTCCCGGTAGTCAATACACATACGAAAACTACCGTCTTTCTTTTTGACAAATAAAACTGGAGCTCCCCAAGGTGAGAAGCTTGGTCGGATGAATCCTTTGTCAAGTAACTCCTGGAGTTGTGTCGACAACTCCTGCATCTCTGACGGTGCAAGTCTATAAGGTGCCCAAGCTACAGGCGCGGCGCCTGGAACTAAGTCTATACGAAACTCCACTTGCCTATGGGGTAGAAACCCTGGCAAGTCCTCAGGGAAGACTTCAGGATACTCCCTTACGACAGGGATGTCTTCGATTTTCGTCTCAGCAGCTTTCTTATCCACGATGTGTGCCAGGAAGGCCGCACATCCCTTCTGTAAACACTTTCGCGCCTTCAGGCAGCTGATGATTCTTAAAGGCGTATCACGCTTTTCACCATGAACCATAATCGTTTCACCATCTTCGGTTGGGATACGAATGATCTTCTCGTGGCAGACAATTTCCGCCTTGTTACTTGATAACCAATCCATTCCCACTACCACGTCGAAGCTTCCCAACTTGACTGGTAGTAGATCCAAAGCAAACTCACGCTCTCCCAATTCGATTACATAACCTCTGACCACTTCATTAGCTTCTACTAACTTTCCATTCGCCAATTCGATTGAGTACGGGATATCTAGTTTACTAGCCGCTAAACCAAGCATATTCTTAAACTCTAACGATACGAAGCTATAATCGGCACCAGTATCAAATAAAACGGATGCAAAGCGTTGGTTTATAGGGAACGTACCAGTAACAACATTGGGATCCTGGCGCGCTTCCCTCGCTTCGATATTGAAAACCCTTCCCCGTGCTTGGTTCAATTCTGGGCAGTTCCTCTTATAGTGCCCAATGTCACCACAGTTAAAACAACCTGGTCTTTGCCCGTTTCCACCTCCATTCCCAGCTTGATTGTTGTTTTGGTTGCGATTCACACTACCAGCTTGATTCGCATTGTTGCCTCGATTCCCGTTTCCTCCATTGTTCCCCTGTGGGCGATTCCCAATACCACCACGATTATTGTTTCTATTTCCAAATCCTCCTTGGCCTCCCCGGCCAACAGTAGCCCAACAAGAATCCTTCGAGTGACCAGTCTTTCCACTAGCTTCACATACTTTTAAACCACACCGGCCTGAGTGGTGACGCTGGCAGGTGTTGCACTTAGGATGTGTACCCATATATCCCTTTCCTTTCCTTCCAGTACCAGTCGTAGTTTGGACTGGCAGGCTTGGTTCTCCTTTCCTGCCATCACCGCTTGTGCCTTGCTTGAAGTTCGAGAATTTTCTTTTGTTACCCCCGGACGACTCGACGTGAGTCTCCTTCTTCTTTGGCTCAACATCAGAAAACTTGTTTAGGGGGATCGCCTCCTCAGTGAGAGCTACGCTTAGATCGATCGCCTCAGTGATTGTTGCCGGTTTTGAAGAGGTCACCATACTTATGATTTGAGGAGCTAAACCCCAAATGAAGCGCTCAATTTGCTTGAATTCTAGTGTAACCATATAAGGTACAACATGAGATAGGTCGTGAAACCTTTGAACATACTCTGCGATTTTCGGTGCTTCCATCTTCAGATGCCAAAACTTGGTTTCCAACTTTTGAATTTCAGCGCGAGAACAATACTTTTTGCGCATGAGCTCTTTCAGCTCGTTCCATGTCATTGCGTAGGCTGCGGCTTCACCAAGGGTTTGAACTTGTAAGTTCCACCATGACAGGGCTCCGTCCACGAATAGCCCCGAAATGTAGGTAACTTGCTGGTCTGGAGCGCACTTGCTCATTCGGAGAACAGACTCCGTCTTCTCGGCCCATCGTACAAAAGCAACGGCACCTCCGGTGCCGTCAAAGTTCACAGGCTTGCAGTCTAGGAACTGCTTGTACGTGCACCCTGCACATAAGTTAGAATATACAAACGGCATTAGCGGACGTGCTATAAGATGTCCAGATGTATCGTAGTATGTCTCAGCGACTTAACATTACCATGTGGTGGAGGGTTATTGCCGTTATTGTTTGAACTGCTTCCGCTGGGTCCTCCGTTTGAGGCTGCATACTGCGCGATGGCGGCAGCAATGATTTGCTGGAGTTCAGCCTTGCTTGTAGGCATACGCATCTCGCGTCTCGGTGGCATCGTCTAAAAGATGGTTCATGCAGGTCAGGTCATAGTAGGTAAAGTGTACGTATATAACGATAGTAATAATACATAACATCTCATGTTAAAACAAACCAATCACATAACATCCCATGTTATAAATAAATCAACCACACAACATCCCATGTTATATAAATAATAAATCAAACATCACATATGATGAGAATACTGCGATTGCATTGCCATAAATCGAGACCATAATGTAAGGTGTACAAATAACTGTAACATACAACATCAACGACTAAGGGCTACATCACCCCAGTCCAAAATATCAAATCAATGTCAACAATATCCCATATACATAACAACAAAAGTCAGGATCAATATGCAGTCTCCAAAAAGCTGTGCAGTCTGTGCAATCGCCGTCTTCTCAACAAAAGTCTACCCGTGTCATACAAAATAGCCCTACGCTGATGGCGGTGGAGGAGGGGGAAAATGAGAAAAGAGCAATCGGCGCATGTGAAGCCAATCCTCCTCCATGGCTCGATGAGAACGCAACAGATATGCTATCTGCTGCTCCTGAGTCCAATAACGAGCAGCAGAATCGGGAGATAACGGACGAGGAGGGTGCGATATCGCAGGGTGAGGAGGGCACTGGCACGGTGGTCGTTGAGCTCTCTCAAGCTCCTGCACGCGACGAGTCAGCGCCTCCTGCTGAATCATAAAAGAAACAAGGACATCCTCAGTAGAAGACCCCACATGATATGGGTGATATGGATCTGTCGGTGGCATAATGGGTGGTGAAGTCCAAAGAAAAGGCTCACTGGATGGAGCAAAGGATGGTACCGCAAACGGTGCAACAGGGGGAACAGCAGTAGAAAACTGTGGTATGACCGGGACCGATATCGACACATGACCAACGGGATGAGTCGAGGAACCCTCTCCCGGGCGCGATGGCGGTGTAAACTGACGGAACATAACAGGTAAGTTTGTGTGGTGAACACCGGTAGTATGAACGGGATGCAAAGGAACATCAGTAGGAACTGAAACAGGTGCTGAAGCAGGTGTAACGGGTACCACAAAAGACGGGTAGTCATCGTCATCTATCCACCCATTGTGGGTGTCAGCATCTCGTGGATCAACATGGGCCTCAAAAAGTGCACGATCGAACTGCACAAGCACAGGGTCAGGAAGGGGGGGCAACAACAGGGTCAGCGGGTATATCAGCAACATGAGGAGCATCGATATGAGCATCAGCAACAACAAGATCACCCTCCAACAGTGGAGCAATAATAGGATGATCATCAACAGGCAAATCAGCAATCATAGGATCAACAGCGGGTACATCAGCATGAATAGGGTCATGCTCGAATGCGGGGTCTGGAGCAACTACTGGCTCGGGGGCCACAGCAGGCTCTGGATCGTCAAACTCCATCTCGAAATCAGCAGGATCAGCGAACATGGGATCAACGGGGTCAACAGGGTCCTCCATGGGCTGATCTAGGTGGATAAAATCAATCTCCTGGTCTGGATCAAAACCAGGTGGGAAAACGGGGTCTGAATCATCATCAATGTCATGATCGATCGTGAAACTCGGGGCAGGGGCAGCAGATGACGCCCTATCGGGGTCTGAATCATGTGAGTAGTGCTGCGCGCCCTGCGCGTGTGATGGTGCAGATGCCACAGACTCAAAGGAGTCTGGGACAGGTGAATGGATGGGTGCCTCCTCTGCAGGAGCATCCGCGAGAAGCAGGAGATCGCCAGCAGCTATGTGGGCCTCGCCCTCAACGTTGTCCTCTAGTGGATCCTCGTCAAACAAGTCGACGTCGTCATCAGCGACTACGTCAAGTGGCATGTCGATAACAGGATACATGGCAAGGGGTATAGGGGCAGGGATCACCGCAAGTGGCAAATCCCCAGCGATAGGGCCATCAGCGGGCTCAGCAACGACATCGGGCAGCGCGAATGGCTGAAAATCATCGTCATCCGTGCTGGTGGTGTCCGAAGTATGCACCTCGTGCTCTGATGACACTCTATCGTCCGATACTATAGGCATAGGGTCAATGGCGTCCGACTCTCCTGTGCCGGATGAAGGCATATCGTCTGTAACACAAACACACATATGCACAAATAATCAATCACATAGTCAAATAAGCACATTAGTCCAATAAGCACTCAAATAGTCCTCCTAGTCCCACTAGCCTCCCAGCCTCCCAGACTGACTCCCTAGTCCCACTAGACAACTCTCCCAGCCTCCCAGACTGACTCCCTAGTCCCACTAGACAACTCTCCCAGCCTCCCAGACTGACTCCCTAGTCCCACTAGACAACTCTCCCAGCCTCCCAGACTAACTCCCTAGTCCCACTAGACAACTTCCTCAGCCTCCCAGACCGAGCCTCAGCCTCCCAGACCGAGCCTCATCCTCCCAGACTGAGCAATAACTAACAAATAGAATGTGCTCAACTTTGTTTGTAAAAACGTTTTATGACCTGGATCTGGACTTAAGTGGTAAGCAATGTAAAATTGTTTTCGTGAGAGCCCTAGTGATCATATTCTAGACTCGAGAAAGAATCCTAGTTCGCTATGATCAGAGCTCTGATACCAAGCTGTCACACCCAGGCTTTTGCGGAGGCGTGGGTTTATTTGGTGTGACTTCTTAATACCATAGCTTAATCACAACAAAGCTATATGAAATAAAACCATGCAGATCATCCATTGATTTAAGTTTGAAAAGTAAAATACCACAACATTGTCTTAAGGCGTTGACACATACAACGGAAATTACAACCTAATAACATAAAAACATTGTTTGAAAGACACAACCACAAACTTAAAATAGACGTGGTTTAAGAACTGTGACTCGTCCAGGTAAAAGCCACAACCCCTAAACTTGGATGACCTCATAACTCTTTACGCAGCGTGAAAACGTAGCATACCGTGCCAGATCCTTAGTTCCCTGAAATACATGTAAGTTGGAAAAATCAACAATAATGTTGAGCGAGTTCAAGTGTAAGTGAGTATGTAAAACCTTTGTAAGTATAAAAACCCTGGTATGTAGCAAATAAGGAAAAAGAGATCACCAATGGTTTGCAAGGCCATTGATATGTGTGAAGTGCAAGTAGGAAGACTCAAACCTAGCGGATTTTGCATTGGGCACAAAGTCACCCCGAGGTCCGTTCTGCTGGGCCTGGGGCTGGGCTCGCTACACCTAAATAGATCTACCGCTACTGTCCCTCGGTCCTACAATGAGGATTAATGGCCTCAAGTTGCGTCTACTCACTCACATGATCTAAGTAGTAACCCTCCTTACGCTAATCATACCATGTGTAAAAGTACTCATAATCATAGTAACATGTATTTCACTCCCACAGTTTAGAAAACTGAAAACAGTTAAGAGAAAAGGGGGACATGAACTCACCGAAGTGCGTCTCTAACAAGAAATCTCCTGGTCAACCTGCTGTGCGACGACCTACACGTACTAACTTCTATTAGACGGATGGCCGTGCCTTAGCTTAAGGTTTAATGTCTTTGGGAGATAGTTAGGCAACTATTTCGTAATTACTTTTCGTAATTATTTTGTAAATATATTTCTTCCCAAGGATGGGGGTTTTAATACATGCGCATTCGTATAACTTCGAAATATATTATTAAGTCTCACTTAAAATATATTTTATTTCATTTGCCCAAAATACTTTATTCCCAAAATATAAATATTTTTCCCAAAAATATTATATTTTATTCCATATAATTTTCCAAAATAATATCCATGTCAAAATACACACTTATGAGTATTTTCTGAAAATACGTAAGTTACGTTGTAAGGTTCGGTTCGGGTGGTATAAATAATACCGGTGTAACTTAAATATTTATTGTGAAGGCGTTCATATTATTTTGGAGCCGTGAATATTCAGTGTAGTCTAGTAATATTATTTTTACTCAAAAAAATAATATTTGTATAATTCACAAAATGATCATAAAAATTACACAAGTGCTATTATGGAAAATATATATTCTAAATATATATTTTAGCAAGTTTTATTTTGTGAAAATCCCACCTCCGACACTTGGTAATTTTGTAATAAAAATCATGGCGAACTTTGTTTGGAAAAAATAAGTTAAAAATATACTCATAACACTTGTTACCAAAAAAAAATATTTCCAAGTGTTTATATTTCTGTAAAAATTTCGCCAGAGTTTCCTCTATAACTGGAGGTGGCCACGCTTACAAGCGTATCATTTTCTTTTACAAATTCAATCAACAATGTTCTCAACATCACAAACAATATTTCAACACTAAACTAGTCAAAAATATACGTAAGTCGCAAACACATGAACTTGTGGGTTATGTAAAAGTGTGTAGTAACTTTCCATTATTTTTAATAGATCTTTCCATTTTTATAAATGAAATAGGTTTCTTAAAAATCTTATTTTTAAAGAAAGTGTAAGTTTACAACTTCTTGTCAAAATTCTCAAAAATAATTCTTTGTTAAAACCTTTCGTTACACAAGTGTCTACACACTTGTTTGTTCACAAAAACACCTTTAGTTTAGGAAAGATCCGGTTTTAAAACACGGTTTCGTCTTACAGTTGTTTCTTCGAAAATACCACTTGTAGATCTTTAGATCTACTAGTTTAGAACTCCATTTCATAAGAAAAATTGTTTTTACACAAGTTCATGTTTATGTTTGAAAGGGTTCGTCATCTAATAACTTTACGATCCATTCCAACACTAACAATCAACAACAATAAATAATCATAACAAAACTAGTTTCAAAAGTTTTACACTAACATTCATTCATTAACCACCATGCTCATCCTTTTTACTAGACTTTTAGTTTTGATCTCTAGTGTTCATGATTTTTATCCGACAAATTTCTTATTAACCACATTAGATACAAACAATAGGGTGTTTAGAGTCACTTACTACTAGCTCGAGGCTAGGGAAGAAACTAGACGAAAAACGGGTGGTTAATAGCGTTGTGGTGAGGTCCTTGGCAATCCGTAAGCACCGAGCCTCCTTGTATGAGATCCTTCACACTTGAATGTGAATAAAACGCCTTGATCAAATTTGAAAAGTGGTGGTGGATGGGGCTTGGTGGTCGGCCGAGAGTAGTAAGCAAGAGGGAGAGAGATGTGACTTTTGTGAAGTGAATTTTGAATGTAAATGATAATGGTGAGCTCATTGGTTTAATTTATAAACCATATTCTCTATTTACCCACTAGATAAAATGTCAAGTAGATATTAGGCAAACAATTAAATTAATCATTTTCTTGTAAGGGTGTGTCCCCCTTGGGGGACCGAATCGGTTACAAGGGGTGGGGTAAGTGGGTTGGTTTTGAACTATTAGTTAAGCTTGTTAGTTTAATTAGGAGGTTTAACTAATTTCTAGTGTGTGGTGTTTTGCACCGGGTGTTAGGGTATTCGGGGACCCTAACTGGCTCAGAAAAAGAAAACAATGTCATAGACAATATTTTTTTATGTTCCGGGTAAAGTCCGGTTATTCGGTTGTATATCAATCCGTTAAAGTGCTTAATAATCATTTAAAGTGTCGTTAATATTATTTTTAGTGACACAAAGAATTCCCGACACTTTGGAAAGTGTCTAGTAATATTTTTCTCATGTTTTGGCACTTTACTAGTTAAATAAATGCTGAATTTTATATTTAAAGTGCAGAATTTTGTACTCAAAGTACGTTTTAGGCACATCCGGTCACTATAACAATCACCTAGTGACGCAGTTCTACAATCCTCACCTCCCTACACTCGCTACTAGGGTAGTAAACTATTCCCGGCTCATACTGGCCTCAGAGACAGTAACTGTCTGATGCTGGCTATGTCAGCATGTTTACTGGGTATCCCGTATAGTGTGCTCACTGTGCTTTTGTGCATCAAGGTTGTCACTAAGGTTTGTGTGTAAATAATAGAGTGACAGTATAAAATGTGATGCATGAGTATGTATATATATCAGAATTCAAGTAGCAGTTTAATCACAACTGTAAGAAAGCACAGTAATTAAGTAGTAATTAAATATTAATTAATTCGTACGGATACCTGGTTTGGTGAGGGTTGTCACACATTTGGCATGTAAAATAAATAGATTAGGTGCATTTTATTTTTACTAGAAAAATGTATTAGGATATTTTTTTTGTAAAAGAAGATCCACACAAAAATGCGTTTTTTGGTTTTGGCTAATTTCGGGCCTAAAGGACTTCATAGGTATGCGGGAATTTTTCGAATGTGTTCAACACAATGAGCTGTTAGATGTTCCTGGTCATGGCCTTCATTTTACTTGGAATCAAAAACCAACTAAAGGAGTGGGCATTCTCAAGAAGATCGATCGGGTCATGGGAAATGTTAGTTTTTTAGATGGTTTTCCTAATGCTCATGTTTTTATCATCCTACCGTATTTCGGATCATACACCTTGTATTCTTAAATTAGATTGGATTTCTCGAGTGAAGCCAAAACCTTTTAAGTTTGCAAACTTCATTGCTACTAAAGATGAATTTAAAGACTGCGTTTTGACTGAATGGGGTAAAACGGTGGAGGGCATCCCTATGCTGTCAGTTGTTAAAAAGCTTCGGAACCTTAAGTCTCCTTTGAGGAAACTTCATCAATAGGGAAACTTGCACGTTAAGGTCAATGAATTAAGACACAATCTAGATGAAGTTCAAAAGCTGATAGATTCGAACCCGTTAGATGCAGCGCTTCGGGAACAGGAGACTAAACTCATCAAAGAGTTTCACAGTGCAGCTTATGACGAGGAATCTTTTTTGAAGCAGAAGGCTAAGCTTGAGTGGCTTTGTGCGGGAGATGGCAACACTTCTTATTTCCACAACTTTGTTAAAAACAGGAATGCTAGGAGTACAATTCATAGCATTAAGGATGCTAATGGAAATCAATTCGAGGGCTCGGGTGTTGAACCAGCTTTAGTTGATCATTATGCCAATTTTTTGGGGACCGAGGATAAGGTTGAAAAGCTGGTCTCGGAGAACTTGTTTACTAATATTGTCAGCCCGGTTGCGGCTGCCCATATGGTGCGTCAGGTGACTCGAGACGAAGTTAAAGCTGCGATGTTCAGCATTGGAGATAACAAAGCCCCTGGCCCCGATGGTTACACGTCGGTTTTTTTCAAGAAGCATGGGACATAGTTGGTGAGGAGGTATCAGCTGCCATCCTTCAGTTCTTTGAAAATGGGAAATTGCTCCAACAAGTGAACCATACAATTATCGCTCTTGTCCCAAAAGTCCCTACGCCGAGTTCGGTTCTAGAGTATAGACATATCTCTTGTTGTAACATAATTTTTAAATGCATCAGCAAAATCTTGACGGATAGAATTAAAGGCAATCTGGGTAACTTGGTTGATATAAATCAATCTGCTTTTGTGCCTGGTCGGAGAATATCTGATAACATCCTCCTCACGCAGGAGCTCATGCATAACTATCATCTCTGTAGAGGCAAACCAAGGCGTGAGTTCAAAATTGATATCCAGAAAGCTTATGATACGGTCAGCTGGTCTTTTCTAAAAACTATTCTGATCGGTTTTGGTTTCCCTCAAAAAATGGTAAATTGGATCATGACACATGTGTTTCAACTGCATCTTATTCGCTAAGTATTAATGGGAATTTGTGTGGTTATTTTAAAGGTAAATGGGGTCTTAGACAGGGAGATTCTATGTCCCCTTACCTTTTCACGTTAGTAATGGAAGTCCTCTCGCTGCTGTTACATCAAGCTGCTGATCGAAATCCTGCTTTTAGATACCATGCCAAGTGTAAGCAACAGAAGATTATTAATGTTTCTTTTGCCGATGACCTGTTTTTGTTTGTAAATGCGGATCCGATCTCAGTAAAAGTCATGAGGGATGCTTTGGATTTGTTCACAAGAGTCTCGGGTTTAACCCCGAACTTGGCCAAAAGCACTGCGTTTTTTAGCAACGTTTCTCAACAGGATAAACAGGAAATTCTTTCTCTCTTGCCTTTTAAAGAGGGAGATCTTCCTGTTCGGTATTTGGGAGTTCCGTTAATCTCATCCAAACTTATGTACAAAGATTGCAAGATTCTTGTGGACCGTGTGGATAAAAAGATTGACCATTGGATGAATAAGTCTTTATCTTTTGCGGGTAGGCTTCAATTGATTAAATCAGTTATCTCAGCTATGCACATTTACTGGGCTTCTGTGTTTATGCTCCCGGCTCGTATTATTGGTTATATTGAAAAAAAATGAGGAATTTTTTGTGGAGTGGTGGTCCGGTTAAAGTTGCTAACCCAAAGGTGGCTTGGAAAAATGTTTGTCTCCCAAAGTATGAGGGAGCGTTGGGGATTAGAAGGATTTCGGATGTGAACAAATCTCTTCTTGCAAACCATATTTGGAGTATCCTTGTTAAGAGAGAGTCTCTTTGGGTTAAATGGATTCACTCTTACAGGATCAAGGGAAAGAATTTCTGGGACATCCCTTGTCGAGGTAGCGTGACTTGGGGATGGAGGAAAATCTTAGCTATTCGTCCATCCATACGTCCTTTCATATGGTATACCATTCGTGATGGCCGTAAAGCTAATGCATGGAATGATAACTGGTGTGATTGTAGTCCTCTCAGAGACTTTATTACCCCTAGACGTATACATGGAGCGGGTTTTAGCATGCAGTCCACTGTATCAGAGCTGGTGGATCATCATAATGTTTGGAAGTGGCCGATTGCTTGGTATGATCTTTACCCGGTGCTGATTAATTTAAGTCCCCCTATTCTGGACTAGAAAGCCGCAGACAACTTGGTTTGGAAGGATAGGCAAGGCTGTCAAAAGTATTTCAGCTCAAGTGAGGTTTGGGACAATATCCGCGGTCGAGGTGATGAGGTGGATTGGGTGGATTTGGTGTGGTTTAGTCAATGTATTCCTAGGCACTCTTTCCATATGTGGCTGGTCATTAAGAACAAGCTGAAAACTCAGGATTGCATGGGTGTTTGGGATGCAGGTAGTGCAACTACTCTCAATCTTATGTGTTGTCTGCTTTGCCGACATGGTAAAGACTCGCGTGATCACTTGTTTTTCCAATGCTCTTTCTCGATGCAAGTTTGGAACCTGGTTAAAGGAATGGCTTACATGGATTCAGTCGATGCTAGTTGGGACTCTATCATGGCATGGTTTGCCCAGCGGATGAGATCTAAAACCGCAGAAAGTATTGTTAGTAAACTGGTAGTGGCAGCTTCTACTTATTACATTTGGCAAGAGAGGAATAATAGACTTTTCTCTCCTACTCATCGTAATGCTCCGATGATTGCCAATATTGTCCTCCATACGGTGCGACTTAAGTTGATGACGTTCAAGGAGGGGAGGCACGCCAAGAACCCCTTGTTGTTAGAGAGGTGGAAGACCCAAGTGAAGGCTATGAGTATTGAACCGGGCTAGTGTTTGTAGTCTAAGGTTTTGTTTGTTGCCATTGTTTCGGCTTTTTGGTTGTTTTCTTTGGTTGGTTTTGTATGGTTGTTAGGGGATGTTGTTTTGGTTTTGCCTAGTCTTGGTATGCCAAGATTAGCTCTAGTGTGTCTCTCTGGCACACTCGTGTGATTCTTTTATTTTTTTTATAAAATTCACTGGGGTAACCCTTTACCCAAAAAAAGAAGTTTGGAGCTGAATTTAAAGACACTTTGGAAGCACAAAGAAAGTGGAGAAATCACAACACAAGAAGGAGACTTGAAGCATTTGGATGCGGGATCATGTGGAAGTTCAACGACACATCACTTGTGTCATTTTCACCCCTTAGGAAGGACCTTTTGGCACACTTGTTTCGGCTAACAAGTGTTGTCAAAATAGTTGGCTATTGTTATGCACCTATTGTTATGTATGTTATGCTTGTGTGGTTGTTTATTTATATTGTTTTAATGATATTTGGATATGCATGCTTAACAAACTAATAATCAACAACAAGCTTAAAATTGGTTCTTGAAAAAATCAATAAAATGGTTAATAAAAGGTTTTATTAAAAGTTAATGATTTTATAATAAAATGGGTTTTATAAAAAAGAACCTTGAAATTTTGTTTTCACTAAAGTACCATTGATTTGAATGCATGCAAATGTATTGTACATAATATTTTCTAAACTAGAATTTTGAAATATTAAAAACCCTTTTATAAAACAAGTCAAACACCATCCTTTTATACAACACTCGAATGACTTGGGAACTCTTATTGTGGGATAAAGGTCACCTAACCACATTTGAAGGAACTTGTATGTTCGAGGTGGGTTTACCATGTTTGTGGGATAAAGGTCACCTAACCACTTATGTGTATAAACTCACGCATGTGTGTAAGTTGGACGACTTGATTTGGAAACCATATGCTTAGGGTCACCGAAGCATGGTGGACAAAGGTGTTGATGGGATTAAACATGCCAACTAAACAAAAAGATGTTTAACCGATCCCATATGGCTAGAAATTGTAAAGAGTTTCAATTGTCAAACGTTGACTACCTTGTTAATTTAAATAGAGGGATAAAGGTCACCTAACCAATATTTAAATATAACGTTGGATTCTAGATTTTAATTATTAATTGTCTATAAGGCAAAAAAGGGTATTAATGATTAAAATATAATAATATCGAAAATACTAAATTGAACTTGTTAAATTTTGTAGATGGCAGCTAACAATGCAAACCCGATTAACCAAACCGTCCGAAACCTATCACTAAGAACCATCCTTGAAAAGGATCGTCTCAACCATAACAACTTCATGGATTGGTTTCGAAACTTGAGAATCGTTCTCAAGCAAGAGAAGATATCCTATGTGTTGGACGATCCTATTCCCGATGAACCGAACGTGGAAGATGTGGAAGCCTACAATGATTGGGTTAAGTATACCGAGGACTCCATGAAAGCCTCATGCCTCATGTTGGGAACTATGATTCCCGAAATTCAAAAGGATTTTGAACATCACGGGGCATACGACATGATTACCCAATTAAAGGAAATGTTCCTACAACAAGAAAGGGTAGAACGCTTCGAAACTGTTCGGGCGCTTCATGCATGTCGAATGGAGGAAACCCAATATGTATCATCTTATGTCCTTAAGATGAAAAGCCACATTGATCGCCTCGAAAGGCTAAATTGTCCCGTCTCTAAACAGTTGGCTACGGATTTGATCCTCAACTCTTTAACAAAGAAATTTGAGAGCTTTGTAATGAATTACAACATGAATGGATGGGACAAGAGCATTGGTGAACTTCATGCAATGCTCAAAACGGCCGAAGCAGGAATGGGCAAAAGGCTTTACCCGTCCTAGCGATCAATGAAGGAGGCAACAAGAAGAGGCCCCACCCCGACTCTAAAGCAAACTATGCTAAAAGAAAGGGACACGTCAAAGGAAAGGGAAAGGGAAAAGCTAAAGCAGAACCCGCCAAACTAAAAGAGAAAAAGCAAAAGGTTGCTACGAATGACCCATGTTTCGGATGTGGTGAGATAGGACACTGGAAGAGAAATTGTCCAACCTATCTCAACGAGTTGAAAAACAAGACGGATGCAGGGCAAACCTCAGGTACTATCTTTATGATACATGTTGAGCTTAATGTTATTTCTTCTAACACATGGGTACTAGATACCGGATGTGGAACTCTTATTTGCAATTTGTTGCAGGGGTTCAAAAGAAATAGACATTACAAGAAGGGAGACGCTAGTCTTTTTATGGGTAACGGAGCAAAAGTTGAAGTCGAAGCTCAAGCAGACTACGTTTTAAAGCTTCCAAGTGGTTTGGAAGTGATTTTGAAGAATGTTTTATATGCTCCTAGTTTGACTAGGAACATAATTTCTGTTTCCCTTTTAAAACAATCTGGTTTCAATTTCGAATTTGTTAACTATGACATTTATGTTTCTAAGAATGATGTGTTTTATTTTAAAGCTATGTCTTTAAATGGTATTTATGAATTAGATCATGATAACACATCATATGATATAGCTCAATGTACCAAGTAACCAACAAGAAACTCAAAATGGATTTGAGTGATTCCTACCTTTGGCATTGTCGCCTTGGACATATAAACAAGAATCGCATGCAAACACTTCAGAGAAATGGTCTCTTGAAAACGAATGAAGATGATTCATTTGATGTATGCGAATCTTGTTTACAAGGCAAAATGACAAGACACCCTTTAGTGGAACATTTGAAAGGGCTAAAGACTTATTAGGTATCATACATTCGGATGTATGTGGTCCTTTTAAGCTGATGACTAGGAATGGTGAAAGATACTTCATTACCTTTACCGACGACTATAGTCGTTATGGTTATGTGTATTTACTAAGGCACAAGGATGAAGCATTTGAAATGTTCAAAAACTTCAAAAGTGAAGTAGAAAATCAACTCAAGAAAACAATCAAAGTCCTTCGTACCGATAGAGGAGGAGAATACCTTAGTGGTGCTTTTCAAGATCATCTTAGGAGTTGTGGGATTATCTCACAACTTACTCCACCTGGAACACCACAACTTAATGGTGTGTCCGAAAGGAGAAATCGAACTCTATTAGATATGGTTCGATCTATGATGGCTAGAAGCACATTACCTCTATCATTTTGGGGTTACGCTTTGCTTTCCGCAGTTCGTATACTAAATATGGCCCCAACCAAGAAAGTGGAAAAGACACCTTTTGAAATATGGCATGGAAACCCTCCATCATTCTCATTCTTAAGGGTATGGGGTTGTGAAGCTTATGTTAAGCAATACACCCCAAATAAATTGGAAGTCTGATCCACTAAGTGTATCTTTGTAGGATATCCTAAAGATGATATAGGATAATATTTCTACGATCCAACCGAGCAAAAGGTATTTGTTGCTCGGAAGGGAAAGTTCTTAGAAGCTAAGTTCCTTTTGGAAGGAGACATCTGATCCTCTCAAAACCCTAGGTTTTTCATCGTGATTCGTCAATATCAGATCGGCTATTAGGGGTTCTAACTTCTAATTCATAATCTGTCTTTGTGGATTATCTGATTTTCGACTAGGGTTTTCTGTTTCTTTCTAATCGTCGCCGTTAACTTCTGTTTCAAGCATATTGGATTGAATTATTGGTTAGTCGGACTAGATTATTCATTATTTCTTTCTGATTTGTAAGATTCATGGGTTAGGGTTTCAGCTAGTTTAGGGTTTGATTCTGTTCTTGTTCGTTGGATTTGTCTGGTCGAGTTTTGTGTGTTTGCGTACTGTTGCTTGTTTCGTAGGGTTGAAAGAGAGTTGTATTTCACTGAATGGATGATCGAGCGAAATCTGGTGGGAAACCACAAGATGTCCATGGTAAGCCTACAGTGTCGTTTCAGGATTTGGCGAATCGGGTTATTGATGTTGAAGGGAATACCCTACAGCCGAGACGTGGATTCCTGTTGAATGAGACTAAAAGTTCAAACATCATTGACGAGAATTCTAAGGGTTCTGCTCCTGTCCAACTAGGAAATCTGGATGCGAATTTCTGGGATTCTCCGGGTATGGGATACACGCCAATTTCAGGTTTGGATAAAGCGAAGTCGGTGGCTGATCAGGGTTTGGAAAAATCATCCGGTATTGCGGTTCCTGTTTCTTTCGCTAATGTAGTGAAGAACACTAAGGAAAATGTTAAGGTAAACTTCAGGGTAATGGAATCGAATGAAGCTGTTGATGGAGCCGACGTAGTTATTCCATTGATATCGGTTAAACAAGTCTCAGACAAGTATGCTAACACTTTGTATGGGTACTTTCTGGGTAAACGATTGGCATTCCCTGTGGTGGATTTCTTTGCAAAGAACAACTGGGTTAAATATGGGTTATCTAGATTAATGATGAATGCAAACGGGTTCTTTTTCTTTAAGTTCAAGACTAAAGAAGGGATGGATCAAATGTTAGAGGATGGCCCTTGGTTGATAAGAAATGTTCCGATAATCTTGAAAGAGTGGTCAGCCTCTATTAAGATGGAGAAGGAGGATATCAAAGTTGTTCCAGTTTGGGTCAAGATGCATGATGTGCCATTAGCGGCATTTACTGAGGATGGTCTTAGTTTGGTCGCATCTAAGATTGGGGTTCCTAAGATGTTGGATTCGTATACGGCCACAATGTGTGCTGAGTCTTGGGGAAGAAGCAGCTATGCTAGAGCTCTCATTGAAGTGCAGGCGGGATCCGATTTAAAGAAGAGTGTTACTGTTGCAATCCCATCTTTAGATGGTGGTGGTCATTCTAAGGTGGTGGTAAAAATTGAATATGATTGGGAGCCTTTAAGATGCTCATCTTGCTGTGTTTTTGGTCATGAAGATAGCTCGTGCCCAAAGAAACCTCAGGTTGTTTCGAGTGGGGATTCTGGAATGAAAAATGATGACTTTCAGGTTGTGGGTGCCAAAAAGAAGAAAGCTAATAACCAAGGTCTTCATATGAAGAACCAGAAGCCTAAGTTAATATATAGGCCAGTTGTCAACCCTAAACCAAAATCGTCCTTGAGGAAGCCGATGAACAATCAGGTCTCAATGTCAAACACATTCGATGTCCTTAAGGATGATAATGGAGGTCAGGGAGGTATTCCCGTGGGTCGTCTGGAGAAGAAGGCTACGCAGGATTATGACAAGCAGGATTCAGATGAGGAGGAGGTCGTTGAAGTCTACAATGAAACTAATGAATTTATGACTTCGGGTACACATCCTTCATCTTCTAGAGCAAGGGCAAGCAACTCCTCCACAAAGGTCTCCAATGGTTAGACAGGATCTGATGCGAGTTAAGGGGTTGCCGGTCTGTGGCAATTTCATCTTTGACGATGGAGGATGAGTCGTTTTTGGTTTTGGTGTGATTTTGTCTTGTCTACTTTGTTCTTTGATGTAAAGTAGACTAGGTTATGGGTTGTCTTAGAGTTTTTTTGTTTTTGATTTGGTTTACATATACGGGGCATGTCCTGTATATGAATTAGTGTGGAACACATCCTACTACGTGTACTTATTTGCGGTTGTTTTAATAGAATCACTGGGGTAACCCTTTACCCAAAAAAAAGTGATAGAACAGTGGAACTTGAGGAGGATCAACAACCACAAGACGATACACGTTTGGTTGATACTAGCGCTCAATAAGAGGTTGTTGAAAACGATCAAGAGGTTGATCAGTACGCACAAAATGTTCGCAGATCTGGTAGAATTAGTAGTCCACCTGAAAGATATCGATTTTTCATGGATGAATGGTACGTGGTGGATTCAGATGAACCAACCACATACCATAATGCAATGTCAAAATCCAATTGTGATAAATGGCTTGAAGCCATGAACATAGAGATGCAATCCATGTATGACAACCAAGTTTGGGAATTGGTTGTGCCACCACTTAACTCTAAAGTAGTTGGAAGCAAGTGGGTTTTCAAGAAGAAAACAGATATGTACGGTAACTTGGATACTTATAAAGCAAGACTTGTAGCAAAAGGTTTCACTCAAACTCAAGGGATTGACTAGGATGAGACTTTCTCGCCTGTGGCGATGCTAAAGTCAATCAGGATATTGTTTGCCAAAGCTGCATATTATGACTATGAGATCTGGCAATTGGATGTCAAAACGGCTTTTCTTAATGGATATCTTGATGAAGATGTCGATATGGTTCAGCCTGAAGGTTTTGTCGATCCAAAACATCCTGACAAAGTATGCAAGTTAAAGAAATCAATCTATGGATTGAAACAAGCTTCGAGAAGTTGGAATCACCGTTTTGATGAAGAAATTAAGAATTTTGGATTCATCAAGAACGGTGATGAAGCTTGTGTGTATAAGAAAGCTAGTGGGAGCATCATCACTTTTTTAGTACTGTATGTCGATGACATTCTACTATTTGGGAATGACATTCCAACCATGGAAGGTGTAAAAACCTGGCTTGGAAGTTGTTTTTCCATTAAGGATCTTGGTGAAGTCGCCTACATTCTGGGAATAAAGATCTATAGGGATAGATCAAGGCGATTGATAGGTTTAAACCAAAGTGCATACATTGACAAAGTCTTCAATAGGTTCCAAATGGAAAACTCTAAGAGAGGTTTTGTACCTATTCAAAAGGGGATAATATTGAATACATCTCAATGTCCAAACTCAAAGGATGAGCAAGAGAAAATGAAAGGAATCCCATATGCGTCAGCTATAGGATCCATCATGTATGCAATGATATGCACCAGACCGGACGTCTCATGCACCTTGAGCATGACGAGTAGATACCAGCAAAATCCAGGTAACAATCATTGGAAGGCTGTTAAGTGCATATTAAAATACCTTAGAAGGACTCAGGATATGTTTTTAATATATGGATCTGGCGAGGAGGAACTCGTTGTAAAGGGTTACACGGACGCGAGTTTCCAAACCGATCGAAGTGATTCTCAATCGCAATCGGGGTATGTATTCATTTTAAATGGTGGAGCAGTCTCTTGGAAGAGCTCAAAACAAGACGTGGTAGCATTGTCCACTACAGAATCAGAATACATCGCCGCTTCATTAGCAGCCTAAGAAGCTGCATGGTTGAAGAAATTCATAGCCGACCTAGGGGTGGTCCCTACCATTCAAGACCCCCTAGAGATTTTTTGTGATAACGAGGGTGCGATTGCTCAAATCAAGGAACCTCGTGCGCACCAAAAGATTAGACATATCGAGCGGAGATTCAACTACATAAGGGATGAAGTTGAAAAAGGAAAGATATGTATCCGCCAAGTTCACACCGATCAAAACATTGCGGATCCACTCACGAAGTTCCTTGACCGGGCAAAACATGAGGGTCATACATGTGCCTTAGGACTTTGGGTAAAGGGTTACCCCGGTGATTCTATTAAAACAACCACAATACAGTACAAGTAGTGAGGATGTGTTCCACACTAATTCATATACAGGACATGCCCCGTATATGTAAACCAAACAAAAAAACCAAATACTCTAAGACAACCCATAACCTAGCCTCTTTACATCAAGAAACAAAGTAGACAAGACCAAAACACGAAAACCAAAAAATGACTCATCCTCCATCATCAAAGATGAAATTGCCACAAATCGGCAACCCCTTAACTCGAATCACATCATGTCTAGCCATTGGAACCCTTAGCGGAGGAGTTGCTTGCCCTTGCTCTAGAAGAGGAAGGATGTGTTCCCGAAGTCATAAATTCATTAGTTTCATTGTAGACTTCAACGACCTCCTCCTCATCTGAATCCTGCTTGTCATAAGTCTGCGTGGCCTTCTTCTCTAGAAGACCCACAGTACTACCTCCCTGACCACCATCATCGTCCTTAAGGATATCAAAGGGGTTTGACGTTGATACCTGATTGTTTATCGTCTTCCTCAAGGACGAATTTGGTTTAGGGTTTACAACTGGTCTATACACTAACTTAGGCTTCTGATTTTTCATATGAAGACCTTGGTTAGTAGCTTTCTTCTTCTTGGCACCCACAACCTGAAAATCATCATTTTTCTTCCCAGAATCCCCACTCGACACAACCTGAGGGTTCTTTGGGCACGAGCTATCTTCATGACCAAACACGCAGCAAGATGAGCACCGTAAAGGCTCCCAATCATATTCGATTTTTACCTCCACCTTAGAATGACCACCACCATCTAAAGATGGGATTGCGACAGTTACACTCTTCTTTAAATCAGTTCCTGCCTGCACTTCAATGAGAGCTCTAGCATAGCTGCTTCTTCCCCAAGACTCAGCACACATCGTGGCCGTATACGAATCCAACATCTTTGGAACCCCTATCTTAGATGCAACCAAGCTAAGACCATCCTCAGTAAAGGCCGCTAACGGCACATCATGCATCTTGACCCAAACTGGAACAACTCTAATATCCTCTTTTTCCATCTTGATAGAAGCTGACCACTCCTTCAAAATTATCGGAACATTTCTTATCAACCAAGGGCCATCCTCTAACATTTGATCAATCCCTTCTTTAGTCTTGAACTTAAAGAAAAAGATCCCGTTTGCATTCATCATTAATCTAGAG
This sequence comes from Helianthus tuberosus, assembly GCA_030545235.1. Lineage (NCBI taxonomy): Eukaryota > Viridiplantae > Streptophyta > Magnoliopsida > Asterales > Asteraceae > Helianthus > Helianthus tuberosus. The sequence continues at coordinate 107,836,695 of CM060370.1, read as the reverse complement.
ATTAATCCTCGGATTCCTCAAAGACGATTTCGGTTTAGGTTTGACAACCGGTCTATAGACTAACTTAGGCTTCTGATTTTTCATATGAAGCCCTTGATTATTAGCTTTCTTCTTTTCGGCACCCACAACCTGAAAGTCATCATTATTCTTCTTCTCAGTTAGGACTTTGATATTCTAATGACTGGATTTGATCTATTTTGTATTTGGATATTGGAACAATTGATAATTTAACTCTTTTATGGTATTTTGAGTTACGTTTCATATTAGCATGTTTAAATCCGTGAATAAGTTAATTATTCTAAATGTTCGTAGTCGATCATAATTGTGGGAACAAATATGAATGTAAGACTATTATGAATTTGGATTGGTGGATATTCATTAGATATGAATATAGAGCAAAGTGTCGCTGCCAAAGTTCATAGATATTTGTGGGATACAGATATTGGACTAACTCACTCTCAAATATTACTGCATGGAATCATTTGTGATCGATCATAAGTAAATTTGAGTAAAGGAGAATATCATAGTATCCTCTGACCTGAGATACATATTGGGTCTTGATATTCACCAAGTATTATACCTTGACCTAGTTCTTAGCTGTCTGTAGCAAGGCAGTACATAAGGCTAAACTCAGGTGTGGTACAAGGTGATTGTGAGAGACGTATGTAGTCGAGAAGGGATTTGTTCCTCTTATTTGTTGAGAGTAAGATGTCTAAGGCCTGCTAAAGTTAAATCAACAGAGAATGATCACTCTATGTCTCTGGATTTGACATGACATCTGTAACGAAAGGATAAATGATAGATTCACCTAAATCATGTTCAAGTAAGGGACTTGAAGGAGATGATGTTATTGAATGGGACATATAGTCATACGTATTAGGGGTAGTAAACTATAGTTAGGTGGTCTTTACTACTTGCATCAATCTTCTATGTATCTTGTGCAAGTGGGAGATTGTTGGATTCTGTATGCCCAAGACACATATTAAATTGATGTGGCTAGTACGTTATGATCCAAGTCGAGTCATACCCAAATACAAGCTAGACAAACACTTATAATATTTATTTGTGATATGATCAAACTAATAAATATTAACACTTACAATATTTAGAAATTGGTTTTCTAAATAATTACACTTGAGAAACTAATAAATTATATAGATAATTTATTTTGAGAGAATATTTTATTTTGTTATTTAATGGGTTAAATAACATTTTAAAAGGTTATATAAAGTCTTGTAAATATATATTGTTATATTTATAAAAGTTATAAATATAAACCAAGACTTAAATTATTATAAAAGAAATTTGATTTTTTTATAAAAATGCCCATGTGGGCCGCCCCCTATATCTCTTCCCAAGAGACCATTTTGGTCCAATTACCTTTCATGCTTTTGCATGTGTAAGAAGGCTTGTGATTAGGTGAAATGGAGGTGGCTACTTCTCTCATCTTTTATATTCTTTTTGTATGACAAAAATAAATATACTAGAGTTTTTACCAAGGTGGAAGACTTGAGATTTGCTCTCAAATTTTCGGCCAAACATAAAGGTTTCCAAGTTAATCAAGTTTTGATTCAAGTGTTAAAAATCCTAGCTAAACTCGTGGTGTTTGTTGGAAAGCTTAGGGTATACAAGCTTTAGGTCTTCTACACTTGAAGGCAACCGTTCAAGAAGTATCATCCTTTTCATCATCCTATTACTCCAAGAAGGTAGTATTCTAAACATCCTATGGTTGTGTTTGATAGTATGCATGTTCATATATGGATCCGGGTTTTGGGATTTTGCATATAAATGAAATTTATATCTTAAAAGTAACATGTTTTAAATAATTTTTCCGTTGCGTTTTGATTTTATGCGGATGGAATCACTTTGATAAACATGTGAAAATCCCAACACACTCTAGCCTAGACAGAAAACTCGAGATACAGGTATCCACCCTTCCAGATTGCACGTGTTCACATTATTTAGACCCAAACTTTGACGAGATTTTGAAAACTTAGAGGGTTCAAAACCTTATAACAAATCATCTAAGAATAGATGATTGATTTTCAAAATCGTTTTGGAAAATTGTGTTCTTGTTTTGTTAATCACCTAAAGATAGGTGACGTGTATGTTTTAAGATCTAAACACAAGATAACTTGTGTTAGGGTCCTAGAAAAGTTATAGTGTAGGTCAAAGCTTTACTAATAACCTAATTCCCTATAACCATTGGCTCTTATACCAACTCTTCTATCACACCCCGACCGCGTAAAACAACAAACCTTGGCGGAAACGTCGGGGAGTGGAGCAACAGAATTATTGTTTCACAACCATGGTATTTTAAGTTTCGTTTTATTTATTAACATCGATTACATTGTCTTTAAAACAAGGGAAACATAACATAAATTAAACTAGTCTTGCTTCTTTTATGTCACTAAGGCCAAAGTCCGCCTAAGTGAATCTTGATCAACCCTATGCATCAGCTCCTGAAAACACATGTGAAAATAGGTACGTCAGCATAAAAATGCATGTGAGATACATAGGTTTATTGAACTCGGTTATTGCTAAACTTACTATTAAAGCTGCTGCTTATTTTATATGGCAAGAAAGGAATTCTAGATTTTTTAACAATCAACTTAGACCGCCTGAAGTGTTAACAGACATCATTATCGATACGGTGAAGTTGAAACTACTATCATTCAAGTATAAAGATAAGCCGCAAGTGTGAAAGATCTTGGATGATTGGAAGCTAAGCTCAGTGGAGACCTTCAAAGATACCTGATATGTTTTATTATTAGTGTCTAGGTGGTTTTGCTTTGTATGGCTTGTGTTTGTTTGGTGTTTACTCTTATGTGGCATGTCATGTAAGAGAACTGGTGTAGGTTTCTCTACTCCACTTGTGTTTTATTTGTGATGTTTGGAATGAAAATCACCGGGGTAAAACCCTTTACCCAAAAGAAATGTTTAACAAAAAGTTAGTCATGAATCTCATTAAAAGTGTTTTCTTTTATAAATTATACGAAATTCGATAAGGAAATCAAATGTTATAAAAGAAGGTGTAAGGTTGTCTAAGTGGTTTAGATAACCCTATGATATGTAATATCATAAAAGCATTTATATATAGGAAGTACCAGCGACGTATCCACCATGCTTCTATCATATTACACACGTCTTGTTACGTAAATCACTTATCAATAATCACCAAAATAACTTGTTTAAACCAATGTCAAAATGTTTATGTGTAAACAATGTTCAATTGCCAAATGTAAATCATGTCATGTATAATCGAATGTAATGTATGGCAAGTAAGAAGTATCTACTCAAACCATATGTATAATGTTAATGTGTAATCAAATGTAAGGTATGGTGAATAAAAGCATAAACCCCATAGGTAAAAACGTACAAAACAAATGTATTTGATATAAATCATAGTTTAAGTCAAAAGTTATGTTTTGAAAAATCCATGCTTTACTGATACAAACACTTATGTGGTAATGTTTATCTCATACATTCAAGCCTTGAGACTGTAGAATAAACCTTCAGACAAATCAAAGGTTTATTAAAAATGTTTTCGGATTCTGTCATTCCTTACGTCCAAACAAACCTAGGATTCCAGGAATGGGAGTTGTCAAGTCCTATGGTACCACTACATACTACCGAGAGGCGTGATCAATGTTAATGAACATATTTTAGTCCCGTTAAACAAACTAAATGTCATACCAAATGTAAGCATGTTATGTGAAAACAATGTACAAAGATGCTAAGTAAACATACGAAGCTGAAATGTTCATGTAAATCAATGTGCTAGCATGCTCAGTAAACATACATAGCGGAAATGTAATGTAAATCAATGTGTCCATATGCTGAGTAAACATATGCAACAAATGTGTTTATGAAATCAATGTACTATATGCGTACTAATGAACATAGCAAGTATATGTCATGAAAGCACGAAAAGCACGAAAGTAACAAGTAGGCACATGTGAATCACCGTAAAATATTTGAAAACAGTAAAAGAGGGGACTATGTACTCACATGATATTGCTTAGAAGTCTTGAAGTAACAACCAAACAAAGCTAAAAGGATCGCGGAATCAAATTGGCACCTAATATAGGTAACTACGTTAATAAACCGGACCTAAATCGGAGGATCGGATAAAATGAGGTTTCGTAAACCAAAGGAGTATTGGAACTCATATAATATGGTTTAACAAAGCCTACATTCTAAATCAGAACCTATCCTAAGTGCTTACGACCCGTTACGACTTGTTAAGGTAGTTTATGCTACTTTAACGGGTCGTTCGCGTAAAACGCGTTTGGACCGCCTAACTAGTCCTATGAAAAATATTATATGCCTTAACATGTCTAATAACATTGCCTAATCAGTTTAGATGTCAAAATTTAGGTTACATATGCTTAAAATGAATTTATGCGTAAAAAGGGCATTTTGGTCATTTTCCTAAGGCATATAAACTACCTATCACACAACTAACTAAACGTAGTGACCATAAGGTATAGCCTCGGAAGGTTATTCCTTATACAACTATGGTCACAAAATGTGTTTGATCGGATCCTAATGATCGATCAAACGGGTCGGGTTCGAAAGTTTAAGCGGTTGTTTATACCGCTTAACCTAAACAAGCACTAGACTAAAAGTGACGAGTTCAACATGTTTAACTAAGTTAGAAAACAAAGTGTTTTGATACCCGAAAATAGATTCGTTGCAAAATACGCATAAACACGTATTTTGACCGAAACTTTGACTCGTCACTATGCCTAATCAACGTGGTAATCAGTAGGTATAGTCACAAGGGACTATAACCATCGTGATTACGCTCACGTTGCAAAGTTAAAAACGAACTTTGTGTTAACCATAAACTGGTCAAAGCAGAAAGTCAAACATTGTTTGACTTTCATGATTGAAATGCATAAACAAGCATGAAGGAGACTTACAAAAGGTCCAAGCAAGGAAGATTTGATTCAAAACACTCAGGTATGAAGTGTTAAACTTCAACTTAGAGCAGAATTGAATCAAATGTGTGAAGAATGAGAATGAAGCAAGTGGGTATTTATAGAAAGTTATGATCCATTAAGATGATTACAAGTGTTTTTACAAGAATCAAGGTTCAATCCTAACCATACACTTGTGGAACATGGTTTAGAATACAATGGGAAACCAAAAACTAGCTCAAGGTATTGAAAATGTTGCACAAAAGACCCTGGAAATCAAGCTGATTGCTGAAACTAGACTGCTAAAAATTGGTCCATGTCGCGTGTCACGCCAGGTGTCCCTGGTTCTGGCGCATGGCGCGGGGGAGGTCAGTTCCAAGTTTTCAAAAATGGCAGAACAGGTTTAAGCCCCGTTAACCCAATTTTTGACACGTTTAAGCCCCGTTAACCCAATTTCAAGGCTCAATAATGATGTGAAAGTATAGGGAACATGAAATATGTTTGAAAACATCTCGGATGTCGGTTTGTTTGGTCATACAGTCACGTTATTCGATTAATTACGACGAAACACGAACGGACGCGAAAAACGATCCAAATTACGCGTCGAATGGAGCTTTAGCTTTCCAAACACTAATACAAAATATTTTAATGATTACAAAAATTTTTGGCTGTCTGGATATGTTCAGAACGTAAGATATGGGCGTAAATGCAAACTTATGCATTTTTTGACGCTTTTAGTCCCTGATTGACCAAATAAGTTTATTTTTGCACACCGGACCCCACAAAGCCTATTTCTAAGCTATGTAAAGGATATTTATGGTATTTTTAACTTATTATCATGTTTTGGAATGTTCGTTACTATACGAATCTGCATACTTTCACAGTTTGTCGCAAATAGTCCCTGCAATCAAATAAACTTGTTTTTGCCACACCAAACCCTTCAAAACTTATTTCTAAGTTATGTAAAGGTTATTTAAGGTATGTTAAGCATATGTTGATGTTCCGGAGTGTTTGTCGCGTTAAACCGATTACGTTTACGCATCAGTTTGCGTATAACTTTCCAGAAAACGATATAGAGTTTGAAACCGAACAAAAATCAAAACATGCAAAATGTCAAACATAATTAAACAAACATTGGGGTCAAATCAAAATGTTTTATTGATAATTGAACTATTCAAAGTTTATACAATGATTACAAGCACAGATGTCACATGCGGGCTTGGTACAAATTCTCTATCTTCCTGAATAACCTCAGCAAACTCTCAAATGTTTCGTCTTTTGACTTCAGGAACGTCACCCACGAGAATCTCGAATAGTCATCAGTGACCACTAAACAATAAAGATCACCCGTAATGCTCTTGACATTCACAGGACCGTAGAGATCCATGTGAAGTCTTTCTAGTGGCTTCGAGACTGAGTTCATCTTTTTACCTAGATGGGATTTCTTCCATTGTTTTCCCTTTATACAACTTTAACGAGATCGTTATGCACCAGGTAGTTTATCTTGTGTAGGTGAATGTGGCCCATCTTTCGATGCCACATCTCTGACTCCTTTTCAGTAGCTCTTGATACGAAGCACTGTGGTTGACCCGTGGTAGTCGTAGCGATGCTCATATCCCACACATACAGATCATTAACCCTTGGTGCTCGCATGATGATCCACTCCTCGAGGATGACAAACCCCGGCTTCAGAATTAGACATTCTTTGTCTGCGAAGTGAGTTGAGTACATTCTGTCACAGATTTGAGAAATGCTAAGTAAGTTGTTCTCCAGCTCTGCTATGTAGTTGACTCTTTCAAATGTAATGACACCATTTGATAATGTTCCTTCCCCAACAATACGTCCTCCTTGATTTCCTGCGAAACCGACGTATCCACCGTTGAACCCTCTAACATCGTATAACAGGGCCTTTCTCCCTGTCATGTGCCGGGATACTCCACTATCAATAATCCACCTTGAGATAGATCTCGAGAGCTCCTGCACATTTAAAAATGTTCAGTTAGATTTTGAAGCAACCCAAGCCTCCTTCGACTCAGGTAGCTTGATGTGGGTTGTTGCTGTGTACAAAGGTGGGAAATTTTTATCGTTCATTTTAAGACTATCTTCGGATCCAACCTCAACCTCGTTATACAAAAAGAATTCATATTTCGGAGGTTGACCAGATGGTTAATCCTTCTTTGCAACATACTTCTTCCCTGGTGGGGTCGAAGTTTGTTTCTCAAGTTTCACATAAAAATCCAAAGGTACATTCATTCATCTTAACCGGTTTGGTTGAAGATGATTGTTTTGCATCAACAGAAACCTTTGATTTTGGAACATTTGATGTCTTAGCCTCAGATTTTGGCTTCCAAATTTGTTGTGGAGAAGCGACCCGTTTGTAAAATTTATCAATTTTCTTTACCGGCTGTTTTTTTTTTGGTAAAGGGTTACCCCGGTGATTCTATATATTCACAACCAAACCAAAACAAGTAGAGTAGTGAATCTACACTAGTTCAAACATGAGACATGCCTCATGAAAGTAGCACCACAAAAACAACAAAGCATTAAAAAACCCTACTCTCTCTCTCCTTGGGCGATTTCGTGTTCTTCATGTAACCCTAGATTTTTTTTTGTGATCTTTTGTATAACAGTCTTTGATTAGAATTTTGATCTATCAAAATTCTATAACGAACTCGTTAGCAATAGTGAACGATTTGAATTAGGGTTTCTGTTTCTTTTGTTTTTCTTTAATCGCCGCCATAAATATCAATCCGAAATCCTGACTTATTAATTTGACGATTATTGGTCGCGATTAACTGAGTTTAATTTAGCTAGATTGATACGTTGTGTTAATCAGTTAAGGATTAAAGGTTGATTCTAGGGTTTAAGGAGTTAGGGTTTTCTTTTCTGGTTCTTGGGTTGTCTGTTTCTGGTGCATGGTTCTGTATTTTACGTGGAAGAGAAGAGAGTTGTTGATTTCAGGATGGATACACGTAAAAAGCCTGATGTTCAGGCTGATCGTAGTAAACCGTTGGTACCCAACAAGAGTACTGGCAACCGAGTGCTGATTTCTGATGCGAACCCTAAGACAGCACGACGAAGTATGTTTAAATCATCACAAGTTGATAAGGGTAATACCGAGCCTAGGTTGATTAATGTCATAGATGAGCTTGAAAAGGTCTCTGTTGTTGTTCCTGTGGAGTTTGATCAGAAGGATTTACGCGAAGGGAATAGTAGTGGGGATGAAAATAAAAGTGTGGGAGGTAATATGGAAAATGTGATGTCATTTGAGGACTACTTGAGTGAGAGGAGGACAACACCATCAGTCAAGGTGGACGACGTTAATCTGGGTCCCCAAAAACCATTATCTTTTGCTAGCGTTGTGTCGAGCAGCAAGGAAAAACCTAAAGTGAATTTTAGGCACATGGAAGGCACTGAGCAAATGGAGGGGGGTAGATGTGGTGATCCTAGTCTCTTCGGTAAAACATGTAAGTGATCGATATGCTAATACTTTGTATGGTTACTTCTTGGGTAAACGTCTTGCTTTTCCGGTTGTGGATTATTTTACTCGGAACACGTGGGTGAAGTATGGCATTGCTAGGCTTATGATGAATGCGAAAGGAGTCTTCTTTTTCAAGTTTAAGACTAAAGAGGGTATGGATAAATTAATGGAAGATGGGCCGTGGATGATAAAGGGTATTCCAATCATATTGAGGGAATGGTCTTCGACAGTTTCAGTCTTAAATGAGGATATTACGTCTATTCCAATTTGGGTAAAAATGCATGATGTTCCCTTGTCAGCGTTTACTGAAGACGGATTGAGTTTGCTTGCTTCTAAAGTAGGTATTCCGAAAAACTTTAGTCATGGTTCTCTCTCCTTTAGGCGATTTCTGGTTCTCTTGTTCTTCATGATTTCCCTTGTTTTTTCTTGTGATCTTATGCATAACAGTCTGTGATTGGATCTTGATTTTGTCAAGAGTCTATAACGAACTAGTTAGCATTAGGGATCAATTACGAACTAGGGTTTTTCTTTTTGTTTTCTTGTTAAATCGCCGCCATAGAAACATATTCTGAAACCCTAATTAATTAATCTGGTAGCCATTGATTGCGGTTAACTGAGATTAACTTAGCTAGATTGATGACACTATTTTAATCGATCAAGGGTTGAGGTTTTGTTCTAGGGTTTAAAGGATTTCGGGTTTTATTTTCTTGGGTTTTCGGTCTTCTTTATTCTGTCGGCTGTTTAGGGTTTTCGGCTGATAGTTCTTGAATTTCTTCTGCTGTTTTACGTCTGCATGTGATTGGTTTGAAGCTAAGATGAATTCTAAACCTCCGGATATCAATCAGATATTTGGAAAACCTCCGTTGATGAATGCTGAAAATCGTGATCTGTATGGAAAACATTCTAGTGTTATTACGGGTTTGGGGAGTAAAATTCTGAACATAGATGGTAAGCTTCTGATGCCGAAAAGGGGAGTTGTAACAACTAATAAACAGGAACCTCGAGTGGTGAATGTTATTGATGAACTTACCAAGGTTACGGTGCCTGTGGAGACGGCTGAAAAGAGTCCAGAAGTCCTCAAGAATACTGACCTTGATGAAGAGGGTTTCTGGGAGAGTAGTAAAAAAGATGAGACTATTTCGTATGCTGAAAAACTTATGTCTAAGAATCGGAACAAAAGGGAAGTAAATTTCAGATTTATGCAACCAGTGGAAACAAGGGACGATGCTGACATTGTTATACCAAAAGAGGTTGTTAAACAGGTTCAGGATAAGTTTGAAAACGTGCTATATGGATATTTTTTGGGGAATAGACTACCTTACCCGGTAGTAGAATACTATGCAAAAAAACGTTTGGGCGAAGTTTGGGTTTTCGAAACTCATGATGAATTCAGCAGGTTTCTTTTTCTTCAAGTTCGAGTCAAATGAAGGTATGATGAAAGTGCTTGAAGGGGGGCCGTGGTTGATAAGGAAAATACCTTTATTTATGAATAAATGGTCTCCGAAGGTTACTCTAAAAAAGGATGGTATTAAAACTATTCCTCTTTGGGTTAAATTGCATAATGTTCCGATTGCGGTTTACACGGATGATGGACTAAGTTTGTTGGCTTCTAAAATCGGAGTTCCTAAAAGGTTGGATTCATACACTGCGGATATGTGTGCGGATAATTGGGGTAGGAGCAGTTACGCTCGTGCTATGATAGAGGTTAGTGCTGAAAATGAACTTAAAGATCATATATCACTAGCTATCCCTAAAATGGATGAAGACGGATACATTATGGAACGAGTGAAAGTGGAATACGAATGGAAGCCTCTTCGTTGTGCTACTTGTTGCTTATTTGGGCATGATGAAAACACTTGTAGTAAGAATGATAAAGGTAAGGCAAAGCAGGTTATTGTGGATGAGGACGGTTATGTAATGGATAAGAGACGAGTTGCTAGACAAGCTTTTCCACAAAAGAAACAGAAGGCGAAGTTCATTTATAAACCAAAGATAAATAAATCGGAAGCTAGCACTTCCGGAACAAATAGTGGCCAACCTATGATAAAAGTGACAAACTCATTTCAGCCGTTAACTTCGGATGATGAGGATGGTGCTCCAAAAAATGATAGGGTTCATGATCAACAGGAAATTTCTAAGGATATGGACACTAAGAAAAATGAGGAGGTTCTAGAGAAGATCCCAACGGAAATGTCTAAGTTTATGGGTACCAATGTCTTGGATACTCAATCTGAGGGGGCAAGCACTCCCGGTTTTAATGGTTTAAATGGGTAGTGTGGCTGCATGGAACGTTAGGGGTTTGAATCGTCCTCTCAAACAAAACGAGATTAGAGTTCTTATTGCTGAAAATAAATTGAGTGTTTGTTCTATTCTAGAGACGCATGTTAATGTAAATAATCTTGGGAAAATATGTAAGACTGTCTTCGGTAGATGGAATTGGACTTCGAATGGTGATGTGTGTCAAAGAGGTACAAGAATTATCTTGGGGTGGAACTCGGATGAAGTTGATCTTATGGTTCTCTCTCAAACAGATCAGGTGATTCACACTCAGATTCGTTTAAGAGCTGAATCAAAATTGTTCTTGTGTTCTTTTGTTTATGCGGAGAATAAATATCAGCATCGTCGAATTCTTTGGGAAAACTTATGTAAGCATAGTTGCTTAGCTCGTAATCACCCGTGGGTTGTTCTTGGAGATTTTAACACAGCTCTCAATATGGAAGATTGTTTATACGGCCCATCGAATCACACAATTGGTATGAGAGATTTTTTTGATTGCATTCAAGTTGCTGAGCTTATGGATGTTAAGAGTCACGGGCTACACTACACATGGAACCAAAAACCGAAAGAGGGGATTGGAGTTCTCAAGAAAATAGATCGTATTATGAGCAATATTAAATTTTTGGATTTATTTCCGGATGTCTACGCCTTATTTCAGCCGGCTCGGGTTTCTGATCATACCCCTTGTGTTCTTAAGTTATCAAATATTACATGTAATAAGCAGAAGCCATTTAAGTTTCCGAACTTTCTTACGTCTAAACCGGAATTTAGACAGTATGTTGTTAACGAATGGGCTAAGGGTGTTCAAGGGTATGCTATGTTTTCTGTTATGAAGAAGTTGAGGAACTTGAAACCGTGTTTCCGTAAGCTATTGCACCAACAAGGTAATCTTCATGACAAGGTAACTCGGCTTCGTAGTGAGTTGGATTCGGCCCAGCAACTTGTTGATATCAATCCTCTAGATGTTGAAGCTCGAGAGTTGGTGGCAAAATGTCTCCATGATTTTCAGGTGGCGGCCTATGATGAGGAATGTTTTTTCCTAAAGCAAAAATCGAAAATTGAGTGGCTTTGTGCTGGTGATTCGAATACTTCTTATTTTCACAATGCGGTAAAAAGCAGGAATTCTAGAAATAAAATATGTTGTATTCATGATGTGCATGGGAATCGGTTTGAGGGTAAGGATGTTTCTACTGCTCTTGTGGATCATTACTCGAATTTCTTAGGCACTGAGCAAAGAGTTCAGAATTTGGATGATGAAGATCTGTTTCTTAATACTCTTAGCCAAGTCACGGCTAACCATATGGTTAGACAAGTGACCCGAGAGGAGGTGAAAGCTGCTATGTTTAGTATTGGTGATAATAAGGCTCCTGGTCCAAATGGGTTCACATCTGCGTTCTTTAAACACGCATGGGATATTGTGGGAGATGAGGTAACGAATGCTATACTTGATTTTTTTCAGAATGGTAATATTCTGAAGCAGATTAACCACACTATTATTGCTTTGGTTCCTAAAAAGGATACGCCTAATTCGGTTATTGACTACCGTCCTATATCTTGCTGTAATGTCCTCTTCAAATGTATCAGTAAGATTATTACGGATAGGATCAAAGGGAGTTTGGATGAATTGGTCAGTATAAATCAGTCGGCTTTTGTTCCGGGTAGGAAGATATCGGATAACATTCTTCTAACTCAGGAATTGATGCACAATTATCATCTTAATAGAGGTCCTGCAAGATGTGCTTTTAAGATTGATATTCAGAAGGCGTATGATACAGTTAATTGGTCATTCTTGGAAACTATTCTTAATCGGTTCGGTTTTCATCGCCAAATGGTCAAATGGATTATGACCTGTGTTACAACGGTTTCATATTCTCTAAGCATTAATGGGGAGCTTCATGGTTATTTTGCAGGGAAACGAGGCCTTCGACAAGGTGACCCTTTGTCACCTTATCTTTTCACATTAGTTATGGAGGTTCTGACCCTTCTATTGCAGCAATCGGCTTTGCACACGTCGTTTAAGTTTCATGCTCATTGCCCTAAACAAAAGATCATTAGTCTTTCGTTTGCTGATGATTTGTTCATTTTTTCTCACGGGGATTGTGCTTCGGTCAAACATTTGAGAGATGCTCTTGGGAAATTCACTAACATTTCGGGTCTGGTTCCTAGCTCTTATAAGAGCACTGTTTTCTTCAGTAATGTTCCCCGGTATGTTAAAGATCAAATTTTGGATGTTATGCCCTTTCAAGAGGGTTCTCTTCCGGTTCGGTATCTTGGAGTTCCGTTGATATCTACGAGACTGGCTGCTCGTGACTGTAAAACCCTTGTGGAGCGTGTAGAAAGACGTATAGATAACTGGATGTCTAAGTCCTTGTCTTTTGCAGGTAGACTTCAGCTTATCAATTCAGTTCTGGCAGCCATGTATTCGTATTGGGCTTCGGTTTTTATGCTGCCTCAGGGTGTTATAAAAGACTTGGAAAAAAGATTGCGAACGTTTTTATGGAATGGTGGCTATCAGGGATCGGCTAAGGCTAAAGTGGCATGGAAGGTTGTTTGTACCCCTAAAGATGAGGGTGGATTGGGTATTAGAAGTATTCTAGATGTAAATAAAGCTCTATTGACGTCACATATTTGGAGCATAATCACTAACCGTAAGTCGCTATGGGTTCAATGGATACATTCTTATAAGTTGAAAGGTAAAAACTTTTGGGAGGTTCAGAGTAGAGGTAACGTTAGTTGGGGTTGGAGAAAGCTCTTGTCTATACGTAATAAAGTTCGATCTTTTTTCTGGATGTCTATTAGGAGTGGGAGTCAAACCAATGCGTGGAGCGACAATTGGTGTGTTTGCAGCCCTCTTCGGTCTTTTATATCTCCGAGAGCTATCGCTAATGCTGGTTTCTCTTTAAGTTCTATGGTTGCTGATCTTGTTGCTGATAATGGTCAATGGTTATGGCTCGAGGCATGGTATGACACTTATCCGGTTCTTATAAATATCGATATACCCCAAATCATAGCTGGTGTAGATGATCGCCTATGTTGGAGAGATCTGGATGGTAAACTTCAGCATTTTGGTTCTTGGGAGGTTTGGAATTGCTTACGAAATAGAGAGGAGAAGGTCTTATGGGCGAAATCAGTTTGGTTCACTCAATGTATTCCTCGACATTCTTTCCACTTGTGGCTAGTTATCAAGAATAAACTTAAGACGCAAGACAGGTTGACCGTTTGGGAAGCTGGTAGTGCTACTAATTTACAGCTCATGTGTTGTCCATTATGCAAATGTGATCGTGATTCTAGAGATCATCTTTTCTTCCAATGTCATTATTCCTCGGATGTTTGGGGAGTGGTTAGGAAAAACGTGGACATGGGGGGTGTTTTGAACACTTGGTCGTCGATTATTCAATGGATGGAACTGAATGCTAATTCAAGAACTCTAGAGCATATTATATGCAAGATTCTGGTTGCGGCCACCACTTATTTTATTTGGCAAGAAAGAAACGATCGTCTTTTTTCTCCTCTTTCTCGAAATGCTGATACTCTATCTAAGATCATTATTGACACGGTTCGGCTTAGAATTATGGGATTCAAGGTGGGTAGAGATCCAAAATATGACAAGATATTGGAAAGATGGCTGATCTCGAAGAATATGGCTTTGGAACCGGGCTAAGGAGGATTTGTTAGTTTTGTCCTTGTGTTTGTTTTTTTCGGGCCGTGTTCCCTTGTTTAGTTTATCTCTTGGTTGTGACGTTTTGTCGGGTGTTTTGTCTTTGTTTGTGTTGCTAGTCTTGGTATGCCAAGTCTAGAAGTGTGTGTTGATGTCTCTTCACACCCTGTTTTTTATTTTGGTTGATATAAAATTTCATCGGGGTAACCCTTTACCCAAAAAAAAAGTAGGTATTCCTAAAAGGTTGGACTCATACACAACCACAATGTGTGCGGAATCGTGGGGTAGGAGTAGTTTTGCTAGGGCGTTGATTGAGGTCCAGGCTGGTATGGAATTGAAAAGAAAGATGAATGTAGCAGTCCCAGCTCTCGATGGGAATGGGTATTCTAAAGCTGACATTAAGGTGGAATACGAGTGGGAACCTGCTAGATGTGCCTCTTGCTGTGTTTTCGGCCATGATGACTCTTCGTGTCCTAAAAATCCTATCGAAACAGAAAGCGAGGAACACAATATAAAGGGTGATGGATTTCAGGATGTTGTCGGGAAGCACAAGAAAGGAACTAACCAAGGGATTCAAATCAAGAACCAGAAACCAAAGTTTGTGTATCGGCCAATTGTTAAACCCAACAATAAAAAAGTTGATAAACCAGCTGGGCCAGCGCAAGTGCCAGTGGCAAATCAGTTTAATGTTTTGCAAAATGAGGAGGGAAGCCGAGAAAATCTGGATGGAGATAGAGTGGAAAAACAGATTGGTAAGTTGAAATCGGTGGGTACCAAGGGAAATATGCCAGAGATTATCGCGGATGATGTGGAGGTTGATGAGCTGTTAGCTGATATCCCGAATTTTATGGACAAGAAGTATGGAGGAATAGGATCTGAGGGTGCAAGCACACAAGGTGAAACGAGTTCTCATGGTTAGTGTTGCAGCTTGGAATATAAGGGGGTTGAACAGCTCCCTTAAACAGAAGGAGGTTCGACAGATGATTAAGGATAATAGTGTTCAAGTGTGTGCGATATTGGAAACCCATGTGGATTCTTCTAATTTAGCTAGTATATGTAAGAAAGTGTGTAATGATTGGAGTTGGGTGTCTAATACTCCTTGCTGTTCGAAAGGTACCAGGGTAATTATAGGATGGGATGCTAACGTGATAGATGTCATGGTTCTTGACCAATCTGATCAGGTTATTCACAAACAAATTGTCTTTAAACTGGATCAAAAATCGTTCTTTTGCTCGTTTGTGTATGCCGATAATTACTACAAGAATAGGAGAGATCTTTGGCATAGTTTGATTAGACATCATTCAGTTTTGGGGGGAAAACCTTGGGTGATCATGGGAGATTTTAATGCTTCCCTGTTCTTGGATGACACGTTGTCAGGTTCTTCAACAGAAAATTTATCGACGAGAGAATTCAAGGAATGTGTTGAAAAAATGGAAGTGTTTGATATAAACTAGTCGGGTTTACACTTCACGTGGTCAAATAGGCGGGATAAAGGAGGTGTGGTTTACAGGAAAATTGATTGTATCCTAGCTAATGTTCACTTTCTTGACACGTTTCCTGCGGCCGCAATCCATTTCCTTCCCGGTCGTGTTTCTGATCACTCACCTACTATCCTTGTGCTTCCTAATGTAGCTAGAGATAGGCCAAAACCGTTTAAATTTGTTAACTTGTTAACTGAGAAGGATGGTTTTTTGGATGAAGTTAAACAGGTTTGGGGCAAAGATGTAGAGGGTTTTCGTATGTTTCAAATCACAAAAAAGTTAAAGTGGTTAAAAACGCCTTTAAGGAAACTGTTCTATAAGCTTGGGAATTTACATGAGAAGGTTAAAGCTGCTAGAAAAGCTTTGGATACATGCCAGAGTGCTATGGATGGTGATCCGATGAATGCAGTTCTTATAACCCAGCATGGTACTTTACTACAATTGTATAAGGAGGCAGTCTATGATGAAAGCTCATACTTGAAACATAAATCCAAAGTTGACTGGCTTTCCCTAGGAGACTCGAACACCAGATACTTTCACAACATCGTTAAAGCAAAGAATAATCGAAGCAGGATTTATGCTATTAAGGATATGGACGGTATTGTTCATGAGGGAGGAATGGTTCCTCAAGCAATGGTCAATCATTATACGCGTTTTTTTGGTGCCATGGGTGATGTTACGGTTAATCCAACTCCCGATCTGTTTCAGAATGTTTTAGCTGCTGATAAGGCCGAGCATATGGTGAGGCAGGTGACAAATGAGGAGATTAAAACGACTATGTTCTCCATTGCGGGTAATAAAGCTCCTGGGCCAGATGGATACACGTCGATTTTTTTTAAATCGCGTGGGATGTGGTTGGTGATGATGTGTGTGTGGCGGCAAGGATTTTTTATGAATGGGAAACTCCTCCAACAGCTCAACCATACTATTATCTCGTTGATCCCGAAGGTAAGCACTCCGGCTACTATCACGGATTATAGGCCTATTTCTTGTTGCAACACTATTTATAAATGTATTAGCAAGATTATTGCTAATAGAATAAAGGAAGGCTTGTGTGACATTGTTAGCATAAATCAATCGGCGTTTGTTCCCGGGCGGAGAATATCAGACAATATTTTACTCACTCAGGAGTTAATGCATAACTATCATCGTAGAAATGGCCCTCCTAGATGTGCGTTTAAAATTGATATTTTGAAGGCATATGATACAGTGGATTGGATCTTTTTGGAGAAAATTTTATTCGAATTTGGGTTTCATACGAATATGGTGCGATGGGTGATGGCGTGTGTTACGTCAACTTCGTTTTCGGTGTCCGTTAATGGGAATCTTTATGGTTACTTTAAAGGTAAGCGCGGTCTTCGTCAGGGAGACCCGATGTCTCCGTATTTGTTTACGCTTGTTATGGAAATTCTAACTTTAATTTTTCAGCAACAAGTGGATTTATCTGCTGATTTCAAATTTCATCAAAAATGTGAGAAACAACTAATTATTAACCTTTGTTTCGCGGATGATTTATTCGTTTTTGCGCGGGGCGACACAGATCAGCGTTGGTTATTATGGAGGGGTTGAATGCTTTCAGGAATATGTCGGGGTTAGTTCCAAGCATGTCAAAGAGTACGATTTTTTTGGTAATGTTACTACTGCTGTCAAGAGCCGAATCCTTAGTATTATGCCTTTTGAAGAGGGTACTTTGCCAGTTCGATACCTTGGTGTTCCTCTTATCTCAACTAGGCTTAAGTATAATGATTGTAGAAAGTTGATGGAGAATATGGAGGCGCGTATAACCAATTGGAAGACTAAATGCTTATCGTTTGCTGGAAGAATTCAACTAATTCGGTCGGTTCTTTCTGCTATGCATATCTTTTGGGCTTCGGTTTTTATTCTGCCTAAACGTGTGGTTTGTGAACTTGAACAAAGAATGCGGAGATTTTTGTGGTCTCAAGGTAATAATATTAAAGGGAAAGTGAAGGTCAACTGGAACCGGGTTTCTTTGCCAAGAAATGAAGGGGGTTTGGGGATTAGAAGAGTGGTCGATATGAATAATGCTCTTATGACTACTCATATATGGAGCCTTATAACTCATCGAGAATCTTTATGGGTTAAATGGATCCATTCTTACCGTATTTGTGGAAGGAGCTTTTGGGATGTTCCGTTAAAAAATAATGTTACCTGGACATGGAGAAAATTACTAAATCTTAGACACATTGTTCGGAATCATGTGTGGACAAAATTGGGCGATGGCAGGTGCACGGATGTTTGGTATGATAAATGGGATGATGTTTGTCCTCTCAACAATGTCATCACGCCAAGGTTGATAGCTAATGCGGGGTTTACTCTAAATACTAAGGTTGCTGAGGTTTACGTTGATGGAGTTTGGTTATGGCCGCGTGCATGGAGCTCTAGGTTTCCTTCTCTCCTAAATATGAGGCATATTACTTTGATTGAATCCACACAAGATAAGCTAGTCTGGCGATCTAGATTGGGTATAGAGGGAGATTTTAGTACATCGACAGTATGGGATGATGTTCGGTATGTTCAGAATGAAGTCTCATGGGAGGAGGTGATGTGGTTTCCTCAAGCGGTCCCTCGCCACTCGTTCTTTATGTGGCTCCTAGTGAATAGAAGATTGAAGACACATGATGTTATGGCTAAGTGGTCGGCGATGGGCAACACTAATTTTAATCTTATGTGCTGTTCTCTGTGTATGACAGGTCCAGATTCTCACGAACACTTGTTCTTTGAATGTATTTTTGCGTCCAAAGTTTGGAGTGGTGTTAAAGATAGAGCTGGAATGTCTAATATTAGTGAGCAATGGATCTCTATTTATGATCATTTGATGGGGATTGCTACGTCCAAAATGGCTCAACATGTTATCTCGAAGCTTGTGGTGGTCGCGGCTGCTTACTTTGTTTGGCAAGAGAGAAACGCTAGGTTGTTCTCGAACCAGAAACGGTCTCCGGAAAAATTAGTTGAGGTGATTCTCGCTACGGTGCGGTTGAAACTTCACACGTGTAGGTTTAAAGGCTCGGTCCAAGTTAACTCGATTCTTCATGACTGGAAGCTGCCAAGGGGTTTGCTGATTGAATACGATGATTGTGGCTAGTTTGTGTTTCTTTGTAAATTCGGCTATGTGAGCTGTGGTTTTTGTTTCTGGTTGTTTGTTGAGGGTTGCTTGTTCTAGGTTTACTCTTGTATGGCGTGTCATACATGAGAACTAAGGAAGACTCTCTTCCTTACTTGCGTTCTTTTGGTTTGGTTATATGAAATTCACCGGGGTAACCCTTTACCCAAAAAAAAAAAACAACAAAGCACCAAAAACAGCTACAAACACATCAACTAGTCTAAAGAACTAGAAAAAAAAAACACCAAGCCAAAAAACTAATCAGCCACCATCTCCAGTCAAGCCACCATCTTGAATCTCCCCATTCATGCAACAGCCTTACCACTTTGTCAGTCCGCTTCAGCCACACTCCCATAAGCTTATACCGAATAGTGTTAATAATTACTTGACATAATTGTTCCAGAGGCCTCAATTGATTCTTGAACAATCTAGCATTTCGCTCTTGGCAAATGAAATAAGCACTAGCCGCTACTAGAATTCTGCTCACATAATTAGCTGCCGATTTGGAGTTAGCTGGCACCAATAACCAGTCCACAATATCCTCCCATTTAGGAGCAATATTTTCCATACCCGCCTTTTGTCTAACAGTATTCCAGATCTGCGAAGAGAACTTACACTCAAAAAACATATGATCGTGAGAATCATGATTTCCTGCTAGGGTAACAGCTGAGCTGGAGAAAAGGATGCGGCGATTCCTTTGGGGTACTGGATTACAAGGTCGGGTTCGAGCTAAAGTAGCATGGACCGATGTCTGCTTGCCTAAATCCGAAGGGGGTTGGGTTTTCGGAGTGTGATGGAAGTGAATAGAGCTCTCATGGCGAATCATATCTGGAGCATTATTTCTAAAAGAAACTCTTTATGGGTTCAATGGATTCACTCGTATAAGCTAAAAGGTCTGTGTTTTTGGGATGTCCCATCGCGAGGTAGCATGAGCTGGGGATGGAGGAAGCTTTTGTCCATCCGTAACTTGGTTCGGCCTTACATTGGGTTTTCTATTCGAAGTGGTTATCAAGCTAATGCCTGGAGTGATAATTGGTGTCCTCTGAGTCCGATCAGTTCTTTTATTACTCCAAGAGTGATAGCTAATGCAGGGTTTAATATGCAGTCTAGTGTGGCGGATCTTTTGGATGATTTAGGTAACTGGAAATGGCCCCAAGCGTGGTATGACTTATTTCCGGTTCTAATCAATCTTCCTCCTCCAAATCTAGTGCAAAATGTGAATGACAAACTCACCTGGAAGGATTTGCAAGGTAAAGATTCTTATTTCAGTTCAGCTCAAGTGTGGAATAACATTAGGCCTCGGGTTGATGTAGTTCCTTGGTCCAACATGGTGTGGTTCTCGTAATGTATTCCTCGACATTCGTTTCATATGTGGTTAGTGATCAGAAACAAACTCAAGACTCAGGATCGCCTGACCGTGTGGTAAGCTGGTAGCGATACGAATTTAAGGCTCATGTGTTGTCCTCTATGCAGATATGATCGAGATTCTCGTGACCACTTGTTCTTCCAATGTGCTTTTGCGTCGCAAGTGTGGAACAACGTTAAAAAGATGGTGAATTTGGATAGTGTAGATGACTCTTGCCAAGCCATTGTTGCATGGATGGAGCAAAATGATGGCTCTAAGAAGAGTGACGTTATTCTCTGTAAGCTCGTGATTGCGGCATCTTCGTACTTTATATGGAAAGGAAGAAATAATAGGCTTTTTTCTAGCAACCACAACACGGTTGCTACGGTTACGGAGTGGATTAAGAGCACGGTTCGGTTGAAGGTCATGGGGTTCAAGTTTCGTGATGACACTTGCCGTCGAAGGACCTTCGAAGCCTGGAAGATCTATACTAGCGAGGAGGAAGAGCCAGGATAGATGTGATTCAAGTTTTCCGGTTTTTTGTTGCTTTATGCTTGGTTGTTTTGTATTTGTGGGTTTTGGTGTCGTGTTTGTGTATTGCAAACTGGTTGTGTGTTTTGTGTTTTTCCTAGACTTGGGATGTCAAGTCTAGTTGGAGTGTCACGTTAGGCACTCCCTTGTACTGATTTGGTTGATTTATAAAATTCACCGGGGTAACCCTAACCCAACAAGCAACACATCATATTCATATTCTTTCTTCTTGAGAGATCCCATTGAAGGATAACATCTTGGGTTAATAATTTCTTCCTCGTAATCAACCACAAAAGAAAGGCATGCCTCGGAATACAATGCGCAAACCAGACAATCCTGCTCCAACCAACTTCCGAGACACTATGTCGAACCGTGTGCCAAATATTAGAAGCCGAAACCTCAGACACAACATCCCCATCCCTCCATTGAACATTATCCAGCTTATTAGCAATAATATGAACTTGATCTAATTGTATAATCACTGGAAATAAATCTCGCCAAGCCATGGGCCATAACCACGACCCATTTATGTTAATATCAGCAACCGAATCCTCCAAGCTGAATCCTACATTCGTTATGGTTCTTGGAGATAAAAAATTACCCAGCGGCCCTAACTCACACCAAGAATCATACCAGGTTGATGTCGTTCTCCCATCACCAAGACGAGATGTAAAATGGTTTCTCATCGTCGGCCGAAGCTGAAGGAGCTTACGCCAACTCCAGCAACAATTAGTAGGCACCTTACTGATCCAAAAACTCATACCTTTTAACCTGTAATCATGCACCCAGTCTACCCAGAGAGATTTACGTTTAGTGATTAAACTCCAAATATGAGTTGCCATAAGAGCTTTATTCACATCACCAATCCGCCTAATACCCAATCCCCCTTCATATTTCGGAAGACAAACTGATTTCCAAGAAACCTTAGCCTTTCCTCTATGAAAAGAGGCATCTTGAGACCATAAAAAGTTCCTCATTCTCGCCTCCAAGTCATGAACAACACGTGCCGGAAGAATGAAAACTAAAGACCAGTAAATATGCAACGATGAAAGGACCGGCATAATTAATTGCAACCTCCCTGCAAGCGAAAGAAGTTTATTTCTCCATATCATAATCCGCTTCTCCAGTTTCTCAACTAGGATACTACAATCCTTGTAAAGAAGTCTTGAGGATATTAAAGGAACCCCCAAGTACCTAACCGGTAACGAGCCCTCCACAAACGGCAAAATACTAAGAATAGCATGTTTAACATTAAATGGAACATTGCAAAAGAAAACCGTGCTCTTCTTTATACTAGGGATCAAACCTGACATGTTTGTAAATTTGGCAAGAGAAGACATAATGCACTTGGCCGAATTAATATCACCTCTAGCAAAAATGAAAAGATCATCCGCAAAACAAAGATTTATAATCTACTGCCGTTCACATCTGTTATGAAACCTGTACGAAGTATCAATAGTAATCTCATGTCTCAAGATATCCGTCAAAACCTCCATGACAAGAGTGAAGAGATACGGGGAAATAGGATCCCCTTGCCTTAACCCACGCTGACCTCTAAAATAGCCATGCACATTGCCATTAACACACACTGAGAAAGATGGCGTACCCACACAAACCATAATCCAATCCACCATCCGTCTATTGAACCAAAACCCAAGTAAAATTGTTTTAAGAAAACTCCAGTCTACGGTGTCATACGCTTTCTGGATATCAACTTTGAACGCACACCTAGGGGGACCCGCATTTCTATGATAATTGTGCATTAATTCCTGAGTAAGAAGGATGTTATCAGAGATTTTTCTACATAGAATAAAGGCAGACTGGTTGACACTCACAATCCCATTTAACGCCACTTTAATACGATCAGCAATAATCTTACTAATACACTTATAAAGAACGTTGCAACACGCAATAGGATGATAATCCGTGATAGTAGCCGGCGTAGCCATCTTTGGTACCAGAACAATAAGAGTGTGACTAATCTCACGAAGCATTCTACCCGTGGAGAAGAAATCTATAATAGCCATAGACACATCATGCCCTATAATTATGACAACTGTGTTCTATAATCGTTGTACAATGTAAAACAATGTTGATTATCAATAAAACAATGAGCTTTGGTGTTATTATATGTTCTTTGATGTTATTATATGTGTTTTGGTGTTATTATGTGTGTATTTATGTTTGAGGATTTTTCAATTTTAAATCAAATCCGATTTCAAGCTTTAAATCGGTTTCTGGAAGTTTATACGCAAACTGGTGCGTAAACGCAGTTAGTTTAACACAACAAACACTCTAGAATAGTGACATAGGCTTAACATACCTTAAATAACCTCCACATGACTTATAAATAAGCTTTGGATGGTTTGGTGTGTTGAAATCAAGTTTGTTCGATCGCAGGGACTATTTGTGTCAAACTGTGAAACTATACCGATTTGTATAGTAACAAACATTCCGGAACTTGATCATAAGTTAAACATACCCTAAATAACCTTTACATAGCTTAGAAATAGGCTTTGAGGGGTTCGATATGCTAAAATAAACTTCATTGATCAATAGGGACTAAAAGCGTCAAAAAGTACACAAGTTTGCATTTTCGCTCATATCTTACGTTCTGAATATATCCGGACATCCAAAAATTTATGTAGTCATTAAAATATTTTATTTTAGTGATTGGCATGATAAAATTCCATTCGTCGCTTAATTTGGATCGTTTTTGCGTTCGTTACGACTTCCGTTGTAATTAAGCGAATAACGCGATCGTACGACCAAACGAACCGACATCCGATATATTTTTGAGCATGTTTTGAGTTCCATATACTTTAACTTCATTTTAGAGCCTTGAAATGAGGTTAACGGGGCTTAAACGTGTCAAAAATGAGCCGAAATGCAAGTTTCTCTAGTGCAGGGACCATTTTGTCATTTCTGGAAACTTAGCCCACGCGGGCCGCGTAAGCTGGTGCCTTAGGCTACATGGGCCGCCTGAGATGCACAGATCAGCAAATTGTTTTTTTTTTAAACAGCAGCTGGTTTTCAGGGCCTTTGGACATGGATTTGATCATACTATGGGCAAATTTTAATGGTATTTAAGTGCCCCTTGTATTCTAATACCGTGTGCCCACTTATATGGCCATGATCGAAGCTCGATTCCCGATAAACGATCCTAACGGCTCAGGATTTCCTATAAACAGCTACCCCCATTTCACTCCCTAAGCACAATTGATCTGATTTTGGCCCTCTAAGTTGGAGTAAACACTTCATACCTGAGGGTAAATCGGATCAAAGCTTGTGGGGACCCTTTATAAGTATTCCTTCGTTCTTTTTATTCGTTTTTATCGTAAAAGTCAAATTGCGTTTGACTTTCTACATTAACCAGTTTATGGTCAATGCGAAGTTCGTTTGAACATCATAAAGCGAGCGTAATCACTATGGTTATAGTCCCTAGTAACTATACCTACTGATTACCACGTTATCTAGGCTCAGTGACGAGTCGTAGTTTCGGCCAAAATGCGTTTTCTCGTGTATTTTGTAACCAAACTACTTTTAGGTATCAAAATCGTTTGTTTTGATACCAAACCTGTTTTCTAACTTAACTAAACATGTTTTGGCATGTTTAGCTCGTCACTTTTTAGTTAGTGCTTGTGTAGAGTCGTAAGTCAAGCGGACTAAACACCCGCTTAGACTTTCGAACACGACCCGTTTGGTCGATCATTAGGATCCGACCAAACATGTTTAGTGACCATAGTTGCATAGGGAATAACCTTTCAAGGTTATACCTTATGGTCACGTCGTTTAAGTAGTTGTATGATAGGTAGTTTATATGCCTTAGGAAAATTACCAAAATACCCTTTTTACGCCAAAATTCATTTTAAGCACATGTAACATAATTTTTTATATCTAAACTGATTTGGCAACAATATTTGACATGTTAAGGCATATTTTACTTATCATAGGACTAGTTAGGCGGTTCAAACGTGTTTTACGTGAACGACGCGTTAAAGTGGCGTAAGCTACCTAAGCGAGTCATAATGGGTCGAAAGCACTTAGGATAGGTTTCATTTTAGGATGTAGGCTTTGTTAAACCATATCACATGAGTTCCAACACTCATTTGGTTTACAAGACCTCATTCTGTCCGATCTTCCGATTTAGGCGTCTATTGTTTGACTAGTGACTCGATTACTAGGTGCTGCTTAATTTCTCTGGTTTACTTGAGTTTGTTGAAGTTCTTTTGATTGAGGATACTTTGCACTACATGTGAGTACATAGTTCCCCTATTTTACTGTTTTCAATTGTTTTGGGGTGATTCATATGTACAAAATGATTTTCAAGGTTTAAACGATGGTTTTTCAAAAACAATTAAGATGGTTTATACAAAACTAATAACGATTTTAATAAAGTGAACAAACTTGTTGGTTGTAGTTACATAACAAATGACATTCATTAGCATTGATCAAGCCGACCAGTATTAGGTTATGGTACCATAGGATCTGACAAATCCCGTTATCTTACTGCACCCATGGTTATGTGTGGGGGTTGTGGGTAACGACTGAATCTGATGAAAGTTAACTTACCCTTTGGTGGTTTGTTAAAGCGAGAATCGAGATAATCGAGTCACAAAGGTTTGAATGTTGTTAGCGAGACGACCAAAAATATTTTTTCACAGATTAAAACAAGGATGATTTAAACGAGTTAACGATTTTGAAACGATTTGAACAAGATAAACGGATTGGATAAACGATTGGTTTTTGGTTAGTGTTTAGATAACGAGACGGGTGTAATGCGATGAAAGCATGGTGGATACGCCGCTGGTACTTCCTATATATAAGTGTTTTCAACATATTACATACCGTGGCGTTATTTAGTTCACTTGGGTAAACGATGTCACATAACGATGTTTTCTAAAAGATATAAACCATACGAATTTTATAAACGAGTTTTTTTTAGATATTTTACAAATTGGTTTTCTAAAGCAAATGTTTTGGGGTTAAGAATCATGGCTACGAGATTTTATAAATTATAACCCACTTGATTTGAGTTGGTTAAATTATGTTGCAATACACTTTTCAAAACGAGGTTTGTATTTTGACTCTTGTAGTCTAATAAAGTACTGCAACATACAAACGAGCCATGATTCCGATACTCTTATAAAACCTATGTACTCGCCAGCATTTCTTTGCTGACTTTGTTTTTACATATGTTTCAGGTGTTGTTGCTTGATGTGATTTCTAGGATGCATGCGTCACATAGGATCTGGACAAGGCCTTAGTGACATAATAACAAGTGATAGTCAATATGTAATTTGTTCGTTATGTGTTAAGATAATGTTAATGTTTAATATTATCAATAAAACGAAACTCTTTTTGTATCCATGGTTATGAAACGATAATTCAGTTACAACACTCCCCGACGTTTCCGCCACGATTTGTTGTTTTACGTGGCCGGGGTGTGACAGAAGAAGTTGGTATCAGAGCCAATGGTTATAGGGAATTACATTATTAGTAATGCTTTGACCTAGACTATAACTTTTAGGACCCTAACGCAAGATACTTTGCGTTTAGATTTTAAAACAAAACCGTTACCTACCCTTAGGTGATAACCACAATAAGAACACAAATTCGAATCCGCTTTGAAAACTAATTATCTGTTCTAGGATGATTGATTACAAGGTTTTGAACCCTCTGTTATAAGGTTTTGAACCCTTTAAGTTTTCAAAATCTCGTCAAAGTTTGGGCCAAAATAATGTGAACACGTGCAAACTGGAAGAGTGAGTGCCTGTACTCTGAGTTTTCTGTCTAAGGCTGGAGTGTTCGTACAAATCCACATAATCGGACCAGTCACTCTTACCTGGGAACTCTTGGGGTGAGTGTTCACTTATAGGCGAGCATGTCTTCGGTGAGACATTATATCGACCCATTTACTTTGATTAGTCACTGCGTGTCGTTTGTTTGTTCGAGGTATTGAACAAATGATCGCCTTTCTTGTGTTTTGTTGGTATTTTCAATACCTCTTTTGTTTCAATCTCACTCGATTCTCCTATTTCCTTGTTAGACAATGCCTCCTCGACGTGAAGCACAATCTTTCACTGCTGAAGAGATCGCAGCCCTTGTCTCTCAGCAAATGGCTGCTGTGCTTCCAGGCGTTGTGACCCAAATCCATGAGTTATACAACAACAACAATAAAAACAACAATAACGCCCCGTGTAACTTCAAGAATTTCAATTCTGCTAAGTCGCTTAAGTTTTCTGGGTCGCAAGGAGCAACTGCGCTCCTGCAGTGGTTTGAGAGTATCGAGAGCACATTCAGACATGTGCAATGTCCGAATGCGTATAAGGTTGAACTTGCTTCAAGCGTGTTTGAGAAGCGAGCGCTTACCTAGTGGAATGGTATTATGCACGATAGGGGTGCCGAAGTGGCATTGGCACAAACATGGGAAGAGCTTCGAGCTCTCATGATGAAAGAGTTGTGTCCCCGTCATGAAATTCGAGCTTTGGAACGAGAGTTTGAAGATTTAAAGCAAGATGGGGGTGAACACCGTGCTTATACGGATCGTTTTGAGGAACTCAGTCTGTTGTGTCCCACTATGGTTACCCCTCTGGAGAAAGCAATCGAGAGATATATCGATGGTTTACCCGATTCCATACAGGATATTGTGACCGGTGTTAATCCTACTACTGTACGTCACGCAATCGAGTTGTCTGCTACCCTGACTGAGTCACAAGTCAGGAAGGGTAAACTCACCCGAAAGGGTGATAAAAAGAAGTCGACCAATTCTGACAAAGAAAAGGGCAAGGGTAAGAAAGGTGAGTCGTCGAAGAAGTCGAGGAAGCGAAAGGGTGCTCAGAATTTTGCTGTTACAGCACAAACAGCTCAGAACCCGCGGAACCCACCGGCTCATCCGCCTGCAAAAAAGGTATATGCTGGTACCGCACCTCATTGTGCACGCTACAACGGTCATCATGTTGCACAACAAGCTTGCAAGCAATGCGCAACATGTGGTAAACTTGGGCATTTGGCCAATATTTGTCGTTTGGGACAGAATCAGGTTGCCCAGGTTCAAGCTCCGGTTCAGGGGAATGCTGCGAGATTCCCACCGGGTTCATGTTTCAATTGTGGAGAGTTTGGTCACTTCCGCAAAAACTGTTCGAGGCTGATGAATGCAAACGTGAATGCTAATGCGAACCCGAATGCGAACGTCAACGCAAATGTGAATCCCGCTCGTGGACGAGCGTACAATTTGAATGCTAACGAAGCGAGGGCTGACAACGACGTGGTTAATGCTACGTTTCTTGTTAACAATCGACCTGAATCTGTTCTATTTGATTCTGGTGCCGATAGAAGTTTTGTTTCATTGTCATTTGAGCCTTTGCTTGCGATACCTAGAACTAAACTGAAGAAACCCTTATCTGTTGAAGTTGCTACTGGTAAACCTCTTGTTCTCGATTCTTTTGTTCATGGTTGTCAATTGAACCTCGATAACCATCTTTTTCCTATTAACCTCACACCGATGCAACTTGGGAGCTTCGATATTATCGTTGGGATGGATTGGTTAACCAAACATCATGCTGAGGTGGTTTGTTTCGACAAGATTGTTCATATTCCTTTGTCTTCTGGCGATGTTCTGAAAATTTTTGGCGAGAAGCCATCTGGTGGATTGAAACTTATGTCGTGTATGGAAGCCCAAAGGTATTTGAGAAAAGGATATGTTGCTTTTCTAGCACATGTCACCGAGGAGAAAGGCAAGAGTAAGAGTATTCAGGATATACCGATTGTTCGGGATTATCCAGAGGTGTTTCCTGATAAACTGACTGGTTTGCCTCCAGTTCGTCAAGTTGAGTTTTATATTGACCTTGTACCCAATGCCAACCTAATTGCAAAAGCGCCTTATCGACTTGCACCATACGAGATGCAAGAATTATCGAAGCAGCTCCAAGAGTTATCTGATAAGGGATTCATCCGACCGAGCTTTTCACCGTGGGGAGCTCCTGTCCTCTTTGTGAAAAAGAAAGATGGATCTTATCGAATGTGTATCAATTATCGTGAGCTTAACAAGCTTACCATCAAGAATCGATATCCCCTACCTCGAATTGATGATCTCTTCGACCAGCTGCAAGGTGCTTCATGCTTTTCCAAGATCGATCTGCGTTATGGGTATCATCAACTTCGTGTTCTCGAAGAAGATATTCCCAAAACTGCTTTCCGCACAAGATATGGGCATTATGAGTTCACCGTCATGCCTTTTGGTTTGACAAATGCTCCAGCTATCTTTATGGACTTAATGAATAGGGTCTGTAAACCTTATTTAGACAAGTTCATTATTGTGTTCATCGATGATATTCTCATTTATTCAAAGTCTCGTGCCGATCACGAGCAACACCTTCGTTTGACTTTGGAACTCCTGAAGAAGGAACAACTTTTTGCTAAATTCTCCAAATGTGAATTTTGGCTTAAAGAAGTTCAGTTTCTGGGTCATATAGTCAACAAGCAGGGTATTCATGTGGATCCCTCTAAAATTGCTGCTATTAAGGATTGGAGTACACCGACGACGCCTACAGAGATTCGATCTTTTCTTGGTCTTGCTGGATATTATCGTCAATTCATTTCAAATTTCTCGAAGATTGCGGTTCCACTCACTGCTTTAACTCAGAAGAATAAGCCTTTTGAGTGGGGACCCAAGCAAGAAGAAGCGTTCCAAACGCTGAAACAGAAGTTATGTGATGCTCCTGTTCTATCTTTGCCCGAGGGAAATGATGATTTCGTTGTCTATTGTGACGCGTCGAATCTAGGACTTGGTTGCGTTCTTATGTAACGAGGTAAAGTCATTGCATATGCGTCAAGACAGCTGAAAATTCATGAGAAGAACTACACAACTCATAATCTTGAGTTGGGAGCTGTGGTTTTCGCGCTTAAAATCTGGAGACACTACCTCTATGGAACGAAGTGTGTGGTTTTCACAGACCACAAAAGTCTCCAGCATATTCTTAATCAGAAGGAGTTGAACATGAGGCAATGACGTTGGGTTGAGCTCTTAAGTGATTACGATTGCGAAATTCGCTACCATCCTGGTAAGGCGAATGTCGTAGCCGATGCGCTTAGTCGAAAAGAGCGAGTCAAGCTTCATTCTGTTCAAAAGCTATCTGATCTTCAAACTCATGTTCTTCAAGCTCAGCAATTTTGTGTTTCACAAAAATTGATAGGTAATGAATTGCCACGTCAGCTTGAGCTTAAACTCGAAGCGAAGGAGGATGGGTTGCTCTATTTCAAGGATCGTTTGTGAATTCCAAAACAAGACGATCTTTGCACTTTGGTAATGGACGAATCTCACAAGTCTCGATATTCTATCCATCCTGGTGCTGATAAAATGTACAAGGATCTTCGTACTCAGTGTTGGTGGCCTGGTATGAAGAAGGATGTTGCCTTGTATGTATCAAAATGCCTGACTTGTCTCAAAGTCAAGGCTGAATATCCACGACCTTCTGGTTTGCTTGTACAACCGGAGATACCGGTTTGGAAGTGGGAGAACATTGCGATGGATCTCATCACTAAGTTACCGCGTATGCCTAAAGGTCATGATGCTATTTGGGTTGTTATCGATCGATTAACGAAATCAACTCATTTTATTCCGATTCGCGAGGATCTATCTGCTGATAAACTTGCAAAGATTTATGTTGATGAGATTGTATCACGACATGGTGTTCCTTTGGATATCATTTCTGATCGTGATGCTCGGTTTTCATCTCATTTCTGGAAGACCATGCAATCTGCTTTGGGAACCCAACTAAATCTAAGCACTGCTTATCATCCCCAAATAGATGGACAATCTGAGTGAACGATTCAAACTTTGGAGGATATGCTTAGAGCATGCGTGATAGACTTTGGTGGTAATTGGGATTCTCAGCTGCCATTGATCGAGTTCTCTTACAACAATAGTCATCATGCTAGCATTAATATGGCACCATTTGAAGCTCTCTACGGTCGAAAATGTCGTTCACCTGTCTGTTGGAATGAGATCGGTGAAGCTCAGCTTACTGGACATGAGCTCATTCTGGAAACAACAGACAAAGTCAAGAAAATCCGCGATAATGTTGTGACAGCTCGAAGCCGTCAAAAGAGTTACGCGGATATGCGATGCAAGCCCTTAGAATTTAAAGTCGGAGACCGTGTCCTACTCAAGGTTTCACCTTGGAAGGGAGTGGTGAGATTTGGAAAGAAAGGAAAACTTGCACCTCGATATGTGGGACCATTCAAGATTGTGGAAAGATTTGGGAAGGTTGCCTATCGACTAGAGCT
This sequence comes from Helianthus tuberosus, assembly GCA_030545235.1. NCBI lineage: Eukaryota > Viridiplantae > Streptophyta > Magnoliopsida > Asterales > Asteraceae > Helianthus > Helianthus tuberosus. The sequence continues at coordinate 107,805,589 of CM060370.1, read as the reverse complement.
ACCTCCAGAGCTTGGGAATATTCACCCGACTTTTCACGTGTCCAATTTGCGAAAGTGTTTAGCTGACGCTGATCTTCACATTCCTCTCGATGAGATCCGAATCGATGAAACGATGCACTTTGTCGAGAAACCGGTGGAGATAACGGACCGTGCTTTTAAACAGTTGAAGAACAAACGGATTCGATTGGTCAAAGTTCGTTGGGAATCCAAACGTGTCCCAGAGTTTACTTGGGAACGTGAGGACCAGATGAAGACGAACTATCAACATTTGTTTTCACAAGTTTCCTCTAAATAAAATTTCGGGACGAAATTTCCTGAAGTAGGGGAGACTATGACAACTGTGTTCTATAATCGTTGTACAATGTAAAACAATGTTGATTATCAATAAAACAATGTGCTTTGGTGTTAAATGGATTCATTCCTACAGGATTAAGGGAAAGAATTTTTGGGATATTCCATATCGAGGTAGTATGAGTTGGGGGTGGAGGAAAATACTGGCTATTCGGACATCCATCCGTCCGTTCATTTGGTACTCTATTCATAATGGCCGGAAGACAAGTACATCGAACGACAATTGGTGCCCATATAGTCCTTTGCGTGACTTTATTACCCATAGACGTATACATGGGGCGGGCTTTAGCATGCAAACTACTGTGTCAGACCTTATAGATCATCAAAATGGTTGGAAGTGGCCGGAAGCTTGGTACGATCTTTATCCGGTCCTGATTAACTTAACGCCGCCGGTTCTTGATCATGATGTTCCTGACAAGCTTATTTGGAAGGATAGACAGGGCAAGCAATCGGTTTTCAGCGCTAGTGAGGTTTGGGAAAACATTCGTTCGCGTGGTGAGGATGTTGGTTGGGTTGATTTAGTGTGGTTTAGTCAATGTATCCCTAGACACTCGTTCCATTTGTGGTTAGTCATTAAGAACAAGCTGAAAACTCAGGATCGGATGGGTGTTTGGGATGCGGGAAGTGCAACCAACCTAAATCTTATGTGTTGTCCGATGTGTAAGCATGGTAAAGACTCTCGTGACCATTTATTTTTTCAATGCTCTTATGGGTTGCAAGTATGGAACTTGGTTAAGGATATGGCGTATATGGATTCGGTTGATGCAAATTGGGATTCCATTATGACATGGTTTTTACAACACCCTATTAGTAAATCAACGGAAAGTATTGTTAGTAAGCTGGTTGTGGCGGCTTCTACATATTTCATTTGGCAAGAGAGAAATAACAGGCTCTTTTCTCCAAATCAACGTAATGCCACTATGATTGCCAATATTGTTCTACATACGGTTCGCCTGAAGTTGATGATGTTCAAGGCTGGGAGAGGAAACAAGAACCCGCTATTGTTAGAAAGGTGGAAGTTCTAAGTGAATGTGACAACTGTGTTCTGTAATCGTTGTATAATGTAAAACAATGCTAATTATCAATAAACGATGTGCTTTGGTGTTATTATATGTGTTTTGGTGTTATTATGTGTGTATTTGTGTTTGATGATTTTTCGATTTGATTCGATTCCGATTTCAAGCTTTAAATCGCTTTCTGGAAGGTTATACGCAAACTGGTGCGTAAACGCAGTCAGTATAGCGCGAAATGTTGGAAGCTTGGGGTATACAAGCTTGAGGTCTTCTACTCTTGAAGACAACCATTTCAAGAAGCATCATCCGTTTCATAATCCTTGTACTTCAAGAAGGTAGTTTTCTAAACATCCTATGGTTGTGTTTGATAGTATACATCTCATATATGGATCCGGGTTTTGGGATTTCGCATATAAATGGTTTTATATCTTATAAAAGTAACATGTTTTAAACTTATTTTCCGCTGCGTTTTAATTTTATTTGGATAAAATTAGCTTTGATAAACATGTTAAAGACCCAACAATGGCATCTAGAGCCGCTTATTCAGTGCATGCTTCAATAGACTTAAAATTTCGGGTTTCGGGTTTGGTGAAAACCCTATGGCCGAAATATTAAGTATGGTTATCCCTTTGTTTTTCAAGATTATATTCTTACATGCATAAATGAATATTGAAAAATTATTTCATATGGATGATTTGTTTGTTTGGACAAAACTTACATTTTCGGTTTTTTGGACATAGCCGAAAATGGTTATTAAAAGGGAACCATTTTTTTTATGCTTCTTGAAATTAATATAAATATATATTTGGATATATATTTTGGTGCATATAACCTAGCCATGACCTTGTGTTGAATGATTGTGTTGTGATTTATTTATTTAAATTATTTCAAAGGTTGTAATAATTATTATTTTGTTCTTCCACTTGTAAAGTTACGTAATTTATTTATTTTCATTTGGTATGTAAAATAAATAGATTAGGTGCATTTTATTTTACTAGAAAAATGTATTAGGATATATTTTGTAAAAGAAGATGCAGACACAAAAAATGCGGTTTTGGTTTTTGCCAATTTCGGGCATAAAGGACTTCATAGTTCTAAACGGGATTTTAGCCCGATAACCAAAACACATTTTTGAAGTCCAAAGGAGTTTGGAGCTGAATATAAAAGACATTTGGAAGATCAAAGAAAGTGGAGAAATCACAACACAAAAGGGAGACTTGAAGCATTTGGATGCGGGATCAAGTGGGAGTTCAACGACACATTGCTTGTGTCATTTTTCACCCTTTAGGAAGGACCTTTTGGCACACTTGTTTCGGCTAACAAGTGTGGTCAAAATAGTTGGCTATGGTTATGCACCTATTGATATATGTGTTGTGCTTGTGTGGTTGCTTATTTATGTTGTTTAGATGATATTTGGATATGCATGCTTAATAAACTAATAGTCAACAACAAGCTTAAAATTGGTTCTTTAAAAGATCATTAAAATTGGTTAATAAAAGGTTATTAAAAATTAATGATTTTATAATAAAATGGGTTTTATTAAAAAGAACCTTGAAAATTTATTTTCACAAAAGTACCAAGGATTTGAATGCATGCAAATGTATGGTACATAAAGTTTTCTAAACTAGAATTTTGAAAACTCAAAAAATCCCTTTTATAAAACAAGTCAAACACCATCCTTTTATACAACACTCGAAACACTTGGGAACTCTTTTGTGGGATAAAGGTCACCTAACCATATTTGAGGGAACTTGTATATTCGAGGTGGGTTTACCATGTTTGTGGGATAAAGGTCACCTAACCACTTATGTGTATAAACTCACACGTGTGTGTAAGTTGGACGACTTGATTTGGAAACCATGAACTTAGGGTCACCGAAGCATGGGGAACAAAGGTGTTGATGGGATTAAACATGCCAACTAAACATAAAGATGTTTAACCGATCCCATATGGCTAGAAGTTGCAAAGAGTTGCAATTGTCAAACGTTGACTACCTTGTTAATTTAAATAGAGGGATAAAGGTCACCTAACCAATATTTAAATGTAACGTTGGATTCCAGATTTTAATTATTAATTGTCTATGAGACACAAATGGGTATTAATGATTAAAATATAATAATATCGAAAATACTAAAATTGAACCTTGTTAAATTTTGTAGATGGCCGCTAACAATATTACCCAAACCGTCCGTAACCTATCACTAATAAACGATCCTAATCCCAATGAACATCTTATGGAAGATAAGGATGCCTATAACGATTGGATTAAGTATATCAAGGATACTATGCAAACCTCTTGTCTCATGTTAGGAATTATGATTCCCGAGATTCAAAAGGTTTTGAACATCATGAGCATACGACATGATTACCAAATTATAGGAAATGTTCCTAAGGGTAGAACGCTTCGAAACGGTTCGAGCGCTTCATGCATGTCGAATGGAGGAAACCCAATCGGACTCATCTTATGTTTTAAGATGAAAAGCCACATTGATCACCTCGAAAGGCTCGATATGGATAAAAGGATTTTATCCATTCTAACGATCAATGAGGGTGGCAACAAGAAAGGGCATCACCCCGACACCAAAGCAAATGTTGCAAATGGAAACGGGTAATTCAAAGGGAAATGATTAGAAAGACTAAAGCGAAACCACCGAAACCAAAAGAGAAGAAGGCAAAGGTTGCCATGAATGATCCATGCTTTGAGTGTGGTGAGATAGGGCATTTAAATAGGAATTATCCAACCTATCTCAAAGAGTTAAAAAAAAACAAGAGGGATGCTAGGCAAACCTCAGGTACAATCTTAATAATACATATTGACCTTAATGTTATCTCTTCTAACACATGGGTATTAGATACCGGATGTGGAACTCATGTTTGCAATTCGTTGCAAAAGGTTCAAAAGAAATAAACATTACAAGAAAGGAGACTTTTTTTTAGTTTGGAAATTGTTTTAAAATGTTTTGAATGCTCCTAGTTTGACTAGGAACATTATTTAAGTTTCCCTTTTGAGACAATATGTTTTGATTTAAAGTTTGTAAACAATGACATTTATATTTCGATGAATGACATGTTTTACTTTAAAACTATGCCTTCAAATGGTATTTATGAATTGGTTCATAATAATACATCATTTGATAGTTTAAATGTACCTAGAAATCACCAGGAAACTCAAAATGGATTTGAGTGAGACCTATCTTTGGCATTATCGCCTTGATCATATAAACAGATATCGCATGTAAACACTTCAAAAGAATTGTCTTTTGGAAACAAATGAAATTGGTTCATTTGATACATGTGAATCTCATTTACAAGGTAAAATGACCAAGTAATCCCTTAGTGGGAAAGGGTAAAAGATTTATTAGGTATCATACATTCGGATGTATGTGATCCTTTTAAGCCAATGACTAGGAATGGTGAAAGATACTTCATTACTTTTACCAACAACTATAGTAGTTATGGTTATGTGTACTTGACACAAAGAAGAAGTTTTGAAACGTTCAGAATCTTCAAAAAGTGAAGTACAAAATCAACTCTTTTAAAGTTCTTCGTTTCGATAGAGGAGGAGTCGAACTCTATTAGATATGGTTCGATCTATGATGGCTAGGAGTGCCTTATCTCTATCATTTTGGGGTTACGCTTTGCTCTCCGTGGCCCGTATGGCCCCAGCCAAGAAAGTGGATATACACCCTTTCGAAATATGGAATGGAAGGGCTCCATTATTAATCATATTTAAAGGTATGGGTTGTGAAGCTTATGTGAAGCATTACACCCCAAATAAATTGGAAGTACGATCCACTAAGTGTATCTTTGTAGGATATCCTAAAGATAGTATAGGATATTAATTCTACGATCCAACAGAGCAAAAGGTATTTGTTGCTTGAAAGGCTAAGTTCTTGGAAGCTAAGTTCCTTATGGAAGGAGCTAGTAGAACAGCGGAACTTGATGAGGATCAAGAACCACAAGCCAATACACGTTTGGTTGCTACTAGCACTCAACAAGGGGATTGTTGAAAATGATCAAGTGGTTGATCATTACACACAAAACGTTAGCGTATCTGGTAGAATTAGTAGTCCACCTGAAAGATATGGATTTTTCATAGATGGATGCTACGTGGTAGATTCAGGTGAATCAACCACATACCATGATGCAATGTCAAAATTCGATTATGACAAATGGCTTGAAGCCATGAACGTAAAGATGCAATCCATGTATGACAACCAAGTATGGGAATTGGTTGTGCCGTCTTTTTATTCCAAAGTGGTTGGAAATAAGTGGGTTTTCAGGAAGAAAACACATATGCATGGTAACTTGGATACTTGTAAAGCAAGACTTGTAGCAAAAGGTTTCACTCAAACTCAAAAGGTTGATTATGATGAGACCTTCTCGCCCGTGGCGATGCTAAAGTCAACTAGGATATCATTTGCCATACTTACACAATATGATTATGAGATTTGGCAAATGGATCTCAAAACGACTTTCCTTAATAGATATCTTGAGGAAGATGTCTATATAGTTAAGCCAGAAAGTTTTATCGATCCAAAACATCCTAACAAAGTATGCAAGTTAAAGATATCAATCTATGGATTGAAACAAGCATCTAGAAGTTGGAATCACCGTTTTGATGAAGAGATTAGGGAATATGGATTCATCAAAAAACGTTGATAAAGCTTGTGTGAATAAGAAGGCTAGTGGGAGCATTATTACTTTCTTAGTATTATATGTCGATGACATTCTACTATTTGGAAATAACATTCCAACCTTGGAGGGTGTAAAAGCCTGGCTTGAAAGTTGTTTTTCCATTAAGGATTTTGGTGAAGTTGCCTTTATTTTGGGAATAAAGATCTATAGGGATAGATCAAGGCGCTTGATAGGTTTAAACCAAAGTGCATACATTAACAAAGTCTTGAAAAGGTTCAAGATTGAGAACTCTATGAAAGGTTTGGTACTTATTCAAAGAGGGGACAATATTGAGTGTGTCTCAATGTCCAAGCTCAAAGGATGAGCAAGAAAGAATGAAAGGAATCCCATATGCGTCAGCTATAGGATTCATTATGTACGTAATGATATGCACTAGATCGGACATGTCATGCGCATTAAGCATGACGAGAAGACACCAGCAAGTAACTGTCATTGGGTGACTGTTATATATATATATATATATTGAAATACCTTAGAAGGACTAAGGATAAGTTTCTAATATATGGATCTGGTGAAAAAGAACTCGTTGTAAAAGGGTTATAAGGATGCGAGTTTCGGAATTCGTTGTAAAGGGTTACATGGATACGAGTTTCCAAACTGATCAAGATGATTCTCGATCACAAACAGGGTAGCATTGTCCACTACAGAATCAGAATACATCGCCGCTTCAATGATCGAGATAATTCATATGGATCTGCCACTTGAATTATTACCAATCTAGGGGTAGTCCCTACCATTCAGGACCCTAGTGATCTTTGTGATAACGATGGTGTGATTGCTTGAAATCACGGAACCTCGTGTACATCAAAAGACTAGGCACATTGAGTGGAGTTTCAACTACATAAGGGATGAAGTTGAAAAAGAGAAAGATATGTATTCGCAAAGTTCACACTGATCAAAATATTGCGGATCCACTCACGAAGCTCCTTGAAAGGGCAAAGCATGAAAGGGTCATACTTGTGCCTTAGGACTTCGATATTCTAGTGATTGGATTTGATCTATTTTGTATTTGGATATTGGAACAACTGTTATTACAACTCATTATGGTATTTTGAGTTATGTTCCATATTAGCATGTTTAAATCCGTGAATAAGTTACTTATTCTAAATGTCCGTAGTCGATCATACTTGTGGGAACAAATATGAATGTAAGACTATTATGAACTTGGATTGGTAGATATTCATGAAGTATGAATTTAGAGCAAGGCGTTGCTGCCAAGGTTCATAGATATTTGTGGGATACAAATATTGGACTGACTCGCTCTCAAATATTACCTCATGGAATCATTTGTGATTGATCATAAGTAAATTTGAGTAAAGGAGAATATCATAGTATCCTCAGACCTGAGATACATATTGGGTCTTGATATTCACCAAATATTATACCTTGACTTTTTCTTCGCTGTCAATAATATGACAGTACATAAGGCTAAGCTCAGGTGTGGTACAAGGTGATTGTGAGAGACGTATGTAGTCAAGATGGGATTTGTTCCTCTTATTCGTTGAGAGTAAGATGTCTAAGGCCTGCTAAAGTTAAATCAACAGAGAGTGATCACTCTGTGTCTCTGGATTTGACATGACATCTGTAACGAAAGGATAAATGATAGATTCACCTAAATCATGTTCAAGTAAGGGACTTGAAGGGGATGATGTTATTGAATGGCACATATAGTCATACGTATTAGGGGTAGTAAACCGTAGTTAGGCGTTATTTACTACTTGCGTCAATCTTCTATGTATCTTGTGCAAGTGGGAGATTGTTGGACTCTGTATGCCCAAGACACATATTAAATTGATGTGGCTAGTACGTGATGATCCAAGTCGAGTCATACCCAATAACAAGCTAGACAAACACTTATATTATTTATTTGTGATATGATCAAACAAATAAATATCAACACTTAGAATATTTAGAAATTGGTTTTCTAAATAATTGCACTTGACAAACTAATAAATTATATGGATAATTTATTTTGAGAGAATATTTTATTTTGTTATTTAATGGGTTAAATAACATCATAAAAATAGCATAAGTCTTATAACATATGATGTTATATTTTATAAAAGTTATAAAATATATATATGCAAGACTTATATTTTATATAAAAGAAATTGTATTTTTTTTTATAAAAGCTTGGCCGCCACCGCCCCCCCCCATGGGGTCTTCCCAAAGATTCTTGTCCAATGAGTTTTCATGCATGTTGTCATAAGTTAGAGGCATTTTGATTAGATGGTCTTCCCTAAGTTCTTTGGCCAATCATGTTGCATGCAAATGCATGTGTTAGTTGATCTCCTATTGGGCAATGTGGGTGGCAAAGTCTCTCATGTCTTTTATATTCATTTAGATGAATTTTGAGGAAAAGAACTTGAAGAAAATGGCTGAAAATGGCTGCATATTTTCGGCCCCAAGATGATCATCCAAGAGTTGATTTTTATTTGAAAAATCAAGTGTAAGACTCTAAATAAATCGGGTCATGTATGGTTGATCTATTGGTGAGTTTCAAGTTCACATTTCAAGTGCAAGAACTCAACAAAAGGCCCTCTAATTTTCGGCCATATGATGGTTCCAAGAAGGGATCTTTCATGTGAGTTGCAAGTGAGAAATCCTAGCTAAACATAAAGTGTTTGTTGGAAGCTTGGGTATACAAGCTTGAGGTCTTCTACTCTTGAAGACAACCATTTCAAGAAGCATCATCCGTTTCATAATCCTTGTACTTCAAGAAGGTAGTTTTCTAAACATCCTATGGTTGTGTTTGATAGTATACATCTCATATATGGATCCGGGTTTTGGGATTTCTGTGACAACCCGTAATTTTAAGGTCTTTAATTCCGGATAACTTACTATCACGATCTACCTTATGTTGAAATCATGTGTGTACGTACATTAAAAATAAAATTCACTTCAATCGAATCGTGATTCGTTCGGGTTGCCAATCGATGATTGTGCCATAAAAATGAGATTTGACTTTATATATAGACAACTTTAAAGCCTTTCACATGCAATTCAAATTAATACTTCACATGGACCTATATCATCATTTAAATTTTTCACATGCATCGAATATATGTCAGACATATCTTTCCCTTATTGGACCTCAAATATGTAGTCATTCAATGTTTGACTTATGTTGAATGAATCACGTGAATGTTTAGTTTTCAAATGAACTAATTGAGCCGATTAGTTATCCACTAACACTTTGAATTGTATGACCCTTTGAATTGTATGACTCATGAATTGTATAACACAATTAAATTTGGCTGCTCAAATTATGAGGTCACATGAGATGTATATTTGACCCTTTGAATTTATATGTAAACTATCATCGGCCCATGTGTGTACTATAAGCCCAACTGAGCCCACCTTCTCCCTTTCTTATTTACGTATGATAAGCACATGATCCCACAACTCTTTTACAAACCCTATTCCTCCTAAAACCAACCATCGACGGCCGCAAATATCATTCAAGCATCATCTCTTCTGGCCGAGCCCCCCCCCCCCTCTTGCGAGATAACACCTAGTTCGGTCAAATCCTCGGTTAGTGGTTTTTAACTGTAACGTTAATATTTGTTCGATGTGATTTAAGTGTGATATTGAAGGAGATTAATGATTAAATAACTGTGGTAGTATGTGATGCATGGAATCGATATACATATATAAATGCTTGATGATTTCTCTATGTGTTAGTTGATTAACAGAAGTATGATGATATGTTGACTATGGATTTGATAATGATCATGCGATGTGAATTATTGTGGGATTGAAGGTTGGGTATTAGAATTATAATAAACAGTTCATTAGATTTCCTGTTGGGTTTAATCACGAAGTGCTATGGTATTTGCCTTGTAGTGAATAGTCGGAGTGCATAATATTAAGAATGTTGAGACATGGTAATGTGTATACGAAACCCTAACCTGATTCGTTGCTGTTAAATTAGATAATAAAGCTGATTGTTATTAAGCCAATAAATCCATGTGCAAGATAAGAAGATGATTTGAAATTATGATGGATTATAAATTATTGTTGTTTAAGTGATCTAATACTCCTGTGAATATGGAACATTGGGTTAGTATAGTTTTGGTGGATTATTGTTGTTAACTGAACTATGCTTAGTGGGTCGCACCATAGAAGAGGGGGTATGGTACGGTTGGGTTGGGTATATTCTTGCACATCGACTTGGTGATAGTTGAACTAATAATACATAAATTGGGTTTAGGTAATGAATAAACTGTTAACAATGGGCCGCATGAAACGGTCCGCGGAATGGATTGTACACTCGAGTGGGCTGCATGTTTCATTAGGCTTGAATCATATGGGCTGCGCATGTTTAATGTTTGGGCTCGACATGTTTGCGAGTAAACTATGCATGTGTGTATGAAGTGAAATTGAACTATATGAGTATGTTACTTGTACAATGAGTATGCTTTATGTGAACAATGAATGTGTGAATTAACTGCATGTGTGATATGTGGGTCATGTGCACATAAAACTGATTGTTACCGGTAATCCTTCTAGGACGTGTGCATTCAACTGATAATCAAAGTACTTAATCTTACCGAGCAAACCAAAGGTGAGTTCACTACATTCGAGCATGCGTCCCAGTGGTTGGGGACAGTCAGTGGTCTGGGTAAAAACGGGTATATTGGTTAATATTCTCACCTATCATTTGTGTAAGTCCCTTATTATGTTACCTGGAGGGTAACGGGTATTAGTTGGTAGCGCTACTTAGGTTTGGCACCCTCACACCGCTCCTAGATAGGACGGATGTGAACTAATGACCCAGTCGGGGCCCAGTACTAGATAGGAGTAAGTGGGAAGGGCAGTCATGTACATCAGGAGCCGTCTTGTTCGGAATTGAGATATTAACAATATTACTTGCATTGGTTATTGAACTGTTTTACATACAACTGGTAACAAACGTTTTCTAAAACTGTGAACTCGCCAGCTTTGTCTGATACACTTGTTACATGCTCCCAGGTCGTTAGGTACTTGGGAACAGGAACTTGCTGGCTGGAGGGCGTGAGTGGTCATAGTTGCATTGATGGGTTTATTTATCAAACATTTATTTACTATGGTTGTTTGGAAAGTATCTACATTATGATACGTTAACGCTTCCGCTGAACTTGATGGTTTTTGAATTACTTATGTATGGATTTTATTACTATTAAATGATGAAACTTTATTTTAAACTTATGGATTCAATGTAATTGGTGGCTCATTACTAGTGGTCACACGCCTAACAGGGACACTCCCTAGGTGGTAATTTGAGGGTGTGACAGTTTGGTATCAGAGCCACTGGTTATAGTGAACTTGGTTTTAAAACGATTTCTATAAAACCAGACTATAACTGAACTGATCCGAAATCAACCATGACACTCAGCTCCAGACTGCAAGGTTCATTTCTCGTTTACTATTGCATAGTATATCTAGTGTTTGCTTATGAATAATATCACACGTGAATGCACACTTAGCACTGCAGTATGAACTTCTATGTTACCAACCCATGTTACGTGCTTTAAGAGTGCTACTCTTCTTGAACTTTCATGATCTATGTTATGGCGTCATCTGTCCTATTACTCAAATTCGGGGAACCTTTTAGCGCGAGTTAAGAGGCACTGAGATAAGCATGCAAATTGCCTTATTATTATGGGTGCACACATAATAATAATGTGGGGTGCATGTGAGTCCCAGTGAGGCTTAATGAGTGTGAGAGGGGTTCCGCTCTGTTAATTGATGTTATGTTAGAACTCAGCAGCCTATAGGAGTCATAGCAGTGATTGTCTCCTACTCGAAAATGATCTTTTCACCCCTTTCTGAATCCTTACGAATCTCGATGCTATCAAGTATCACCTGATCACACATCTGAACGCCTAGCGAACTGTGTAGAATGTTAGGTGCTAGTACGAACGTCCCTGAGTTGGATGGCTCAGTGTCAAATGATTGGACCATACTTTCCTCACTTATCTTTGTTTGCTGAAACTTAGCGTGTTGACGCCTTAGATCCCGAAGTGCGATCACTTCTGCAACACACTCGCGACATATCGTGTAATACTCAGTCAACTTGCAAGAACGATGGACAAGAGGGTAAACTTAGTACCTTACCGACTTCAGCATTTGAACGACCCTAGTTACCGGCAACGAACAACAGCGATTTGACTCCAATCGAATCCTTAACCCCAGCCAGCGACTCATGGAAGTCGACTCTTATGAACCAATCGGGACAAAATTGATGACGATTGACTGTAGAGCGGACTGTGTAACCGCCCACACCATGAGTAGTACCTTAGGACGTGGCATGGAATGTGAAAGGATGGACTTGGTTGGTGAAAGATCGTAGGGCTCCGTTTCAAGCAAACGACATTAGAGGCAGCAGTCATGGCAACATCAAGGTACTCGTAATCGTAGCCTTCAGTATGGAAATGAAGGTGCCTACGACATGGATTGGCTATTGTTAAATCAAGACGACAACAACCAAGGAAACAACATCTGTACTGGAGATCCTCGTAACGATAACAACAACACTGGAAATGATACTCAAGGAAGAGCATTTAGGATTGGTGTAAGCGACGCCAGAAAAACTTTGCACCATGGTAGCTTGTATGGGTAGCTAATCGCTTCATCACTATTCTGTTTGACCCTGATGCTTCTTGAAACCAAACCTGTTGTGGAATCGGCTGATGGACAGTCAATTGAAACCCTATATGTTCGTTGGGATGTAAACTCGACCTTGTGGGACAAGTGTTCGACATCGACCTTCCTCCTGCTATCCTTGATGGTTTCGATGCAGTAGTTAGTGTGGATTGATTATCCAGAGATCGCGCAGATATACCATGTGAGAAGGAAAATTTTGTGTATCCTTCTCCCTAGTGGAGAATCGATTATCTGTTTTAAAGCGTCGGAGTGGTGCATAGGTTAGCGTCATTTCAACTATGAAAGCCCAGAAGTGTCCACGGAGGGATTACCCCGCTATGATGGCAACCGTTACTAATGCTAAGGCCAAGGAAAATAGGATCGAGGATCCACCAATTGTTCGTGATTTCTCTCAGTGTGCTACCTGAGAACTTTCAGGTTTACTTCCACAACTGTTAGGCAGAATCTCCGATCGATCTCACGCCAGACGCAGCCCTGATTTCTCGAACTTCTTACCGTCTTGCATCAGAAGGGTTGCAAGAACTGTTTAATCAACTGCAGGAACTGTTGGACAGGAATTTTGTTCTCGCTCTGAGGAGCCCCAGTTATATCCGTGAAGATAAGCCTTTTCGTATGTGTTCTGATTATCGAGAACTCAACAAGGTGACAGTCACGAACCGCTACCCGTTACCGCGTATCGACGACCTGGTTGACTGGTGGCAGGGGTCAAGTTTCTACTCAAAGATCGATTTAAGATCGGGCCATCATCAGATGAGAGTCCGAGAGGAAGATGTTCCTAAACGGCATATCGAACGTGGTACGGCCATTACGACTTTGTATTCCATGACCTTTGGGTTAATCAACACACCAGCAGCCTTATGGATCACATGAATCGACTGTGTTAATTGATGACGTTCTGAATCATCTCCAGGAGAAAGGAACATCATAGGCGGCATTTGTATCTTATTTTAGAGCTCCTGAGGGAGGAGCCACTCCGCGCGTAGTCTTGCTAAGTGTAACTTCTGGATTCGAGAGGTACATTTTTCTTGGTCACATAGTCAACGAAGTGGAGATACACGTGGATCTCGCTAAGGCGTTTTGTTAGAATTGATCGGCACCAAAGAGCCCTTCGAGGATACAAAAAATTCTTGGTCTCGCTGGATACCATCACCGAGTCATCGAGGGATTTTCGAAGACCGCACAACTTTAATCTCTTTAGCATCGCAGGGTGCTGTGTATTCATGGAAACCAAAACAGGGGGAAACGTCTTTTCAGCTTTTGAAACCCAACTCTACAATGCACTGAGCATCGTCTATACCCGAGGGTACGGGTGATCTAGTGGTGTACCATGATGGTTCGAATCAGAATCCCGGCTACATGCCGATGCAACACGAGAAGGTGATGACTTACGTAGTGGATTTACGAAGGGGAATTACACGAGTCGCAACCTGCGGCGGAAACCGTGGTCTTTGGATTCAAGTTGGAGGCATTATTTGGACGGTACCAAATGCACTACTTAGACCGATCACAAGGGCCTCCCGTGTACCCTTGTTTCGAAAGAGCTAAACAGGTGATGGCATCGCTTGATGGAACCTTTGATTAACTTCGACTGTGAAACCTAGACATGTACGAGCCTCGCAGCACACCATCGACTCTAACCTACCTGATTGGATCTGTTCTACTCGGACCGAAGCGTTAAAGGACGAGAACCTCCCAGTTAAATCCGTGCGGGGCGTGGAACAACGACTTGTATCTAAAACTAGGCGATACCCACTGCCCTATGGAGCAAATATGGGTCTCACTATACAGCAATCCAAGGGAACTTGTGTTGAGCGGAGTACACCAACCTTGATATTCTAGTCGTCTGGACTTTGATAGGAGATATGAGGATCTATAAATCTGGTACTGGCAACCGGGCACGAAGGTCCATATAGCAACGTTTGTGAACGATGTTTGACTTATGCGAAAGTCAAGGTGGAATATCAGAAACCTTTTGCTTTATGCCATCAACCGGAAACACCCATATGGAAATGGGAACGGACTGCCACGGATTTTGTCACTAGTCGGACTAAAACTCAGAACGGAAACAATATCACCTGGATGATCGTTGATCGCCTCATGTAACCAGCACACCTTCTTGCAATCAAGGAAACTGACGAGTTTTCACAACTTGTGGATATTCCTCTGAGGGAGGCGGTTCTTAGGCACGAGGTGCCAACTTCTATACCTCTAGTTGTGATCTGGGATTATACCCGATTCCCGGCAGGCAGCGCACAACACCCTTGACTCACGTCTAGACATTGACATTACTTATCACAGTAGGACAATCGGTTTGAGTGAACAAGCCATCCTGGCACTCGAAGACATGCTGCGAGCATGGGAGTGATTGACTTTAGTAGGAGTTAAAAGGACATTTATCTTTGGTTGAGTTCTACTGCAGCAGATACCATTCTAGTATTTAGACAGCCCTGTTTGAGGCATTGCGTCGTGGGCGATAATGCCATCCTGGTTGGGCTAACGTGGGTGACAACGTAATCGCGGGTCCAGGACTTGTACTCGAAACTCTTGGGAAGATTGCTGGGATCGGATAACACTGGAAGTTCATTGTAGGCGGTCGAATCATGTTGAAAACCCTGGGAGGGTGTGGTACACTTGGGAAGCGTGGCAAGCTTAATTTACGTTACGATGAGTCATTCAGAATTCTGGAAAGAATCGGTCACGTGGCCTACAAACTCGAGTTACCTGACGAATCGAGTAGGGTTCACCATGTTATTTATGTCTCGAATCTAAAGAAGTGTTGTTCGATGAAACACTTGTGATGCCCCTGCTAGCACCTAAGGCCAGCGACAAGTTACAGCTGTCGTGGAATCTACTGGAATTTTGGACCAGGATGACAAGAATTGTTAGCATAGTCAATTTTCCAATCGTGAGAGTTCGTTGGAACTTGAGACGTGGACTGGAGTTTATGTGGGAACGCAATGATCAGAGAAAAGCTCTAGTATCCTCATGCGAGCAGTCGAATCAATTTCTGATATCCTTGGCGAATTTCGGGACGAAATTCCCTTTCAAGTTGGGGATGATGTGACACCTGGGGAAAATCCACAGTCATCCTGACCTAATACGGTGCTGTTTTGGATTACTAATCAAATTTCGGGACGAAATTTCTTTCAAGTTGGGGATGATGTGACAACCCGTAATTTTAAGGTCGTTAATTCCGGATAACTTACTATCACGATCTACCTTATGTTGAAATCATGTGTGTACGTACATTAAAAATAAAATTCACTTCAATCGAATCGTGATTCGTTCGGGTTGCCAATCGATGATTGTGCCATAAAAATGAGATTTGACTTTATATATAGACAACTTTAAAGCCTTTCACATGCAATTCAAATTAATACTTCACATGGACCTATATCATCATTTAAATTTTTCACATGCATCGAATATATGTCAGACATATCTTTCCCTTATTGGACCTCAAATATGTAGTCATTCAATGTTTGACTTATGTTGAATGAATCACGTGAATGTTTAGTTTTCAAATGAACTACTTGAGCCGATTAGTTATCCACTAACACTTTGAATTGTATGACCCTTTGAATTGTATGACTCATGAATTGTATAACACAATTAAATTTGGCTGCTCAAATTATGAGGTCACATGAGATGTATATTTGACCCTTTGAATTTATATGTAAACTATCATCGGCCCATGTGTGTACTATAAGCCCAACCGAGCCCACCTTCTCCCTTTCTTATTTACGTATGATAAGCACATGATCCCACAACTCTTTTACAAACCCTATTCCTCCTAAAACCAACCATCGACGGCCGCAAATATCATTCAAGCATCATCTCTTCTGGCCGAGCCCCCCCCCCCTCTTGCGAGATAACACCTGGTTCGGTCGAATCCTCGGTTAGTGGTTTTTAACTGTAACGTTAATATTTGTTCGATGTGATTTAAGTGTGATATTGAAGGAGATTAATGATTAAATAACTGTGGTAGTATGTGATGCATGGAATCGATATACATATATAAATGCTTGATGATTTCTTTATGTGTTAGTTGATTAACAGAAGTATGATGATATGTTGACTATGGATTTGATAATGATCATGCGATGTGAATTATTGTGGGATTGAAGGTTGGGTATTAGAATTATAATAAACAGTTCATTAGATTTCCTGTTGGGTTTAATCACGAAGTGCTATGGTATTTGCCTTGTAGTGAATAGTCGGAGTGCATAATATTAAGAATGTTGAGACATGGTAATGTGTATACGAAACCATAACCTGATTCGTTGCTGTTAAATTAGATAATAAAGCTGATTGTTATTAAGCCAATAAATCCATGTGCAAGATAAGAAGATGATTTGAAATTATGATGGATTATAAATTATTGTTGTTTAAGTGATCTAATACTCCTGTGAATATGGAACATTGGGTTAGTATAGTTTTGGTGGATTATTGTTGTTAACTGAACTATGCTTAGTGGGCCGCACCATAGAAGAGGGGGTATGGTACGGTTGGGTTGGGTATATTCTTGCACATCCACTTGGTGATAGTTGAACTAATAATACATAAATTGGGTTTAGGTAATGAATAAACTGTTAACAATGGGCCGCATGAAACGGTCCGCGGAATGGATTGTACACTCGAGTGGGCTGCATATTTCATTAGGCTTGAATCAATGTTTGGGCTCGACATGTTTGCGAGTAAACTATGCATGTGTGTATGAAGTGAAATTGAACTATATGAGTATGTTACTTGTACAATGAGTATGCTTTATGTGAACAATGAATGTGTGAATTAACTGCATGTGTGATATGTGGGTCATGTGCACATAAAACTGATTGTTACCGGTAATCCTTCTAGGACGTGTGCATTCAACTGATAATCAAAGTACTTAATCTTACCGAGCAAACCAAAGGTGAGTTCACTACATTCGAGCATGCGTCCCAGTGGTTGGGGACAGTCAGTGGTCTGGGTAAAAACGGGTATATTGGTTAATATTCTCACCTATCATTTTTGTAAGTCCCTTATTATGTTACCTGGAGGGTAACGGGTATTAGTTGGTAGCGCTACTTAGGTTTGGCACCCTCACACCGCTCCTAGATAGGACGGATGTGAACTAATGACCCAGTCGGGGCCCAGTACTAGATAGGAGTAAGTGGGAAGGGCAGTCATGTACATCAGGAGCCGTCTTGTTCGGAATTGAGATATTAACAATATTACTTGCATTGGTTATTGAACTGTTTTACATACAACTGGTAACAAACGTTTTCTAAAACTGTGAACTCGCCAGCTTTGTCTGATACACTTGTTACATGCTCCCAGGTCGTTAGGTACTTGGGAACAGGAACTTGCTGGCTGGAGGGCGTGAGTGGTCATAGTTGCATTGATGGGTTTATTTATCAAACATTTATTTACTATGGTTGTTTGGAAAGTATCTACATTATGATACGTTAACGCTTCCGCTGAACTTGATGGTTTTTGAATTACTTATGTATGGATTTTATTACTATTAAATGATGAAACTTTATTTTAAACTTATGGATTCAATGTAATTGGTGGCTCATTACTAGTGGTCACACGCCTAACAGGGACACTCCCTAGGTGGTAATTTGAGGGTGTGACAATTTCGCATATAAATGGTTTTATATCTTATAAAAGTAACATGTTTTAAACTTATTTTCCGCTGCGTTTTAATTTTATTTGGATAAAATTAGCTTTGATAAACATGTTAAAGACCCAACACGAAAAACACTCCGAAATAGTGACATAGGTTTAACATACCTTAAATAACCTCCACATAACTTAGAAATAAGTTTTGGATGGTTTGGTGTGTCAAAATCAAGTTTGTTCGATCGCATGGACTATTTGTGTCAAACTGTGAAACTATACCGATTTGTATAGTAACAAACATTCTGAAACTTGATCATAAGTTAAACATACCCTAAATATCCTTCGCATAGCTTAGAAATAGGCTTTGAGGGGTTCGGTATGCTAAAATAAACTTTATTGGTCAATAGGGACTAAAAGCGTCAAAAAGTGCACAAGTTTGCATTTTCACGCATATCTTACGTTCTGAATATATCTAGACATCCAAAAATTTATGTAATCATTAAAATATTTTATTTTAGTGATTGGCATGATAAAATTCCATTCGTCGCTTAATTTGGATCGTTTTTTTGCGTTCGTTACTACTTCCGTCGTAATTAACCGAATAACGCAACCGTACGACCAAACGAACCGACATCCGAGATGTTTTTTTAGCACATTTCAAGTTCCCTATACTTTAACTTTATTTTAGAGCCTTGAAATGGGGTTAACGGGGCTTAAAAGTGCAAAAAAATCAAGTTTTACAAGTGCAAGGACCATTTTTGAAATTTCTGGCAGATACATTGAACTTGGTCCATTTTTGAGAATTTGATGATTTAAACCAAGGTTTTGCACTCTATGGGCTGGAATTTGATGGTTTTAAGTATTCTCATGGTTTTGAAAACCATGTGCCCACATGTAAGGTATAGATCAAGGCACGTTTTGCGAGGAACGATCCTAACGGTTCTCCAAAATCTATAAATACCCATGCTTTCATTCACTTCAACTCACACTTGATTCATTTTGCTCTAAGTTGAGGTTTAGATACTTCATACCTGAGCAAACTTGGATCAAACTTCCTAGCGTCCACCCTTTGTAAGTATTCTTTCGTGTTTTTATGCGTTTTTAGCACGAAAGTCTGCTTTGACCAGGTTATGGTCAACACGAAGTTCGTTGAACTTCACAACATGAGCGTAATCATGATGATTATAGTCCCGTGTGACTATACCTACTGATTACCACGTTGACTAGGCGTAGTGACGAGTCGTAGTTTCGGCCAAAATGCGTATTCATGCGTATTTTGTAACCAAACTACTCTTGGGTATCAAAACCCTTTGTTTTGATATCAAAACCTGTTTTCTAACTTAACTAAACATGTTTTAACATGTTTAGCTCGTCACTTTTAGTTTAGTGCTTGTATAGAGTCGTAAGTCAAGCGGTCTAAACAACCGCTTAGACTTTCGAACTAGACCCGTTTGGTCGATCATTAGGATCCGACTAAGCATGTTTAGTGACCATAGTTGTATAGGGAATAACCTTCCGAGGTTATACCTTATGGTCAATTAGGTTTAATTAGTTGTATGATAGGTAGTTTATATGCCTTAGGTAAAATGACCAAAATGCCCTTTTCATGCATAATTGAACTTTAAGCATATGTAACCTAAACTTTTGTCACATAACTGATTATGCAACATATTTAAACATGTTTAGGCATATAATACTTGTCATAGGACTAGTTAGACGTCTCGAACGTGCATTTGCGCGAACGACGTGTTAAAGTAGCGTAAACTACCTTAATGGGTCGTAATGGGTCGAAAGCATTTAGGTTAGGTTCCCATTTAGGATGTAGGCTTTGTTAAACCATATCACATAGGTTCCAACACTCATTTGGTTTACAAGACCTCATTCAGTCCGATCTTCCTATTTAGGTGTCGATTATTTGATTAGTGATTCGATTACTAGGTGCTGCTTGATTTCTCTGATTTACTTGAGTTTGTTGAAGTTCTTTTGATTGAGGATACTTTGCACTTCATGTAAGTACATAGTTCCCCTATTTTACTGTTTTCGATTGTTTTGGGGTGATTCATATGTGTTAAATGATTTCGATGTTTTAACGATGGTTTTCGAAAACGATTAAAATGGTTTATATTAAATTAATAACGATTTCGATAAAGTGAACAAACTTGTTGGTTGTAGTTACATAACGAATGACATTCATTAGCATTGATCAAGCCGACCAGTATTAGGTTATGGTACCATAGGATCTGACACATCCCGTTATCAGACTACACCCATGGAAGTGTGGGGGTTGTGGGTAATGACTGAATCTGATGATAGTTAACTTACCCCTTGGTGGTTTGTTAATGCGAGAAGCGAGATAGTTAAGTCACGAAGGTTTGGATGTTATTAGCGAGACGACCAAAAGTAGTTTTCACAATTAAAACGAGTTAAACGATTTTGGGGCAAGTTAAACGATTTGAAACGACTTAAACAAGATAAACGATTTGATTAAACGATTGGTTTTGGGTTGTGATTAGATAATGGGACGGGTGTAGCATGATAAAAGCATTGTAGATACGCCGCTGGTACATCTTATATATAAGTGCTCTTATCATATTACATTTTGTGTCATTATTTAGTTCACTGGGGAAAACGATTTTAAAACGATGTCACACAACGAGGTTTTCGAAATAATATAAACCATACGAGTTTTATTAACGAGTTTTTACGAGATGTTTTGCAATTTGATTTAATTAAATAAATGTGTTGGGGTTAAGAATCATGGCTACAAGATTTTACAAATTATAACCAACTTGATTTGAGTTGGTTAATTATGTCGCAATACTATACTTTTCAAAACAAGTTTTTTTTAAATTAGGTATTGCAACATATAAAAGAGCCATGAATCCGATACTCTCACAAAACCTATGTGCTCGCCAGCATTTCTTTGCTGACTTTGTTTTCACATATGTTTCAGGTGATGTTGCTTGATGTCGACTGCTAGGATGTATGAGTCACATAGGATCTGGACGAGGCCTTAGTGACATAATAACAATGATAGCTGATATGTAACTTGTTTGTTTTGTGTTAAGACAATGTAAATTACCTAATGAATCAATAAAACGAAACTTTTTGTATCCATGATTGTGAAACAATAATTCTGTTACAAAACTCCCCGACGTTTCCGCCATGATTTGTTGTTTTACATGGTCGGGGTGTGAGAGTGAAGACTTTAAGCATCGACCCGGGCTAGAGTCTTTTATGCTTTGAGTATCTTAGTTGTTGCCATTGTTTTGGCTTCTGGTTGTTTTCTTTTTTGTTGTTTTCTTTTGGTTGGTTTTGGATGTTTGGTTTGTTTTTGGTTGTGCTAGTCTTGGTATGCCAAGGCTAGCTCTAGTGTGCTACTTTGGCACACTTGTGTGATTCTTTATTAATAAAATTTACCGGGGTAACCCATTACCCAAAAAAATATGCTTTGGTATTATTATATGTGCTTTGATGTTATTATATGTGTTTTGGTGTTATTATGTGTGTATTTATGTTTGAGGATTTTTCAATTTTAAATCAAATCCGATTTCAAGCTTTAAATCTCTTTCTGGAAGGTTATACGCAAACTGGTGCGTAAACGCAGTTAATTTAACGCAACAAACACTCCGGAATAGTGACATAGGCTTAACATACCTTAAATAACCTCCACATCACTTAGAAATAAGCTTTGGATGGTTTGGTGTGTTGAAATCAAGTTTGTTCGATCGCATGGACTATTTGTGTCAAACTGCGAAACTATACCGATTTGTATAGTAATGAACATTCTGAAACTTGATCATAAGTTAAACATACCCTAAATAACCTTTACTTAGCTTAGAAATAGGCTTTGAGGGGTTCGGTATGCTAAATTAAACTTCATTGATCAATAGGGACTAAAAGCGTCAAAAAGTGCACAAGTTTGCATTTTCGCGCATATCTTACGTTCTGAATATATCCGGACATCCAAAAATTTATGTAATCATTAAAATATTTTATTTTAGTGATTGGCATGATAAAATTCCATTCGTCGCTTAATTTGGACCGTTTTTGCTTTCGTTACGACTTCCGTCGTAATTAAGCGAATAACGCGATCGTACGACCAAACGAACCGACATCCGAGATATTTTTTAGCATGTTTTGAGTTCCCTATACTTTAACTTCATTTTAGAGCCTTGAAATGAGGTTAACGGGGCTTAAACGTGTTAAAAATGAGCCGAAATGCAAGTTTTTCTATTGCAGGGACCATTTTGTGATTTCTGGAAACTTAGCCCACGCGGGCCGCGTAAGCTGGTGCTTTAGGCTACGCGGGCCGCCTGAGATGCACAGATCAGCAAATTGTTTTTTTTTTTAAAACAGCAACTGGTTTTCAGGGCATTTGGACTTGGATTTGATCATACTATGGGCAAATTTTAATGGTATTTAAGTGCCCCTTGTATTCTAATACTGTGTGCCCACTTGTATGGCCATGATCGAAGCTCGATTCCCGATAAACGATCCTAACGGCTCAAGATTTCCTATAAATAGCTACCCCCATTTCACTCCCAAAGCACAATTGATTTGATTTTGGCCCTCTAAGTTGGAGTAAACACTTCATACCTGAGGGTAAATCGAATCAAAGCTTGCGGGGACCCTTTGTAAGTATTCCTTTGTTCTTTTTATTCGTTTTTATCATAAAAGTCAAACTGCGTTTGACTTTCTGCATTAACCAGTTTATGGTCAATGCAAAGTTCATTTGAACTTCATAACGTGAGCGTAATCACGATGGTTATAGTCCCTAGTAACTATACCTACTGATTACCACGTTATCTAGGCTCAGTGACGAGTCGTAGTTTCGGCCAAAATGCGTTTTCTCGCGTATTTTCTAACAAACTACTTTTAGGTATCAAAACCGTTTGTTTTGATACCAAACCTGTTTTCTAACTTAACTAAACATGTTTTGGCATGTTTAGCTCGTCACTTTTTAGTTAGTGCTTGTGTAGAGTCGTAAGTCAAGCGGACTAAACACCCGCTTAGACTTTCGAACACGACCCGTTTGGTCGATCATTAGGATCCGACCAAACATGTTTAGTGACCATAGTTGCATAGGGAATAACCTTCTGAGGTCATACCTTATGGTCATGTCGTTTAAGTAGTTATATGATAGGTAGTTTATATGCCTTAGGAAAATTACCAAAATACCCTTTTTACGCCAAAATTCATTTTAAGCATATGTAACATAATTTTTGATATCTAAACTGATTTGGCAACAATATTAGACATGTTAAAGCATATTTTACTTATCATAGGACTAGTTACGCGGTTTAAAAGCGTTTTACGTGAACGACGCGTTAAAGTGGCGTAAGCTACCTAAACGAGTCATAATGGGTCGAAAGCACTTAGGATAGGTTTCATTTTAGGATGTACGCTTTGTTAAACCATATCACATGAGTTCCAACACTCATTTGGTTTACAAGACCTCATTCTGTCCGATCTTCCGATTTAGGCGTCTATTGTTTGACTAGTGACTCGATTACTAGGTGCTGCTTGATTTCTCTGGTTTACTTGAGTTTGTTGAAGTTCTTTTGATTGAGGATACTTTGCACTACATGTGAGTACATATTTCCCCTATTTTACTGTTTTCAATTGTTTTGGGGTGATTCATTTGTACAAAATGATTTTCAAGGTTTAAACGATGGTTTTTCAAAAACAATTAAGATGGTTTATACAAAACTAATAACAATTTCAATAAAGTGAACAGACTTGTTGGTTGTAGTTACATAACAAATGACATTCATTAGCATTGATCAAGCTGACCAGTATTAGGTTATGGTACCATAGGATCTGACAAATCCCGTTATCTTACTGCACCCATGGTTATGTGTAGGGGTTGTGGGTAACGACTGAATCTGATGAAAGTTAACTTACCCTTTGGTGGTTTGCTAAAGCGAGAAGCGAGATAATCGAGTCACAAAGGTTTGAATGTTGTTAGCGAGACGACCAAAAATAGTTTTTCACAGATTAAAACAAGGATGATTTAAACGATTTAAACGATTTAAACGAGTTAACGATTTTGAAATGATTTGAACAAGATAAACGGATTGGATAAACGATTGGATAATGGTTGATTTCGGGATCTATTGGAGAAGTGGGATATTCATGGAGCTGACTTACTCATGGATAATGGTTGAGTCGGATAGTTCAGGAGTCTTTTTGTTCTAGAAAGTGTGTCTAGTGGTCGTTTATTTGGTTTTACGTTTTGTTGTTTAGTTTGGTTTTACTTTCATGGGGGTATGTCCCATGTCTGAACTAGTAAGGATGTTACCTTACTACTTGTTTTATTTTTTGTGAATATATAGAATCACCGGGGTAACCCTTTACAAAAAAAAAAAACATATCATCCAAACAACATAAATAAACAACCACACAAGCACAAATAGCAATAGGTGCATCTCTTTACCAAACAACATAGAATCACCGGGGTAACCCTTTACCAAATTTATGACATCTCTCTCAAAGTTCACTAAAATGTCAGGTTTTGTTCCAAGTGCTCACAAAAGTACTGGTTACTTTTGCAATGTGCCAAATCATGTTAAAAGGTCCATTCTTCGTATTATGCCGTTTGTCGAGGGCTCGCTTCCTGTGAGATATTTGGGGGTTCCCTTAATCTCGACTAGACTTCTTTACAAAGACTGCTCGATCCTTTTAGAAAGATTGGAGAATCGCATATTAAATTGGAGAAATAAACTTTTGCCGTTTGCTGGGAGATTGCAACTAATCATGTCGATTCTTTCTTCTATGCATATCTACTGGTCCTCAGTTTTCATTCTTCCAGCTCGAGTTACGTCGGATCTGGAGGCGAAAATGAGGAATTTCTTGTGGTCTCAAGGGGTGTCTCAAAAAGGTAAAGCTAGAGCTTCTTGGAAGAGTGTTTGCATTCCCTAAAGAGGAGGGAGGTTTGGGCATTAAAAGGATTGGTGATATGAATAAATCTCTTATGGTTTCCCATATTTGGACTATCTTAACGAATCGGGAGTCTCTTTGGGTAGCTTGGGTGCACTCGTATAGGCTAAAAGGTCGTTCTTTTTGGGAGTGCAAGAGTCTTTCTAGTTGTTGTTGGAGTTGGAGAAAAATATTACAGTTACGGCCTATTATAAGAAAGCACATATGGTCGAAAATTGGAGATGGAAGCAATGTTTCTGCTTGGTTTGATTATTGGTGCGAGGGAGGTCCGTTAGCCACCTTCTTGACTCCAAGAATGATATCTAATGCTGGTTTCTCCTTAGAAGCTACGGTTAAGGATATAACGGAGAATGGTAGCTGGATTTGGCCGCTGTCATGGAGGGATTCATACCCGGTTTTTCATCAGGTTAACATGCCGTCTATTTATCTTCTTAGGTCCGATTCTCTTTCATGGAAGTTTGACAAGGATTTGCATGAGTACTCGTCTAGCATTGTTTGGAATACTATTCTCTATAGGGAGCCGGTTGTAAATTGGGCAAAGATAGTGTGGTTTTCTCAATGTATTCCGAGACATGCGTTTTTTATGTGGCTGATTATGCGTCAGAAGCTTTTGACTCAGGATAAAATTTTGCTGTGGGATTTTTTTTTTGGGTAAAGGGTTACCCCGGGGATTTTTCAAGAAGAAAAAACATGAACATGATGTGTTGTCTTTTGTGTTATGAGAATGTAGATTCTCACAGTCATCTTTTCTTCGAATGTAAGTTGTCGTCTCAAGTATGGAGCATCGTTCGAGATAAAGCTGGCATGAGTAATGTGAACGATCAATGGTCTGATATTGTTGTTTGGCTTTCTGAGCGTGCTAGCTCCAAGTTAGCCGGGGATTATGTGAGTAGGCTGATTGTCGCTGCTTCGGCTTATGTTATTTGGTAGGAAAGAAACATGAGGCTTTTCAAGAACCAAACGAGGCCCCCAGATATCATTGCTTCAACAATCCTGAATATTGTTCGATACAAGTTGTTGGGAGTGAAGTTCAAGAACACGGTTAGAGTGAAGAGACTTCTTGATGATTAGGGGATTCATCAAGGTGCGGATGCGGATGGAATTGGCTGAGTTTATCGTGTAATTGTGTTTTGTTCTAGATTGTAGTCTAGGCGCATGGTTTGTTTGGTTTTTTGTGGGTTGTTTGGTTTTGCTTTCATGAGGCATGTCTCATGATTGAACTAGTGAGGATTCACCTCACTACTTGTTTTTTATGGTTGTGAATATATAAATCACCGGGGTAACCCTTTACCCAAAAAAACAAATGCTTGGAGCGATAACTGGTGTCACCTGAGCCCCCTCAGGGCTTTTATAACTCCGAGACACATTGCAAAACCCTTCTTGAAAAACCCTTCTTGATCAACCACACCTTGGTCCTCATCCAGTGGCCTTGACGGGATATGCCACTTCTTCAGAACTTTGTTATGATCCACATGGCCTTGGTACTTGAAACCCATCAACCGAAGACGAACTGAATTTTTAATCTTCTTGGTCACCTGAATAGCCGAACATTCTAATTGAGAGAATAACCGGTTGTTTCGTTCTTGCCATATGAAATATACCGAAGCCGCTAACACCAATTTACACACAACTTGCTCCAACCTCTTTGAATTCGAATGCTGGTCCATCCAATCTGAAATAGAGTTCCAAGATTCGCTAACATTCTCCATATCCACCATTGACTTAATATTCTTCCAGACCTGCGATGCAAAGATACACGAGAAAAATAGATGGTCTCTCGAGTCACGATCGTGCTGACATAGGGGGCAACACATCAATCTTAAGTTTGTTTCACTACCCGCTTCCCAAACTTTCAGCCGATCTTGAGTCTTCAACTTATTCTTGATAACCAGCCATAACTGAAAGGAATGCCTCGAGATACATTGACTGAACCAAACCATGCTAGCCTAAATAATAGGAGTATTACGCGATCGAATGGTATGCCACACTTCCAACGAACTATAGTGCCGATCATTACCCTCCAAATCCTTCCAAACCGTGTGATCATGTAACTGGGTACTAGGCTGATCAAGTGTCAAACCAATTAAAATTGGGTAGGTATCATACCATGCTTGAGGCCATTTCCATTGACCATTCTCATCTAATAACTCCGCAACAGAAGATTGGAGATTGAAGCCCGCGTTTGCAATGTGTCTCGGAGTTATAAAAGCCCTGAGGGGGCTCAGGTGACACCAGTTATCGCTCCAAGCATTTGTTTTTTTGGGTAAAGGGTTACCCCGGTGATTTATATATTCACAACCATAAAAAACAAGTAGTGAGGTGAATCCTCACTAGTTCAATCATGAGACATGCCTCATGAAAGCAAAACCAAACAACCCACAAAAAACCAAACAAACCATGCGCCTAGACTACAATCTAGAACAAAACACAATTACACGATAAACTCAGCCAATTCCATCCGCATCCGCACCTTGATGAATCCCCCAATCATCAAGAAGTCTCTTCACTCTAACCGTGTTCTTGAACTTCACTCCCAACAACTTGTATCGAACAATATTCAGGATTGTTGAAGCAATGATATCTGGGGGCCTCGTTTGGTTCTTGAAAAGCCTCATGTTTCTTTCCTACCAAATAACATAAGCCGAAGCAGCGACAATCAGCCTACTCACATAATCCCCGGCTAACTTGGAGCTAGCACGCTCAGAAAGCCAAACAACAATATCAGACCATTGATCGTTCACATTACTCATGCCAGCTTTATCTCGAACGATGCTCCATACTTGAGACGACAACTTACATTCGAAGAAAAGATGACTGTGAGAATCTACATTCTCATAACACAAAAGACAACACATCATGTTCATGTTTTTTCTTCTTGAAAAATCCCCGGGGTAACCCTTTACCCAAAAAAAAATCCCACGGCAAAATTTTATCCTGAGTCAAAAGCTTCTGACGCATAATCAGCCACATAAAAAACGCATGTCTCGGAATACATTGAGAAAACCACACTATCTTTGCCCAATTTACAACCGGCTCCCTATAGAGAATAGTATTCCAAACAATGCTAGACGAGTACTCATGCAAATCCTTGTCAAACTTCCATGAAAGAGAATCGGACCTAAGAAGATAAATAGACGGCATGTTAACCTGATGAAAAACTGGGTATGAATCCCTCCATGACAGCGGCCAAATCCAGCTACCATTCTCCGTTATATCCTTAACCGTAGCTTCTAAGGAGAAACCAGCATTAGATATCATTCTTGGAGTCAAGAAGGTGGCTAACGGACCTCCCTCGCACCAATAATCAAACCAAGCAGAAACATTGCTTCCATCTCCAATTTTCGACCATATGTGCTTTCTTATAATAGGCCGTAACTGTAATATTTTTCTCCAACTCCAACAACAACTAGAAAGACTCTTGCACTCCCAAAAAGAACGACCTTTTAGCCTATACGAGTGCACCCAAGCTACCCAAAGAGACTCCCGATTCGTTAAGATAGTCCAAATATGGGAAACCATAAGAGATTTATTCATATCACCAATCCTTTTAATGCCCAAACCTCCCTCCTCTTTAGGGAATGCAAACACTCTTCCAAGAAGCTCTAGCTTTACCTTTTTGAGACACCCCTTGAGACCACAAGAAATTCCTCATTTTCGCCTCCAGATCCGACGTAACTCGAGCTGGAAGAATGAAAACTGAGGACCAGTAGATATGCATAGAAGAAAGAATCGACATGATTAGTTGCAATCTCCCAGCAAACGGCAAAAGTTTATTTCTCCAATTTAATATGCGATTCTCCAATCTTTCTAAAAGGATCGAGCAATCTTTGTAAAGAAGTCTAGTCGAGATTAAGGGAACCCCCAAATATCTCACAGGAAGCGAGCCCTCGACAAACGGCATAATACGAAGAATGGACCTTTTAACATGATTTGGCACATTGCAAAAGTAACCAGTACTTTTGTGAGCACTTGGAACAAAACCTGACATTTTAGTGAACTTTGAGAGAGATGTCATAAATTTGGTAAAGGGTTACCCCGGTGATTCTATGTTGTTTGGTAAAGAGATGCACCTATTGCTATTTGTGCTTGTGTGGTTGTTTATTTATGTTGTTTGGATGATATGTTTTTTTTTTTTGGTAAAGGGTTACCCCGGTGATTCTATATATTCACAAAAAATAAAACAAGTAGTAAGGTAACATCCTTACTAGTTCAGACATGGGACATACCCCCATGAAAGTAAAACCAAACTAAACAACAAAACGTAAAACCAAATAAACGACCACTAGACACACTTTCTAGAACAAAAAGACTCCTGAACTATCCGAACTCAACCATTATCCATGAGTAAGTCAGCTCCATGAATATCCCACTTCTCCAATAGATCCCGAACTCTAGCAGTGTTCTTGAAGCTGAGCCCCATCAAGTTATATCTGACACTTTCTATAACAAGCTGACATAAAACATCCGGTGGCCTTGTATGGTTCCTGAATAATCGGTTATTTCTTTCCTGCCATATGGTATACGCCAACGCTGCAACCAACATCCTAGCAACCATATTTAAAGCTGATTTGGACCGAGAACGAATACCTAGCCATTCGATTACATCACTCCACTTTGAATCCACACTCTCCATACCAGCTTTAGCACGAACCATATCCCAAACTTGGGTGGATAGTTTGCAGTCAAAAAATAAATGGGCATGCAAGTCAATATTCTGATAACACAACAGGCAACACATCATGTTCATGTTGTTACATCGTGTATGATTCCAAAGCAAGATTTTGTCTTGAGTAAGTAACTTACGTCGCACAATAAGCCACATCAGAAAAGCATGACGAGGGATACATTGAGAAAACCAAATGAAAGCAGCCCAATCCACCTCCTGCTCCCTTGCTCGAACAGAATTCCAAACTCCAGTAGAAGAGTAATCGGCCACACTATCCCCATCTTTCCAAAGGAGACGATCTTGAGCATTTAAATTCCATTGCACGTTATCAAGCTGAATAAGAACTGGGAACATATCCCTCCAAGCAAGCGGCTAAATCCAAGAACCATTAGGAGACAAATCCGCAACTGTAGCACTGAGAGAAAATCCTTCTCGGGTAATAACTCTCGGAGACAAAAAAGTGCATAACGGACCCAAATTACTCCATGTGTCAAACCAAGCTGATGTACTTCTGCCATCTCCAATCATAGACCAAACATGTTGACAAATCAAAGGCCTAAGTTGGGCCATCTTTTTCCAGCTCCAGCAACAAGTAGCCGGAACCTTATGGTCCCAAAAACTCCGACCTTTTAAGCGATAAGAGTGGATCCAAGTAACCCATAACGAATGACGATTACTTAGAATACTCCAAATATGCGAAACCATAAGAGCTTTATTAAAATCAGCTATCCGTCGAATGCCCAAACCCCTTCAGTTTTCGGCACACACACAGAGCTCCATGAGACTTTCGCCCTACCACGCTTAGAGGAAGATTGAGCCCAAAGAAAATTTCTCATTTTAGTTTCCAACTCCTTAACCACCCTAGCTGGTAAGATAAAAACCGAAGACCAGTAGACATGAAGCGCAGAAAGAACCGAAATAATAAGTTGAAGTCTACCTGCAAAAGACAACATTTTATTCTTCCAATTATCAATCCGACATTCAAGCCGTTCCACAAGAATGCTACAATCTTTGTATAAGAGCCTAGAAGAAATAAGTGGGACCCCCAAGTATCTGACTGGTAACGTACCCTCGACAAACGGCAAAATATTCAAAATTTCACTTTTGACATGATTCGGGACATTACAGAAAAATCCTGTGCCCTTTTGAATACTAGGGACTAATCCTGACATTTGAGTGAAGTTTGTGAGTGAAAGCATAATACACTTAGCCGAAGCCACATCCCCCCTAGCGAAAAGGAATAAAGCGTCCGCGAAACACAGGTTAACAATTTTCTGCTTCTCACATTTATTATGGAACCGAAAAGAAGTATCAATTCTTGTCACTTGATTCAGAATGCAAGTCAAGACTTCCATCACTAGGGTAAAAAGATAAGGGGACAGAGGGTCTCCCTGCCTTAGACCCCTTTTACCTTTGAAATAACCATGAACATTCCCATTAACACAAACCGAATAAGATGCTGTGGACACACATAACATTATCCAGTGAACCATAATGCTATTAAAACCAAACCCAAGTAAGACAGTTTTAAGAAAACTCCACTCAACCGTATCATAAGCCTTTTGGATATCAACTTTAAAAGCACATCTTGGAGGCCCAAAATCACGATGGTAGTTATGCATTAATTCCTGTGTAAGAAGAATATTATCTGAGATTTTCCGACCCGGAACAAAAGCTGATTGATTAATGCTAACAATCTCATTCAAATAACTCTTCAGCCGATCCGCCAACACCTTACATTTAATACATTTAAAAATAACATTACAGCACGAAATAGGGCGATAATCAGTAATGTATGTAGGAGATGACACCTTGGGAACCAAAGCGACTAACGTGTGATTAAGTTGCTGAAGAAGATTCCCCGTGTTAAAGAAATCCATAATAGCGTTCGAAACATCACTCCCCACTATTTGCCAAGAACTCCTGAAAAAAGCAGATGTATAACCATCCGGCCCCGGAGCTTTATCATTCCCAATCGAAAACATAGCAGACTTAATTTCTTCCAAAGTAACCGGCCGAACCATATGATTAGCACTATCCGGATTCAATTTATTACAGAAAAGATCAGGAAAAGGAACCAAAGAAACTTGACCTTCACATCCTAGAAAATGCTCATATGATTAACAAAAGCTTCCGCCACCTTATCACCCTCAAACAGGTTTCCACTAGAATCAGAAATAGCCTCAATACGATTAATGTGGTTTCTACACTTTAGCGATGTGTGAAAATAAGCCGTATTAGCATCACCAGCACGAAGCCATTCAACTTTGGACTTCTGCTTAAGAAATCTTTCCTCATCAAGCGACGCCTCCTGAAAATCACGAAGAATAACTGCTTCTTTAGTACGCAAAGATTCATTCATCGGATCCCTATCAATGTCACGCTGAATAGCCTCCAGATTTCCTCTTAAATTTGCAACCTTATCATGAAGATTCCCCTGTTGAAATAAGAGAGCTCGAAGAGGGGATTTCATTAGAGAAAGTCTTTTAACAAGCCGAAACTGGTGAACCCCATCAACATTAACATTCCACTTAGAGCTTACAAGATCTAGAAAACCAGGCTTATGCACTAAGAAATTAGCAAACTTAAACGGTTTCGGTTTACTCTTTCCAGCCGAGAACATCTTCAACACACAGAAACAATGATCCGAAATACCATAAGGACAAAACACAGCAACCGACTGAGGAAACGAACTAACAAAAGAAGCATTACCCAAAATTCTTTCAATCTTCTTCAGTAAACCGACACCCCTCTTGGGTTTTTGGGTCCAAGTGTAGTGAAAACCTGTTCGTTTGATATCAAACACATCAATATCCTCAACACATTCTTTAAATTCACGCATACCTGAGGAAAAAGAGGAACAACCAAAAGACCTATCCTCAAGATTAAGAGCAGAGTTAAAATCTCCCAAGATTACCCAAGGCTTGTCATGAACTAGGCCCTTATGCGCACGAAGATTATGCCAAAGAACCCTACGATCAACATAATAATTTGCAGCATAGACGAAAGAACAAAAAACCATTCTCTTATTAGTTTTACAAAAAACCTGAGCATGTAAAACTTGATCCATCTGAGCAATAACCATAATATCCACCTCCGTTGGATCCCACCCGAAAATTATACGAGCGCCCTTTTTACAACAACCCCCATTTGATGTCCAATCCCATCTCCTAAACACCACGTTACAAACTTTGCGAAGATTGTCCATATCCACATGAGACTCTAAGATTGCACACAAACTTAGCTTATTATTTTTAACCACCTGACGAACCTCATTTTGTTTTAGCGGCCGGTTCAGACCCCTAACATTCCAAACAGCGAAACTAATCATTTAATCACCTTGGGAGAAGGAGTGCGTGCCCCTTTTTATTGACATCATGAGCTGATTCTACCTTAAAAAATTCATTAGTTTCATTGTATACTTCCCTCACCTCCTCATCATCAGATTTCTCGAAACCATCCCCCATGTCCCGACCAGATTTACTAGACTCCCCAACATCATCCCTTAACACATCAAACGGATTGCTAGACACAAGCGTAGTCGGTTTATCAACCTTCTTGGTACCTCCATCTAATTTGTTGCCAATAGGTCTGTATTCAAACTTCTGTTTCTGTTTATTAACTGGAAAACTCGATATCTTTGCTGTCTTTTTATCCTCCACTGTTGTAAAGCCATCATCATCAACCATGTTCTTCCCCTGTCCACGATTTTTAACTACCTCCTTTTGTTTCTTTCCGGTATTTCCTATGTTTCCATGCTTCAAATTAGCCCTTACTTGTTTCGGACATCCTTCATCAGAATGACCAAAAATACGACAGTGACTACATCGATACGGACTCCATTCATATTCAACATACAACTTTTGTTTAACGAACCCATCCCCATCCAGATCTGGAACAGCAATAACTAACTCCTCTTTAAAATCATTTTCAGCGGAAATCTCGATAAGAGCACGAGCATAGCTACTCCTCCCCCAAGCATCCATACACATATTCGTAGTATACGAATCCAACATTTTCGGTTCACCTATCGCCGTTGCTATAAGACTTAACCCATCTTCCGTGTAAGCAGCAATGGGGACATCATGGATTTTAACCCATAGTTGTAACTGTTTAACTTCCGTCTTCTCGAGCTTTGTAGATGCTGACCAGATATTTAAAAATAAAGGTTGTGATCGAATAATCCACGGGCCAGCTTTTAGAGCACTCATCATGCCTGATTGATCCGCAAACTTGAAGAAGAAAAATCCATTCGCATTCATCATTGATTTCTGCAATCCAAACTTCTTCCAATTATTACGAACAAAATACTCTACAACCGGGTAGGCTACTCGATCACCCAAAAAGTATCCATATAAAGTATTAGCAAGCTTTTCCTGAACAGCCCTAACCGAATCCCGGGGAAGAACAACATCACATCCATCTTGTTTCTCAACACTAGCAAGATTCCGAAAGTTTACCTTTTTAGAGTTATTATTCATAACTGACTCAGCATAGGACAAAGGTTTCGAAACTCCCCCATCATCCTGATTATCATTCATCACACCACCTCCTGTATTCGCATTCTCCGCTGCTGTAGTTACCGGTTGCACACCATCTGACTTAACTGGAACCGTAACTTTCAGCAACTCATCGATCACATTAATGCAGGTTCCCTCCGCCTTCTCATTTATGACTGTTCCTCTAAGTGGAATAAAAGTTTTACCATCAACATCCAAAACCCTATCCGCAAGACTCTTGAAAGAAAGAGTAGGGTTTTGACGGCAATCTTTCTGAAAATTCCCAGGTTTATAATGACCATCCATGCTAAGAAAACCGACTCTCTATAATCACAAAACTTCAGACAACCATGCACGAAAATAACCAGCAAGACCAGAAACAGAACGACAAACAAACGAAACAAAAAACCCTAAACTAGCTAACCCTAACCCATGTATATTTCGAAATCAGATAGAGGAATTAGTAAGTCGATATATGACAAACCCACACCTCTATACAATCAGATCAATACAAGAACTAGGGCGGCGATTGGAAAACAAAACAAAAGCAGAACCCTAAATTTAACTCTATCCCTTTGCTAACTAGTTCGAATTAGATGTATTGATAAACAATAATCCAATGATCAGACTGTTATACAAAGATCAAGAAGAAAAATCGAAGGCTGCATGTAGAAGGAAAATCGCCATGCTAGAGAGAGAATTAGGGTTCTCTGTGTTGTACCATGCATGTAGAAGGAAAATCGCCATGATATGTTGATATGCATGCTTAACAAACTAATAATCAACAACAAGCTTAAAATTGGTTCTTTAAAGATCATTAAAAAATGGTTAATAAAAGGTTATTAAAAATTAATGATTTTATAATAAAATGGGTTTTATTAAAAAGAACCTTGAAAATTTGTTTTCACAAAGTACCAAGGATTTGAATGCATGCAAATATATGGTACATAAAGTTTTCTAAACTAGAATTTTGAAAACTCAAAATCCCTTTTATAAAACAAGTCAAACACCATCCTTTTATACAACACTCGAATCACTTGGGAACTCTTTTGTGGGATAAAGGTCACCTAACCACATTTGAGGGAACTTGTATATTCGAGGTGGGTTTACCATGTTTGTGGGATAAAGGTCACCTAACCACTTATGTGTATAAACTCACACGTGTGTGTAAGTTGGACGACTTGATTTGGAAACCATGGACTTAGGGTCACCGAAGCATGGGGAACAAAGGTGTTGATGGGATTAAACATGCCAACTAAACATAAAGATGTTTAACCGATCCCATATGGCTAGAAGTTGCAAAGGGTTGCAATTGTCAAACGTTGACTACCTTGTTAATTTAAATAATGGGATAAAGTTCACCTAACCAATATTTAAATGTAACGTTGGATTCTAGATTTTAATTATTAATGTTCTATGAGACACAAAAGCGTATTAATGATTAAAACATAATAATATCGAAAATACTAAAATTTGAACCTTGTTAAATTTTGTAGATGGTTGCTAACAATATTACCCAAACATCCGTAACCTATCACTAAAAACGATCCTAATCCCGATGAACATCTTATGGAATATAAGGATGCCTATAACGACTGGATTAAGTATATCGAGGATACTATGTAAGCCTCTTGCCTCATGTCAGGAATTATGATTCCCGAGATTCAAAAGGATCTTGAACATCATGAGCATACGACATGATTACCCAATTGAAGGAAATGCTCCTACAATATGCATGGGTAGAACGCTTCGGGCGCTTCATGCATGTCGAATGGAGGAAACCCAATCGGTCTCATCTTATGTCTTTAAGATGAAAAGCCACATTGATCGCTACGAAAGACTCAATATGGGTAAAAGGGCTTTTATCCGTTTTAACGATCAATGAGGGTGGCAACAGGAAAGGGCATCATCCCGACACCAAAGCATATGTTGCAAATGGAAACGGGCAATTCAAAGGAAAAAAAAGAAAGGCTAAAGCGAAACCACCGAAACCAAAAGAGAAGAAGGCAAAGGTTTCCATGAACAATCCATGCTTTGAGTATGGAGAGATAGGACATTTAAATAAGAATTGTCCAACCTATCTCAAGGACTTGAAAAACAAGAAGGATGCTAGGCAAACCTCAGGTACAATCTTTATGATACATATTGATCTTAATGTTATTTCTTCTAACACATGGGTATAAGATACCGGATGTGGAACTTATGTTTGCAATTTGTTGCAAAAGGTTCAAAAGAAATAAGCATTACAAGAAAGGAGACTATGTTTTGAAACTTCCAAATGGTTTGGAAATTGTTTTAAAATGTTTTGAATGCTCCTAGTTTGACTAGGAACTTTATTCAAGTTTCTCCTTTTAAGACAATATGGTTTTGATTTAAAGTTTGAAAACCATCACATTATATTTCGATGAATGACATGTTTTACTTTAAACCTATGCCTTCAAATGGTATTTATGAATTGGTTCATAATAATACATTATTTGATAGTTCAATGTACCAAGCAATCACCAATAAATTCAAAATGGATTTGAGTTAGACCTATCTTTGGCATTATTGCCTTGGTCATATAAACAGATATCGCATGTAAACACTTCGAAACAATGGTCTTTTGGAAACAAATGAAATTGGTTCATTTGATACATGTGAATCTTGTTTACAAGGTAAAATGACCAAGTAATCCCTAAGTGGGAAAGGGCAAAAGATTTATTAGGTATCATTCATTCGGATGTATGTGATCCTTTTAAGCCAATGACCAGGAATGGTGAAAGATACTTCATTACTTTTACCGACAACTATAGTAGTTATGGTTATGTGTACTTGCTGAGACACAAAGTTGAATTTTTTAAATGTTCAAAGCCTTCAAAGGGTGAAGTACAAAATCAACTCAATCAAAGTTCTTCGTTTCGATAGAGGAGGTATCGAACTCTATTTGGATATAGTTCGATCTATGATGGCTAGGAGCGCATTATCTCTATCATTTTGGGGTTACGCTTTGCTCTCCACGGCTCGTATATTAAATATGGCCCAAACCAAGAAAGTGGATAAGATACCTTTTGAGATATGACATGGAAGGGCTCCATCACTAATCATATTTAAAGGTATGGGTTGTGAAGCTTATGTGAAGCAATACACCCCACACAAATTAGAAATACGATCTACTAAGTGTATTTTTGTAGGATATCCTAAAGATGGTATAGGATATTAATTCTACGATCCAACAGAGCAAAAGGTATTTGTTGCTCAAAAAAGGCTGAGTTCTTAGAAGCTACGTTCCTTATGGAAGGAATTAGTAGAACAGTGGAACTTGATGAGGATCGAGAACCACAAGCCGATACACGTTTGGTTGATACTAGCACTCAACAAGAGGTTGTTGAAAACGATCAAGTGGTTGATCATTACACACAAAACGTTCGCAGATCTTGTAGAATTAGTAGTCCACTTGAAAGATATGGATTTTTCATGGATGGATGCTACGTGGTAGATTCGGGTGAACCTACCACATACCATTGTGACACCTGTGTCACTGCGACCATCAAACAAATACCAAACCAATGAAATATTGTATTTCATACTTTGGACTTGTATAAATGTGTGTATCTTTTGCACATATCAACTCTTGTTCGAATTCAAGCTCTAAATCGCTTTCTTGAAGGTTATACGCGCGCTGATGCGTAAATATAACCAGTTTAATGCAACAAACACTCCGGAATAGTGACATATACTTAACATACCTTAAATAACCTTTACATAACTTAGAAATAAGTTTTGAAGGCTTTGGTATGGCAAAAACAAGTTAATTCGCTTACAGGGACTAAACTTGACAAACTGCGAAAGTATGCCAATTTGAACTGTAGCGAACATTCCGGAACATGACCATAAGTTAAACATACCATAAATATCCTTTACATAGCTTAGAAATAGGCTTTGAGGTGTTCGGTATGCTAAAATAAACTTTTGGGTCATTCAGGGACTAAAAGCGTCAAAAAGTGCACAAGTTTGCACTTTCGCGCATAACTTACGTTCTGAATACATCCGGACATCCAAAAATTTATGTAAGCACTAAAATATTTTATTTTAGTGTTTGGCATAAGAAAACTCCATTCGTTGCGTCATTTGGATCGTTTTTCGCGCTTGTGCGCATTCCGTCGTAATTAAGTGAACATCGCGTTCGTACGACCAAACGAACCAACATCCGACAGATTTTTGAGCATGTTTCATGTCCACAATGTTTAGTCATCATTTTAGGGCCTTAAATTTGGCTTAACGGGCCTTAAACATGCCGGAAATGGCTTAAACACACAACAGGGACCAAAACTGTCATTTCTGAAGGATGTTTGCTGATACATCGAATCTGGTCCGTTCCACTTGTTGCACATGGTTTTGGGGAATCTATGGGCTGGTTTTGATGTGCACATGGTATTGGGCAATACTAGGGGCTCACATGGTTTTGTAAAACCATTGTCTTGAGGTGTATGGCCAAGATCAAAGCACGGTTTCCAAGAAACGATCTTAACGGTTCGGGAAATACTATAAATACCCCACCCCCCATTTGGTTCAAACTCACTAGAATCTGATTTGAGAAGCTCTAAGTTGAAACCTTTGTTTCATACCTGAGCTACTTGAATCACGATTAGCATTCGGGGACCCTTCGTAAGTATTCCTTCGTTCATTTATTGCTTTTCGAGTCCGAAAGTCAAACTTTGTTTGACTTTCTGCATTGACCAGTTTATGGTCAATGCGAAGTTCGTTTGAACTTCGCAACGTGATTGTAATCACGATGGTTATAGTCCCTTGGGACTATGCCTACTGATTACCACGTTGTCTAGGGTCGTAAGGGTAAGCGATCTAATAAATCGCTTATACCTTCGAACCCGACCCATTTGGTCGATCATTAGGATCCGACCAAACACATTAGGTGACCATAGTATATAGGGAATAACCCTCCGAGGTTATACCTTATGGTCGCTTCGTTTAAGTAGTTGTATGATAGGTAGTTTATATGCCTTAGGTAAATTACCAAAATGCCCTTTTTACGCCAAAATTCATTTTAAGCATATGTAACATAACTTTTGGTATCTAAACTGATTCGGCAACAATATTAGACATGTTAAGGCATATTTTACTTGTCATAGGACTAGTTAGGCGGTCCGAACGCGTTTCACGCGAACGACGCGTTAAAGTAGCATAAGCTACCTAAACGGGTCGTAATGGGTCGTAAGCATTTATGTTAGGTTCCATTTAGTATGTAGGCTTTGTTAAACCATATTACACGAGTTTCTATACTCGTTTGATTTACAAACCCTCATTCTATCCGATCCTCCGATTTAGGTCTGGTTTATTAACATAGTTACCTAT
The DNA here is from genome assembly GCA_030545235.1 of Helianthus tuberosus. NCBI lineage: Eukaryota > Viridiplantae > Streptophyta > Magnoliopsida > Asterales > Asteraceae > Helianthus > Helianthus tuberosus. The sequence goes on along the minus strand of CM060370.1, from coordinate 107,765,813 downwards.
ATTAGGTAACGTTTGATTCCGAGATCTCTAGCATTGTTTGGTTGTCACTCTAGGACTTCTGAGCAATCTCAAGTGAGTACATAGACCCCTCTTTTACTGTTTTCAAACTGTTTTGGGGTGAAACACATGTGCCTACTTGTCACTTTCATGCTTTCCTGTTTTGACATCATATACTTGCTATGTTCATTAGTACATTTATAGTACATGATTTCAATACATTTCATGCTATGTATGCCCATTGTGTGCATATTTAGTACATTGTTTTACATTACACTTATGCTATGTATGTCCATTACATGCATACTTAGTACATTGTTTTACATCGCATTTTTTGTTGCATATGCTCATCCAGTATATGAACACATTATACTACATTTTGAACCGTTGTAACCATTTGACTATGTAAACCGTCGTAACCATTTGATTATATGAACCGTTTGTAACTGTTGAACCGTGTGAACCGTTTGTAACTGTTGAACCGTGTGAACCGTTTGTAACTGTTGAACCGTGTGAACCGTTTGTAACTGTTGAACCATGTGAACCATTTGTATCTGTTGACATGATTTACATTTGACAATAGACATTTGACTATACATAAACATTTCTACAATTGTTAAACATTACAACTTGGTGGTTTGGTTTGAGTAAGTGATTAAGTAACGAGGCGTGTGTAATATGATACAAGCATGGTGGATACGCCGCTGGTACTTCCTATATATAAGTGTTTGTATGGTATTACATATCGTAGCGTTATTTGAATCATTTCAATTTGAGACATATAACATTGTATACAAATAATATACTTTTCACAAGACATTGATTTACAAACAAACTTATCTTATACAAACTCATTTTACATGGTTATTCATTTGACCATACATTATTCTCTTATTTATACATATCATCTGATCTTATCGTTTTTCAAATGATTTACAAGGCAAAGCAAATTACAAGGTTCATGACTAAACATTTTCTCAAACATAAGTCATGAATTCTGTTTTCACAAAACCTATGTATCTCACAGGCATTTTTATGCCGACGTACCTATTTTCACATGTGTTTTTCAGGAGATGATGCATAGGACTTATCAAGACATACTTAGGTGGACCTGTGCCTTAGTGACTTAAAACGAGACAAGAACTAGTTAATTTATGTTATGTACTCTTTGTTTCTTGTTTAAAACAATGTAAACTCTCATGTTTGATTAATAAAATGAAACTTTAATTTCCATTGTTGTGAAACATTAATTCTGTTACAACACTCCCCGACGTTTCCGCCACGTTTTGTATGTTCGACGTGGTCGGGGTGTGACAACCATTATGCAATGTCAGAATCCGATTATGAAAAATGGCTTGAAGCCATGAACGTAGAGATGCAATCCATGTATGACAACCAAGTATGGGAATTGGTTGTAGCACCTCTTAATTCCAAAGTGGTTGGAAATAAGTGGGTTTTCAGGAAGAAAACAGATATGCATGGAAACTTGGATACTTATAATAGGAGACTTGTAGCAAAAGGCTTCACTCAAACTCAAAGGGTTGGTTATGATGAGACCTTTTCGCCTGTGGCGATGCTAAAGTCAATTAGGATATTATTTGCCATACCTGCATAAAATGATTATGAGATTTGGCAAATGGATGTCAAAACGGCTTTCCTTAATAGATATCTTGAGGAATATGTCTATATGGTTCAGCCTGAAGGTTTTGTCGATCCAAAACATCCTAACAAAGTATGTAAGTTAAAGAAATCAATCTATGGATTGAAACAAGCATCTACAAGCTGGAATCACCGTTTTGATAAAGAGATTAGGGAATATGGATTCATCAAGAACGTTGATAAAGCTTGTGTGTATAAGAAGGCTAGTGGGAGCATTTTACTTTCTTAGTATTATATGTCGATGACATTCTACTATTTGGAAATGACGTTCCAACCATGGAAGGTGTAAAAACCTAGCTTGGAAGTTGTTCTTCCATTAAGGATCTTGGTGAAGTCGCCTATATTTTGGAATAAAGATCTATAGGGATAGATCAAGGCGCTTGATAGGTTTATACCAAAGTGCATACATTGACAAAATCTTGAAAAGGTTCAAGATATAGAACTTTATGAAAGGTTTGGTGCATGTTCAAAAGGGGACAATATTGAAAGCGTTTCAATATCCAAGCTCAAAGGATAAGCAGGAAAGAATGAAATGAATCCCATATGCGTCAGCTATAGGATTCATTATGTATGTAATGATATGCACTAGACCGGACAAGTTATGCGCTTTAAGCATGACGAGAAGATACCAGCGAAATCCAAATAACGGTCATTGGATGACTGTTAGAAAGTATATTGAAATACCTTAGAAGAACTAAGGATATGTTTCTAATATATGGATATGGTGAAGAAGAACTCGTTGTAAAGGGTTACAGGGATGCGAGTTTCGGAATTCGTTGTAAAGGGTTACATGGATACGAGTTTCCAAACTGATCGAGATGATTTTCAATCACAATCAGGGTAGCATTGTCCACTACAGAATCAGAATACATCGCCGCTTCATTGATTGAGATAATTCATATGGATCTACCACTTGAGTTATTGCCGATCTAGGGGTAGTCCCTACCATTCAGGACCCCTAGAAATCTTTGTGATAACGATGGTGTGATTGCTTAAATCAAGGAACCTCGTGTACATCAAAAGACTAGGCACATTAAGCGGAGTTTCAACTACATAAGGGATGAAGTTGAAAAGGGAAAGATATGTGTTCACAAAGTTCACATTGATCAAAATATTGCGGATCCACTCACGAAGCTCCTTGAACGGGCAGAGCTTGAAGGATCATACTTGTGCCTTAGGACTTCGATATTCTAGTGATTGGATTTGATCTATTTTGTATTTGGATATTGGAACCACTATTATTATAACTCTTTATGGTATTTTGAGTTAAGTTCCATTTTAGCATGTTTAAATCCGTGAATAAGTTGCTTATTCTAAATGTCCGTAGTCGATTATACTTGTGGGAACAAATATGAATGTAAGACTATTATGAACTTGGATTGGTGGATATTCATTAGGTATGAATATAGAGCAAAGTGTTGCTACCAAAGTTCATAGATATTTGTGGGATACAAATATTGGACTGACTCGCTCTCAAACATTACTGCATGGAATCATTTGTGATTGATCATAAGTAAATTTGAGTAAAGGAGAATAACATAGTATCCTCTGACCTGAGATACATATTGGGTCTTGATATTCACCAAATATTGTACCTTGACTTATTTCTTCGCTGTCAGTAATATGACAGTACATAAGGCTAAGCTCAGGTGTGGTACAAGGTGATTGTGAGAGACGTATGTAGTCAAGATGGGATTTGTTCCTCTTATTCGTTGAGAGTAAGATGTCTAAGGCCTGCTAAAGTTAAATCAACAGAGAGTGATTACTCTATGTCTCTGGATTTGACATGACATCTGTAATGAAAGGATAAATGATGGATTCACCTAAATCATGTTCAAGTAAGAGACTTAAAGGGGATGATGTTATTGAATGGGACATATAGTCATACGTATTAGGGGTAGTAAACTATAGTTAGGTGGTCTTTACTACTTGCATCAATCTTCTATGTGTCTTGTGCAAGTGGGAGATTGTTGGATTCTGTATGCCCAAGACACATATTAAATTGATGTGGCTAGTACGTTATGATCCAAGTCGAGTCATACCCAAATACAAGCTAGACAAACACTTATAATATTTATTTATGATATGATCAAACAAATAAATATTAACACTTAGAATATTTAGAAATTGGTTTTCTAAATAATTGCACTTGACAAACCAATAAATTATATGGATAATTTATTTTGAGAGAATATTTTATTTTGTTATTTAATGGGTTAAATAACATAATAAAAATAGCATAAGTCTTATAACATATGATGTTATATTTTATAAAAGTTATAATATATATATATATATATGTAAGACTTATATTATTTAAAAGAAAAAAATGATTTTTTTTTAAATAAAAGTGGGCCGCCCCCCTCTTCCCAAGAAGTTGTGGTCCAATCAAACAACATGCACTTGCATGTGTTAGATGCTCTCTCATTGGATGATGTGGGTGGCAATTTTCTCTCTTTTGATTTAAGATAATTGTGTATGACAAAATTTTTGGAATTGAAGAACTTGAAAACATTAGATAATTCTCTCAACAAAATCGGCCAAGATAGTGCCAAATTGCGGAGATAATTTTCAAGTGAAGAACTTGTAAAACTATCTCTAATTTTTGGCCAAGGTGTGGTTGATCAAGAAGGGTTTTTCAAGTTGATATATCAAGTGCAAGAACTCCATAACTTCCCTTCATATTTTCGGCCATGGTGGTTGATCTAGATGGAAATTTTAGTGAGTTTATAAGTGTAGAAATCCTAGCTAAACTTAAGGCGTTTGTTGGAAGGCTTGGGGTATATAAGCTTGAGGTCTTCTACACTTGAAGGCAACCGTTCAAGAAGCATCATCATCTTCATATCCTTTACTCCTTGGAAGGTAGTATTCTAAACACTCTATGGTTGTGTTTTAATTTTTGATAGCATGCATGTTCGTATATGGATCCGGGTATTGGGTTTTACATATAAAATGGGTTTTATATCTTGTAAGTAACATGTTTTAAATAAATTTTTCCGCTGCGTTTTTATTTTATACGGATAAAATACTTCGATAAACATGTGAAAAACCTAACGCTATCTTCATCAGATGATGAAATGAATGTGACATCGATTGTTTCTGGCAATTTTACATCATTTGTTTTCTCACTTGTTTCAAGCTCATTAACCAACCCGGATTGTTTCTTTGAGAAATTGTTTAGCACGGGTGGTGGAACTTGATGATAACCCACCCCCGTTCCATCCGAGTACACATCTTCACCAGCTTTGTTCTTCCCAATTGGTTTGGGAACGATGTGTTGAAGAACAAAGCTAGCAGAGTTGTAACTGGTCAATTTCAGATTGATTCTTTCATTTTCAATCTTAGCTTCTTGGAACTGAAGCTTAAGACTTGCAATCTCATCCAAATGCTGGTTGATTTGTTTTTCCTTTGCCTGAAGAACTCCAGACAAATGAGCATTTTCTTTGTAAGTTTTACCATTTTGTTCGTCAGAATCCTTAACTGTTCTTTTCAATTTTTCATAATTTTCAGAAATGGTTCTGTTTTCAAGAATTAACTTTTCATTTTCTTTCTTAAAACGTTCAACATCACTTTTGTCTTTTTCAATCTTTTCGTTTAATTCTTTAATTCTTTCATTTGAAGCTCTAAGCAGTTTATCTCGATTTAAAACTTGTTTTTCAACAATATCGTTTTTTTCAACCAGATCTTGGATCGTTTTGTTTGAGAGATACGCATGTGTGCTGCATACTTTGCACCCTTTCGTGCAATTTCTGCAAACACGTTCTGTGTTAGCACCATCCGTCTTACCTGATTCATTGTTTGAACCACTACTACCGACCTTGCTTGTTGACTCAGACGCAGATTTGGAATCTACCTCGAGTGACTTTTCCATAAGAACTTTGTTGGCCATTTTCGTCAGGTTTCCTGCCGTCATTTCCTTTGTAGTGTCAATGATCCCTTCATCTACCTTCTTTGACTTTAGCTTTTCTTCTTTTGGGTAAAGGGTTACCCCGGTGAATTTTATTAATAACAAATAAAGAATCACGCAAGTGTACCGAAGAGGCACACTAGAACTAGACTTGGCATACCAAGACTAGCACAACCAAACAAGACAAACCGACAACCAAACCAAACAGTCAAAAAAAACCCGACCAAACAACAAGCAACCAGAAGCCGAAACAATGGCAACTAACAATAATACTCAAAACATAAAAGACTCTAGCCCGGATCGATGCTTAAAGTCTTCACTTGGAACTTCCATCTCTCTAACAGCAGCGGATGCTTTGATCCTCTCCCAGCCTTGAACGTCATCAACTTTAGACGAACCATATGAAGAACAATATTCGCAATCATAGTAGCGTTTCGCTGATTAGTAGAAAACAACCTGTTGTTTCTTTCTTGCCATATGAAATAAGTAGAAGCTGCAACAACCAACTTACTAACAATACTCTTCGCTGAATTACTAGTAGCATGTTGAGAAAGCCAAGTTATAATGGAATCCCAATTTGCATCAATAGAATCCATATAAGCCATATCTTTAACCAAGTCCCAAACTTGCAACGCATAGGAGCACCGAAAGAATAAATGGTCACGAGAGTCTTTACCATGCTGACACAGCGGACAACACATTATATTTAGATTAGATGCACTTCCCACATCCCAAACACCCATCCGATCCTGGGTTTTCAGCTTGTTCTTAATGACTATCCACAAATGGAACGAGTGTCTCGGGATACACTGACTAAACCACACCAAATCTACCCAATCAACCTCCTCACCACGCGAACGGATGTTCTCCCAAACCTCTCTAGCGCTGAAAGCCGAAAGGTTGCCCTGTCTATTCTTCCAAGTGAGCTTATCAGAATCATTATGCACAAGACTGGGCGGCGTTAAGTTAATCAGAACCGGATAAAGGTCATACCAAGCAACCAGCCACTTCCAACCATTTTGATTGTCAATAAGGTCCGACACAGAAGTTTGCATGGTAAACCCCGCCCCGTGTATCTCCCTCTGTTCTTCATCTGCCGCTATCGATTTTATATGAGTTTCGACTTCGACTGATGATGGTTCTACAATCATGTTGCCTTTCGTATCTAAGTAGCATTCACGATCTGGATCCCATCTTCTTGCTCTTTTGGCTTCTTTCCAAGCTGCGTAGATCTTATCTTTCATATGTAATGCCATCATCTTTCTACGGTTGTAATTTCTCTCTTCTGGTGTTTGTTCTTTTTGTTGATGAATATGTGCCATAAATGCAAAGCCAACTGCATTATCTTCCGGTAAGAACTCACTCCAATCGAAACCTTCATCATCCTGAATCACAGCTAAAGCTCTTGACTGTCACACCCCGACCACGTAAAACAACAAATCGTGGTGGAAACGTCGGGGAGTGTCGTAACAAAATCATGGTTTCACAACCATGGATTAAATTGTTTCGTTTTATTGAATTATTGAACTCATTGTTTCGAGAGAAGGCGGGTATGCGAGCAATCGGAAATACATGGGAGGAGATTATGGATCATTTAATGCAGCATGCGGATTCTAAGCGAGCTTCTCACATCATTGCCAAGTTAGTGGTGGCGGTGTCGGCTTATTTTGTTTGGCAGGAACAAAATAACAGATTGTTTTCTTCGAAAAAAGGAGTGCAGCTCAAGTTATTGAGGTGATTCTAATGACAATTCGCATGAAATTACATACAATGAAGTTTAGAAGGACAAGCCATGTGAATCAACTTATGCTCGAGTGGAGTTTACCACGAGAATTGCTTATGGATCAAGATGAATGCGGCTAAGTCTTGAGAGTGCCTGGATGTAGCTGTTTGGTTACTTGTTGTCGGTTTGACTTGTGTGCTTGTTTTTGCGTGTTAGTTTCTTGTTTGCGAGTGAACTCTAGTAATGGCATGTCATTCTAGATAATTGAGGTTTACTTTATTCCTCACTTGTTTTATTTTGGTTTGATGAATGAAATTTAACCGGGGTAACCCTTTACCCAAAAAAAAACTCATTGTTTCATTACAATTCAGATAAATACAAATATTGTCTTTTGAGTTTTAAAGTCACTAAGGCACAAGTCCATCCTATGTATAGCATGCATCAACAATCATCACATAGCAACACCTGAAACATATGAGAAAATAGGTACGTCAGCATAAAAATTGTGACACCTGTGTCACTCCAACCATCAAACAAATACCAAACCAATGAAATATTGTATTTCATACTTGGGATTTGTATAAATATGTGTATCATTTGCACATATCGATTCTTGTTCGATTTCAAACTCTAAATCGCTTTCTGGAAGGTTATACGCGCACTAATGCGTAAATAAAACCAGTTTAATGCAACGAACACTCCGGAATAGTGACATTGTCTTAACATACCTTAAATAACCTTTACATAACTTAGAAATAAGTTTTGAAGGCTTTGGTATGGCCAAAACAAGTTAATTCGTCTACAGGGACTAAATTTGACAAACTACGAAAGTATGCCAATCTGAACTGTAACAGAATATTCCGGAACATGACCATAAGTTAAACACACCTTAAACATCCTCCACATAGCTTAGAAATAGGCTTTGAGGGGTTCGGTGTGCTAAAATAAACTTTTGGGTCATTCAGGGACTAAAAGTGTCAAAAAGTGCACAAGTTTGCATTTTCGCGCATAACTTACGTTCTGAATACATCCGGACATCCAAAAATTTATGTAAGCATGACTATATTATGCTTTAGTGTTTGGCTTGCCAAAAATCCATTCGTCGCGTAATTTGGATCGTTTTTCGCGCTTGTGCGCATTCCGTCGTAATTAAGCAAACATCGCGTTCGTACGACCAAACGAACCGACATCCGAGATATTTTTGAGCACATTTTAAGTTCCCTATACTTTAACTTCATTTTAGAGCTTTGAAATGGGGTTAACGGGCCTTAAACGTGTCGAAAATGGGCTGAATGCATGACAGGGACCAAAAATGTAATTCTGCCAAGTTACATGCTTGCGCACCGTAACACTCCCATTGTTACGATGCGCAAGGGGTCTGCAGAACAGATGTAGTGTATTAAACAGCCTGTTTGCAGCTGGTTTCCACTCCCAATCCCCTTGCCAAGTGTTGTACCTTATGGTGAGTGGCCAAATTAGTCACCATAACATTCCGACAAGTGTACGGCCTTGATCGTGCCCTCTTTTCCAAGAAACGATCTCAACGGTTCTCCGAATCCTATATATACCCAACCCCATCCAATGCAAAACCCACTTGAAATCTGAGTTTTCTCTAAGTGGTTGTGTTTATACACTTCCTACCTGAGATTACTCGGAAATCAATCTTGCGGGGACCCTTCGTAAGTATTCTTTCGTTCTTTTATTGCTTTTCGAGTCCGAAAGTCAAACTTTGTTTGACTTTCAGCGTTGACCAGCTTATGGTCAATGCGAAGTTCGTTTGAACTTCGCAACGTGATTGTAATCACGATGGTTATAGTCCCTTGGGACTATGCCTACTGATTACCACGTTGTCTAGGGTCGTAAGGGTAAGCGATCTGATAAATCGCTTATACCTTCGAACCCGACCCATTTGGTCGATCATTAGGATCTGACCAAATACATTAGGTGACCATAGTAGGTAGGGAATAACCTTCCGAGGTTATACCTTATGGTCACATCGTTTAAGTTGTTGTATGATAGGTAGTTTATATGCCTTAGATAAATTACCAGAATACCCTTTTCAAGAATAATTGGTAATTAAGCATATGTAACCTAAACTTTTGTCACATAATTGATTATGTAACATGTTTAGGCATATAACACTTGTCATAGGGCTAGTTAGACATCTCGAGTGCGCTTTTGCGCGCACGACGCGTTAAGGTGGCATAAGCTACCTTAATGGGTCGCGATGGGTCGAAAGCACTTAGGTTAGTCTCAATGTAGTATGCAGGCCTTGTTAAACCATATCATATGAGTTCCAATACTCATTTGGTTTACCAAGCCTCATCCTATCCAATCTCCCGATTTAAGTCCGGTTTATTTATATAGTTTTAGATTGCCGACTGATTCCGTGCTCCCTCTAGCTTTGCTTGGTTGTTGTTCAAGACCTCTAAGCATTCTCAGGCGAGTACATTATTCCCCTCTTTTACTGTTTTCAACTGTTTTGGGGTGACTCATATGTGCTAAATGTTTTCGATGTTATAACAAATGGTTTCAAAAACGATTAAGACGATTTATACAAAACTAATAACGATTTCAATAAAGTGAACAAACTTGTTGGTTGTATTTACATAACAAATGACATTCATTAGCAATGATCAAGCCGACCAGTATTAGGTTATGGTACCATAGGATCTGACAAATCCCGTTATTTACTACACCCGTGGTTATGTGTGGGTGTGGTGGGTAGCGACTGAATCTGTAATTATTAACTTACCCTTTGGTAAGGGTTTGTTAAGAACGCGAATGAGTTGGAGCGATGAACGCGTCAAGAAGGTTTGAATGTTATTAGCGAGACGACCACATATATAAGTTTTTCACAATTAAAACGATTTGTAAACGATTTGGACGCTGTAAACGATTTGGACGCTGTAAACGATTTGTAAACGATTTGGACGCTGTAAACGACTTGTAAACGATTTGGACGCTGTAAACGATTTGTAAACGATTTGGATGATACGATGTTAAACGATTTGGGTAAACGATTGATTTTGGTTAAGTGTTTAGATAACGGGACGGGTGTAATGTGATGAAAGCATGGTGGATACGCCGCTGGTACTTCCTATATATAAGTGATTTCATCATATTACATACCGTGGCGTTATTTAGTTCACTTGGGTAAACGATTTTCAAACGATGTCACACAAACGAGGTTTTCGATATGATATAAACTATACGAGTTTTTAACGAGATTTATTAACAAGTTTTATTAACGATTTATTACGAGATGTCTCACAATTTGCTTTACTAAAACAAATGTTTTTTGGTTAAGAGTCATGGCTACGAGGTTTTATAAACTATAACCCGCTTGATTTGAGTTGGTTAATTAAGTTGCAATATTGTACTCTTTTCAAAACAAGGTTTTTAATAAAGTATTGCAACATCTAAACTAGCCATGATTTCGACACTCCTACAAAACTTATGTACTCGCCAGCATTTCTTTGCTGACCTCGTTTTTACATATGTTTCAGGTATTGTTGAATGATATCGATTGATAGGATGCATGCTCACATAGGACTGGACGAGGCCTTAGTGACTCAATAACAATGATAGACTATGTTTAAATTGTGTATTTAGATTTCCAGACGATGTAAACATTCAATATTCAATAAAACAAAACACTTTTTGTATCCATGGTTATGAAACAATGATTCTGTTGCAACACGCCCCGATGTTTCCGCCGCGCTTTGTTGTTTTACGCGGTCGGGGTGTGACAGAAAAGTTGGTATCAGAGCCAATGGTTATAGGGAATTAGGTTATTAGTAATGCTTTGACCTAGTCTATAACCTTCTTAGGACCCTAACGCGAGTTTACTTGCGTTTAGACATAAAACAATACCGTCACCTATCCTTAGGCGACGACCACAACAAGAACATAAATTTCAAAACCATTTTGAAAACTAATCATCTGTTCTAGGATGATTGATTACTAGGTTTTGAACCCTCTATTGTAAGGTTTTGAACCCTCTGTTATAAGGTTTTGAACCCCTTTAAGTTTTCTAAATCTCGTCAAGGTTTTGGGTTTTAAATAATGTGAACACGTGCAAACTGGAAGGGTGAATGCCTGTATTCTGGGTTTTCTGTCTAGGCAAGCACTTCGTATACATCTCATCAGACGCGAGACCAGTTGTGCTTACCTGGGAATTCTTGGGATGAGTGATCACTTATAGGCGAGCATGTCTTCGCGATACATTATATTGACCCGCTTACTTTGATTAGTCACTGTCTCATTTGTTTGCCTTTGGTAACCAACAAATGGTCTCAATCTTCATGCGTTTTCATTTTCTTTTAACTATCTTCCGCTTGTTTCCTCCCATGTGTTCCATTTTCTTCATAATGCCTCTTCATCGCAACAAGACTCGAGTGTCCGGACCAGGTGCTACAATTTCCCAACAAATAGGCGTCGTACTCCAGAAGACCGTTGATTTAGCTATCACCATGACTCGTCTCAGGGATGAAGCTGTATAAGGGAACTGCTCCTTGGTGCAATCAATGCCACCATCATCATCCGAATCAAATATCCTGTTTCAAATGTACCCACGGTGGACGATGGAGACATTTGGTTAACATGTGTCGCTTTGCAATCCAAAGCAAAGCTGTTACAAATCCTGCTGCGGCTCAACCTCTTGCAAGGAAACCTAATGCCGGTATGTGCTTATGTACAACAAATGTAATGCACCTCACCAAAGTTAGCTACCGTGTCGTCTGTGTGCATTACGTGGACAACTCGGTCACCTGACAAATGCTTGTCAATTTGACCCAAACCAAGGTGTTCTAAACCAACCCCAAGTCAACCCTGCTCATATGATCGACTTGACATACGTAGTACCCAACGTTCAAACTCTGCTTCATATGTCGCCTTGGCATATCTAGCGCCTCAACCTCATGAACTTTCTACCTTGTGTATCGACGTAAGCACGCCTAGTGCAAGGTGTCGAAACACCTCTCGTTACACAAATTTCAAAATCCATATAGGATCTTTCTATCTTTATAATTAGATCCTTGTGGATGAATATCACTCAAATCAGAGCCCTTAATTGAATTATTCGTATGCCTTAATACGTACATTACAATTCAATAAGAACAAAGCCGAATTCCTTTTAAGATTTTCCTATCGTCATAGATAGATTCTTGAAAATGATTAAAGTGCCAAATGAAATCCACGGATTGGATTCCTGGTGTGCTTTAAGTATCCGTGTCCAAAGATAACAAATCAATAATCAAATTAAACAATTATGTGATTATGTGCTTATGTGTTTCCTTTTATGTTTTTGTGTGATCCAAATTCTTGTCATCCAAATCCTCGTAGAATCTTCCATATCTTCGTATAAGGGATTCATAGTAGGATATCCAAAGGTACTATCTTACAATTCTTAAATGGACTTCTACGTTGTAGTTAAGTCCCTTGGGTTATGAAGTACTATTCTATAATTGGACCCCTTGAGTGGTCTAGTTAAACAGATTGATCCAAAAATCTGGTTAGGAATATCATGTGATGAGATAGCTGAAAGGACTCCTTAGTGGCCTAATTAAAAGAATCATTTGTCGATCTAATTAAAAGGACCTTATGGTAGTCTAGTCACACTCATCACCGGTTTGATTTTTCCTCCCCTTCACATTACAAACAAATTGTGCAGACTGTGCAAGGAATTGCGTAATTATGGATGCATACATAATTATGAAATTCAGTGCACGGAAACCACAGCTAGTTGGTCGTGTGTCTAGAAAATGACTCATTTCGTTCATTTTCGGTTCTGAAGAAGTTGTGGAAAATGACTCATTTCGTTCATTTTCGGTTCTGAAGAAGTTGTGGAAAATGACTCATTTCGTTCATTTTCGGTTCTGAAGAAGTTGTAGAAAATGACTCATTTCGTTCATTTTCGGTTCTGAAGAAGTTGTGGAAAATGACTCATTTCGTTCATTTTTGTTTCTGAAGAAGTTGTGGAAAATGACTCATTTCGTTCATTTTCATTTCTGAAGAATGTCTGTTAAAGAAATGTCAGGATTATGCCTTTCATATCTCTGGTGGTTATTTGACACGAAGTCACAGATAGACTCCTACGAATAAATTTCGGGACGAAATTTCCTAAAGTAGGGGAGACTGTGACACCTGTGTCACTCCAACCATCAAACAACTACCAAACCAATGAAATATTGTATTTCATACTTGGGATTTGTATAAATATGTGTATCATTTGCACATATCGATTCTTGTTCGATTTCAAACTCTAAATCGCTTTCTGGAAGGTTATACGCGCACTAATGCGTAAATATAACCAGTTTAATGCAACGAACACTCCAGAATAGTGACATTGGCTTAACATACCTTAAATAACCTTTACATAACTTAGAAATAAGTTTTGAAGGCCTTGGTATGGCCAAAACAAGTTAATTCGTCTACAGGGACTAAATTTGACAAACTGCGAAAGTATGCCAATCTGAACTGTAACAGAACATTCCGGAACATGACCATAATTTAAACACACCTTAAACATCTTCCACATAGCTTAGAAATAGGCTTTGAGGGGTTCGGTGTGCTAAAATAAACTTTTGGGTCATTCAGGGACTAAAAGTGTCAAAAAGTGCACAAGTTTGCATTTTCGCGCATAACTTACGTTCTGAATACATCCGGACATCCAAAAATTTATGTAAGCATGACTATATTATGCTTTAGTGTTTGGCTTGCCAAAAATCCATTCGTCGCGTAATTTGGATCGTTTTTCGCGCTTGTGCGCATTCCGTCGTAATTAAGCGAACATCGCGTTTGTACGACCAAACGAACCGACATCCGAGATATTTTTGAGCACATTTTAAGTTCCCTATACTTTAACTTCATTTTAGAGCTTTGAAATGGGGTTAACGGGCCTTAAACGTGTCGAAAATGGGCTGAATGCATGACAGGGACCAAAAATGTAATTCTGCCAAGTTACATGCTTGCGCACCGTAACACTCCCATTGTTACGATGCGCAAGGGGTCTGCAGACCAGATGCAGTGTATTAAACAGCCTGTTTGCAGCTGGTTTCCACTCCCAATACCCTTGCCAAGTGTTGATACCTTATGGTGAGTGGCCAAATTAATCACCATAACATTCCGACAAGTGTACGGCCTTGATCGTGCCCTCTTTTCCAAGAAACGATCTCAATGGTTCTCCGAATCCTATATATACCCAACCCCATCGAATGCAAAACCCACTTGAAATCTGAGTTTTCTCTAAGTGGTTGTGTTTATACACTTCCTACCTGAGATTACTCGGAAATCAATCTTGCGGGGACCCTTCGTAAGTATTCTTTCGTTCTTTTATTGCTTTTCGAGTCCGAAAGTCAAACTTTGTTTGACTTTCAACGTTGACCAGCTTATGGTCAATGCGAAGTTCGTTTGAACTTCGCAACGTGATTGTAATCACGATGGTTATAGTCCCTTGGGACTATGCCTACTGATTACCACGTTGTCTAGGGTCGTAAAGGTAAGCGATCTGATAAATCGCTTATACCTTCGAACCCGACCCATTTGGTCGATCATTAGGATCCGACCAAATACATTAGGTGACCATAATAGGTAGGGAATAACCTTCCGATGTTATACCTTATGGTCACATCGTTTAAGTAGTTGTATGATAGGTAGTTTATATGCCTTCGATAAATTACCAGAATACCCTTTTCAAGAATAATTGGTAATTAAGCATATGTAACCTAAACTTTTGTCACATAATTGATTATGTAACATGTTTAGGCATATAACACTTGTCATAGGGCTAGTTAGACATCTCGAGTGCGCTTTTGCGCGCACGACGCGTTAAGGTGGCATAAGCTACCTTAATGGGTCGCGATGGGGGTCGAAAGCACTTAGGTTAGTCTCAATGTAGTATGTAGGCCTTGTTAAACCATATCATATGAGTTCCAATACTCATTTGGTTTACCAAGCCTCATCCTATCCGATCTCCCGATTTAAGTCCGGTTTATTTATATAGTTTTAGATTGCCGACTGATTCCGTGCTCCATCTAGCTTTGCTTGGTTGTTGTTCAAGACCTCTAAGCATTCTCAGGCGAGTACATTATTCCCTGCTTTTACAGTTTTCAACTGTTTTGGGGTGACTCATATGTGCTAAATGTTTTCGATGTTATAACAAATGGTTTCAAAAACGATTAAGACGATTTATACAAAACTAATAACGATTTCAATAAAGTGAACAAACTTGTTGGTTGTATTTACATAACAAATGACATTCGTTAGCAATGATCAAGCCGACCAGTATTAGGTTATGGTACCATAGGATCTGACAAATCCCGTTATTTACTACACCCGTGGTTATGTGTGGGTGTGGTGGGTAGCGACTGAATCTGTAATTATTAACTTACCCTTTGGTAAGGGTTTGTTAAGAACGCGAACGAGTTGGAGCGATGAACGCGTCAAGAAGGTTTGAATGTTATTAGCGAGACGACCACATATATAAGTTTTTAACAATTAAAACGATTTGTAAACGATTTGGACGCTGTAAACAATTTGTAAACGATTTGGACGCTGTAAACGATTTGTAAACGATTTGGACGCTGTAAACGATTTGGATGATACGATGTTAAACGATTTGGGTAAACGATTGATTTTGGTTAAGTGTTTAGATAATGGGACGGGTGTAATGTGATGAAAGCACGGTGGATACGCCGCTGGTACTTCCTATATATAAGTGATTTCATCATATTACATACCGTGGCGTTATTTAGTTCACTTGGGTAAACGATTTTCAAACAATGTCACACAAACGAGGTTTTCGATATGATATAAACTATACGAGTTTTTAACAAGATTTATTAACAAGTTTTATTAACGATTTATTACGAGATGTCTCACAATTTGCTTTACTAAAACAAATGTTTTTGGGTTAAGAGTCATGGCTACGAGGTTTTATAAACTATAACCCGCTTGATTTGAGTTGGTTAATTAAGTTGCAATATTGTACTCTTTTCAAAACAAGGTTTTTAATAAAGTATTGCAACATCTAAACTAGCCATGATTTCGACACTCCTACAAAACTTATGTACTCGCCAGCATTTCTTTGCTGACCTCGTTTTTACATATGTTTCAGGTATTGTTTAATGATATCGATTGATAGGATGCATGCTCACATAGGACTGGACGAGGCCTTAGTGACTCAATAACAATGATAGACTATGTTTAAATTGTGTATTTAGATTTCCAGACGATGTAAACATTCAATATTCAATAAAACAAAACACTTTTTGTATCCATGGTTATGAAACAATGATTCTGTTGCAACACGCCCCGATGTTTCCGCCGCGCTTTGTTGTTTTACGCGGTCGGGGTGTGACAAAAATGCCTGTGAGTAACATATGTTTTGTTGATTTAGATTCATGGCTTTAGTTAACATAAGAAAAAGGTTTTATGTTTTACAAAAATAGCCATGAATCCTTGTAAAAGTTTTGTTCCTAAAAATGTATTGTTTTGATAAAAGGTTTGTAGTATATACAAAAATAATATACTTTGGTTTGGAAATAATTAAACGTATAGTATATCAAAAATATACTTTTGTTACTAAAATAATAGATTTGGTAGTATATCACAAATATACTTTGGTTTTGAAAGATAGCATATCAACTATGCTTTGGTTTTGAGAATAACATATCAACTATGTTTTGGTTTTGAAAATAACATATCAACTATGTTTTGGTTTTGATAATAGCATATCAACTATGCTTTTGTAAATAACAAAGTAGTATATTAAAACATATGTTGGATTTTGTACATAGTATATCAAAATATACTTTGGATAATAATATCACATTTGAGAGTATATCAATCTATAATTTGGTAGTATATCAAAATAGGTAGAGGATCCTGTAAAAAGTGCTCAAAGTGTGAGAAGTGTAAGAAGTGTATTATAACACTATATATAATACTATATAACACCATATAAACACCGTATAACAATATGTAAGACCATATAATACCATATAACACTATGTAACACTATATATCATTATATAACAAATATAACACTATACATCTATCATAGACATGCTATCAGACAACCTATAGTGTTATATTTGTTATATAATGATATATAGTGTTACATAGTGTTATATGGTATTACATAGTCTTACATATTGTTATACGGTGTTTATATGGTGTTATATAGTATTATATATAGTGTTATAATACACTTCTTACACTTCTCACACTTTAGGCCCTTTTTACACTATCCTTACCCTATCAAAATATACAAAAGAAACTGTGATTTAATATTCATTCAAACCTTAGTGTATCAAACTAACCTTGTAGACTATAGAAATACCACAAAGGCAATTTCTTTTTTGGGTAAAGGGATTACCCCAGGTAAATTTTATAAATGGAAAATAAGAACAAGGGCATGCCCAAAACGGACACACCAACTAGGCTTGACATACCAACGCCTAGGAACACAAGACAACACAACCCACAAACACAACCATCCAAAAACAAACTATAACAAAACGACCAGCTCTAAACAAAAACCGAGAAAACAAATAAGATCAGCTAGCCCGGATCATTAGCCTCGTCTTCCGAACCGATCTTCCACGTCCTCAGAAGACTCGCGATACTCGATTGTCTTCTAAACTTGAACCCCATTAAACGTAACCGGACAACTTCCTTGATCCTCTGAATCACCGCATTCTGATCAGCCAAAGCATTTGAAAATAGACAGTTATTTCTCTCTTGCCATATGAAGTAAGTCGAAGCCGCAATAACCAGCTTACATATAATATGCTCCGTCTTCTTCGAGCTTGAATTTTGTTCCATCCAGATCATAATCGATTGCCACGTGCTATCAACATTACCCATTTGAACCAAACTCTTAATTTCATTCCACACTTTGGAAGCAAACGAACACTGAAAAAATAAATGATCTCTAGAGTCCCGATTGATTCTACAAAGCGGACAACACGTGAGGTTTAAATTCGTTACACTTCCCACCTCCCAAGCAGCAAGCCGGTCTTGGGTTTTAAGTTTATTCTTTATGACTAACCATAAGTGAAACGAATGTCTTGGAATACATTGAGAAAACCATACCCCATCAACCCACGAGACTGGAATCTGCCTAGACCGAATGGTATGCCACACTTCAGAAGACCGAAACGAGCAAGAATTCCCATCCAAATCTTTCCAAACCGTACGGTCCACCATATTTTGCATCAACTGAGGAACATTTAACCCAATTAAAACCGGATATAAATCATACCAAGCTTGAGGCCACCTCCAGTTTCCGTTTTCATCAACAAGGTCCGAAATAGAAGAGGAGAAGTTAAAGCCCGCATTAGTTATTCTCCGTGGCGTAATGAATGAACTTAGCGGACTTAGATGACACCAATTATCCCACCAAGCATTCGTTTGAGCCCCACTTCGAACAACCTTCCATATAAAAGGCCTGACAACACTGCGAAGAGACAAGAGTTTCCTCCATCCCCAACTCATACTACCTTTGCTGTTAATGTCCCAAAAACTCCTACCCTTCAATTTGTGTGTATATATCCATTGGACCCAAAGAGATTTCCTATTAACCAGAATGCTCCAGATATGATTAGTCATAAGCGCTTTATTCACATCCGAAATACATTTTATGCCTAAACCACCCTCACTCTTCGGCAAGCAAACATCAGCCCAAGGAACTTTCGCCTTAACTCTACTCAGATTATTGCCATTCCACAAGAACCGTCGCATCTGCTTCTCAAGATCATTGATGACCCGAGAAGGAATAATAAACACGGATGCCCAATAGATATGCATGGCCGATAAAACAGAGTTAATAAGTTGTAGTCTACCAGCAAAAGAAAGAGACTTATTCAGCCAGCTATTGATTCTCTTTTCCATCCGATCTAGAAGAGGCTTGCAATCCTTAAATACTAACTTAGTGGAAATTAACGGCACCCCCAGATACCTGACCGGCAACGAACCTTCCTGGAAAGGCATGATCCGAAGTATATCTTGCTTGACATTATTCGGCACATTACAGAAATAAGCCGTGCTCTTAGCTGAACTCGGAACTAATCCAGAAAGATTAGTAAACTTCTCAAGCGCATCTCTGACCTTTTTCACCGAAACAATATCCCCATGCACAAAAATGAATAAATCATCAGCAAATGAAACATTTATAATCTTCTGCTTAACACAGTTAGCATGAAACTTAAACATAGTGCTAGAATGGGCAGCTTGTTGAAGAAGCATTGAGAGAACCTCCATAATCAATGTGAATAAGTATGGTGACATAGGATCACCTTGCCGCAAGCCCCTCTTACCCCCGAAAAAACCATGCAAATTACCATTAATGCTAAGAGAATAAGTGGTTGTGGTTACACAAGCCATAATCCACGCAACCATCTTTTGATGAAACCTAAATCCATGCAAAACATCCTCCAAAAACGCCCAACTAACAGTATCATAAGCTTTTTGGATATCTATTTTGAACCCACATCTAGCCGGACCCCGATTCAAATGATAATTATGCATCAATTCTTGAGTAAGAAGGATGTTATCTGATATTTTCCTACCCGGAACAAAGGCAGACTGATTAATACTCACCAAATCACCCAGGCTCCCCTTCAATCTATCAGTGATGATCTTGCTGATACATTTGTACAAGACATTACAGCAAGAAATAGGGCGATAATCAAGAACCGAATCCGGAGTCTCCACTTTTGGAATAAGAGCCAGTATAGTATGATTAAGTTGTTTCAGGATCTTACCATTATCAAAAAAATCTAATATGGCCATAGTGATCTCATCACCCACAATGTCCCATGTATGTTTAAAAAACGCCGACGTATAGCCATCAGGACCCGGAGCTTTATTCTCACCAATAGAAAACATAGCATTCTTGATCTCTTCACGCGTAACCTGTCTAACCATATTATCCGCAACAGCAGGACTAAGCACATTAACAAAAATATCTTCCTGATTAAGTTGAATAACTTGATCCTCTTTGCCCAGAAAATTTGCATAATGGTTGACTAAAGCAATCGACACATCTTCACCCTCAAATCGGATCCCAGCAACATCCTTAATAGATTGAATTTTTGATCTTGCATTCCTACATTTCACACTGTTGTGGAAGAAAGCTGTATTAGAATCCCCCGCACATAACCATTCCACTTTAGACTTCTGCTTTAAAAAACATTCCTCATCATAAGCCGCTGACTTGAACTCTTTTAAGTATTCAGCTTCCATGTTTCTCAACTCTCTATTAAGCGGATTAGCATCAATCTTTGTTTGAATATCATCCAACTTACTTCTCAGCTCAGATACTTTATCATGCAAATTACCTTGTCTAAATAGAATCTTCCACAAAGACGGCTTCAAGTTCTTGAGCTTCTTAGTAACCGAGTACATAGCCACCCCGTTAATCGTTTTCCTCCACTCCTGCTCAACCGAAGACCTAAACTCTGGTTTAGAAGTGATAAAGTTTGCAAATTTAAAAGGTTTAGGCTTAGCCTTAGTCGCGTCTCCCATCTTTAGAATACAAGGAGTGTGATCTGACACACGGAAAGGATGATAAACAACAAAGGCATCCGGACATGTCTCTAAGAACTTCATATTACCCATCACCCGATCAATCTTTTTCAGCAACCCAATTCCCTCTTTCGGTTTCTGGTTCCAAGTATAGTGCAAACCATGGCCCATAATGTCAAGCAATTCCGTAACCTGAACACAATCATAAAACTCTCTCATGCCAATAGTTTGAGTGGATGATCCGCATATAGAATCTTCATGGTGCAAAGCTGAATTAAAATCTCCCATGACTACCCATGGTTTATCATGACATAAGCCCTTATGCTTACAAAGATTATCCCAAAGCTCTCGTCTTTCCTGATATTTATTCTTCGCATACACAAACGAACAGAAAATAACTTTCATGCATGACTTATATCGAAGTTAGACATGAATAACCTGGTCCGTTTGAGACAAAACCATGACATCAACATCATCCGAATTCCACCCCAAAATTATTCTAGTGCCCCGATCACACAAGTTACCATTAGACGTCCAACTCCAATTTCTGAAGACACCTTTACAAACTTTATCAAGCTTCATGATATCGACATGCGACTCAAGGATGGCACAAACCGCTAACTTATTTTCAGACAAAAAAATCCGAACCTCACTTTGTTTCAGGGGTCGGTTCAAACCCCTTATGTTCCAAGCAGCGATGCTATCCATTCAAACCAGCCAAAACGGGAGTGCTTGCCCCCTCAGAAGTATCTTTTCTTTTATCATTCCTCATAAAGTTGGCCATTTCCGTAGGAACCGAATCCACAACCTCATCGTCAATATGCACCACCTCATTTTCACTGTTCACTTGGGTCTTGCTTACATTGTTTATTACAGGTCTTGTCTCATACCCATCTTCAAAATCAAACACATCCGCATCTTCATCATTCCTGGCAAGCGCCTCAAAAGAGTTCTTTATATGAACATCACCAGCTTTATCATTTTTCAGCTTCTCATCCTTTGTACCTGAAGTGCTCGGCCCTGTTTTATTTATCTTCGGCTTGTAGATAAATTTCGCCTTTTGTTTTTTCTGCACTGGTCCCAGTCTAATCGTCTTCCTCTTATCTGTAATAAAACCCTCATCATCAACAACCACCTGTTTCTTCTTGCTCTGAGCATTCTTACTACAATTTTGGTCATTATGTCCGAAAACACAACACAAAGAACACCGTAAAGGTTTCCATTCATATTCCACATCCACTCTCTCCATTAAATAGCCCTCTTCATCTAGTTTCGGAATAGCCACAGTGATATGATCTTTTATCTCATTCTCCGCATTAATTTCAATTAAAGCCCGAGCAAAGCTGCTCCTCCCCCAATTCTCAGCACACATGTCCGCAGTATAACTATCTAATCTTTTTGGAACACCTATCTTGGATGCTAGTAAACTGAGCCCATCATCCGTGTAAACAGCTATCGGAACATTATGTAATTTAACCCATACCGGGACAAATTTGATACCCTCTTTTTTAAGGCTTACAGATGGAGACCAGACATTTAGAAACAATGGAACCTTCCTAATCAGCCACGCCCCCCCCCCCTCAAGTACCTTAGCCATACCCTCCTTTGAGTCGAATTTAAAGAAAAAGAATCCAGTTGAGTTCATCATCGCTTTAGCAAATCCAAATTTAGACCAGGCATTCTTTGCATAATACTCAACTACCGGAAAAGGAAGCCTATTCCCCAAGAAATAACCAAACAAAACATTTTCAAGTTTTTCCTGAGCTTTCCGAATTACCTCACGAGGGATAACTACATCAGCATCTTGAATCGTCTCCGACGTATCTAGCTTCCTGAAGTTTACTTCCCGTTTCAGAGATGCCTTTTGCTTAACCATATCAGCATACGAACCTGCTTTAGTGCTATTCTCCGGCTTATCATCAAGAATCTGATCAATACTACTTTGTAGTTGTATTGGAACAGTAATTTTCTCAAGCTCATCAATAACGTTAATCGGTCTCGGCTCCTGATTATCGTTTCTGATAACCCCACGTCTCGGAGCTAAAGGATTTCCATCAATATTAATGCTCCTGCCAGAAAAACCCTTGAATGACAAACTTGGGTTTTGACCGCCGTCCGCCTGGAGATTCCCAGACTTAAAACGATCATCCATGTTTAAAAATACTACTCTCTTTGATCAAGAAAACGCAGCTAACCATGCACGAAAACAAACCAGCAAAACCCGAAAAGCCACACACGAACTGAACCAAAAACCCTAAACAAGAAAAACCCTACCCCATGTGTTTTTCGAAATCATATAGAGGAATCAGTAAGAAAAGATGTTTCCAAACTCACACCACTATACAACCAGACCGACACAATGAAAATAGGGCGGCGATTTGAAAAACAAGAAAAAAAACCCTAAATTTAACTCAATCCTTTTGCTAACTAGTTCGAATTGAAAGTATTGATAAATCAAAACTCCAATAATCAGGCTGTTATACAAAGATCATGAAGAAAAATCAAAGGTTGCATGAAGAAGAAAAATCGCCATGCTTGAGAGAGAATTAGGGTTGCACAAAGGCAATTTCTATTTGGTTAAAAATTGATTTCTGACATTCCATACAACAGGAATGGGGTGTCTAGTCATATAGCGCTATATCATACTACCAATCGGCTTGGTGAATGTATTAAAATAAGTACAATCCAACAATTTTTTTACAAGCTATGAAAATCAGTGTTTAAATCATAGATAATCGTTTAATTTGTCAAAAGAATAAGTACTAAGCATGTGTAATCATATAGTTACAAATCATGAAAATAACAAATAGGCACATATGTTTCACCCCAAAACAATTGAAAACAGTAAAAGAGGGGACTATGTACTCACTTGAGATTGCAAGTATCCTTGATTAAGTGTCCTAACGAAGCTCGGGAAATCAAGGAATCAAGTGGCACCTAGTATGGAATCACTATGTTAAACAATCGGCTCCTAAATCGGGAGATAGGATAGAATGAAGTTCTATAAATCAAATGAGTATTGGAACTCATATGGCATGATTTAATAGACCTAACATTCTGATTTGGAAGTCTACCTAAATGCTTTTGACCCGTTTTGACCCATTATGGCAGTATAAGCTACTATAACGCGTCGTTTGCGTAAAACTATGGTCGGATGGTTAACTATGTGCTATGTCAAGTCTTACATGCCCAATTATGTCTAAACATATTACTAAATCAGATTATATGTCAAAAAGTTGATCACATATGCAAAATATGGATTTATGCTTCAAAAGGGCATTTTGGTCGGATCGGGAAAAAAACCCTAATGCTCTCTCTCCTACTGGCGATTTCTTGTTCCTCATGAAACCCTTGATTTTTCTTTGTGATCTAATGTATAACAGTCTGTGATTAGAGTTTTGATCTTTCAAAATTCTATAACGAACTCGTTAGCAATAGTGATCGATCCAAAACTAGGGTTTTTGCTTGTTTTTTTTTCTTCAAATCGCCGCCTTAGAGATCAGTTCGAATCCCTGACTTATTAAATTGGTTGTTATTGATTGCGGTTAACTGAGTTTAATTTAGCAAGATTGATACTCTGATTTAATCGGTTAAGGGTGGAAGATTGATACCAGGGTTTTAGGATTTAGGGTTTCTGATCGTCTTCTTGTCTTTGGTCTTCGGGTTTTCTTGCATGATTCGATTCTGGTTTGTTCTTCGAGAGAGTTGCTGTAATTAAGATGGATGATCGTAAAAAATATGGGTCTCAAGGGGTGTGTGGGAAACCACCCATCCTGACCAAGGGTTTGTCGTCCAAACCTGTGAGTTCTGATGTTCTTCCTAGACGTGGAGTAACAAAGTCGACGCAAGTTAATGAACCTAGAATGATTAACATAATCGATGAATTAACTAAAGTGACGAATCCAGTTCCATTGGAGAAGGGGCTGGAGAATACGTATGAGCCGGATATAACTAGTATGAACATTGTGGAGCCTAAACCTGTTCAACGTGAAGATGAAACATATGCTGAAAAACCAAAAACTTATGCTGAATCAGTGTTAAAGTCTAACGAACGGAAGGTAAACTTTCGGCAACTAACCAGCGCTGAAACACATAAGGGGTGTGATGTTGTTCTACCCAGGGAGTCAGTTCGTATAGTTCAAGAGAAGTTTGCAAATACCTTATATGGATACTTTTTGGGAGATCGAGTGGCGTATCCAGTTGTTTAATACTATGTCAGGAACAATTGGAAGAAATACGGGTTACAAAAGTGTATGATGAACGCTAATGGTTTTTTTCTTTTTTAAATTTGTGGATCATAAGGGTATGATGAACACGTTG
This sequence comes from Helianthus tuberosus, assembly GCA_030545235.1. Taxonomy (NCBI): domain Eukaryota; kingdom Viridiplantae; phylum Streptophyta; class Magnoliopsida; order Asterales; family Asteraceae; genus Helianthus; species Helianthus tuberosus. The sequence continues at coordinate 107,740,674 of CM060370.1, read as the reverse complement.
GAAGCAGGTCCTTGGATCATAAGATCGCAACCGATTATTCTCAATACTTGGTCCCCTAATATCAAGTTAGAGAAGCAGGATGTTAAAAAGATTCAGGTGTGGGTCAAGATTCATGATGTGCCTATTGCGGCCTACACGGAGGATGGGTTGAGCTTAATATCCACGGTGCTGGGCATCCCGATACTTCTGGACTCTTACACAACCTCCATGTGCATGGATGTATGGGGAAGAAGCAGTTATGCTCGTGCCCTTATAGAGATATCAGCTAACCTAGATTTTAAGGAGGAAATTACCTTGGCTATCCCGAAACTAGATGGAGAGGGTTTCACCATAGAAAAAACGTCTGTTGAATACAAGTGGATACCCCATAGATGTGCACATTGCTGCATGTTTGGTCACTTAGATGAAGTATGCCCAAAACAAATTAGAGCCACAACAAAATCTGGGAAACAAACTGATGAGGATGGATATACGGTGGTAAAAATCGTAAAGCAACAAAGAAAACTGGATTCCCAGTTAATAAGCCTAAGATGGAGTATAGGCCGAAAGCCCAGGCTGATCAAGGAGCTAGAACGGAACAAAGGTCCAAGAAAAAGGTAGATTTAGTGGACTCAAGGCAGGTTCGTATCAGTAACCCTTTTGATGTCTTACTCGATGACTCTAGTAATCCTTTGGAGGGTTTTAACTCGGGTGTGGGAAGTGGGGAAGCTTCTACTAGCAAACCTGATGGTGTCAAACATACGGAGAATGATGATAACAAATCTGATGATGAAGAGGTTTATGAAGTTTACAATGAAACATCAGAATTTATGGTGTCTAATAATAAATCGGGGGCAAGCACTCCTGCTGTGAAGGTGTCCAATGATTAGTCTAGCTTCCTGGAACATTAGGGGGTTGAACCGCCCGCTAAAACAAAAGGAGGTTCGTATTTTTGTCAAAGATAGTCAGCTGAGTATGTGTGCTATCCTGGAGTCGCATGTTGGCATTCCAGGACTGGTTAATGTTTGTAAAAGTGTGTTTAAAAACTGGGATTGGACCTCAAACGGGGGTACATTGTTCAAAGGGAACTCGCATCATTCTTGGGTGGGATCCAGCGATTTTTGATGTTATGGTTTTGAATCAAACTGATCAAGTTATGCATACCCAAGTGATTTTTAAAAAGGATCAAAAGATTCTATTTTGTTCTATCATTTATGCTGATAATTATTATTTGAACCGAAGGAATCTGTGGAGTAGTCTTGCTTGCCATAAGAATGTTGTCAAGGATAACCCGTGGATTTGTATGGGTGATTTTAATAGTGCGTTGAATCTGGAAGATAACTCTTCAGGATCATCCAAAATAACTATAGGTATGCGTGATTTCAAAGAGTGCGTGGAACAGGCTAAATTGGTTGATGTGAAGGGCACGGGTTGTCAATACACCTGGAATCAAAAACCAAGTACTGGAATGGGGATTCTCAAGAAGATTGACAGAGTAATGGGGAACATCACGTTTGTGGATCGGTTTCCAGCGGCAACTGCTATCTATCATCCATATCGGATCTCTAACCACACTCCTTGCATTCTTAAAATCCCGGGTATGAATAGATGTAAGCCGAAACCTTTTAAATTCCCTAACTTCCTTGTTCACAAGCCTTGTTTCATGGATATTGTAAAGGACAAGTGGGAGTGTCATATTGAGGGTGTTCACCAGTTTCAGGTTGTTAAGAAGCTGAGAAGTTTAAAATCGCCTCTTAGAGGTCTGCTTCACAAACAAGGCAACCTCCATGTTAAGGTAGACCAATTAAGGGGCATGTTGGATGAACTTCAGAAACAAGTTGATTCTAACCCACTTGATCAGGATATTCGGACCCGAGAAGCCAAATGCTTGCAAGAGTTTCAAAATGCAAGCCTTGATGAGGAACGATTTCTTAAACAAAAATCTAAAGTCAAATGGTTAATCGCCGGTGATTCAAATTCTGCTTTCTTTCACAAATCCCTTAAATGCAAAACACATGTTAATCGGATTGATGTTATTAAGAATAGTCAGGGTCAATTGTTTGAGGGTGGGGATGTCCCGGTTGCCTTTGTGAATCATTTCGAGCAGTTTCTTGGTTCCGAGGATTCAACATCCATGGATCCGTCTAATGACTTGTTCACTCATAAACTTGATGTAGAGGTGGCTCAGCACATGGTTCGGCCTATCCAGAATGATGAGATAAAGAATGCTATGTTCTCCATTTCTGAAAACAAAGCTCCGGGTCCGGATGGCTATACTTCAGCGTTTTTTTAAAACGGCTTGGTGTGTTGTTGGTGAAGATGTCACTAAAGCAATTAAAGATTTCTTTGATAAAGGGAAGATGCTTCAAGAATTGAACCATACTATCATTGCCCTCGTGCCAAAAATCTCCACGCCTTCTGTCATCACTGATTATAGGCGGATTGCGTGTTGCAACGTCTTGTTCAAATGCATTAGCAAAATCATGGTCGAGCGGTTGAAGGGATCGTTAAACAGGATTGTTAGCATAAACCAGTCTGCTTTTATCCCAGGTAGAAAAATTTCAAATAACATTTTATTAACCCAAGAGTTAATGCATAATTATCATAGAATGTGTGGCCCTCCTCGGTGTGCTTTCAAGGTAGATATCCAAAAAGCATATGACACTGTAAACTGGGAATTCTTGAGAAAGATCCTCATGGGGTTTGGGTTTCACTCGATAATGGTAGAATGGATTATGTTATGTGTCACTACCCCATCTTTCTCGATATCGGTTAATGGTAATCTTCATGGGTATTTTAAAGGTAGAAGGGGCCTTATACAGGGTGACCCTCTCTCTCAATACTTATTCACCCTTGTCATGGAAATACTCACTCTGATTCTACAAAAGGCCATTCGTTTAGACTCTTCTTTTCGATTTCACAATAAATGTGAAAAACAGCGAATAATAAACCTCTGCTTTGCTGACGATTTATTTCTTTTTGCTAGAGGGGATGTTGAGTCTGTCAGGTGCATTATGGCTTGTTTAAGCGATTTCACAAAGATGTCAGGTTTAGTGCCTAGTATTCCCAAGAGTGTCGTTTACTTTTGTAATGTGCCTGATCATGTCAGACTAAACATTCTAAACCTTATGCCATTCATGGAGGGTAAGCTTCCGGTTAGATATTTGGGTGTTCCTTTGATATCTTCGAGGTTACGATACTCGGATTGCAATGTGCTTGTGGAACGTGTAGATAAAAGAATATCTTCATGGGCGAATAGATTTCTCTCGTTTGCGGGTTGTTTACAACTAATTCTATCGGTTCTTTCAGCCATGCATATATACTGGTGCTCAGTGTTCATATTACCAGCTAGAATCATAAACGAATTGGAAGCTAAATTTCGTGGCTTTCTTTGGTTGCAAGGTCCGATGCAACAAGGGAGAGCTAAAGTTTCTTGGAAGACTGTTTGTTTGCCTAAATATGAAGGGGGTTTGGGTGTGAGACGAATTAAAGAGATGAATAATGCCCTGATCGCCGGTCATGCTTGGAGCATCATCACTAATCGAGAGTCTTTATGGGTCGCTTGGGTCCATTCTTATCGGCTTAAAGACAGAAGTTTATGGGAGTGTCGGCCTCAAAATAACAGTTGCTGGAGCTGGAGGAAAATAATTCAGGTTAGACCTCTAATACAACCGTATGTATGGTCTAAACTGGGCAATGGTAAATCCACTTCTGCTTGGTTTGACAAATGGTGCGAAGAGGGTCCGTTAAGCGATATGATCACACCAAGAATGATTGCAAATGGAGGATTTAATCTTAAATCTAAAGTAGCGGATATTTGGATCAATGGTAGGTGGGGTTGGCCGATACAATGGATGAACCGAACACCTGCTCTAACTAATATTGGCCCTTGCAATCTTCGGGAGGATATGCAAGATAACATATGTTGGAAGGTGGGAGATAAGATGATGGATTTTTCGAACTCGGTGGTATGGCAAACCACTCGAACTAGAGAGGAAGAAGTGCCTTGGTCCGAGAGTGTTTGGTTCTCTCAATGCATCCCTAAACATGCTTTTTCTATTATGGCTGATTATTCGGAGGAAGCTTCTCACTCAGGACAAAATTATTAAATGGGGTCACGTGAGGAGGCGAGATATGAATATGATGTGTTGTCTCTTATGCTACAAAGATTATGATTCCCATGATCATCTTTTTTCTCATGCTATTACTCGACCCAGGTCTGGTACCATATTCGTGCTTATGCAGAAATGGAGAATGTTCAACCTATTTGGAGTGATGTTTTCTCGGAGAATATCCAAAGGAAAGCGTCGAAGAGGATAGCGACTATTGTTGTCAGGCTCACCATTGCGGCTGCTGCCTACTACATCTAGAAAGAATGCAACACCAGGTTATTCCAGAATAATGCGAGACCACCAGACAAGTTAGCGCAGGAGATTCTTTCTACTGTTCGCTACAAACTAATGGGTCTAAAATTTAAGGAATCGGCTCGAGTGGCTAGGATGCTGGAGAAATGGAACATACGGGGGGAAGAAGACTATGACATGGGCGCTCATTCAAGTTTTCAGCTAGATAGTTAGTTGTTTGTTTATGTGCTAGTTTGTAGACTAGTCGTGTCTTAGTATTTTCTCATCTTTGTTGGACTTTGTGGTTTGGTTTACATAAATGGGGGGTTGTCCCATTTATGATCTAGTATGGAACCTTCCCATGCTAAATGTTTTTATTTGGTTGTAAATATATATAATCACCGGGGTAACCCTTTACCCAAAAAAAGGGCATTTTGGTCATTTCCTATGGGCATATAAACTACTTAAAAAATAACTAACCAATCCTAAGTGATCATAAGGTATAACCTCAGAGGTTATTCCCTATGCAACTATGATCACTAAACATGCTTGGTCGGATCTTAATGATCGACCAAACGGGTCGGGTTCGAAAGTCTAAGCGGTTGTTTAGACCGCTTAACTTACGACCCTAAACAAGCATTAAACTAGTAGTGACGAGTTATGTGACAACTCGTATTTCGAACCTATCCTTGTGTTTAATGTAACGTATGTGAACGTGATGTGATTATATGAACTTGATTGATTTAATGAATTTTATGATATTGTGATATGTGAACGTATGTGATTCGAACCACACAACTATAATCCGATTACACAAAGCCCATTCGGGCCACACTTTGGGTTCGGCCCATTCTTGTAATTGCGCATAACCTCATGGGAAGGGGGTACACTCTTCATTGTTTGTCAAGCACTCTAAACACACAAACCCTAGCTCCCTTTCTCTCCTCTCAAACTCGACGGCAACACCTCTATCTCTCGCTAAGTTTTCTATTCGGATCAATCATTGTTACTCCTCTAATCGGTTAGTGTGTAATAATCCGTTTTGATTTATTGATTAAACTGTTTAGATTGGCTGTGTAAATACTTGTTGTCATAACTTGATTTCTCCGATTTATTTATGAGGATTGTCATGTGTTGTCTATGATTCATGTTTAATGATAATATTTTTATAAATCCGAAAATACTAATATATATATAACAATTGATTGATGTAGATTGGATTTCATGATTTTGTTTGCTAGTAAATGAATGTTGGTAAAGAACAGTGGCATTATCAGTCAAATATAATTGAATACATGTGGCCATGTGTAGATCTAGCCAAACCATGAAGTCATCCTATTAGTTGTCAGTAGTCTTGCATGTATAACAAATGTTGAAGTGGTGGTTTATGTATGAAACCGAGATTTTTGGGGAAGGTAACAGCCCCAACTTTTGATTAAAATATATATGTTGAATCAAAGTGACTTATTAAATGGAGGAATCATGTGACTAAATGTACAGCCATTATATTGTTTGGTCCTATAGCAACATGAAAACAGGTTACATTTGTCGGCCATGGTTAGTGGGTGATGATTGGGAAAATATGATGGAATCGATTTGTAGGTAATGATAGGTCCAATGGTTTTCTAGTAATCATGTGAATGTCAGTATGCATAGATTGTTAAAAAGTCAATTTCATTAATTATGTGTGCATCAGTGCATGTGTTCATACTTTTAAAAGAAAGGCCCAATCATTCTATGGCATCCAATACTTGATGTCATATCATCACATGAAAGACTTTATGAATTGAAATTGAATTGCTGTGTGTCGATTATTATTGTTATGATTTAGTAAATGATTGACATAAATCAAGGAATATGAATTTGGAAACTGTCAAATTGTTGTTATCGATGGCATGATTTAAGGAAAGGTATTAACTAATCGCACAAGTTATATTTTTGGATAACTGTTGGGCCTCACAGCCCAAAGACCAATCGCACAAATAACACCAGTCGCATAAGTCTTGTGTAGTCGCACAAGACGTCCCCTGTCGCACAAGATTAATAGGATCGCATAAGTTAAATTAATTGCTTAAATTATTAGGCCGCACAAGTCATGGACTGTTTATACTATTGGGCCGGGTAGGTGTTGGATCGCACAACCTGTTATGGGTCGCACAAGACGTGCTGGACGCACAACAGGTTGGGCCGTCGGTTTATTGGGCTTCAATGGGTGGATCGCACAAGGTTGTTGAACTTGTGCGAGCCCAATCTTTTCAAATCGTACAAGTATGAATATGTTATGCACTTTGACTGTTTATGTGATGCCATGATTAGTATGTGTTTGTGATTTTGCTATCTCTGTGTAAACCTATGTGTGCATTACTTGAACCTAGACCTGACGTGTATAATAACCATGATAGGACGTGGTTGACCACTAGCTGCTAGACTTGACCTTTCTATGTAATCTGCCGAGCAAACCAAGGTGAGTTCACACTCTACAAAGCATGGGATTCCCAGGGGTTGGGAATGGGGTTAAGGAATATGGATTCCTCGTCCTTTCTTGGGTAGGACAGTAATGGTTCAGGAATGTAATTCCTCGTCCTCACGGACAGATAACTATACTAGACCAAAACTCTCTATCACGAAGTCCCTCCTTTTTATATCAACTTAATCGCCGGGCCAATGGCGAGCGGGTCATTAGTTAGATAGCGCTATTTAGGTCTGACAAGCCTCACACCGTGCCGCAGAGGACGGGCGTGAACTAATGGATCTGGGGCACGTCAATGCTGATAGACATTGACAGTTTCAGGGCACTTAAACATGACTTCAGTCAGTAGTCGATATGGTAACGAGTCTAGTGTATACATGGGGTAGCCCCCACGGCCGAAATGCCAGATAACTATCATGGGGTAGCCCCCACGGCAGGATTGCCAGAGTAAATGGGTTAAACAAAGGGTTAAACAAATCACGTTTTCAACTATGGGGTAACCCCCACGGCAGGAACGCCAGTTAAAGGAAACTGTTTTTGGAACAACTTAAAACGAACACCCAACCGTGAACTCACTCAACTTGTTGTTGACTCGTTACTACATGCTTTGCAGGTCAATAGGTACTTAGCTGGAGCTTGCATGGGAGAGAGTCGTTGTGGGACATGGACAACTGTGTGCCATGTTAAACCTTTGGATACTTAAACTTCTGTTTTGGTTTTAAACATTATGCTTCCGCTCATAACTTAAACTATGTTTGTTTGGACACTAACTGTGTTGGTTGGACTTTTACAATTAATCACTTGCTGGTTCAATATGATTAGTGGTTTGATCCTGGTCAGTCACGCCTCCAAGCGGTGATACTCCGCGTGTGGATTTTGGGGGTGTGACAAGTTAAACATGTCAAAACATGTTTAACTAACTTAGAAAACTGATTTGGTATCAAAACAAAGTGTTTTGATACCTAAAAGCAGTTTCATTGCAAAATACGTGCTAAAACGCATTTTGACCGAAACTTTGACTCGTCACTACACCTAGTTAACGTGGTAATCAGTAGGTATAATCGCTAAGGATTATAACCATTGTGATTACAATCACGTTGCAAAGTTCAAATGAACTTTACGTTGACCATTGACTGGTCAAAGCTGAAAGTCAAACACTGTTTGACTTTCACGCTACAAAAGCGATAAAAGCACGAAAGAAGCTTACAAAGGGTCCAAGCTAGGGAGAACTTGATCTAAATAATCTCAGGTATGAAGTTTTTAACCTCAACTTAGAGAAAATCAGATCAAGGGTGAGTGAAATGAATGAATGGCTTGGCTATTTATAGTTTTTGAGATGTTCTAGGATCATTACATGTGGTTTGTGTGATTACCAAGCAATGAATCCATGCCATACATGTGTTGTAATCAGATTTCTAGGCTTGGGCAACACTTATCTTGGTGAATAAGGATGCAAAACAATCAAAGAATCTCACAAAAACCAGTTGTTGTTGCTGAATGAAAGATTCTGCCCAGATGCCATGCTCGCGTCGCGCGATAGCAGAGGGCATGGGCCGTCGCATGGCGCAACCACTCAGATCAGAAGTTTCAAAAGTGACAATAATGGTCCCTGCGCGTATTTGAACTTGTTTTCGACGTTTTTAACATCCGTTAAGCCATTTTCAAGGCTATACAAGGTCGTCAAAGTGTAGGGGACCTGAAATATGCTCGGAAATATCACGGATGTCGGTTCGTTTGGTCATACGGTCACGTTTTTTGGATGTCCAGATGTGGTCAGAACATAAGATATGCGCGTAAATGCAAACTTACGATGTTTTTGACACTTTTAGTCCCTGTAAGATCAAGTAAGCATATTTTCGCACACCGAACCACTCAAAGCTTATTTCTAAGCTACGTTTAGGTTATTTATGGTATGTTTAACTTATGATCAAGTTCCGGACTGTACGTTGCCATACGAAACGGCATACTTTTGCAGTTTGATGTAAATAGTCCCTGTAAGAGAATAAACTTGTTTTTGCCATACCAAACCCTTTAAAACTTATTTCTAAGTTATGTAAAGGTTATTTAAGGTACGTTAAGCTTATGTTGCTGTTCCGGAGTGTTTTTCACGTTAAACTAATTACGTTTACGCATCAGTGCGGGTATAACCTTACAGAAAGTGATTTAAAGCTCGAATTTGAACAAGAATTGATATGTGCAAATGATGCACATATTTATACAAATCCCAAGTGTGAAACACAAAATTTCATTGGTTTGGCATTTGTTTGATGGTCGTAGTGACACAGGTGTCACAGTCTCCCCTACTTTAAGAAATTGACGAAATTTAATTTTAGAGGAACCTGTGAAGACAACTGTGATTGTTTCGCTTTCGAATGAATCCTCCGTTTCCCAAGTAAAACTCTGGGTCACGTTTGGATTCTTAGCGAATTTATTAATTCCCAAAGTGTTGTCGTTGTAGTAACAAAACATGGAGTTTCGAACAACGGATAGGAGAATGTTTCCTATGAAGACTATTATAGGAAACTTGTGTGTGCTCGAAATTAGAGTCGGAGAGTGCAAAATAAAATAACATTGGTCAAGGTCCAGGACTTCTAGTAACTTAAATAACGCTACGCTCGCGATGTAATAAGGAACACTTATATATAGGAAGTACCAGTGGCGTATCCACCATGCCCTTTTTACATTGTTCCCGTCTCGTTATTCTCATCACTATAGGTCGTAACACATGATAAAACTTGCTGTGGTTAGGGGGGATAGTGCAAGGTCCTTCCAACCGCCGGAGTGATCCCACTCCGGGAGCCGCTACCCGACCAAACTAGCTCCTCGGTGAATTCCCCATGCCGAGTTCTTACCCTGGGCGACATATGCCACTCCCAAGACTCAAACCCGGTACCTCTGGGAAGAGGTGGGTGTCGGTGGCCAACTGGGCTACCCCAGTTGGTTACTTGCTGTGGTTTCTGTGCACTGAATTCCATAATTATATATGCATCCATAATTACGTAATTCCTTGCACAGTCCGCACAGTTCATTTTATAATGTGTAGGGAAAAATCAATCGGATATACATGTAATGACTTGACTAGACCACCAGAGGAACTTTTTAACTAGATCAACGAACGATCTTTTTAACAGGATCAACATATGATCTCCTTAACTAGATCGTCGTATGATCTCTTTAAATAGACCTCAAAAAGGTCTTTTTAACTTTGACCCAAATAATCATTTTGAAACAGTACTTGGAATCCAAGGGTCTGACTATTTGCATAGATAGCCCCTTAAGGATTTAAGATAGTACTTTGAGTATCCTTCTGAGAATCTAACATATAAAAATACAGAAGATTCTATCAGGACTTAGATAGCGAGCTTTAGAATTACACATAAACACATAATCACATAATTGTGTATTCGTTAATTTAGTTATTAGCTCGTTCGTTAATTTGAATTAATGCATTTAAAGTACACTAGAAATCCAATCACGGATTTTAATTGGTACTTTAAATATCCCCAAGAATCTAACTATGAAGATTGGAAGATCTTATAAGGATACACGAAGCAAAAAAATGTACTTGAAAATCGTGTACATAGTCACATAACATGGGTCCAGTTAAGGACTTATGAAAGTATCTTTAGATATCAAATCAAGGATTTGAAATGGTACTTCACATATTTCTTTAAGAACTTGTAATTTGTACCTTGTACTTTGTTCCTTTAAAAGAAACGAGTACTTAGGATTTTAGGGGAGATCACGAGTGATCACAAAATGAAAGAACCACACGAGTAGTTTGTTTTGTAAGGAACACAGTTCCTTGGTGTCGGCATCGAAGAGGTATGTCAAACAGATTCACAACCATATCAGTTTCGTAAAATAAAATTGGAACAACAATTTTATTTATGTAACAGCTGAATTGTTTCAAATGTCAAAAGATAACAAACAAGGGAATACAAAAGTCTAATTGTTCACTGCTGCATTGTCATTTGCATTTGCCTCATTTATGTTAAATGCTCGTCCACGTGCAAGGCTCGACATTCTAGGTGGTATGAATTATGTTTATATTGCCTACTTGCTAGATTGCATAGAACTTTGCTCATGGTAAGCTTAGATAAACGTAGCAACTATAGTTTGGAAAACACATTTGTGCTTGCTCCCTACTGTCACTACACACTTACGCACATTCGCGACACCTTTCCTATTTGTGTTTCCTTCGATGTGAGATCATGAGGGAACGTGTGAAACTAACTTAAGCCAGCTGACGGCTCTTACCAACGAACAAGTTACGACAGCACTCGCAACCGCTCAGGCAGGAGGTATAACCTGCTGTTCCGAACCTAACCTAGGATGATAGATCCTACTCTCATGACCCAACTCTCGCACTTAACCATGTCGTTTCTTCTTCGCGCAACAAGGTCAGAACGCTCAGCCACCTGTGTGCACCTACAAGACCTTTATGGACTGTCGACCTAGTACCTTTAGTGGTACCGAAGGAGCTGTAGGTCTCCTCCACTGGTTTGGGAAAGCTCGAGTCTGTTTTCGAGATGTGTGAATGCCCTGGGACTAGTAGGGTGAAGAACGCCAATGGTACTCTCGAAGGCGTTGCGTTGACTTGGTGGAACGCTCAAGTACAAATGCTGGGGTTGGTTGCTGCTAATGCCACCCCATGGAACAACTTCAAGGAACTGATCAAAGAGGAGTATTGCAATCGTGATGATATCTACAAGCTGGAGGTAGAGTTCTTTAACCTAAAGATGACGAGGTCAGAGATAGAAGCATACACGAAACGATCCAATGAACTGGCAGTGTTATGTCCAACTATGGTGGATCCTCCCATCCAGCGCATCGAGCTATTCTTCAAAGGCTTGGTACCAGAAATTCAAAGCCATGTGACTGCAGCTAACCTTGCTACCATCCAGGATATTACTCCTCTTGCTCACCGTCTCACAGACCAGGCAGTGGAACAGAACAGGCTGCCTAAGCGTATAGGTGTTACTGCTAGTACTACTTCTGCTACACCCAGTGATAACAAGCGAAAATGGGATGAAACCTCCAGCAAGGGTTCGACTTCAGTTCAGTCCCAGGCACAACAGCGAAAGATCGATGACTACCAGAGTCCTGGTCAACAATCTTTTGGTAGTCAAGGGCAGGGTGGATATCGAGGAAATCACCCTAAGTGTAATCGATGTAATTTGCACCACAGCGGGCCGTGTAACAAAGATCGTTGTCAGAGATGCAACAAGCTTGGTCATGAAGCCAAAGATTGTAGAAGTTTACGTCCTGCAAACCAGAACTGACAACAGCAGCTACAAGCTCCACAGAATCAGCAGCAACAGCAGGGTAACAAGGGATGCTATCAGTGTGATGCTGAAGCTTACTTCAAGAGACACTGCCCACAGTTGAACCAGAACCAGAATCAGAACCACAACCAAGGAAACGGGAACAATAATGGAGGTAACAATGGGGGTAATAACGACGACATTGGTGCCAGTGGTCGAGTGTTCGTGATTGGTCAGGGTAATGTTAGGAATGACCCCAACGTCGTGATGATTTCGATATCATTATTGGTATGGATTGGCTACCTCAATATCGAGCAGAGGTTCTCTGCAATGAGAAGATCGTCCGTGTTCCTCGTGCAGGGGATGAACCTTTCATGATTCGTGACGACAAGAGTGGTGCAGTTGTGAGCATCATCTCTTTTCTTAAGGCCCAGAAGTGTTTACGTAAGGGCCATACAGCCATTTTGGCTCTCGTTACTGACACCTCGAAGAAAGAGAAGAGGATAGAAGATTTTCCGATTGTACGTGACTTCCCTGAGGTAATTCCTGAGGAACTACCTGGCCTTCCGCCCCATCGTCAGGTCGAGTTTCACATCGAGCTAGCTCCTGGAGTAGCACCTATAGCTCGTGCACCTTATCGATTAGCTCCATCAGAGTTGGAAGAACTCTCTACGCAACTACAAGAACTCTTGGATAAGAGATTTATTCGTCCTAGCTCTTCGCCCTGGGGAGCTCCAGTGCTATTTGTGAAAAAGAAAGACGGTACCTACAGGATGTGGATCGACTATCGAGAACTCAACAAGGTGACGGTGAAGAATCGTTATCCTCTTCCACGCATTGACGACCTATTTGACCAGTTGCAAGGGTCGAGCTTTTACTCGAAGATTGATTTGAGATCGGGATATCACCAGCTGAGAGTCCAAGAGGAGGACGTCTCCAAAACAGCCTTTAGAACACGTTATGGACACTATGAGTTTTTGGTCATGCCTTTCTGGGCTGACAAACGCACCTGCGGACTTCATGGACTTGATGAACTGAGTGTGCAAGCCTTACCTGGACAAGTTCGTTATTGTTCTCATCGACAACATCCTGATCTATTCTAAGAGTCAGGGGGAAACACGAGCAGCATTTACGACTCATTTTAGAACTCCTTTGAACAGAACAGCTTTATGCTAAGTTCTCGAAATGTGACTTCTGGCTCCGTGAAGTCCATTTCCTAGGCCACGTAGTGAACAAGGATGGGATTCATGTTGATCCATCCAAGGTAGACTCGATTAAGAACTGGCCTGCACCTCGTACACCAACGGAAATTCTCCAATTCTTGGGCTTGGCAGGTTATTACAGCAGGTTTATCAAGGATTTCTCCAAGATTACACAATCTCTCACCTCACTAACCCAGAAGGGCATTACCTATCGATGGGGTGATGCACAGGATACTGCGTTTCAACACTTAAAGGATAGACTTTGCAGCGCACCTATTCTTTCATTGCCAGAGGGCATCGTCGATTTTGTGGTCTATTGCTACGCATCCATTCAGGGTCTTGGATGTGTATTGATGCAACGTGACAAGGTCATATCCTACGCCTCACGCCAATTTAAAGTTCATGAAAGGAACTACACAACGCACGATTTAGAGCTGGGAGCTGTTGTTTTTGCACTCAAGATATGGAGACATTACCTGTACGGCACCAAGTGCGCCATCTACACTGATCATAGGAGTCTCGAGCATATATTCAAACAGAAGGAACTCAATATGCGACAGCGACGATGGGTAGAACTACTGAATGACTACGAATGCTCGATCAGATATCACCCGGGCAAAGCCAATGTTGTGGCCGACGCCCTCAGTCGAAAGGACACTGCGCCCAAGCGCGTACAAGCTTTACAACTCACTATACAGTCTAGTCTTCCTTCTCAGATACGAGATGCTCAGGTAGAAGCATTGAAACCAGAAAACGTCAGGGCTGAAGCCCTACGCGGCTCAAGGCAACGCTTAGAACAGAAGGAAGACGGAGCTTACTACGTAACAGGACGCATTTGGGTCCCACTTTATGGCAACTTACGAGAGCTTGTGATGGATGAGGCACACAAGTCTCGCTACTCAGTACATCCTGGTTCGGATAAAATGTGTCACGATATCAAAACTACGTATTGGTGCCTAGCATGAAGGCCCACATAGCAACTTACGTTAGCAAGTGCTTGACTTGTGCGAGAGTCAAGACGGAATACCAGAAACCTTCAGGCCTACTCCAACAACCAGAGATACCACAATGGAAATGGGAGCAAATTTCCATGGATTTTGTTACTGGCCTGCCTGGATCTCAACGTGGTAATGATACTATTTGGGTGATCGTGGATCGACTCACAAAGTCTGCACACTTCTTGGCTATCAAGGAAACGGATAAGTTCTCCACACTAGCAGACGTATATCTTAAGGAAGTTGTTTCGAGGCACGGAGTGCCCACCTCTATTATCTCGGATCGAGATGCACGTTTTACATCAGAACTGTGGCAAGCAATGCACAAGTCCTTTGGCTCAAGGCTAGATATGAGCACAGCTTATCACCCACAAACGGATGGGCAGTCGGAACGTACCATCCAGACCCTCGAAGACATGCTTAGGGCATGTGTGATTGACTTTGGCAACGGCTGGGAAAAGCATCTGCCACTTGTGGAATTTTCGTACAACAATAGCTACCACACCAGCATTAAAGCTGCTCCGTTTGAGGCATTGTACGGGCGTAAATGCCGGTCACCTCTTTGTTGGGCAGAGGTGGGGGATAGTCAGATTACTGGTCCAGAACCTGTGGTGGACACAACAGAGAAAATTGCTCAGATACGACAACGAATGGCGGCACCTCGTGACCGTCAGAAAGTCTACGCCGATAAGGGCAGAAAACCACTAGAGCTCCAGGTTGGGGAGCGTGTACTACTCAAAGTTTCACCCTGGAAGGGTGTGGTTCGTTTTGGCAAACGGGGCAAACTTAACCCACGATACGTTGGACCTTTCGAAGTCATTGAGAAAATAGGCAAGGTGGCCTACAGACTGAACTTACCAGCAGAACTCAGTGCAGTTCACGACGTTTTCCATGTGTCAAATCTGAAGAAGTGTCTGTCAGATGAGACCCACGTAGTTCCTTTGAAGGAGCTCACGATCGACGAGCAGTTACGATTCGTCAAGGAACCTGTTGAAATCACGGACCGGGATGTTAAGGTCCTCAAGCGTACTAGAATACCTCTCGTTCGAGTTCGTTGGAACTCACGTCGCGGCCCAGAGTTCACCTGGGAACGCGAAGATCAGATGAAACAAAAGTATCCCCAACTGTTCGCAACCGGTACAACCACTACTGAGGCTGAAGCTACGGAATTTCGGGATGAAATTCCAGATCAACGGGGGGAGGATGTGACACCCCAGGAAACCCAGGAAAACCACGCAACTTAACTAGCTTCCTCAGTGAGTACGTGCTAAATTTCGGGACGAAATTTCTTTCAACTTGGGGATAATGTGACAACTCGTATTTCGAACCTATCCTTGTGTTTAATGTAACGTATGTGAACGTGATGTGATTATATGAACTTGATTGATTTAATGAATTTTATGATATTGTGATATGTGAACGTATGTGATTCGAACCACACAACTATAATCCGATTACACAAAGCCCATTCGGGCCACACTTTGGGTTCGGCCCATTCTTGTAATTGCGCATAACCTCATGGGAAGGGGGTACACTCTTCATTGTTTGTCAAGCACTCTAAACACACAAACCCTAGCTCCCTTTCTCTCCTCTCAAACTCGACGGCAACACCTCTATCTCTCGCTAAGTTTTCTATTCGGATCAATCATTGTTACTCCTCTAATCGGTTAGTGTGTAATAATCCGTTTTGATTTATTGATTAAACTGTTTAGATTGGCTGTGTAAATACTTGTTGTCATAACTTGATTTCTCTGATTTATTTATGAGGATTGTCATGTGTTGTCTATGATTCATGTTTAATGATAATATTTTTATAAATCCGAAAATACTAATATATATATAACAATTGATTGATGTAGATTGGATTTCATGATTTTGTTTGCTAGTAAATGAATGTTGGTAAAGAACAGTGGCATTATCAGTCAAATATAATTGAATACATGTGGCCATGTGTAGATCTAGCCAAACCATGAAGTCATCCTATTAGTTGTCAGTAGTCTTGCATGTATAACAAATGTTGAAGTGGTGGTTTATGTATGAAACCGAGATTTTTGGGGAAGGTAACAGCCCCAACTTTTGATTAAAATATATATGTTGAATCAAAGTGACTTATTAAATGGAGGAATCATGTGACTAAATGTACAGCCATTATATTGTTTGGTCCTATAGCAACATGAAAACAGGTTACATTTGTCGGCCATGGTTAGTGGGTGATGATTGGGAAAATATGATGGAATCGATTTGTAGGTAATGATAGGTCCAATGGTTTTCTAGTAATCATGTGAATGTCAGTATGCATAGATTGTTAAAAAGTCAATTTCATTAATTATGTGTGCATCAGTGCATGTGTTCATACTTTTAAAAGAAAGGCCCAGTCATTCTATGGCATCCAATACTTGATGTCATATCATCACATGAAAGACTTTATGAATTGAAATTGAATTGCTGTGTGTCGATTATTATTGTTATGATTTAGTAAATGATTGACATAAATCAAGGAATATGAATTTGGAAACTGTCAAATTGTTGTTATCGATGGCATGATTTAAGGAAAGGTATTAACTAATCGCACAAGTTATATTTTTGGATAACTGTTGGGCCTCACAGCCCAAAGACCAATCGCACAAATAACACCAGTCGCATAAGTCTTGTGTAGTCGCACAAGACGTCCCCTGTCGCACAAGATTAATAGGATCGCATAAGTTAAATTAATTGCTTAAATTGTTAGGCCGCACAAGTCATGGACTGTTTATACTATTGGGCCGGGTAGGTGTTGGATCGCACAACCTGTTATGGGTCGCACAAGACGTGCTGGACGCACAACAGGTTGGGCCGTCGGTTTATTGGGCTTCAATGGGTGGATCGCACAAGGTTGTTGAACTTGTGCGAGCCCAATCTTTTCAAATCGTACAAGTATGAATATGTTATGCACTTTGACTGTTTATGTGATGCCATGATTAGTATGTGTTTGTGATTTTGCTATCTCTGTGTAAACCTATGTGTGCATTACTTGAACCTAGACCTGACGTGTATAATAACCATGATAGGACGTGGTTGACCACTAGCTGCTAGACTTGACCTTTCTGTGTAATCTGCCGAGCAAACCAAGGTGAGTTCACACTCTACAAAGCATGGGATTCCCAGGGGTTGGGAATGGGGTTAAGGAATATGGATTCCTCGTCCTTTCTTGGGTAGGACAGTAATGGTTCAGGAATGTAATTCCTCGTCCTCACGGACAGATAACTATACTAGACCAAAACTCTCTATCACGAAGTCCCTCCTTTTTATATCGACTTAATCGCCGGGCCAATGGCGAGCGGGTCATTAGTTAGATAGCGCTATTTAGGTCTGACAAGCCTCACACCGTGCCGCAGAGGACGGGCGTGAACTAATGGATCTGGGGCACGTCAATGCTGATAGACATTGACAGTTTCAGGGCACTTAAACATGACTTCAGTCAGTAGTCGATATGGTAACGAGTCTAGTGTATACATGGGGTAGCCCCCACGGCCGAAATGCCAGATAACTATCATGGGGTAGCCCCCACGGCAGGATTGCCAGAGTAAATGGGTTAAACAAAGGGTTAAACAAATCACGTTTTCAACTATGGGGTAACCCCCACGGCAGGAACGCCAGTTAAAGGAAACTGTTTTTGGAACAACTTAAAACGAACACCCAACCGTGAACTCACTCAACTTGTTGTTGACTCGTTACTACATGCTTTGCAGGTCAATAGGTACTTAGCTGGAGCTTGCATGGGAGAGAGTCGTTGTGGGACATGGACAACTGTGTGCCATGTTAAACCTTTGGATACTTAAACTTCTGTTTTGGTTTTAAACATTATGCTTCCGCTCATAACTTAAACTATGTTTGTTTGGACACTAACTGTGTTGGTTGGACTTTTACAATTAATCACTTGCTGGTTCAATATGATTAGTGGTTTGATCCTGGTCAGTCACGCCTCCAAGCGGTGATACTCCGCGTGTGGATTTTGGGGGTGTGACAAGTTAAACATGTCAAAACATGTTTAACTAACTTAGAAAACTGATTTGGTATCAAAACAAAGTGTTTTGATACCTAAAAGCAGTTTCATTGCAAAATACGTGCTAAAACGCATTTTGACCGAAACTTTGACTCGTCACTACACCTAGTTAACGTGGTAATCAGTAGGTATAATCGCTAAGGATTATAACCATTGTGATTACAATCACGTTGCAAAGTTCAAATGAACTTTACGTTGACCATTGACTGGTCAAAGCTGAAAGTCAAACACTGTTTGACTTTCACGCTACAAAAGCGATAAAAGCACGAAAGAAGCTTACAAAGGGTCCAAGCTAGGGAGAACTTGATCTAAATAATCTCAGGTATGAAGTTTTTAACCTCAACTTAGAGAAAATCAGATCAAGGGTGAGTGAAATGAATGAATGGCTTGGCTATTTATAGTTTTTGAGATGTTCTAGGATCATTACATGTGGTTTGTGTGATTACCAAGCAATGAATCCATGCCATACATGTGTTGTAATCAGATTTCTAGGCTTGGGCAACACTTATCTTGGTGAATAAGGATGCAAAACAATCAAAGAATCTCACAAAAACCAGTTGCTGTTGCTGAATGAAAGATTCTGCCCAGATGCCATGCTCGCGTCGCGCGATAGCAGAGGGCATGGGCCGTCGCATGGCGCAACCACTCAGATCAGAAGTTTCAAAAGTGACAATAATGGTCCCTGCGCGTATTTGAACTTGTTTTCGACGTTTTTAACATCCGTTAAGCCATTTTCAAGGCTATACAAGGTCGTCAAAGTGTAGGGGACCTGAAATATGCTCGGAAATATCACGGATGTCGGTTCGTTTGGTCATACGGTCACGTTTTTTGGATGTCCAGATGTGGTCAGAACATAAGATATGCGCGTAAATGCAAACTTACGCTGTTTTTGACACTTTTAGTCCCTGTAAGATCAAGTAAGCATATTTTCGCACACCGAACCACTCAAAGCTTATTTCTAAGCTACGTTTAGGTTATTTATGGTATGTTTAACTTATGATCAAGTTCCGGACTGTACGTTGCCATACGAAACGGCATACTTTTGCAGTTTGATGTAAATAGTCCCTGTAAGAGAATAAACTTGTTTTTGCCATACCAAACCCTTTAAAACTTATTTCTAAGTTATGTAAAGGTTATTTAAGGTACGTTAAGCTTATGTTGCTGTTCCGGAGTGTTTTTCACGTTAAACTAATTACGTTTACGCATCAGTGCGGGTATAACCTTACAGAAAGTGATTTAAAGCTCGAATTTGAACAAGAATTGATATGTGCAAATGATGCACATATTTATACAAATCCCAAGTGTGAAACACAAAATTTCATTGGTTTGGCATTTGTTTGATGGTCGTAGTGACACAGGTGTCACAGTCTCCCCTACTTTAAGAAATTGACGAAATTTAATTTTAGAGGAACCTGTGAAGACAACTGTGATTGTTTCGCTTTCGAATGAATCCTCCGTTTCCCAAGTAAAACTCTGGGTCACGTTTGGATTCTTAGCGAATTTATTAATTCCCAAAGTGTTGTCGTTGTAGTAACAAAACATGGAGTTTCGAACAACGGATAGGAGAATGTTTCCTATGAAGACTATTATAGGAAACTTGTGTGTGCTCGAAATTAGAGTCGGAGAGTGCAAAATAAAATAACATTGGTCAAGGTCCAGGACTTCTAGTAACTTAAATAACGCTACGCTCGCGATGTAATAAGGAACACTTATATATAGGAAGTACCAGTGGCGTATCCACCATGCCCTTTTTACATTGTTCCCGTCTCGTTATTCTCATCACTATAGGTCGTAACACATGATAAAACTTGCTGTGGTTAGGGGGGATAGTGCAAGGTCCTTCCAACCGCCGGAGTGATCCCACTCCGGGAGCCGCTACCCGACCAAACTAGCTCCTCGGTGAATTCCCCATGCCGAGTTCTTACCCTGGGCGACATATGCCACTCCCAAGACTCAAACCCGGTACCTCTGGGAAGAGGTGGGTGTCGGTGGCCAACTGGGCTACCCCAGTTGGTTACTTGCTGTGGTTTCTGTGCACTGAATTCCATAATTATATATGCATCCATAATTACGTAATTCCTTGCACAGTCCGCACAGTTCATTTTATAATGTGTAGGGAAAAATCAATCGGATATACATGTAATGACTTGACTAGACCACCAGAGGAACTTTTTAACTAGATCAACGAACGATCTTTTTAACAGGATCAACATATGATCTCCTTAACTAGATCGTCGTATGATCTCTTTAAATAGACCTCAAAAAGGTCTTTTTAACTTTGACCCAAATAATCATTTTGAAACAGTACTTGGAATCCAAGGGTCTGACTATTTGCATAGATAGCCCCTTAAGGATTTAAGATAGTACTTTGAGTATCCTTCTGAGAATCTAACATATAAAAATACAGAAGATTCTATCAGGACTTAGATAGCGAGCTTTAGAATTACACATAAACACATAATCACATAATTGTGTATTCGTTAATTTAGTTATTAGCTCGTTCGTTAATTTGAATTAATGCATTTAAAGTACACTAGAAATCCAATCACGGATTTTAATTGGTACTTTAAATATCCCCAAGAATCTAACTATGAAGATTGGAAGATCTTATAAGGATACACGAAGCAAAAAAATGTACTTGAAAATCGTGTACATAGTCACATAACATGGGTCCAGTTAAGGACTTATGAAAGTATCTTTAGATATCAAATCAAGGATTTGAAATGGTACTTCACATATTTCTTTAAGAACTTGTAATTTGTACCTTGTACTTTGTTCCTTTAAAAGAAACGAGTACTTAGGATTTTAGGGGAGATCACGAGTGATCACAAAATGAAAGAACCACACGAGTAGTTTGTTTTGTAAGGAACACAGTTCCTTGGTGTCGGCATCGAAGAGGTATGTCAAACAGATTCACAACCATATCAGTTTCGTAAAATAAAATTGGAACAACAATTTTATTTATGTAACAGCTGAATTGTTTCAAATGTCAAAAGATAACAAACAAGGGAATACAAAAGTCTAATTGTTCACTGCTGCATTGTCATTTGCATTTGCCTCATTTATGTTAAATGCTCGTCCACGTGCAAGGCTCGACATTCTAGGTGGTATGAATTATGTTTATATTGCCTACTTGCTAGATTGCATAGAACTTTGCTCATGGTAAGCTTAGATAAACGTAGCAACTATAGTTTGGAAAACACATTTGTGCTTGCTCCCTACTGTCACTACACACTTACGCACATTCGCGACACCTTTCCTATTTGTGTTTCCTTCGATGTGAGATCATGAGGGAACGTGTGAAACTAACTTAAGCCAGCTGACGGCTCTTACCAACGAACAAGTTACGACAGCACTCGCAACCGCTCAGGCAGGAGGTATAACCTGCTGTTCCGAACCTAACCTAGGATGATAGATCCTACTCTCATGACCCAACTCTCGCACTTAACCATGTCGTTTCTTCTTCGCGCAACAAGGTCAGAACGCTCAGCCACCTGTGTGCACCTACAAGACCTTTATGGACTGTCGACCTAGTACCTTTAGTGGTACCGAAGGAGCTGTAGGTCTCCTCCACTGGTTTGGGAAAGCTCGAGTCTGTTTTCGAGATGTGTGAATGCCCTGGGACTAGTAGGGTGAAGAACGCCAATGGTACTCTCGAAGGCGTTGCGTTGACTTGGTGGAACGCTCAAGTACAAATGCTGGGGTTGGTTGCTGCTAATGCCACCCCATGGAACAACTTCAAGGAACTGATCAAAGAGGAGTATTGCAATCGTGATGATATCTACAAGCTGGAGGTAGAGTTCTTTAACCTAAAGATGACGAGGTCAGAGATAGAAGCATACACGAAACGATCCAATGAACTGGCAGTGTTATGTCCAACTATGGTGGATCCTCCCATCCAGCGCATCGAGCTATTCTTCAAAGGCTTGGTACCAGAAATTCAAAGCCATGTGACTGCAGCTAACCTTGCTACCATCCAGGATATTACTCCTCTTGCTCACCGTCTCACAGACCAGGCAGTGGAACAGAACAGGCTGCCTAAGCGTATAGGTGTTACTGCTAGTACTACTTCTGCTACACCCAGTGATAACAAGCGAAAATGGGATGAAACCTCCAGCAAGGGTTCGACTTCAGTTCAGTCCCAGGCACAACAGCGAAAGATCGATGACTACCAGAGTCCTGGTCAACAATCTTTTGGTAGTCAAGGGCAGGGTGGATATCGAGGAAATCACCCTAAGTGTAATCGATGTAATTTGCACCACAGCGGGCCGTGTAACAAAGATCGTTGTCAGAGATGCAACAAGCTTGGTCATGAAGCCAAAGATTGTAGAAGTTTACGTCCTGCAAACCAGAACTGACAACAGCAGCTACAAGCTCCACAGAATCAGCAGCAACAGCAGGGTAACAAGGGATGCTATCAGTGTGATGCTGAAGCTTACTTCAAGAGACACTGCCCACAGTTGAACCAGAACCAGAATCAGAACCACAACCAAGGAAACGGGAACAATAATGGAGGTAACAATGGGGGTAATAACGACGACATTGGTGCCAGTGGTCGAGTGTTCGTGATTGGTCAGGGTAATGTTAGGAATGACCCCAACGTCGTGATGATTTCGATATCATTATTGGTATGGATTGGCTACCTCAATATCGAGCAGAGGTTCTCTGCAATGAGAAGATCGTCCGTGTTCCTCGTGCAGGGGATGAACCTTTCATGATTCGTGACGACAAGAGTGGTGCAGTTGTGAGCATCATCTCTTTTCTTAAGGCCCAGAAGTGTTTACGTAAGGGCCATACAGCCATTTTGGCTCTCGTTACTGACACCTCGAAGAAAGAGAAGAGGATAGAAGATTTTCCGATTGTACGTGACTTCCCTGAGGTAATTCCTGAGGAACTACCTGGCCTTCCGCCCCATCGTCAGGTCGAGTTTCACATCGAGCTAGCTCCTGGAGTAGCACCTATAGCTCGTGCACCTTATCGATTAGCTCCATCAGAGTTGGAAGAACTCTCTACGCAACTACAAGAACTCTTGGATAAGAGATTTATTCGTCCTAGCTCTTCGCCCTAGGGAGCTCCAGTGCTATTTGTGAAAAAGAAAGACGGTACCTACAGGATGTGGATCGACTATCGAGAACTCAACAAGGTGACGGTGAAGAATCGTTATCCTCTTCCACGCATTGACGACCTATTTGACCAGTTGCAAGGGTCGAGCTTTTACTCGAAGATTGATTTGAGATCGGGATATCACCAGCTGAGAGTCCAAGAGGAGGACGTCTCCAAAACAGCCTTTAGAACACGTTATGGACACTATGAGTTTTTGGTCATGCCTTTCTGGGCTGACAAACGCACCTGCGGACTTCATGGACTTGATGAACTGAGTGTGCAAGCCTTACCTGGACAAGTTCGTTATTGTTCTCATCGACAACATCCTGATCTATTCTAAGAGTCAGGGGGAAACACGAGCAGCATTTACGACTCATTTTAGAACTCCTTCGAACAGAACAGCTTTATGCTAAGTTCTCGAAATGTGACTTCTGGCTCCGTGAAGTCCATTTCCTAGGCCACGTAGTGAACAAGGATGGGATTCATGTTGATCCATCCAAGGTAGACTCGATTAAGAACTGGCCTGCACCTCGTACACCAACGGAAATTCTCCAATTCTTGGGCTTGGCAGGTTATTACAGCAGGTTTATCAAGGATTTCTCCAAGATTACACAATCTCTCACCTCACTAACCCAGAAGGGCATTACCTATCGATGGGGTGATGCACAGGATACTGCGTTTCAACACTTAAAGGATAGACTTTGCAGCGCACCTATTCTTTCATTGCCAGAGGGCATCGTCGATTTTGTGGTCTATTGCTACGCATCCATTCAGGGTCTTGGATGTGTATTGATGCAATGTGACAAGGTCATATCCTACGCCTCACGCCAATTTAAAGTTCATGAAAGGAACTACACAACGCACGATTTAGAGCTGGGAGCTGTTGTTTTTGCACTCAAGATATGGAGACATTACCTGTACGGCACCAAGTGCGCCATCTACACTGATCATAGGAGTCTCGAGCATATATTCAAACAGAAGGAACTCAATATGCGACAGCGACGATGGGTAGAACTACTGAATGACTACGAATGCTCGATCAGATATCACCCGGGCAAAGCCAATGTTGTGGCCGACGCCCTCAATCGAAAGGACACTGCGCCCAAGCGCGTACAAGCTTTACAACTCACTATACAGTCTAGTCTTCCTTCTCAGATACGAGATGCTCAGGTAGAAGCATTGAAACCAGAAAACGTCAGGGCTGAAGCCCTACGCGGCTCAAGGCAACGCTTAGAACAGAAGGAAGACGGAGCTTACTACGTAACAGGACGCATTTGGGTCCCACTTTATGGCAACTTACGAGAGCTTGTGATGGATGAGGCACACAAGTCTCGCTACTCAGTACATCCTGGTTCGGATAAAATGTGTCACGATATCAAAACTACGTATTGGTGCCTAGCATGAAGGCCCACATAGCAACTTACGTTAGCAAGTGCTTGACTTGTGCGAGAGTCAAGACGGAATACCAGAAACCTTCAGGCCTACTCCAACAACCAGAGATACCACAATGGAAATGGGAGCAAATTTCCATGGATTTTGTTACTGGCCTGCCTGGATCTCAACGTGGTAATGATACTATTTGGGTGATCGTGGATCGACTCACAAAGTCTGCACACTTCTTGGCTATCAAGGAAACGGATAAGTTCTCCACACTAGCAGACGTATATCTTAAGGAAGTTGTTTCGAGGCACGGAGTGCCCACCTCTATTATCTCGGATCGAGATGCACGTTTTACATCAGAACTGTGGCAAGCAATGCACAAGTCCTTTGGCTCAAGGCTAGATATGAGCACAGCTTATCACCCACAAACGGATGGGCAGTCGGAACGTACCATCCAGACCCTCGAAGACATGCTTAGGGCATGTGTGATTGACTTTGGCAACGGCTGGGAAAAGCATCTGCCACTTATGGAATTTTCGTACAACAATAGCTACCACACCAGCATTAAAGCTGCTCCGTTTGAGGCATTGTACGGGCGTAAATGCCGGTCACCTCTTTGTTGGGCAGAGGTGGGGGATAGTCAGATTACTGGTCCAGAACCTGTGGTGGACACAACAGAGAAAATTGCTCAGATACGACAACGAATGGCGGCACCTCGTGACCGTCAGAAAGTCTACGCCGATAAGGGCAGAAAACCACTAGAGCTCCAGGTTGGGGAGCGTGTACTACTCAAAGTTTCACCCTGGAAGGGTGTGGTTCGTTTTGGCAAACGGGGCAAACTTAACCCACGATACGTTGGACCTTTCGAAGTCATTGAGAAAATAGGCAAGGTGGCCTACAGACTGAACTTACCAGCAGAACTCAGTGCAGTTCACGACGTTTTCCATGTGTCAAATCTGAAGAAGTGTCTGTCAGATGAGACCCACGTAGTTCCTTTGAAGGAGCTCACGATCGACGAGCAGTTACGATTCGTCAAGGAACCTGTTGAAATCACGGACCGGGATGTTAAGGTCCTCAAGCGTACTAGAATACCTCTCGTTCGAGTTCGTTGGAACTCACGTCGCGGCCCAGAGTTCACCTGGGAACGCGAAGATCAGATGAAACAAAAGTATCCCCAACTGTTCGCAACCGGTACAACCACTACTGAGGCTGAAGCTACGGAATTTCGGGACGAAATTCCAGATCAACAGGTTGGGCCGTCGGTTTATTGGGCTTCAATGGGTGGATCGCACAAGGTTGTTGAACTTGTGCGAGCCCAATCTTTTCAAATCGTACAAGTATGAATATGTTATGCACTTTGACTGTTTATGTGATGCCATGATTAGTATGTGTTTGTGATTTTGCTATCTCTGTGTAAACCTATGTGTGCATTACTTGAACCTAGACCTGACGTGTATAATAACCATGATAGGACGTGGTTGACCACTAGCTGCTAGACTTGACCTTTCTGTGTAATCTGCCGAGCAAACAAAGGTGAGTTCACACTCTACAAAGTATGGGATTCCCAGGGGTTGGGAATGGGGTTAAGGAATATGGATTCCTCGTCCTTTCTTGGGTAGGACAGTAATGGTTCAGGAATGTAATTCCTCGTCCTCACGGACAGATAACTATACTAGACCAAAACTCTCTATCACGAAGTCCCTCCTTTTTATATCGACTTAATCGCCGGGCCAATGGCGAGCGGGTCATTAGTTAGATAGCGCTATTTAGGTCTGACAAGCCTCACACCGTGCCGCAGAGGACGGGCGTGAACTAATGGATCTGGGGCACGTCAATGCTGATAGACATTGACAGTTTCAGGGCACTTAAACATGACTTCAGTCAGTAGTCGATATGGTAACGAGTCTAGTGTATACATGGGGTAGCCCCCACGGCCGAAATGCCAGATAACTATCATGGGGTAGCCCCCACGGCAGGATTGCCAGAGTAAATGGGTTAAACAAAGGGTTAAACAAATCACGTTTTCAACTATGGGGTAACCCCCACGGCAGGAACGCCAGTTAAAGGAAACTGTTTTTGGAACAACTTAAAACGAACACCCAACCGTGAACTCACTCAACTTGTTGTTGACTCGTTACTACATGCTTTGCAGGTCAATAGGTACTTAGCTGGAGCTTGCATGGGAGAGAGTCGTTGTGGGACATGGACAACTGTGTGCCATGTTAAACCTTTGGATACTTAAACTTCTGTTTTGGTTTTAAACATTATGCTTCCGCTCATAACTTAAACTATGTTTGTTTGGACACTAACTGTGTTGGTTGGACTTTTACAATTAATCACTTGCTGGTTCAATATGATTAGTGGTTTGATCCTGGTCAGTCACGCCTCCAAGCGGTGATACTCCGCGTGTGGATTTTGGGGGTGTGACAAGTTAAACATGTCAAAACATGTTTAACTAACTTAGAAAACTGATTTGGTATCAAAACAAAGTGTTTTGATACCTAAAAGCAGTTTCATTGCAAAATACGTGCTAAAACGCATTTTGACCGAAACTTTGACTCGTCACTACACCTAGTTAACGTGGTAATCAGTAGGTATAATCGCTAAGGATTATAACCATTGTGATTACAATCACGTTGCAAAGTTCAAATGAACTTTACGTTGACCATTGACTGGTCAAAGCTGAAAGTCAAACACTGTTTGACTTTCACGCTACAAAAGCGATAAAAGCACGAAAGAAGCTTACAAAGGGTCCAAGCTAGGGAGAACTTGATCTAAATAATCTCAGGTATGAAGTTTTTAACCTCAACTTAGAGAAAATCAGATCAAGGGTGAGTGAAATGAATGAATGGCTTGGCTATTTATAGTTTTTGAGATGTTCTAGGATCATTACATGTGGTTTGTGTGATTACCAAGCAATGAATCCATGCCATACATGTGTTGTAATCAGATTTCTAGGCTTGGGCAACACTTATCTTGGTGAATAAGGATGCAAAACAATCAAAGAATCTCACAAAAACCAGTTGCTGTTGCTGAATGAAAGATTTTGCCCAGATGCCATGCTCGCGTCGCGCGATAGCAGAGGGCATGGGCCGTCGCATGGCGCAACCACTCAGATCAGAAGTTTCAAAAGTGACAATAATGGTCCCTGCGCGTATTTGAACTTGTTTTCGACGTTTTTAACATCCGTTAAGCCATTTTCAAGGCTATACAAGGTCGTCAAAGTGTAGGGGACCTGAAATATGCTCGGAAATATCACGGATGTCGGTTCGTTTGGTCATACGGTCACGTTTTTTGGATGTCCAGATGTGGTCAGAACATAAGATATGCGCGTAAATGCAAACTTACGCTGTTTTTGACACTTTTAGTCCCTGTAAGATCAAGTAAGCATATTTTCGCACACCGAACCACTCAAAGCTTATTTCTAAGCTACGTTTAGGTTATTTATGGTATGTTTAACTTATGATCAAGTTCCGGACTGTACGTTGCCATACGAAACGACATACTTTTGCAGTTTGATGTAAATAGTCCCTGTAAGAGAATAAACTTGTTTTTGCCATACCAAACCCTTTAAAACTTATTTCTAAGTTATGTAAAGGTTATTTAAGGTACGTTAAGCTTATGTTGCTGTTCCGGAGTGTTTTTCACGTTAAACTAATTACGTTTACGCATCAGTGCGGGTATAACCTTACAGAAAGTGATTTAAAGCTCGAATTTGAACAAGAATTGATATGTGCAAATGATGCACATATTTATACAAATCCCAAGTGTGAAACACAAAATTTCATTGGTTTGGCATTTGTTTGATGGTCGTAGTGACACAGGTGTCACAGTCTCCCCTACTTTAAGAAATTGACGAAATTTAATTTTAGAGGAACCTGTGAAGACAACTGTGATTGTTTCGCTTTCGAATGAATCCTCCGTTTCCCAAGTAAAACTCTGGGTCACGTTTGGATTCTTAGCGAATTTATTAATTCCCAAAGTGTTGTCGTTGTAGTAACAAAACATGGAGTTTCGAACAACGGATAGGAGAATGTTTCCTATGAAGACTATTATAGGAAACTTGTGTGTGCTCGAAATTAGAGTCGGAGAGTGCAAAATAAAATAACATTGGTCAAGGTCCAGGACTTCTAGTAACTTAAATAACGCTACGCTCGCGATGTAATAAGGAACACTTATATATAGGAAGTACCAGTGGCGTATCCACCATGCCCTTTTTACATTGTTCCCGTCTCGTTATTCTCATCACTATAGGTCGTAACACATGATAAAACTTGCTGTGGTTAGGGGGGATAGTGCAAGGTCCTTCCAACCGCCGGAGTGATCCCACTCCGGGAGCCGCTACCCGACCAAACTAGCTCCTCGGTGAATTCCCCATGCCGAGTTCTTACCCTGGGCGACATATGCCACTCCCAAGACTCAAACCCGGTACCTCTGGGAAGAGGTGGGTGTCGGTGGCCAACTGGGCTACCCCAGTTGGTTACTTGCTGTGGTTTCTGTGCACTGAATTCCATAATTATATATGCATCCATAATTACGTAATTCCTTGCACAGTCCGCACAGTTCATTTTATAATGTGTAGGGAAAAATCAATCGGATATACATGTAATGACTTGACTAGACCACCAGAGGAACTTTTTAACTAGATCAACGAACGATCTTTTTAACAGGATCAACATATGATCTCCTTAACTAGATCGTCGTATGATCTCTTTAAATAGACCTCAAAAAGGTCTTTTTAACTTTGACCCAAATAATCATTTTGAAACAGTACTTGGAATCCAAGGGTCTGACTATTTGCATAGATAGCCCCTTAAGGATTTAAGATAGTACTTTGAGTATCCTTCTGAGAATCTAACATATAAAAATACAGAAGATTCTATCAGGACTTAGATAGCGAGCTTTAGAATTACACATAAACACATAATCACATAATTGTGTATTCGTTAATTTAGTTATTAGCTCGTTCGTTAATTTGAATTAATGCATTTAAAGTACACTAGAAATCCAATCACGGATTTTAATTGGTACTTTAAATATCCCCAAGAATCTAACTATGAAGATTGGAAGATCTTATAAGGATACACGAAGCAAAAAAATGTACTTGAAAATCGTGTACATAGTCACATAACATGGGTCCAGTTAAGGACTTATGAAAGTATCTTTAGATATCAAATCAAGGATTTGAAATGGTACTTCACATATTTCTTTAAGAACTTGTAATTTGTACCTTGTACTTTGTTCCTTTAAAAGAAACGAGTACTTAGGATTTTAGGGGAGATCACGAGTGATCACAAAATGAAAGAACCACACGAGTAGTTTGTTTTGTAAGGAACACAGTTCCTTGGTGTCGGCATCGAAGAGGTATGTCAAACAGATTCACAACCATATCAGTTTCGTAAAATAAAATTGGAACAACAATTTTATTTATGTAACAGCTGAATTGTTTCAAATGTCAAAAGATAACAAACAAGGGAATACAAAAGTCTAATTGTTCACTGCTGCATTGTCATTTGCATTTGCCTCATTTATGTTAAATGCTCGTCCACGTGCAAGGCTCGACATTCTAGGTGGTATGAATTATGTTTATATTGCCTACTTGCTAGATTGCATAGAACTTTGCTCATGGTAAGCTTAGATAAACGTAGCAACTATAGTTTGGAAAACACATTTGTGCTTGCTCCCTACTGTCACTACACACTTACGCACATTCGCGACACCTTTCCTATTTGTGTTTCCTTCGATGTGAGATCATGAGGGAACGTGTGAAACTAACTTAAGCCAGCTGACGGCTCTTACCAACGAACAAGTTACGACAGCACTCGCAACCGCTCAGGCAGGAGGTATAACCTGCTGTTCCGAACCTAACCTAGGATGATAGATCCTACTCTCATGACCCAACTCTCGCACTTAACCATGTCGTTTCTTCTTCGCGCAACAAGGTCAGAACGCTCAGCCACCTGTGTGCACCTACAAGACCTTTATGGACTGTCGACCTAGTACCTTTAGTGGTACCGAAGGAGCTGTAGGTCTCCTCCACTGGTTTGGGAAAGCTCGAGTCTGTTTTCGAGATGTGTGAATGCCCTGGGACTAGTAGGGTGAAGAACGCCAATGGTACTCTCGAAGGCGTTGCGTTGACTTGGTGGAACGCTCAAGTACAAATGCTGGGGTTGGTTGCTGCTAATGCCACCCCATGGAACAACTTCAAGGAACTGATCAAAGAGGAGTATTGCAATCGTGATGATATCTACAAGCTGGAGGTAGAGTTCTTTAACCTAAAGATGACGAGGTCAGAGATAGAAGCATACACGAAACGATCCAATGAACTGGCAGTGTTATGTCCAACTATGGTGGATCCTCCCATCCAGCGCATCGAGCTATTCTTCAAAGGCTTGGTACCAGAAATTCAAAGCCATGTGACTGCAGCTAACCTTGCTACCATCCAGGATATTACTCCTCTTGCTCACCGTCTCACAGACCAGGCAGTGGAACAGAACAGGCTGCCTAAGCGTATAGGTGTTACTGCTAGTACTACTTCTGCTACACCCAGTGATAACAAGCGAAAATGGGATGAAACCTCCAGCAAGGGTTCGACTTCAGTTCAGTCCCAGGCACAACAGCGAAAGATCGATGACTACCAGAGTCCTGGTCAACAATCTTTTGGTAGTCAAGGGCAGGGTGGATATCGAGGAAATCACCCTAAGTGTAATCGATGTAATTTGCACCACAGCGGGCCGTGTAACAAAGATCGTTGTCAGAGATGCAACAAGCTTGGTCATGAAGCCAAAGATTGTAGAAGTTTACGTCCTGCAAACCAGAACTGACAACAGCAGCTACAAGCTCCACAGAATCAGCAGCAACAGCAGGGTAACAAGGGATGCTATCAGTGTGATGCTGAAGCTTACTTCAAGAGACACTGCCCACAGTTGAACCAGAACCAGAATCAGAACCACAACCAAGGAAACGGGAACAATAATGGAGGTAACAATGGGGGTAATAACGACGACATTGGTGCCAGTGGTCGAGTGTTCGTGATTGGTCAGGGTAATGTTAGGAATGACCCCAACGTCGTGATGATTTCGATATCATTATTGGTATGGATTGGCTACCTCAATATCGAGCAGAGGTTCTCTGCAATGAGAAGATCGTCCGTGTTCCTCGTGCAGGGGATGAACCTTTCATGATTCGTGACGACAAGAGTGGTGCAGTTGTGAGCATCATCTCTTTTCTTAAGGCCCAGAAGTGTTTACGTAAGGGCCATACAGCCATTTTGGCTCTCGTTACTGACACCTCGAAGAAAGAGAAGAGGATAGAAGATTTTCCGATTGTACGTGACTTCCCTGAGGTAATTCCTGAGGAACTACCTGGCCTTCCGCCCCATCGTCAGGTCGAGTTTCACATCGAGCTAGCTCCTGGAGTAGCACCTATAGCTCGTGCACCTTATCGATTAGCTCCATCAGAGTTGGAAGAACTCTCTACGCAACTACAAGAACTCTTGGATAAGAGATTTATTCGTCCTAGCTCTTCGCCCTAGGGAGCTCCAGTGCTATTTGTGAAAAAGAAAGACGGTACCTACAGGATGTGGATCGACTATCGAGAACTCAACAAGGTGACGGTGAAGAATCGTTATCCTCTTCCACGCATTGACGACCTATTTGACCAGTTGCAAGGGTCGAGCTTTTACTCGAAGATTGATTTGAGATCGGGATATCACCAGCTGAGAGTCCAAGAGGAGGACGTCTCCAAAACAGCCTTTAGAACACGTTATGGACACTATGAGTTTTTGGTCATGCCTTTCTGGGCTGACAAACGCACCTGCGGACTTCATGGACTTGATGAACTGAGTGTGCAAGCCTTACCTGGACAAGTTCGTTATTGTTCTCATCGACAACATCCTGATCTATTCTAAGAGTCAGGGGGAAACACGAGCAGCATTTACGACTCATTTTAGAACTCCTTCGAACAGAACAGCTTTATGCTAAGTTCTCGAAATGTGACTTCTGGCTCCGTGAAGTCCATTTCCTAGGCCACGTAGTGAACAAGGATGGGATTCATGTTGATCCATCCAAGGTAGACTCGATTAAGAACTGGCCTGCACCTCGTACACCAACGGAAATTCTCCAATTCTTGGGCTTGGCAGGTTATTACAGCAGGTTTATCAAGGATTTCTCCAAGATTACACAATCTCTCACCTCACTAACCCAGAAGGGCATTACCTATCGATGGGGTGATGCACAGGATACTGCGTTTCAACACTTAAAGGATAGACTTTGCAGCGCACCTATTCTTTCATTGCCAGAGGGCATCGTCGATTTTGTGGTCTATTGCTACGCATCCATTCAGGGTCTTGGATGTGTATTGATGCAACGTGACAAGGTCATATCCTACGCCTCACGCCAATTTAAAGTTCATGAAAGGAACTACACAACGCACGATTTAGAGCTGGGAGCTGTTGTTTTTGCACTCAAGATATGGAGACATTACCTGTACGGCACCAAGTGCGCCATCTACACTGATCATAGGAGTCTCGAGCATATATTCAAACAGAAGGAACTCAATATGCGACAGCGACGATGGGTAGAACTACTGAATGACTACGAATGCTCGATCAGATATCACCCGGGCAAAGCCAATGTTGTGGCCGACGCCCTCAATCGAAAGGACACTGCGCCCAAGCGCGTACAAGCTTTACAACTCACTATACAGTCTAGTCTTCCTTCTCAGATACGAGATGCTCAGGTAGAAGCATTGAAACCAGAAAACGTCAGGGCTGAAGCCCTACGCGGCTCAAGGCAACGCTTAGAACAGAAGGAAGACGGAGCTTACTACGTAACAGGACGCATTTGGGTCCCACTTTATGGCAACTTACGAGAGCTTGTGATGGATGAGGCACACAAGTCTCGCTACTCAGTACATCCTGGTTCGGATAAAATGTGTCACGATATCAAAACTACGTATTGGTGCCTAGCATGAAGGCCCACATAGCAACTTACGTTAGCAAGTGCTTGACTTGTGCGAGAGTCAAGACGGAATACCAGAAACCTTCAGGCCTACTCCAACAACCAGAGATACCACAATGGAAATGGGAGCAAATTTCCATGGATTTTGTTACTGGCCTGCCTGGATCTCAACGTGGTAATGATACTATTTGGGTGATCGTGGATCGACTCACAAAGTCTGCACACTTCTTGGCTATCAAGGAAACGGATAAGTTCTCCACACTAGCAGACGTATATCTTAAGGAAGTTGTTTCGAGGCACGGAGTGCCCACCTCTATTATCTCGGATCGAGATGCACGTTTTACATCAGAACTGTGGCAAGCAATGCACAAGTCCTTTGGCTCAAGGCTAGATATGAGCACAGCTTATCACCCACAAACGGATGGGCAGTCGGAACGTACCATCCAGACCCTCGAAGACATACTTAGGGCATGTGTGATTGACTTTGGCAACGGCTGGGAAAAGCATCTGCCACTTATGGAATTTTCGTACAACAATAGCTACCACACCAGCATTAAAGCTGCTCCGTTTGAGGCATTGTACGGGCGTAAATGCCGGTCACCTCTTTGTTGGGCAGAGGTGGGGGATAGTCAGATTACTGGTCCAGAACCTGTGGTGGACACAACAGAGAAAATTGCTCAGATACGACAACGAATGGCGGCACCTCGTGACCGTCAGAAAGTCTACGCCGATAAGGGCAGAAAACCACTAGAGCTCCAGGTTGGGGAGCGTGTACTACTCAAAGTTTCACCCTGGAAGGGTGTGGTTCGTTTTGGCAAACGGGGCAAACTTAACCCACGATACGTTGGACCTTTCGAAGTCATTGAGAAAATAGGCAAGGTGGCCTACAGACTGAACTTACCAGCAGAACTCAGTGCAGTTCACGACGTTTTCCATGTGTCAAATCTGAAGAAGTGTCTGTCAGATGAGACCCACGTAGTTCCTTTGAAGGAGCTCACGATCGACGAGCAGTTACGATTCGTCAAGGAACCTGTTGAAATCACGGACCGGGATGTTAAGGTCCTCAAGCGTACTAGAATACCTCTCGTTCGAGTTCGTTGGAACTCACGTCGCGGCCCAGAGTTCACCTGGGAACGCGAAGATCAGATGAAACAAAAGTATCCCCAACTGTTCGCAACCGGTACAACCACTACTGAGGCTGAAGCTACGGAATTTCGGGACGAAATTCCAGATCAACAGGTTGGGCCGTCGGTTTATTGGGCTTCAATGGGTGGATCGCACAAGGTTGTTGAACTTGTGCGAGCCCAATCTTTTCAAATCGTACAAGTATGAATATGTTATGCACTTTGACTGTTTATGTGATGCCATGATTAGTATGTGTTTGTGATTTTGCTATCTCTGTGTAAACCTATGTGTGCATTACTTGAACCTAGACCTGACGTGTATAATAACCATGATAGGACGTGGTTGACCACTAGCTGCTAGACTTGACCTTTCTGTGTAATCTGCCGAGCAAACAAAGGTGAGTTCACACTCTACAAAGTATGGGATTCCCAGGGGTTGGGAATGGGGTTAAGGAATATGGATTCCTCGTCCTTTCTTGGGTAGGACAGTAATGGTTCAGGAATGTAATTCCTCGTCCTCACGGACAGATAACTATACTAGACCAAAACTCTCTATCACGAAGTCCCTCCTTTTTATATCGACTTAATCGCCGGGCCAATGGCGAGCGGGTCATTAGTTAGATAGCGCTATTTAGGTCTGACAAGCCTCACACCGTGCCGCAGAGGACGGGCGTGAACTAATGGATCTGGGGCACGTCAATGCTGATAGACATTGACAGTTTCAGGGCACTTAAACATGACTTCAGTCAGTAGTCGATATGGTAACGAGTCTAGTGTATACATGGGGTAGCCCCCACGGCCGAAATGCCAGATAACTATCATGGGGTAGCCCCCACGGCAGGATTGCCAGAGTAAATGGGTTAAACAAAGGGTTAAACAAATCACGTTTTCAACTATGGGGTAACCCCCACGGCAGGAACGCCAGTTAAAGGAAACTGTTTTTGGAACAACTTAAAACGAACACCCAACCGTGAACTCACTCAACTTGTTGTTGACTCGTTACTACATGCTTTGCAGGTCAATAGGTACTTAGCTGGAGCTTGCATGGGAGAGAGTCGTTGTGGGACATGGACAACTGTGTGCCATGTTAAACCTTTGGATACTTAAACTTCTGTTTTGGTTTTAAACATTATGCTTCCGCTCATAACTTAAACTATGTTTGTTTGGACACTAACTGTGTTGGTTGGACTTTTACAATTAATCACTTGCTGGTTCAATATGATTAGTGGTTTGATCCTGGTCAGTCACGCCTCCAAGCGGTGATACTCCGCGTGTGGATTTTGGGGGTGTGACAAGTTAAACATGTCAAAACATGTTTAACTAACTTAGAAAACTGATTTGGTATCAAAACAAAGTGTTTTGATACCTAAAAGCAGTTTCATTGCAAAATACGTGCTAAAACGCATTTTGACCGAAACTTTGACTCGTCACTACACCTAGTTAACGTGGTAATCAGTAGGTATAATCGCTAAGGATTATAACCATTGTGATTACAATCACGTTGCAAAGTTCAAATGAACTTTACGTTGACCATTGACTGGTCAAAGCTGAAAGTCAAACACTGTTTGACTTTCACGCTACAAAAGCGATAAAAGCACGAAAGAAGCTTACAAAGGGTCCAAGCTAGGGAGAACTTGATCTAAATAATCTCAGGTATGAAGTTTTTAACCTCAACTTAGAGAAAATCAGATCAAGGGTGAGTGAAATGAATGAATGGCTTGGCTATTTATAGTTTTTGAGATGTTCTAGGATCATTACATGTGGTTTGTGTGATTACCAAGCAATGAATCCATGCCATACATGTGTTGTAATCAGATTTCTAGGCTTGGGCAACACTTATCTTGGTGAATAAGGATGCAAAACAATCAAAGAATCTCACAAAAACCAGTTGCTGTTGCTGAATGAAAGATTTTGCCCAGATGCCATGCTCGCGTCGCGCGATAGCAGAGGGCATGGGCCGTCGCATGGCGCAACCACTCAGATCAGAAGTTTCAAAAGTGACAATAATGGTCCCTGCGCGTATTTGAACTTGTTTTCGACGTTTTTAACATCCGTTAAGCCATTTTCAAGGCTATACAAGGTCGTCAAAGTGTAGGGGACCTGAAATATGCTCGGAAATATCACGGATGTCGGTTCGTTTGGTCATACGGTCACGTTTTTTGGATGTCCAGATGTGGTCAGAACATAAGATATGCGCGTAAATGCAAACTTACGCTGTTTTTGACACTTTTAGTCCCTGTAAGATCAAGTAAGCATATTTTCGCACACCGAACCACTCAAAGCTTATTTCTAAGCTACGTTTAGGTTATTTATGGTATGTTTAACTTATGATCAAGTTCCGGACTGTACGTTGCCATACGAAACGACATACTTTTGCAGTTTGATGTAAATAGTCCCTGTAAGAGAATAAACTTGTTTTTGCCATACCAAACCCTTTAAAACTTATTTCTAAGTTATGTAAAGGTTATTTAAGGTACGTTAAGCTTATGTTGCTGTTCCGGAGTGTTTTTCACGTTAAACTAATTACGTTTACGCATCAGTGCGGGTATAACCTTACAGAAAGTGATTTAAAGCTCGAATTTGAACAAGAATTGATATGTGCAAATGATGCACATATTTATACAAATCCCAAGTGTGAAACACAAAATTTCATTGGTTTGGCATTTGTTTGATGGTCGTAGTGACACAGGTGTCACAGTCTCCCCTACTTTAAGAAATTGACGAAATTTAATTTTAGAGGAACCTGTGAAGACAACTGTGATTGTTTCGCTTTCGAATGAATCCTCCGTTTCCCAAGTAAAACTCTGGGTCATGTTTGGATTCTTAGCGAATTTATTAATTCCCAAAGTGTTGTCGTTGTAGTAACAAAACATGGAGTTTCGAACAACGGATAGGAGAATGTTTCCTATGAAGACTATTATAGGAAACTTGTGTGTGCTCGAAATTAGAGTCGGAGAGTGCAAAATAAAATAACATTGGTCAAGGTCCAGGACTTCTAGTAACTTAAATAACGCTACGCTCGCGATGTAATAAGGAACACTTATATATAGGAAGTACCAGTGGCGTATCCACCATGCCCTTTTTACATTGTTCCCGTCTCGTTATTCTCATCACTATAGGTCGTAACACATGATAAAACTTGCTGTGGTTAGGGGGGATAGTGCAAGGTCCTTCCAACCGCCGGAGTGATCCCACTCCGGGAGCCGCTACCCGACCAAACTAGCTCCTCGGTGAATTCCCCATGCCGAGTTCTTACCCTGGGCGACATATGCCACTCCCAAGACTCAAACCCGGTACCTCTGGGAAGAGGTGGGTGTCGGTGGCCAACTGGGCTACCCCAGTTGGTTACTTGCTGTGGTTTCTGTGCACTGAATTCCATAATTATATATGCATCCATAATTACGTAATTCCTTGCACAGTCCGCACAGTTCATTTTATAATGTGTAGGGAAAAATCAATCGGATATACATGTAATGACTTGACTAGACCACCAGAGGAACTTTTTAACTAGATCAACGAACGATCTTTTTAACAGGATCAACATATGATCTCCTTAACTAGATCGTCGTATGATCTCTTTAAATAGACCTCAAAAAGGTCTTTTTAACTTTGACCCAAATAATCATTTTGAAACAGTACTTGGAATCCAAGGGTCTGACTATTTGCATAGATAGCCCCTTAAGGATTTAAGATAGTACTTTGAGTATCCTTCTGAGAATCTAACATATAAAAATACAGAAGATTCTATCAGGACTTAGATAGCGAGCTTTAGAATTACACATAAACACATAATCACATAATTGTGTATTCGTTAATTTAGTTATTAGCTCGTTCGTTAATTTGAATTAATGCATTTAAAGTACACTAGAAATCCAATCACGGATTTTAATTGGTACTTTAAATATCCCCAAGAATCTAACTATGAAGATTGGAAGATCTTATAAGGATACACGAAGCAAAAAAATGTACTTGAAAATCGTGTACATAGTCACATAACATGGGTCCAGTTAAGGACTTATGAAAGTATCTTTAGATATCAAATCAAGGATTTGAAATGGTACTTCACATATTTCTTTAAGAACTTGTAATTTGTACCTTGTACTTTGTTCCTTTAAAAGAAACGAGTACTTAGGATTTTAGGGGAGATCACGAGTGATCACAAAATGAAAGAACCACACGAGTAGTTTGTTTTGTAAGGAACACAGTTCCTTGGTGTCGGCATCGAAGAGGTATGTCAAACAGATTCACAACCATATCAGTTTCGTAAAATAAAATTGGAACAACAATTTTATTTATGTAACAGCTGAATTGTTTCAAATGTCAAAAGATAACAAACAAGGGAATACAAAAGTCTAATTGTTCACTGCTGCATTGTCATTTGCATTTGCCTCATTTATGTTAAATGCTCGTCCACGTGCTGGATTCGCATTAACAAGTTTTGGGCAATTGTTCCGGTAGTGAGTAAGATCACCACAGTTA
Source organism: Helianthus tuberosus (assembly GCA_030545235.1). Classification (NCBI taxonomy): domain Eukaryota; kingdom Viridiplantae; phylum Streptophyta; class Magnoliopsida; order Asterales; family Asteraceae; genus Helianthus; species Helianthus tuberosus. The sequence continues at coordinate 107,701,330 of CM060370.1, read as the reverse complement.
TAGCACGATCCAGGTGGGAATGGTGCTTGAACAGCAGCAGGATTTGCAGCATTTTGGTTTTGGGTAGCATGACGGCATGTATTGACCAAATGTCCCAATCGTCCACAGTGGGTACATTTGTGACACGGTGTCTGATTCACATGATGACAGTTGCATTTTGTTGCACAAAGGTGCAGTACAAACATAGTTTTTCCTAGCACGAGGCTGTGCTGGCTGATTTGGTGCAACCTAATCATTCTGAGCAACTACTGCGAAGTTTTGTGAAGCCTTACGCTTCTTCAACTTCTTAGAGGACTCGGTCTGTTTATCCTTTGGTTTTTCTTGTGCTGACTTGTCAGATGGTTTCTGGTCGCCTTTTCGAAAAAGCTTACCCTTCCTGATTTGAGATTCAGTCAGGGTAGTAGAAAGTTCAGTGGCTTGTCTGACGGTAGTAGGGTTGCTACCAGTAACAATATCCTGAACTGGGTCAGGGAGGCCATCGATGTACTTTTCAATCGCCTTCTCCAAAGGCGTAACCATGGTAGGACATAACAGAGTTAACTCCTCATAACGATCAGTGTAGGCTCGATGTTCACCGCTGTCTTGTTTAAGATCGTCAAATTCCCGTTCCAAAGCCCTGAGCTCATGACGAGGACATAATTCCTTCATCATTAGAGCCCAAAGCTCTTCCCAGGTTTGTGCCATTGCCACATCGACACCCCTATCCCTCATTACACTGTTCCACCATGTGAGTGCTCTTTTCTGGAATACACTCGACGCAAACTCAACTTTTCGCTCGTTTGGGCATCGCACATGATGAAATGTGCTTTTGAGACTCTCAAACCAGTGTAGGAGCCCAGTGGCCCCTTCAGACCCAGTAAATGGAAGTGGCTTAGCTGAGTTGAATGTCTTATAGTTGCACTGAACATTGTTATTGTTCGCTTGATTTATCTGGGTAATAAGGTTCGGGAGTATAGCATCGATTTGCTGAGTGATTAAGGCTACCATGGCGGCATCCTGAGTTTGATCACGTCGAGGAGGCATATTCTAAAAGAGCAAAGGAACATGTAAGGGAATGAATGAGATGATATCAGATAGTAAGAATTGAATGCTGAAAGGAATATCGACAAAGCATAAAGATTGTGATCATTTGTTCGTTACTTAAAACAAACAAACGACACTGTGACTAATCAAAGTAAATGCGTCATATTAATGTATCACGAAGACATGCTTTAGCCTATAAGTGGTCACTCACCCCAAGAGTTCCCAGGTAAGAGTGTCTGGTCCGATACTACAGATTTGTACGAACACTCTAGTCTTAGACAGAACACTCGAGGTACAGGCATCCACCCTTCCAGATTGCACGTGTTCACATTATTTAGACCCAAACTTTGACGAGATTTTGAAAACACCAAAGGCTTAAAAGCCTAAAAACAAATCATCTAAGGATAGATGACTTCTTGTGATGTTTTTGAAAGATTTTGACTCAAGAGGATGAATTGTGTTTTGTTTTTGTTAATCACCAAAGGATAGGTGAAGTGTATTGTTTTAAACATCTAAACACAAGAATCTTGTGTTAGGGTCCTAGGAAGGTTATAGTCTAGGTCAAAGCATTACTAATAACCTAATTCCCTATAACCATTGGCTCTGATACCAACTTTTCTGTCACACCCGACCAAGTAAAACAACCAATCATGGCGGAAACGTCGGGGAGTGTCGTAACAGAATCATTGTTTCACAACCATGGATTAAATTGTTTCGTTTTATTGAATTATTGAACTCATTGTTTCATTACAATTCAGATACATACAAATATTGTCTTTCGAGTTTTAAAGTCACTAAGGCACAAGTCCATCCTATGTATAGCATGCATCAACAATCATCACATAGCAACACCTGAAACATATGAGAAAATAGGTACGTCAGCATAAAAATGCCTGTGAGTAACATATGTTTTGTTGATTTAGATTCATGGCTTTAGTTAACATAAGAAAAAGGTTTTATGTTTTACAAAAATAGCCATGAATCCTTGTAAAAGTTTTGTTTCTAAAAATGTATTGTTTTGATAAAAGGTTTGTAGTATATACAAAAATATACTTTGGTTTGGAAATAGTTAAACGTATAGTATATCAAAAATATACTTTTGTTACTAAAATAATAGATTTGGTAGTATATCACAAATATACTTTGGTTTTGAAAGATAGCATATCAACTATGCTTTGGTTTTGAGAATAACATATCAACTATGTTTTGGTTTTGAAAATAACATATCAACTATGTTTTGGTTTTGATAATAGCATATCAACTATGCTTTGGTAAATAACAAAGTAGTATATTAAAACATATGTTGGATTTTGTACATAGTATATCAAAATATACTTTGGATAATAATATCACATTTGAGAGTATATCAATCTATACTTTGGTAGTATATCAAAATAAACAAAAGAAACTGTGATTTAGTATTCATTCAAACCTTAGTGTATCAAACTACACCTTGTAGACTATAGAAATACCACAAAGGCAATTTCTATTTGGTTAAAATTTGGTTTCTGACATTCCATACAACAGGAATGGGGTGTCTAGTCCTATAGCGCTATATCATACTACCAATCGGCTTGGTGAGTGTATTAAAATAAGTACAATCCAACAATTTGTTTTACAAGCTATGAAAATCAGTGTTTAAATCATAGATAATCGTTTAATTTGTCAAAAGAATAAGTACTAAGCATGTGTAATCATATAGTTACAAATCATGAAAATAACAAATAGGCACATATGTTTCACCGCAAAACAATTGAAAACAGTAAAAGAGGGGACTATGTACTCACTTGAGATTGCAAGTATCCTTGATTAAGTGTCCTAACGAAGCTCGGGAAATCAAGGAATCAAGTGGCACCTAGTATGGAATCACTATGTTAAATAATCGGCTCCTAAATCGAGAGATAGGATAGAATGAAGTTCTATAAATCAAATGAGTATTGGAACTCATATGGCATGATTTAATAGACCTAACATTCTGATTTGGAAGTCTACCTAAGTGCTTTTGACCCGTTTTGACCCATTATGGTAGTATAAGCTACTATAACGCTTCGTTTGCGTAAAACTATGGTCGGATGGTTAACTATGTGCTATGTCAAATCTTACATGCCCAATTATGTCTAAACATGTTACTAAATCAGATTATATGTCAAAAAGTTGATCACATATGCAAAATATGGATTTATGCTTCAAAACGGCATTTTGGTCATTTCCTATGGGCATATAAACTACTTAACAAATAACTAACCAATCCTAAGTGATCATAAGGTATAACCTCAGAGGTTATTCCCTATGCAACTATGATCACTAAACATGCTTGGTCGGATCCTAATGATCGACCAAACGGGTCGGGTTCGAAAGTCTAAGCGGTTGTCTAGACCGCTTAACTTACGACCCTAAACAAGCACTAAACTAGTAGTGACGAGTTAAACATGTCAAAACATGTTTAACTAACTTAGAAAACTGACTTGGTATCAAAACAAAGTGTTTTGATACCTAAAAGTAGTTCTGTTGCAAAATGTATGCTAAAACGCATTTTGACCGAAACTTTGACTCGTCACTACACCTAGTTAACGTGGTAATCAGTAGGTATAATCGCTAAGGATTATAACCATCGTGATTACAATCACGTTGCAAAGTTTAAACGAACTTTGCGTTGACCATTGACTGGTCAAAGCTGAAAGTCAAACACTGTTGAAAGTCAAACACTGTTTGACTTTCACGCTAGAAAAGCGATAAAAGCACGAAAGAAGCTTACAAAGGGTCCAAGCTAGGGAGAACTTGATCTAAATAAACTCAAGTATGAAGTTTTTAACCTCAACTTAGAGAAAATCAGATCAAGGGTGAGTGAAATGAATGAATGGCTTGGCTATTTATGGTTTTTGAGATGTTCTATGATCATTACATGTGGTTTGTGTGATTACCAAGCAATGAATCCAGGCCATACATGTGTTGTAATCAGATTTCTAGGCTTGGGCAATACTTATCTTGGTGAATAAGGATGCAAAACAATCAAAGAATCTCACAAAAACCAGTTGCTGTTGCTGAATGAAAGATTCTGCCCAGATGCCATGCTTGCGTCGCACGACAGCAAAGGGCATGGGCCGTCGCGTGGCGCGACCACTCAGATCAGAAGTTTCAAAAGTGACAATAATGGTCCCTGCACGTATTTGAACTTGTTTTCGACGTTTTTAACATCTGTTAAGCCATTTTCAAGGATCTACAAGGTCTTCAAAGTGTAGGGGACCTGAAATATGCTCGGAAATATCACGGATGTAGGTTCGTTTGGTCGTACGGTCACGTTGTTTGGTTATTTATGACGAAACTCGAACGGATGCGAAAACGAACCAAACTAAGCGACGAGTGGTATTTTGCATGCCGATCACTAAAATAAAAATATTTTAGTGTCTACAAAATTTTTGGATGTCCAGATGTGGTCAGAACGTAAGATATGCACGTAAATGCAAACTTACGCTGTTTTTGACACTTTTAGTCCCTGTAAGATCAAGTAAGCATATTTTCGCACACCGAACCACTGAAAGCTTATTTATAAGCTATTTTTAGGTTATTTATGGTATGTTTATCTTATGATCAAGTTCCAGACTGTACGTTGCCATACGAAACGACATACTTTTGCAGTTTGACGCAAATAGTCCCTGTAAGCGAATAAACTTGTTTTTGCCATACCAAACCCTTTAAAACTTATTTCTAAGTTATGTAAAGGTTATTTAAGGTATGTTAAGCTTATGTTGCTGTTCCATAGTGTTTGTCGCGTTAAAATGATTACGTTTACGCATCAGTGCGCGTATAACCTTCCAGAAAGCGATTTAAAGCTCGGATTTGAACAAGAATTGATATGTGCAAATGATGCACATATTTATACAAATCCCAAGTGTGAAACACAATACTTCATTGGTTTGGCATTTGTTTGATGGTCGCAGTGACACAGGTGTCACATCGACTTTTCCTTTGGAATCTCCTCAATCTGTTTCATTCTGGGTGGCTCTTCACGGTTTCGGTGATAAACAACTTTCTTGTAGTAGTCGTCATGAAAAGGGTTAGCTGTTTCATCCGCTGCTGAGTTTCTGCATTTCCGCTTGAAGTGCCCCTTTTGCTTACATTTGAAGCACGTCACTTTGGATTTATCAAAACCCAGTTTTGTCGAAGGCCCTCCAATGGAATTTCTTCCCGTGATCTCCATAAACCGTTGTGCTCTGCGGATAACGCTAGCCATGCACCAACGTATATCAATTAATTCCATCTCTTTAGGGTCAATCTGGTCATAATCCTCTTTTGTCAGATTTGTATTTCCGATTTTTCAGGCGACCAGACTATCATATGATTCTAAGATGGAAGCAAGAAACACCATTTGTTGTTTTGCTGTCTCCTCATTGAAATTTGAGCTTTGTTCAGGTTCACAGCGATGTTGCATTGAAAAACGTTTTTGGGAACATTTTTTTGTTGCTGATTGTTTTGAACAGACGAAGAAGAACCACTATGATAACCACTGCTGGGTGATGAACTGCTGCTTTTCTTTTCTTGAGTGACCATGTTTGAACTTTCAGTAGAAAATGCGGTTTTCGGTGATGTGGTTTTCAGAATCATACTTCCCCTGTAGTAGAGATCAGCATTCTGTTGATATGGGGTATTGTTCACTTTGTTCATTTTCTTGATTTATAGCTCATGACTCTCGAATCTTTCAATTAGCCAATCAACTGTCATTTAGGCCATTGGTTTGGTATTTTTCAACACCAAACCATAGTATTGCCAATCTTTCTCATCTGGTAAAGATTCAAACAGCTTCTCTACCATCTTATCTTCAGCAATTGTGATCCCGTATCTGACGAGTTCTACCTTCAGGTGGCAAAATCGTTCAATCATCTGTAACACACTTTCATTCTTCATACACGTAAATAAGTCAAACTCCTTTTTCAACAGTCGTTTCTTGTTTTTCACAATCTCTTCTCCCCCAATACACTTCTTTTCTAGTTTAGCCCACAAATCGTTTGAATTAGTGTAGTCAATCAAGGAAATAATATCGTCTCGGACGGATTGATGAAGCAAAGCTATACACTTTTGTTCAGCAATAAACATCCCTTGTTTATTGTCAGCCAAGTTTTCATAATATCGTCTTGCAATATCATACCCATTCTTCATGCACCTCCAACTCGGGTAAGCAAATGCCTTTAACCAACCATCAAATCTGTTTGCCCAACGGTTGTAATCTTCAATCACCATCAACTTCGGTGGTTTGTTGTATGTTCCGTAGGCGTTGTCGACGCTAAGAGAATCTGCGATCGCCTTTTTCGGGTTTGGATTGGTATTGTTGTTTGTATTTGTCGATGTCTCTCCAGTGTTGTATGCAAAGATTTCACTGAATGGGTTTAAGAAATCGTCTCCCATCTTGAAAACACCTAAAAAAAATCAAACACTTAGAAAAATTTTCACAATTTTCAAAAATCTCAAACTATTGCACTTGGATTGAATGGTGATCCGATCGAATGACGATTCGATCGGATGACACAAATAAGCAATGAACCAAGTAACAAGTGTCGGATGACACAAGTGTCGAATGGCACAAGTGTCGGATGACAAGTGTCGAATGGCTATCCGATCGGATGATCGTTCGATCGAGGTGACTTGTGCTTTAAAACTTTAAACCTCAAAACTAATCCAATCGGATGGTGATCCGATCGAACAAGTTTATGACGTCAGCAATGATAAGTGAATAGAATCTAGTCCAATCCGGCAATCCGATCGGATGAGTGACGTCATCTTGTGCGAAGAACACGACATAGTTTTTGCTTGATTTGATGATGATTTAGTGCAAATTTTTCAATGAAACTTTGTAGGATTGTTCTTTGTTGAATTCCGATCCGATTGATATCAAAATTAGTCAAATTCGTCTGTAAATTCTAACTTAATTTTGTGTTTTTCTGTTTTTAAGGTGTGAAAATGTAAAAACTGCAAGAAAAGTAGGACTATGAAGAAATTGTCAGAATCTCCGGTGAGATTTGACTGAAATCTATAGAAAATGACTGAAATCTCGGTGAAATGTTGTTGCTATCTCCGATCCGGCTTTCGATGAGCTCTGATACCACTTGTTAGGCCACGATCTGGATATGTTCTAGTCGTAGAACATAGCGGAATCGATCAGTGTCGAGGTGCGGAATCCCTCGACACCGTCTGAGAATCACTAACAATAATCTCAATGCTTAACATGTCTGATTTTATTGATTAATGGTGAAAATTCAACAGTTCTTGATGAAAGTCTGACAGAGCTTCGCTTCAGCAAATCAGCAAAAGGTTCTAGACAACTAGCACTAACCTACTATTTATCTAATCAGGGAAGGAGAGGGTGTCACCCGATCGGATGGTCATCCGGTCGGATGGCCATCCGTTCGGATGACACATGTCGTCCGACGGATTTCACTTAATAGTTTTGTCACACCCCGATATTTCCACGTATTACCGGTGGGCCCGGTGGGGAGTATCATGACGTAGTTGATATCATCATAGTCAAACAACACAATATATAAATGCACAACGGAAGCAAAAGATAGATTCATTTCAACTTTAATAAATTGTAATATCAAGTATCACAAATTGTCTAAACAGATCCACAGGCAGATCAAAATAAAGAGGAAACACTGTTCAACATGACATCCAAGCTTGCGAGACTTATTGTGGACGCTAGGAGAAAGCCAGCCTAGTTCGAGTAGTACCTGCACTTAACCTTTTTGGAAAATACGTCAGTTTACACTGGTAAATACAATTTAACTGACTCATTTTGAAAAGTTTAATAAAATTGATTTGAATGCACGTGGCACAAAATATATTTTATAACTTGGGATAATTATTTGAATATAATCTTGTAAAAGAATTACATGTTTCTTATGCGTTCAGTAGCCCGATCCGTAGACCGGGTTAAAGATTAATAGACACACCACATTATTTTTTTAGGCACTGACGGGTGTACGCCTACACCCCGTGCTTAGGTCGTGGCCATTTCGTAAAATGATGCCAAGGATATACGGGACATGGTCGTTAACCCCCCAAAGGCTTTAAGCAAACAAAACATTTCCAAACAGAGCATATCAATGGTTTAACCTCTATTCGATTAAAGATTCAATGCCCGACCAAGCGGTATTTTATATACCATACCCCAAGCCCGTATAGGGAAAATAAGTTAAAAGTATTTACCTTTGCAAGTATAAATCACAAATAGCAAGTGCGTGTAGCTTTTACTGGGTCTCCTATTCTAGAACAAAGGTTTATAATAACCTATTAGATTTCTAATGGTCTTTAATTAAGCTTAAGCTTAGACCGGTTAGTTTTAAAGGAAGATATGGTTCAAACGCAAGAATAAGCGAAGACCGGAAAAGAATGTGATTTAGACCCGACAAGTTTGAAGACTTGTATAATATGGGTAAACTAAACACATTCTGGATTTTGAGACAAAAACGATAAGGTTTGACCCATTCGGTCAATTTATGCAAACTAGTTACATAAACCGAACCGAACGTGAAAAATGCGTAACGGGTAACCATAAGAGCCATATACAGGTTTCCTTAGTTAATATTCCTTAAATATGTTGGGACATCAGTAAGATATCTTCTATTATGCCCGAAATGGATTTAAACTCCAACTATGCCTCGTAAGGGCATTTTGGTCATTTAAAAGGTTATAAAAGAGTTTAATTAGTAATCTGAGTTACAGGTCTGATTTATTTAGTAAATATACTTAATTTAACAAGTTATAATAGTAGGGTACTAGATATATGTGAAATTTATCATTTAAAACCAAACTATGCACCTTAGGGGTATTTTGGTAATTTCACATAGGCTAAAAAGGTCAAAACAGAAATCTGAGTTAAACAACTTTTGCTTACTGTTAAAATATTATAATTTACTTAAAATATCAGTAGGTATCAACCCTTATATGTTTAAAATAGTTTTAGTACATACTATGCGTTAAAAACGCTTAAAAAGGCGATTAGGAGCCATTTCCGGGTTCTACAAAGAAAGCTGATATTTCTATTATTCCAGAAGGTTTAAAATAATTTATTTATCATATAAAATCAGTAGCAAAAGGTTTGGGGTCAAAAAAATATGTAAAACTCATTTTATAGCCTAAAAGGGCAAAGCCGGCATTAACCGAATTAAAGCCATAACCCTATGTTACGCTCAGCCTAAAATTAATTAAAAATCTTCAAAAATCCCAAAATATTATATTACATCAGTGGGTAAAAAGTTTGATATCAAAAAGTGGGTTTAAATAGGCTATATGCTAATTATGCCGTTTAATTAACAAAAAGCTTTCTAATTACGCTATTGAGCGTAACTCTTAATCTAGACCTCAAACTGATGTCAAATTTTGGGTACAAGTTTATAAATCAGTAACTAAGGTTTCTACTCTTTCACATTTTCAAAAATCACGTTTAAGGTCAAAAGGGCATAATAGTCAACATTTAAGCACTTAACGGAAACATGCATATGAATCGGATAACTATTGAACCAAGTTGTATAATCTCAGAGAGTTATACTTATATAAAACCTGGTCCAAATAAGGCTCTAAGGCACTTCTAAAACATGCTTAAATTGGCCAGAACTGAAAGTCAAAGCGAAAGTCAAACTATGCGGCTTTCGGTCCCGATCCGTGTCTAAACTGAAAATTGTCGGGTTGAACATGTTTAGACATATTCTTACATTAATTACCAAGTTATATTAGTGATCAAACAGGTTGCATGTCTCCTACATTGCTAATTATGTATTAATTTGAAAATAAGTATTCAGTTGACTTTTTAAAGTTAGCTTTGACCCGCCAATTGACCTAGTTAGAGTGGGAATTAGAGAGTACCCTTTTAAGGGTTTATTACCCACATAAATACCTACTGATAGGTACTTTTAATTCGAGATTTGACTGAACAAATTTTAATTAATCTCGAAGTCAAACCTTAATTACGACGGTTTGACTTTTAGCTAATTAACTAAGCTAAACTGAATTAAGAAGGATCAAGGACACTTACAAAGGTCCTAAGTATGCTTATGGATCCTAGGGAAGTTGGTTGCTGATCAGAGGAGCTCCAGAAATACACTTGTGAAGGTTTGCAAATGAATGTTCAATGTTGCAACCTTGAAGCTCTATATATATCAATTTTGATTGCATGAGATGGTGCCAACATAGTCTACAAATGTTACAAGATGTCCTCAGGTGTCCCTATGCATGAAAAACCATTGGCCCAACCCCTGGAACTCGAAAACAACCCTTCAAAGGCGGTGCAACAGCTTCAACAGGCAACTGCCCAAGAATTCTGACGCTGGGCTGCTCTAGCGGGCCGCGTAAGCCCATAGGGAAATCTTACGCGGGCCGCCTGGCCTTACAGAACCTGCCAAGCAAGTTTCAAGTTTTGCATTTCAGCCCCTGGTCCTTTCTAACGTGGTTTTAAGTGTTTTTCTTGCACTTTTGGTCACCTAACTTTGCTTTTAAGGGTTCCATGACATGTTTAAACATTGGCAAGTCCTTGGTTAACTTTGTGCTTACCCGAAAAGTTACAAATTTCAACGTTGACGCTTATAACCCCTCGTATACGAATATTGTCATAACTTTCTCATACGATAACGAAACTTGGTGAAATTTTTACCACATATTCTAGTGTGTATAATTTATCATTACAAAGCTTCGGGTTTGTTAAAAGGTCACTCAGAGGTACACTTTCAACATGTTGACACATTTAACCCCTGTAGTTTGTAATCTCTGACTTTCTTTCACGATTTGCTTCGTATGATCCATGATTTATTCGTTTAAGGGTATAAACATCGTGTAGGGTTATTGTAAGGCATATTTGTTGACACTTTGAACCCTTATATTCATATACTTTCTTTGTTTGTCAACTTTAGTCCTTCAAAGATGGTCTTTTACACGTTTAAAGCTTATGACACATGTCAATACATTATTGGACATAAAATTTTCGAGGTGTTACAAGTTTACGCACCGTTCCCTGATTTGTCTAAACACACAAAACATACATATACATACATGTACAAAAACACATAAACATGACAAAATACATAAGACTCGATGCAGACGGAAGCTACAGACATATGCACTAACAAATTGATATTCTGTTTATTGTCTAGCTTTGATTATCCCTACATTGTAAATATATAGTTCGTAATGTCTAGCTAACTTACGAGTCCGATCATTTGATGCAATAAATTTAATATGTAAACTTGGGAAGATGCTTAGTTAGAAGGTTTCTGGGAAACGCTTGCGACGGCTGACCCTTGGATTTTATTAAGGAAATAAATTGACTTTCGTAAATTATATGGATGTTTTTTTATAATAAACACATAATTGGAAAGTATTTCCTTGGGATCAAATTATTTTAAATTTGAATATGTGAACTCACCTTCCTTTGTGTTGACACTTGATATTAACGTGTTCTTCATGTACTTGAGTTCGGCTTCGGGAATTATGGCGTATCTTGTGGTTGTTGATGCATGTTTTGTTACGTAAAGTGTTGGACAAACTTTTAAAACTGTTTGGGACGATTGTAATAAGATCCGTGAGGATCAAAACAACTTAACTATGTCGTGGTTGTGTCATGTTTTCAAACTTTATGTTTAAAACTTATGTTTTAATTAAGTTAATATGTCCAACAATTAAATGCATCGTTCAACAAGATATTTATGGGCACCAACTTCCGTCACCACTACGTTTTATATTCCGCTATGACATTTTTGGGGTGTGATAGAATCTAACCAAGTCATGATGATATTCAAATCACTCTTAGTTCGGTTTCTATTTGATCGGGAAAAAAACACCCATTCTAAAGCCTTTTTGCTAGGGAAACTACATGATCCAAATTCAACGAGTATGCATGATTCAGAATCCGGATATCCCGCTTTGAATCATTCTTGTTAGGGATGCTACATAATCAAAATCCAACCGAGTATGAATGATATTCGAATCACTCTTAGTTCGGTTGCTATTGCATCCAGAAACCACTCATTCTGAATCCTGTAGACTAGCATAGCTAAAGGATCCGAATTCAATCAAGTACTGATGAAATAGGATCCAGATACCACCCGTTCTGAATCCTTTTGGTTAGGGATGCTACAGGAACCGAATCCAACCATGTCATGATCATATTCGATTGACTCTTGGTTCGGTTTCTATTTGATCGGGAAAAAACCACCCATTCTAAATTCTTTTTGCTAGGGAAGCTACATGATCCGAATTCAATGAGTATGCATGATTCAAAATCCAGATACCTCCCGTTCTGAATCGTTCTTGTTTGGGATGCTACAGAATCAAAATCCAACCGAGTATGAATGATATTCGAATCACTCTTAGTTCATTTGCTATTGCATCTAGAAACCACTCATTCTGAATCTTGTAGACTAGGATAGCTAAAGGATCCGAATTCAATCAAGTACTGATGATTTAGGTTCCAAATACCACCCGTTTTGAATCGTTCTGGTTAGGATGCTACAAGAACCGAATCCAACCATGTCATGATGATATTCAAATCACTCTTAGTTAGGTTTCTATTTAATCGGAAAAAATCCACCCATTCTAAATCCCTTTTGCCAGGGAAGCTACAGGATACGAATTCAACGACTATACATGATTCAGAATTCGGATACCTCCCGTTCTGAATCGTTCTTCTTAGGAATGCTACAGAACCAAAATCCAACCGTGTATGAATGATATTCGAATCACTCTTAGTTTGTTTGCTATTGCATCCAGAAACCACTCATTCTGAATCCTGCAGACTAGGATAGCTAAAGGATCCAAATTCAATCAAGTACTGATGATTTAGGTTGCAGATACCACCCGTTGTGAAACCTTCTGGTTAGGGATGCTACATGAACCGAATCTAACCAAGTCATGATGATATTCAAATCACTCTTAGTTTGGTTTCACTTTGATCAGGAAAAAACACCCACTCTAAATCCTTTTTGCTAGGGAAACTACATGATCTGAATTCAACGAGTATGCATGATTCAGAATCCGGATATCCCGTTTTGGAATCATTCTTGTTAGGGATGCTACAGAATCAAAATCCAACCGAGTATGAATGATATTCGAATCACTCTTCGCTTGTTTGCTATTGCATCCAGAAACCACTCATTCTGAATCCTGGAGACTAGGATAGCTAAAGGATCCGAATTCAATCAAGTACTGATAAATTAGGTTACAGATACCACCCGTTCTGAAACCTTCTGGTTAGGGATGCTATAGGAACCGAATCCAACCAAGTCATGATGATATTCAAATCACTCTTAGTTCGGTTTCTAATGATGATATTCAAATCACTCTTAGTTCGGTTTCTACATGATCCAAATTCAACGAGTATCCGGATATCCCGTTTTGAATCATTCTTGTTAGGGATGCTACAGAATCAAAATCCAACCGAGTATGAATGATATTCGAATCACTCTTAGTTCTGTTGCTATTGCATCCAGAAACAACTCATTCTGAATCCTGTAGACTAGGATAGCTAAAGGATCCGAATTCTATCAAGTACTGATGATTTAGGATCCAGATACCACCCGTTCTGAATCGTTCTGGTTACGGATGCTACAGGAACCGAATCCAACCAAGTCATGATGATATTCAAATCACTCTTAGTTCGGTTTCTATTTGATCGGGAAAAATCCACCCATTCTAAATCCTTTTTGCCAGGGAAGCTACATGATCCGAATTCAACGTCTATACATGATTCAGAATCCGAATACCTCCTGTTCTGAATCGTTCTTGTTTTTTTTGGTAAAGGGTTACCTCAGTGATTCTATTATAAAACAACCGCAAATAAGTACAAGTAGTGAGGATGTGTTCCACACTAGTTCATATACAGGACATGCCCCAGATATGTAAGCCAATCAAAACCAAAAGTACCTATGACACCACATAACCTAGCCTACATGAAAAGATATCCAGCAGACTCTAGAAACAAATCAAAACCAATCATCCACCATCATAAAAAATGAAGTTACCACGAACCGGCGGCCCCTTAACACGAACTAAGGATAATTTATCCATTGGAGAGCTTTGTGGAAGAGGTGCTTGCCCCTGCTTTTAAAGACGAGCTTGTACCCGAAATCATAAATTCATTTGTTTCATTATAGACCTCAATAACCTCCTCATCATCCGATTCATGTTGAGGCTCGCTAGTTTTACCCTCACTCAGGCCCTCATCCATTAAGACATCAAACGAATTTTGGGATATGACACTAGCTGAAGGAGCCGAACTACTAGTCCCCCCATGAGGTTTGGATCCAACCGGCCTATATTCAAACTTCTGCTTCTGTTTATTTACAGGAAACCCTGCTTTCCTAGCCCCTTTCTTACGATCCACATCGGTAAAACCATCTTTTTCTACAACCGGCTATTTCATTTGTTGGCGAGTATTGTTCCCGTCTTGTTTTTTTAGAGTCTTGGCCGGCCCTTTAGGAGCCCTCCTAATCTGCCCAGGGCATGTATCATCTGAATGACCAAACACTTTACAATGGTCACACCTATGAGGACTCCTTCATATTCCACATACATTTTCTCTTTGATAAAACCTTCACCCTCAAGCTCTGGAACCGCTATAACTATCTCATCCTTAAAATCATTTTCAGCTGACATTTCTAAGAGAGCACGAGCATAGCTACTCCTTCCCCAACCATCCGTGCACATTGATGAAGTGTATGAGTCCAACAGCTTCAGCTCACCAATAGCCGTAGCAATCATACTCAATCCATCCTCCGTATATGCAACAATTGGAACACCATGGATTTTAACCCACACTTGCAACTTCTTTACCTCCTTCTTTTCCAACTTAATAGAAGGAGACCAAACATCAAGACAAATAGGTTATGACCTAATAATCCCTGGACCTTCTTTCAAGACATTCATCATACCCGTCTCATCCGCAAATTTAAAAAAGAATAACCCATTAGCATTCATCATCGACTTTTGCAACCCATACTTTCTCCAATTGTTCCTGACAAAGAATTCCACCACAGGGTATGCAATGCGATCCCCCAAGAAGTAACCATAAAGTGTATGAGCTAGTTTATCTTTAACTGCCCGCACTGATTCACGTGGTAGGACCACATCACAACCCTCATGCACAACAGAACTAGGAAGCGATCTGAAATTAACGTTACCCGTCTTGATGTTCAGCACCGATTCAACATAGGACGGCTTAGACTGAATGAAGATATCACCATAACCTACAACCTGACCTTCTTCGTTCCCCTTAACTTCAGCCGTCGCATCTAGATTTGCCTCGGAACCCACGGAAACTGAACTTTTATCATTCTCCGCCGGCACCGAAACTGTTATCTTCGTTGGCTCAGTTAGCGACTGCTTGAAGATACCCCGATGAGGCATCTTATTGTTCCCATCAATGTTAAACATAAACATGCGATTACCCAAACCCTTTACCAATCCAAGAGACTTTCCGCTACCATCTTGAACATTAGATGATTTAGATTCCATCATGCGATGTTCAGGCAGCCATGCAACGTAAAGAACACAAACCAGAAGAAAAAAAAAACCCAAACCCTAATACGCAAACCCTAATCTGCTAACCGATCCGCGAAATCCCTAATCTGATTTGAAATAATTTTGGATAAGAGAACCCTAATCAGGAATCAATCAGCGTCGCACACCCCGGAATCAGAAGACAAAAGAAAACATAAACCCTAAAAACGAAAACCCTAACCTGACTTCAGTCGATTTGATACTAAGGAGCGAATCAGGATTCCTTACTAGTGAGAAATCAACACTCCCTAGATGCTAAATAATATTAATCAGGACCAGGATTGGATTGAAGGATGTAGGGTTTCACGAAGTCGCCCAAATCGCCCAGAGCTCTCCCATTCTCCTAGAATCGTTCTTGTTAGGGATGCTACAGAATAAAAATCCAACCGAGTATGAATGATATTCGAATCACTCATAGTTTGGTTGCTATTGCATCTAGAAACCACTTATTCTAAATCCTGCAGACTACGATAGCTAAAGGATCCGAATTCAATCAAGTACGGATGATTTAGGATACAGATTCCACTCCTTCTGAATTCTTCTGGTTAGGGATGCTACAGGAACCGAATCCAACCTAGTCATGATGATATTCAAATCACTCTTAGTTTGGTTTTTATTTGATCAGAAAAAACCACCCACTCTAAATCTTTTTTGCTAGGGAAGCTACATGATCCGTATTCAACGAGCATGCATGATTTAGAATACGGATACCACCCGTTTTGAATCGTTCTTGTTAGGGATGCTATAGAATCAAAATCCAACCGAGTATGAATGATAATCGAATCAGTCTTAGTTCGGTTGCTATTGCATTCAGAAACCACTCATTCTGAATCCTGTAGACTAGGATAGCTAAAGGATCCCAATTCAATCAAGTACTAATGAAATAGGATCCAGATACCACCCGTACTGAATCCTTCTGGTTAGGGATGCTACAGGAACTGAATCCAACCATGTCATGATGATATTCGAATGACTCTTGGTTCGGTTTCTATTTGATCGGGAAAAATCCACCCATTCTAAATTCTTTATGCTAGGGAAGCTACATGTTCCGAATTCAATGAGTATGCATGATTCAGAATCCGGATACCTCCCGTTCTGAATCGTTCTTGTTAGGAATGCTACAGAATCAAAATCCAACCGAGTATGAATGATATTCGAATCACTCTTAGTTTGTTTGCTATTTCATCCAGAAACCACTCATTCTGAATCCTGCAGACTTTGATAGCTAAAGGATCTTAATTCAATTAAGTACTGCTGATTTAGGTTGCAGATACCACCCGTTGTGAAACCTTCTGGTTAGGGATGCTACAGGAACTGAATCTACCCAAGTCATGATGATATTCAAATAACTCTTAGTTAGGTTTCTATTTGATCAGGAAAAAACACCCATTCTAAATCATTTTTGCTAGGGAAACTACATGATCCGAATTCAACGAGTATGCATGATTCAAAATCCGGATATCCCGTTTTGAATCATTCTTATTAGGGATGCTACAGAATCAAAATCCAACCGACTATGAATGATATTCGAATCTCTCTTAGTTCGCTTGCTATTGCATCCAGAAACCACTCATTCTGAATCCTGTAGACTAGGATAGCTAAAGGATCTGAATTCAATCAAGTACTGATGATTTAGGTTCCAAATACCACCCGTTCTGAATCGTTCTAGTTACGGATGCTACAGGAACCGAATCCAACCAAGTCATGATGATATTCAAATCACTCTTAGTTCTGTTTCTATTTGATCGGGAAAAATCCACCCATTCTAAATCCTTTTTTTCCAGGGAAGCTACATGATCCGAATTCAACGACTATACATTATTCAGAATCCGGATACCTCCCGCTCTGAATCATTCTTGTAAGGGATGCTACAGAATCAAAATCCAATCGAGTATGAATGATATTCGAATCACTTTTAGTTCGGTTGCTATTGCATTCAGAAACCATTCATTCTGAATCATGTAGACTAGGATAGTTAAAGGATCCGAATTCAATCAAGTAACGATGATTTAGGATCCAGATACCACCTGTTCTGAATCCTTCTGGTTACGGATGCTACAGGAACCGAATCTAACCAAGTCATGATGATATTCAAATCACTCTTAGTTCGGTTTCTAATTGATCGGGAAAATCCACCTTTTCTAAATCTTTTTTTCTAGGGAAGCTACATGATCCAAATTCAACGACTATACATGATTCAGAATCCGGATACCTTCCGTTCTGAATCGTTCTTGTTAGGGATGCTACAGAATCAAAATCTAACCGAGTATGAATGATATTTGAATCACTCTTAGTTTGTTTGCTATTGCATCAAGAAACCACTCATTCTGAATCCTGCAGATTAGGATAGCTAAAGGATCCGAATTCAATCAAGTACTAATGATTTAGGTTCCAGATTAGGATAGCTAAAGGATGACACGCACAAATCGAGAAATGGTCCAAAAAGATTTAGGTTGCAGATACCACCCGTTGTGAAACCTTCTGGTTAGGGATGCTACAGGAACCGAATCTAACCAAGTCATGATGATATTCAAATCACTCTTAGTTCGGTTTCTATTTGATCAGGAAAAAACACCCATTCTAAATCCTTTTTGCTAGGAAACTACATGATCCGAATTCAACAAGTATGCATGATTCAGAATCCGGATATCCCGTTTTGAATCATTCTTGTTAGGGATGCTACAGAATCAAAATCCAACCGAGTATGAATGATATTCGAATTGTGACATCTGTGCCTCTACGACCATCATACGAATACAAAACCAATGAAATCTTGTGTTTCATACTTGGGATTTGTATAAATATGTGTATCATTTGCACATATCAATTCTTGTTCAATTTCGAGCTTTAAATCGCTTTCTTGAAAGTTTTACGCGAACTGATGCGTAAACGTAATCAGTTTAACGCGACAAACACTCTGAAACAGTGACATAGGCTTAACATACCTTAAATTGTCACACCCCGACCACGTAAAACAATAAATCATGGCGGAAACATCGGGGAGTGTTGTAACAGAATCATTGTTTCATAACACATGGAAATTAAAATTTTGTTTTATTGATTAAAAGTAGTTACAATGTCTTAACAAACAAGGTAACATAACATAATTAAGTAGTCTTGCGTCTTTTAATGTCACTAAGGCCCAAGTCCGCCTAAGTGTATCTTGATCAATCCTATGCATCATTTCCTGAAACACATGTGAAAATAGGTACGTCAGCATAAAAATGTCTGTGAGATACATAGGTTTTGTGAAAATAGGATTCATGACTTGAGTTTTAAAGAAATGTTTAATAAAAATTTGTCATGAATCTTGTTAAGTGTTTTCTATTATAAATCATATGAAAACTTGATAAGAAAATCAGATTATATAAAAGAAAGGTGTATGGTTAATAAAATAACCAAGTAAATGAGTTGTATAAAACAAACTGTTTTGTAAAACAATGTCTTGTGGAAAATATGTTATTCATGTAAAATGTTATGTCTAAACTGAAATGATTTAAATAACGCTACGATATGTAATATCAAACAAGCACTTATATATAGGAAGTACCAGCGGCGTATCCACCATGCTTGTACCATATTACACACGCCTCGTTACTTAAATCACTTACCCAAACAAACCACCAATGTAAAATGTTTATGTTTAAACCAATTGTCAAAATGTTTATGTCAAAATGTAAACCATGTAATGTATAACCAATGTCAAAAGTGTTCATGTGTCAAATGTAAATCATGTAATGTGTAACCAAATATCATGTATGGTGTTAGGGGAGGATTTTCTAATCCTAAGGATCAAGGATCCTCAAGTAGTGCCAGGATCGGACCAAATAATGGTGTTAAAAAGAAAAAGGGTTTCTAGATTTTGGCGATTCATCTAGAAACCCTAGTTTTTGATTTTTCAATCTTAATCTTGATCGATCTGGGTTAGGTATTGGGGTTTTATCGATCCTTCTGAGTAAGGTTTCTAGATTCTACCCTGGTTTCTAATCTTTTGAAGTTGGGATTAGGGTTTTTTTTCGTTTCTTTCTGATTAGGGTTTCTGTAGCCTTTTGTCACCGAGGATCTTGTTTTTCTTCTGGTTTTGTTTCGTTGCATGGTTTTCTGAATATTCTGATATGGATAATATTAATTCTGCTGCTCCGAATGTACGTTTCAAATCTGATAATATCCCACAGGATGATCGGGTTAAGCCACCTTTATCGTTCACGGGGATTGCCAGTAGAGTCATTGATATTGATGGTAACACTATGTTGCCACGACGAGGTAGCTTTCAAGTGTCACAATCTAATCTGAAACCGATCAATGTCATCGATGAGTTAACAAAAATCACTATACCAGTGAATTTGGAGAACAGACAACCTGATCAAACCCCAGGTGATGGAGATAGTTCGAATACAAATAGGTTACCCCAGATTCCTCAGGTTACGTACGCTGATAGGGTAAAGCTCAATACTACGGTGAAGCGTGAGGTTAATTTCAGGCTTCTTGAATCTACAGAGAAGGTGGAGGAGGCTGATGTGGTCATTCTGAAGGAAGCAGTTCGTCAGGTACAAAAGAAATTTGAGAACGTTCTTTATGGTTACTTTCTTGGTGATAGATTGCCATTTCCAGTAGTTGAATATTATGTAAAGAATGTTTGGGCAAAATATGGATTCGTAAAGCTGATGATGAATTCAGACGGATTTTTCTTTTTCAAATTTGAATCTAAGGAGGGTATGAATAAAGTTCTGGAAGGAGGCCCTTGGTTGATCAGAAAGATGCCACTTTTTCTGAATATCTGGGGTCCCACGGTCAGTTTAAGGAAGGACGATATAAAATCGGTTCCAGTTTGGATTAAGTTTCATAATGTTCCTCTTGCTATCTACACAGATGATGGTCTAAGTCTTCTCGCCTCGAAGGTGGGCATACCGAAAAGGTTAGACACTTATACAGCTGATATGTGTATCGACAATTGGGGTAGGACTAGTTATGCTCGAGCTATGGTGGAGATTAATGCTGATAATGAATTAAAAAGTCATGTAGTGGTTGTTATACCGAAAATGGATGAAGAAGGTTTTGTCATGGAAAAGATCAAAATAGAATATGAATGGAAACCGCATCGGTGTGAGACTTGCTGCTTATTTGGCCATAATAATTCATCTTGTCCGAAGACTAATAAGGAAAAAGCAAAACAAATTACTATTGATGAGGAGGGGTACATTATGGATAAAAGGAAAATAGCCAAGCATGGTTTTCCACAGAAAAAGCAAAAGCCGAAGTTCGCGTATAAGCCTAAGACTAATTCTTCAGGAGCTAGTACCTCAGGCACGAAAACTCAATCGGATTCTAAGAGAGATAAAGCTGGTGTGGACATTCATAATAAATTTGAGGCTTTAGCGGATGATTCTTTGAAATTAGGTACGTTAAAGGAGCTGAATTCTATGGATCCAATTTTTGAGAAGGCAGATGGGAATGGGAATACTTTAGTTGATAAGAATTTAAAAAATCAGAATCAGAGTAAGACTGAGGAGGAGGGTTTCGTGGAACCGTTTCAAACATAAATTTCATCGTTCATGAATGCTGATAAAAAGAGTGAACGTTCTGAGGAGGCAAGCACTCCCGTTGACATGGGTTTTTATGGATAACATAGCCGCTTGGAATATAAGGGGCTTGAATCGGCCCCTGAAACAACGGGAGGTTCAGCAAATAGTTAGAGAAAATAAACTGAGTGTTTGTGCTATTTTAGAATCTCATGTGGAGGTTTCAAAGCTTTCGAAAGTTTGTGGTAGGGTTTTTAAAAAGTGGGAATGGACGTCTAATGGAGGAGTTTGCAGCAGAGGAACCAGAATCATTGTGGGATGGAATGATGATCTTCTTCATCTTATGGTGCTAGCTCAAACTGACCAGGTTATGCATGTCCAAATAAAGTCTAAAATTGATTCAAAATTTTGCTTGTGTCTTTTGTCTATGCTAAGAACACTTACCAGGATCGAAGGGTTCTATGGCAAGACTTATGCAAGCATAAATTGGTCGTCAGGAATCAACCGTGGATTGTGATGGGGGATTTTAACTCGGCCCTCTACATGGATGATTGTTTACATGGGACCTCAACCCCTACGATAGGTATGAGGGAGTTTTTTTGAATGTGTTCAACATAACGAGTTGCTGGATATCCCTGGTCATGGCCTTCATTTTACTTGGAATCAAAAACCAAGATATGGGATAGGTATTATGAAGAAGATAGATCGGGTGATGGGTAATGTTACTTTCTTAGATGATTTCCCGAATGCGCATGTCATTTACCATCCATACCGGTTGTCGGATCACACTCCATGTATTCTGAAAATGGCTCGAGATATTCGGGTAAAGCCAAAACCATTTAAGTTTGCTAACTTCCTAGCTGCTAAAGATGGTTTCAAGGAATGTGTGGTGGCTGAATGGAGAAAAACAATAGTAGGCATCCCTATGCTGTCTGTGGTTAAAAAACTTCAGAATCTGAAACATCCGTTACGTAAACTTCTCCAAGACCAAGGGAACTTGCATGTAAAAGTTAATGAGCTTAGATTCAGACTGGATGATGTTCATAAACAGATTGACCTGAATCCGTTTGATGATACACTTCGGGTCAAGGAGGCTGATATTATAAAGGAGCTCCATTGCGCTGCTTATGATGAGGAATCCTTTTTAAAGCAGAAGGCAAAGCTGGAATGGCTTAGTGCAGGAGATGGCAACACGTCTTATTTTCACAACTTTGTTAAGAATAGGAACGCCAGGAGCAAAATTCATTCAATCAAAGATGCTAGTGGTAAACAGTTCGAGGGTTCAGGTATCGAAAGTGCTTTAGTTGATCATTATGTGAGGTTTTTGGGAGTCGAGACTAAGGTTGACGAGCTGGTTATTGAGGATTTGTTTTCTAATACTGTTAGTTCGGTAGCAGCGGCTCATATGACACGTCCGATTACCCGTGATGAAATAAAGGCTGCTATGTTCAGTATTGGGGATAACAAGGCCCCCGGGCCTGATGGTTACACATCAGTTTTCTTTAAGAAAGCTTGGGATATTGTGGGTGAGGAGGTCTCAGATGCCATCCTCCAATTTTTTGATAATGGTAAATTTCTTCAACAGATCAATCACACTATTATTGCTCTTGTGCCCAAAGTTCCAACTCCTACGTCGGTTCTAGAGTATAGACCCATTTCTTGCTGCAATGTCATTTTTAAGTGCATTAGTAAAATTTTGGCAGATAGAATCAAAGGCAGTCTGGGTAGTTTGGTCGATATAAATCAGTCTGCGTTTATTCCTGGTCGGAAGATCTCTGATAACATTCTTCTCACACAGGAGCTTATGCATAACTACCATCTTAATAAGGGAAAACCAAGGTGTGCTTTCAAAATTGATATCCAGAAAGCGTATGATACGGTTAGCTGGTATTTTCTTAATACTATTTTAATCAGATTTGGTTTTCCTATGAAAATGGTTGATTGGATTATGACTTCTGTTTCCACTACGTCCTTCTCGCTAAGTATCAATGGAAATCTTTGTGGGTTTTTTAAAGGTAAAAGGGGTCTTAGACAGGGAGATCCCATATCCCCTTATTTGTTCACTTTAGTAATGGAGGTTCTATCGTTGCTGTTACATAAAGCTGCTGATCAACATCCTGCTTTCAGATACCATGATAAGTGCAAATAACAGAAGATTATTAATGTGTCTTTTGCTGATGATTTATTCCTGTTTGTCAATCCGGATCTGGTCTCTGTTAAAGTGATGAGGGATACCTTGGATTTGTTTATGAGAATCTCAGGTCTTACTCCGAATCTAGCTAAAAGCACGATGTTCTTTAGTAACGTCTCTTATATGGTGAAGCAGGAAATCTGCTCTCTTTTGCCGTTTCAAGAAGGAGATCTTCCTGTTAGGTACTTGGGTGTTCCGCTAATTTCTACTAAACTTATGTATAAGGATTGTAGAGTTTTAGTGGACCGGGTAGATAAAAAGATTGATCATTGGATGAATAAGTCTCTTTCTTTTGCGGGAAGGCTTCAATTGATTAAGTCTGTTATCTCGGCTATGCACATTTATTGGGCCTCTGTGTTTATGCTTCCGGCTCGTATAATTGGTGACATTGAAAAAAGAATGCGGAATTTTTTATGGAGTGGAGGTTTGGTTAAAGTTGTTAATTCTAAAGTGGCTTGGAAAAATGTTTGTCTTCCTAAGTTGGAAGGTGGTTTGGGAATTAGAAGAATTCATGATATGAACAAAGCGCTTCTTGCGCACCATGTCTGGAGTATTCTGCTAAAAGAGAGTCCCTATGGGTTAAATGGGTCCATTCTTACAGGATTAAGGGAAAGAATTTTTGGGATATCCCATATAGAGGCAGTATGAGTTGGGGGGTGGAGGAAAATTATAAGTATTCGATCATCAATCTGTCCGTTTATTTGGTATGCTATTTGTGATGGCCGTAAAACAAATGCGTGGAGTGACAACTGGTGTCAACAAAGTCCTCTACGAGATTTTATTTCCCCTAGACGGATACATGGAGCGGGTTTTAGTATGCAAACTACTGTATCAGATCTTATTGATAACCAAAATGGTTGGAAGTGGCCGGTTGCATGGTATGATTTTTATCCAGTTTTAATCAATTTAATGCAGCCGATTCTTGATCAAAACACACCGGATAGGATTATTTGGAAGGATAGACAGCACAAGCAAAAGGATTTCAGCACTAGTGAGGTTTGGGATAATATCAGAGCACGTGGTGATGAAGTCGGTTGGGTTGATTTGGTGTGGTTTAGTCAATGTATCCCTAGACACTCATTTCACATGTGGTTAGTTATTAAGAATAGACTGAAAACTCAGGATCGCATGGGTATTTGGGATGCGGGAAGCGCAACCAATCTGAATCTCATGTGTTGTCCGCTCTGCTGGAATGGTAAAGACTCTCGAGATCATTTATTTTTTCAGTGCTCTTATGGGTTGCAACTTTGGAACATGGTTAAGGAGATGGCTTATATGGATACAGTTGATGCTAACTGGGATTCTATTATGACATGGTTCTCCCAACACCCTACTACGAAGTCTCCAGAAAGTTTAGTAAGTAAAATGGTTGTGGCAGCCTCGACTTATTTTATATGGCAAGAAAGAAACAATAGGCTTTTCTCTACAAATCAGCGTAATGCAACCATGATTGCCAATATTGTTCTACATACGGTACGCATGAAGTTGATGACGTTCAAGACAGGGAGAGGATCAAAGAACCCATTATTGCTAGAACGGTGGAAATTTCAAGTGAAGACTTTGAGCATCGATCCGGGCTAGAGGCTTATGTAGGTGGTTTTGTGTCTGTTTGTTGCCATTGTTTCGGCTTCTGGTTTTTTCTTGGTTGTTTCTTGTTTAGTTTGGTTGTGGATGTTCGTTGGTTTGTTGGTTTTGCTAGTCTTGGTATGCCAAGTCTAGCCCTAGTATGCTACTCTGGCATGCTCGTGTGATTCTTTATTCTTTATATATAAAATTCACCGGGGTAACCCCTTTACCCAAAAAAAAAGTAGTGCCAGGATCACGGATCCTCAATTCTGTTTGAATTAAGGATCCTCAGAAGACATTGCAGGATCAGGATTCAGGATCCTTGTTGTTATCCTTGTACTAACGTTTGCCTTCATTGCGTTTAAGCTTGAACCTGAAAGGAGGATCCTTGAACCTGAGAGGATCCTTGAACCTGAGAGGATCCTTGAACCTGAGAGGATCCTTGGACCTGTGAGGATCCTTGGACCTGTGAGGATCCTTGGACCTGAGAGGATCCTTGAACCTGTTAGGATCCTTGAACTGTGTGCGTCCCCATATATCCTCCTGAGCTGACAAAGGATCCCGGATGCTGGAAAGAGGATCCCGAAGGCTGAAGATAGGATCCTGAAGGCTGGAAGTGAGACCCTAACGCCTGACTCATGGTTGTCGTTCCATAGCGTCTTCCCAACGGTTCACCCTGGTATTGGACATCCGGAGCTACAGAATGCTGGGAAGTTATGACGGAGTGTCGAAATTCAACGATCTTGTTATCAAAGGAGAGTGATCCTCCCCTGATCTCTTCTATTTCTTGATGTCACCGATCTCCTGGAGGATCCTTTCATTGGTTTTGTCCTGCTCTTATATGTGATCCCGCATCTGCAAAATCAGAGTAAAAAGATCATTAGTAGTAGGATTAGAAGAAACAGAAGAAGTTGGTGGTTTTGGAAAAATGGGGCTCGGTCTCTTTGCAGCATTCTCAGCATTTCTCTGAGATCCAGAAGGTGGTGGAGGCAGAGGTGGAACGCCCTGTGAAGAACTCATTGCTGGCATTGAACTTGAAGTGCTCTTTGCTGAAGAAGCCATCTGCTTGGTTGTAATGAACCGAAATGATCACAAAGATAAAAATTTCTCAGGAATGAAGCACCAATTGCCCCACGGTGGGCGCCAAACTGTTTTGGTCAAAAATCAGGCTAAGATAATCTAACCAAATCTTTGTTGTGAGGAATGATGCTTGGATCAATGAACAATGATAAGGATAATTCAGAAATGCAATGAACAAGTGACACAAGGATTTATACGAGGAAAAAGCCCTTGATCAAGAGTTGATCTCCGGCGTAAAAAACCTCGGGTGATGGAAACTACCAATCACCAACTAAGATTAATCAAATGGTTGTTACAACTCAGGATGATAACAAGCTTGTTACAAGGATCACTAGTGTGTAATGTGCAAGAAATGTATGAAATTGCCAAGTAAACTGCCGAGAGCTGTTCGAGAGTGTGTGTGTTTGCTAAAATAGCCAAGTGTTCTAACTCAAGCTTGTTATCCCCTATTTAAAATTAGAAATAACTAAACTAACTAACTGTCCGCTAATTGTGCAAGTCTCCCACGATCTCCATAACGTTCACAAGGGCCAAGCACGTGCGGAATATTGAGGGAATATTCTCCACGAATATCGGCAAGACCAAGTCCATGAATATATTCCTGCAAAACAAGCTCACATACAAGGTAGACAACCGTTAGTGTAAGGATAACAATGAGGATCCTGAATCCTGGTCCTGCAACACGTTCTAAGGATCCTAAATTCAAACAGAATTAAGGATCCGTGATCCTGGCAGTACTTGAGGATCCATGATCCTTAGGATAGGAAAATCCTCCCCTAATAGTGATATGGTACTGAGGAAAGCATTTCAGAATACCACCAATCCTGCTGATGGAAAGTTGGCACCAAAGTGGGAAGGCCCCTATTTGATTGAAGCTGAAGCAGGAAAGGGGGCATATCGATTGCTAACAATGGAAGGTGATTTGCTACCGAGAGCTTGGAATGCTGTTCACTTGAAGAAATACTTCATGTAATAAGGATCCAGGATCCTTATTTGTTTTCATGACGAGTATCCTCGAAGACTCCTTAAAGGATAGATGATCTTCATTTTGGTAATGATCTAATCTCAAACTATTTCATTCTTTAATTATCCTATATATAAGGATAAGGATCCTGGATCCTTTATCCTCCTTTCACTTGATTCTGAGTTTTGCAGAAGGTTCATGTATCCTTAATAAAGGCTTGAGTATCCACAGAAATCTCCAGTTGTTTGGGCTTGACCCCAGTTATTTGGGCTTGACCCCAGTTTTTTGGGCCTGTCCCCTGTATCGCCAGTAGCGCACGATGATCCTGGTACAGTTCATGGCAATGGGACCAGTACTCGCTTTAGGGGCTGACAATTTCATTGTACTGGCTGTATCCGGGATCCTACGTATAATGGTAGACGTACCATACATCCGTTCCTTAGGTTTCTAACTTTTTCATGTTAGCTAAGGTTTTGGCATTTTCATGTCACTAAGTTTGGATAGTCGCCAGTGAGGGCCATACTCCAGTTTACACAAGATCCTTTGGGCTTGTCCCCAGTTTTTTGGGCTTGTCCCCAGTTTTTTGGGCTTGTCCCCAGTATATTGGGCTTGTCCCCAGAATTGTTGGGCTAGTCCCCAGTTGCTAATTCTTCTCTTATATTGGCTTAGTCCCAAGTTATGTTCAATTTCAGGGTTTTGAAGCTAAACAGCTAAGGATCCTTGATCCTTACCTTATACTAAGGTTTGTCTTTTGGTTATCCTGATTGTAAATGTTAAAGATTTAGGATCCCAACTTGGATCCTCAGGTATGATCCTTGATCATTTTAATTTTATTCTTTATTTATTTAAGTGACCCTTACCCTTTGACAACAGGACTTATGATCCTGAAGTTACGTTACTTTTCTGAATTTATCGATTATAGGATTTTTGATCCTTGATCATATCCTAAACTTTTTGACATGATTTATTAAACCTTTAATCTTTACTTATGGATTCAAACAAAGTATATCACAGCAGTTGAAAAATGAAGAATTCACAAGAATAACAACACAAGAAATAGCCAAAAGATTAAAGTTTTATTTATTCACAAAATGTTAAACCCTTAAGGTTGTCAAAATTGCCAATCCAAGTTTCTACCAGCAATACGTGGCCCGTCCACTTGGGTTGGTAAAGGGTGTCCATTGTTAATAGGTCTTAAAAGTGCAGGAAATAAAAGATGGCAGGATAACAAGTGGTTTCATCCCCCAAACAGAGGATCCCTCCACCACCTATTATCCTACCTATTGTTCAAAGGATCCATGATCCTCAACCCTAATAACTATTGTTCAAATACAACCCCCATCATTGTTCAAAACATCACAACCAAAAAACCACTAACAAAACACTAAAAAATGGGCTCCGGCAGCGTCTAGAAATATCCATCATCGCCCATCTCTGCAGCTCATACCTTGGCTGCATCACCACCAGCATCAGCATCACCTGCTTCATCCTTAGCCCCGCTGCCACTTACCTCAATTGCCAGGACCTCGGTAGCCTCCTCCTCATCGTCCAGCTCAGCTAACTTCGCCTTCCAGCCCTCCTAGTCCCAAGTGGTCCTGTCGAAGTCAGGATTATCAGCCTCCCTGGCCATTTGTAGCTTGATCTTGTACATGGTGATGGCGGCAGAGATTTTAGCATCCTCCAGCAGCTCATGCTTCTCATGATCAGCATTTATCTGGGCCATGACCACTTGCTTCTTTGCCAGATTGAGGTCCTTCTCGAGGCGAGAGATGGTCTCATCCTTTGCCAGGAAGATCTTTTGGAACTCCAAGTGCTTCTGGTCAGCCTCTTCAGTATATGCATCAAAAAGCATCTCGATCTCAGCGAATTTCTGCAAAAAAGACTGGGTAAAAGCAGGGAAAGGATAGGAGTATCCTATCAGAAATGGGGTGGCCGGAAAAGCAATCCAAGTTTCAGAAACAAAGTCACTCAGGGCGGTAGGATCAAAAGGTTTGAAGACAGAGTCTACCGGAAAGCAATGACGAATCCGATCTATGTCTGGATCAGTAAAGCAGCAACGTTCCTTCGGAGAATCTTTAATGATTCCTTGGCTCTTTAGGGGACTATCTTTATGGTGATCCTTAGCCGGTGAGGATCTTAAAACCATCTTGGCCATGGGTGAAATAAAGAGTTTGAAGAAGAACAGTGGAAAAAGATGAAGAGAGAAGGGAGAAAGAAGTACCTGAACAATCTTCGAATGAGGATTTAAAGGATGTAACGCACGAATTTAAATGTTTCCTAACCCTTATCTCTAACTTGAATTTATAATGATGATGCTGCAGGGATGTCGCTTCAATGACGTAAGATCAGCAACGGATAGTTCGATCATAACGGCTATATATCCGTTAGTTAGTTGCAGATAAGATCAAGAAAATATAACTCGCTAATTTACACTTTACTCCTTATATTTTGGGGGCAATTGTTAGGGGAGGATTTTCTAATCCTAAGGATCAAGGATCCTCAAGTAGTGCCAGGATCACGGATCCTCAATTCTGTTTGAATTAAGGATCCTCAGAAGACATTGCAAGATCAGGATTCAGGATCCTTGTTGTTATCCTTGTACTAACGTTTGCCTTCATTGCGTTTAAGCTTGTTTTGCAGGAATATATTCATAGACTTGGTCTTGCCGATATTCGTGGAGCATATTCCCTCAATATTCCGCACGTGCTTGGCCTTTGTGAACGTTATGGAGATCGTGGGGAGCTAGCATGAAATGCGGATAGTTAGTTAGTTTAGTTATTTTCTAAATATAAAGGGGATGACAAGCTTGAGTTAGAACACTTAGCTAATTTTAGCAAAAACACACACTCTCGTAACAACTCTCAGCAGCTCTCAACAGTTTACTTGGCGAATTCATACACTTTTGCACTTTTACACTCTAGTGATCCTTGTAACAAGCTTGTTATCATCCCGAGTTGTAATATTTTTCTGTTTAATCTTAGTTGGTGATCGGTAGTTTCCATCACCCGAGGTTTTTTATGCCAGAGATCAACTCTTGATCAAGGGCTTTTTCCTCGTATAAATCCTTGTGTCACTTGTTCATTGCATTTCTGAATTATCCTTATCATTGTTCATTGATTCAAGCATCATTCCTCACAACAAAGATTTGGTTACATTATCTTAGCCTGATTTTTGACCAAAACAGTTTGGCGCCCACCGTGGGGCAATTGGTGCTTCATTCCAAAGAAATTTTTGTCTTCGTGATCATTTCGGTTCATTACAACCAAGCAAATGGCTTCTTCAGCAAAGAGCACTTCAAGTTCAATGCCGGCAATGAGTTCTTCGTAGGGCGTTCCACCTTTGCCTCCACCACCTTCTGGATCTCAGAAGAATGCTGAGAATGCTGCAAAGAGACCAAGCCCCATTATTTCAAAACCACCAACTTCTTCTGTTTCTTCTAATCCTACTACTAGTGATCTTTTTACTTTGATTTTGCAGATGAAGGACCACATACAAGAGCAGGATAAAACCAACGAAAGGATCCTCAGGGAGATTGGTGATATCAAGAAACAGAAGAGATCACTGGAGGATCATTCTCCATTGATGCCTAGATCGCTGAATTTCGACACTCCGGTCATAACCTCCCAGCATTCTGCAGCTCCGGATGTTCAGTACTTGGGTGGATTAACAGGAAGGCGTTATGGAACAACAACAATGACTCAGGCTCCAGGATCCTACTTTCAACCTTCAGGATCCTCTGTTCAGCATCAGGGATCTTTCTTCCAGCATCAGGGATCCTTCACCAGTTCAGGAGGGTACATGGGGACACAGCCAGCTCAAGGATCCTCTCAGGTTCAAGGATCCTTCTTTCAGCCTCAAGGATCCTCCCAGGTTCAAGGATTCTATCAGGTTCAAGGATCCTCCCAGGTTCAAGGATTCTATAAGGTTCAAGGATCCTCCTTTCAGCCTCAAGGATCCTCCCAGGTTCAAGGATCCTCTCAGCCTCAAGGATCCTCCTTTCAGCCTCAAGGATCCTCCCAGGTTCAAGGATTCTCTCAGGTTCAAGGATCCTCTCAGGTTCAAGGATCCTCCTTTCAGCCTCAAGGATCCTCCCAGGTTCAAGGATTCTCTCAGGTTCAAGGATCCTCCTTTCAGCTTCAAGGATCCTCATCGCAGGTTTACGGATCCTTGGATTATCCTCCAAGACCCCTATTTACAACACATCAAGGATCCAACATCTTTCAGGATTAAGGATCCTTAAGAAATATGCAACCTGGAAGTTCAGATATTCATCAAGGAGACTTCATCCCAATGCAGACCATTGCTTCTTCTGGTCCTTCAGTCATACCAGAATCCCATCAATATGGATTCACATCTGGAATTCCAAACTTGAATCCTCTGGGAGGTAACACTTTTAATAATTCTTATAACACTAACCATGGCTCTATGCAAGATACAGGTATCAATCAAGCTATGGCTAGGGAACTACAGAAACTGAAGGATATGATATCCACTGTACCAGGAGTGGTTAAACCCATTCCAGAAATTCCAGATGGTAGCCACAGGATATCTCGTTTTGCACCACCCCTTTGTGATGCAGAAATTCCAAAAAGGTTCCAGATACCATCCATGAAGTTGTATGATGGTTCAACAGACCCAGAAGAGCATGTGGCTCAATACAGAGAAAGGATGGAGATCAACCCCATCCCGGAGAGGTTAAAAGAAGCATGTGTATGCAAGGGTTTCGGATCCACACTCACAGGATCAGCTCTTAAATGGCTGCTAATTCTTCCCCTTACTCTATTACTTCATTTGCTAATCTAGTTAACCTGTTTAATAGCCAATTCTCATGTAGTAGAAAATTTGAACGTTTAACTAGTGAACTTTATAGGGTAACACAAGGTCAAAATGAATCACTTAGAGATTATATCACTAAGTTTAGTAAAGAATCCTTAGGTATTCCTAATTTGGATATTACAACGGCTGTAGAAGCCTTTAAAATGGGTTTACTTAGGGATTCATTATTCTATGATGATCTTGTCATGACACCTTGTAGGAATCTTGATGAAGTAAGAACCAGGGCCCTTAGATTCATCCGATTAGAGGATGATAAAAGGATCTAGGATAGACTGGCAGGATCCTCGAAGCAGGAAAAGCAAGGATCCTACTTCAGGAACAACAAGTCCAAGCCTTACAACAAGTCTGATAACCAGAACGTGCATGCAGTGGAACAGGAAGAGGATGATGAGGATTATCCTCCCATTTCTGAATACTGTTTTTCTGTTGATAACAATGAACTAATTCTTGCAATGCAGAATCTAGGTGAGAAAGCAAGATGGCCAAGGAAAAGTGATAAACCAGCCACAACAAAAGACAAATCCAAATGGTGTGCATATCATGAGGATTTTGGACATCTCACTGAAGAGTGTATTGCACTTAGGAAAGAAATTGGTTACTTGTTAAGCAAGGGGCACTTGAAGGAGCTTTTGGGAAGAAAGAAGTCAAGGACCCAGGATCCTGAGAGGATCCCAGAAAGAGCTCCTGCTCCTCCAGCAGATGCACAAGTTATAAACTTCATATCCGGTGGATCAGACATTTGTGGTACTTCCTTTTCAGCAGCCAAAAGACATGCCAAGGAGACCAAGATGGATAATGGAGATAGACCCATCCGGACCTCTATTGTTACGCAGGAGAAAGTTATAACTTTTGATGAGGATGATCATGTTGATGTTCAGGATCCTCATTATGATGGTCTTGTTATTACTTTGTTTATTTCTAACCATTTTGTTCGCAGGATCCTAATCGATGGAGGAAGCTCGGTGAACATCATTCAGCTTGATGTCCTCAAGAAAATGAACATCCCTGAGTCTGATATCGTACCAAGATCCTCAGTTCTTGTGGGATTCAGTGGAGAAACCAAGAACACATTGGGGGACATCAAACTTCCCATCTACATTGAAGGACTTCATTCTTATCAAAAATTCTGTGTTATAGATTGCTTATCCTGTTGTAATGTTATCCTTGGCAGGCCATGGATAAATGACATGAAGGAAGTCCCATCTACTTATCATCAATGTGTGAAGCTTCCTAGTCCATGGGGGGTGGTGAAGATTGAGAGTGATCAATAAGAAGCTAAGAATTGTTACACGTCATCAATGAAGCCAGCCTCAAGACCAAGGGAGCAATAGCAATTAAAGTATCCTCCCAGAAATGTCTTGGAGGCAAGAGAACTAGATGTGAAAGAAATCCTTATGGATCCTCATGATCCTGAATCCAAGATCTTTATAGGATCAGGGATCCTTGCTAATATTGAACAGGATTTGGTATCCTTCCTCAAGAGGAGAAAAACTACCTTTGCCTGGAAGCATGAAGACATGAAAGGTATATCTAAAGATATAATCACTAATAAACTTGGCATTGACAGGTCATTCAAGCCAATTCATCAAAAAAGGAGGAAGTTTGCTCCTGAAAGGAATGCCATTATCCAGGAAGAGGTAGATAAACTACTCCGGGCAGGTATGATAAGAAAGGTTAAGTATCCAAGGTGGTTAGCCAATGTGGTTGTTGTTCAAAAGTAAAATGGAAAGTGGAGGGTATGTGTCGATTTTACTGACTTAAATAAGGCATGTCCCAAGGATCCTTTCCCATTACCCCACATTGACTCCATGGTGGATGCTACCGCGGGTCATGAGTTGTTGACTTTTATGGATGCTTCATCTGGATTTCAACAAATTCAGATGGAACCATCTGATCAAGAGGATACAGCCTTTATGACCCTAACTGGTATATATTGTTATATTGCTATTCCATTTGGACTAAGAAATGCAGGTGCTACCTATCAAAGGCTAGTCAATATGATGTTCAAGGAACAAATTGGACACACTATGGAAGTCTACATAGATGACATGGTGGTTAAGTCCAAGAAAGCTGAGGATCACCTTAGAGACTTGGAGGAAGCATTCAATATCGTTGATAAATTTAATATGAAACTAAATCCTTCCAAGTGTCATTTTGGTGTTAAAGCAGGAAAATTCCTAGGATACATGGTAACAAAAAGAGGCATTGAAGCAAGTCCAGAGCAAATTAAGGCTATTGTGAATATCAAATCTCCTGCTAATGCCAAGGATGTGCAAATGTTAACAGGGAGGATCGCAGCCTTAAACAGGTTCATATCCAAGTCATCAGAAAAGTTCAAGGAATTCTATGACATTTTGAGGAAGAACAAGAAATTTGAGTGGACTGAAAAGCATGAAAATGCTCTCAAAGCCCTTAAGGATTACCTATCCTCAGCTCCTGCATTGATGAAACCAGAAAAAGGGGATATATTATCCTTATACCTAGCGGTATCCTCTAAAGCAGTAAGTGCGGTCCTTGTTAAGGATCACAAAGGTACACAACATCCTGTCTATTATGTAAGTAAGAGTTTGCTTGATGCTGAATCCAGGTATTCATATTTAGAGAAACTTATTCTTGCTTTGATTACGGCATCTACTAAATTAAGACATTATTTTGAAACTCATGCCATTATTGTTAAGACTAATTTTCCAATTAAGAATGTTCTCAGGAAACCTGAAATGTCAAGAAGGATGGCTAACTGGGCAGTGAAGCTCAGTGCTTATGATATAAGATATGAGCCTAGAACTGCCATTAAATCCCAAGCCCTAGCTGACTTTGTGGCAGATTTCAGTAGTGACTTGCAAAGGGAAGCTGAGTTAGAAGTCCAACAGCTTGAAGAAACTAAGGATCCTTGGATACTCTTCACTGATGGAGCCTCTAATGTCAAAGGGACAGGACTTGGAATACTACTAAAATCGCTACAGGGGGACATAATACCCTACTCAATAGCTTGTGAGTTTCAAACTACTAATAATGAGGCTGAATATGAAGCCTTGATAGCTGGTTTGCAAATTACCAAGCATATGAGAATCAGGTATCTTGAGAGATAGTCAAAAAAGAATTGGCACTCTCTTTTGTTTCCTTTAGTTTGACACAGGTGTTTTGGTCAAAAATCTTATGTGAATAATGCAACCAAACTCTATGTCACGGGGTATGATGCTTGAAATATAGAACAATGATAAGGATCACTTCAATGTAAATGGCACAAACGACACAAGGATTTATACGGGGAAAAAGCCCTTGATCAAGAGTTGATCTCCGACACAAAAAACCCCGGGTGATGGAAACTACCGATCACCAAGCTCAAATAAATGAATAAATGTTTACAACTTCGGATAGTAATGAGCTAGGTACAAGGATCACTATTGTGAAATGTGTAAAAGTGAGTGAAAATGAGTGACTGTTCGTCGAGAGCTTCAAGTGTGCGAGTATATGAGTGTGTGTAGCTGAAAAATGACTAAGTGTTCTAATTCTAGCTCGTTACTCCTTTTAAAATAGAAGTTAACTACAATAACTAACTATCCGACTTTCGTGCCAAGCTCCCACGTTCTCCACAACGTCCATTCTTGGTCAATCGTGTGCGAAATTCCCGTGGAATATTCTTTAGTACCGTTGCCAAGACTAAGTCAAGCTTGTTACTCCTGCGAAGTAACACAAAACATAAACAAACAATCGTCAGTATGAGGATCCTTAAAGTGATCCATGATCCTGATCCTGAAGCTCTTCTGAGGATCACCACCTGTCACAGAAGTAAGGATCATTAATTAGGATAACGAATAAGGATCACTAATTGTTAGAAAATCCTCCCCTAACAATTGCCCCCAAAATATAAGGAGTGATATGTAAAATTAGCGAGTTATGTTTTCTTGATCTTATCCGCAACTAACTATCGTAAATATAGCCGTTATTGTTGAACTATCCGTTGCAATAGTGACGTCACAGAAGTGACAACCCTGCACGATCATGATTATAAATAGGAGATAGAGATAGGATCAAATGCATTTAAATTTTCAGAGAAACTCCCTTTATAACTGCATTCCGAAGACGATCAGGTACTCTCTCTCTCTCCATCTTCTTTCCTCTCTTGCTCTGTTTTCGTCTCTTTCCATCATCGCATCAAAGATGTTGCTCCGAAATTCCCCAGCCAAGGATCACCCGAAGAACAGCCCTCCGAAAAGCCAGGGGATCATCGAAGATTCCATTAAAGAACGCTGCTGTTTTAATGATGCTCAGATCGATAGGATCTGCCACTGTTTCCCGGCGAACACCGAGTTTAGACCTTTTGACCCCAATGCCCTGAGTGATCATATCTCCGACCAGTGGGTTGCTTTCCCCGTCACTCCGTTCACCATAGGCTATACATATCCTTTTCCATCCTTCACCCAATCTTTCTTTTCCTTAACCGGCATCTCTTATATCCAAGCCATGCCGATGATTTGGAGGGTTTTGTATACCCTTGAAAGGATCATTGAGCAGGAGGGAATAGACCTTGGAATGTCAGAGCTAGGAGAGCTGTATGATCTTACTACCTTTGGTTCTCATCGTTATTTGCTCAAGCGTAAACCCGGCGAGGAGCATCCCATTTCTAATGTTACCAAAAATGATGCTAGCTGGAAGCGGCGTTTCTTTTTCGTCAAGAGAGATTCTATTGATAACGGAAAGGATCTACCCAAGAAATGGGCTACCGATGGTAGGGTGGAGGATCCTGAGAAGGATCACTGGAGAACTTTCTTTTGATATAAGGATCACTTATATACTTTTTGCTTTCTTGGTATGCAGCTATCCTCATCTCACACCTCAGACTGACCCCTGCTGCCAAAGAGAGACTTGCCGCTTTCAAGAGACTTGACCCTGAAAAAAGATATTTCAAGACAACAACCCAAGACCCTCAGGAGGTATCCTCAGGCTCTATCACGATGTCAAGTAAGTATCTTTGTTTGGAGATTAAATAAATAGCGAAATATGAATGAAATAAAGATACTTATCTTGTTTTGGTTGTGTAGGTGCTGGAAAATCCACCAAGTCTGCTTCTAAGTTCAATGTCACTGATCTCACTACTATCAGATCCTCCAAGAGAAAAGCTCCTACCAGTCCGACAGCCTCGGTCCCCAAGGCACCCCTCAAAGGGAAGGCAATCAAGAAGAGAAAAGCCTCTGAAGCTGAGGATCTACATGGTCTGCCTCTGATCCGTCACCAATTCCTCGAGTACTTCAATGAGGTAAGGATCACTGTCTCTATTCATATATCCTGTTGACATATCCTGCTGATATATCCTGCTGATCTGAGGATCACTTTGTCCTGACCTTGTCTTTTCTCCCCTTTGCAGAAATTCTCTGAGATTGAGGATTATGTTGGCCACGTCGAGGATCAGGATAGGAAGATTGCCGATCTTCAGCAGGTTGCAGTGCTTAAGGACCTTGCAATTGCTGATCTTCAGAAGGAAGTCCGGAATGCCAAACAGGAGACGGCCAAGGTGCTGATCAATGTTGACTATGAGAAGCGTGAGATCACTGAAGATGCCAAAGTCTCTGCCGCCATAGCAATGTACAAGACTGTCACACCCTGACCACGTAAAACAACAAAACGTGGCGGAAACATCGAGGCGTGTTGTAACAGAATTAATGTTTCATAACCATGGATATCAAAAGTGTTTCATTTTATTAAACATTGAATAATTACATCGTCTGGAAATCTAAATACACAATTTAATCATAATCTATCATTGTTATTGAGTCACTAAGGCCTTGTCCAGTCCTATGTGAGCATGCATCTTATCAATCGATATCATTCAACAATACCTGAAACATATGTGAAAACGAGGTCAGCAAATAAATGCTGGCGAGTACATAGGTTTTGTAAAAATAAGATTCATGACTTCTGTTTAAGAAAATGTTTAGTCATGAACCTTGTAATTTGCTTTGTCTTTGTAAATCATTTGAAAAATAATAAGTTCGGATGATAAGTATAAATAAGAGAATAATGCATGATTAAATGAATAACCATGTAAAATGAGTTTGTGTAAGATAAGTTGTTTGTAAATCAATGTCTTGTGAAAAGTATGTTACTTGTATAAAATGTCCTATGTCTCAAACTGAAATGATTCAAATAACGCTACAATATGTAATACCATACAAACACTTATATATAGGAAGTACCAGCGGAGTATCCACCATGCTTGTATCATATTACACACGCACCGTTACTCAAATCACTTACCCAAACAAACCACCAATGTAAGATGTCCATGTTTAAACAAATTGTCAAATGTATTGAAATAATATGTTAAAATGTTCATGTCAAGATGTAAATCATGTTATGTATAACCAATGTCAAAAGTGTTTGTGTCAAATGTAAACCATGTAATGTGTAACCAAAATGATATGTATGGCTAGTGAAATGCATCAACTAAACCATAGGAGAAACGCACAAAACAAAGTATTGAAGTAAAACTTGGTTTAAATCAATACTACGTTTCGTGAAAATGCATGATCAAATGTAAATCATGTCCAAATGTTTACCCAATCGTTAAACCATCTTGTTTTAATCGTTCTTGTTTTAATTGTTCAAATCGTTCTTGTTTTAATTGTGAAACTACTTAATGGTTGATTCTCTAATAACATTCAAACCTTCTTGACGCGTTCATCGTTCCAACTCGCTCTCGTTCTCGTTCTTAACAAACCCTTACCAAAGGGTAAGTTAATAATTACAGATTGAGTCGTTACCCAAAATACCCACACATAACCATGGGTATAGAAAATAACGGGATTTGTCAGATCCTATGGTACCATAACCTAATACTTGTCGGCTTGATCATTGCTAATGAATGTCATTGGTTATGTAACTACAACCAACAAGTTTGTTCACTTTATTGAAATCGTTCTTGAAACCATTGTAATTGTTTTTGAAATCATTGTTATCGTTCTTGAAACTATTGTTATCGTTCTTGATAATACATTGTAATTGTTTTTGAAACCATTGTAATTGTTCTTGAAACCACATTGTAATTGTTAAAACATTTAGCACATATGAGTCACCCCAAAACAGTTGGAAAACAGTAAAAGAGGGGTCTATGTACTCACCTGAGAGTGCTTAGGAGTCTTGAACAACTACCAAGTAAGCTAGAGGAGTCCCGGAAATCAAACGGTACCTAATATAGGTATCTACATAAATAACCCGGACCTAAATCGGAAGACTGGGTAGCAGGAGGGTTTGTAAACCAAATGAGTGTAGGAACTCATGTGATATGGTTTAACAAAGCCTACATACTAAATGAAACTTAACCTAAGTATTATCGACCCATCGCGACCCATTAAGGTAGATTATTCTACTTTAACGCGTCGTTCGCGTGAAACGCGTTCGGACCGCCTAACTAGTCCTATGACAAGTATTATATGCCTAAACATGTTACATAATCAGTTATGTGACAAAGGTTTAGGTTACATATGCTTAATTACCAATTATACATGAAAAGGGTATTCTGGTAATTTACCTAAGGCATATAAACTACCTATCATACAACTACTTAAACGAAGCGACCATAAGGTATAACCTCGGAAGGTTATTCCCTACCTACTATGGTCACCTAATGTATTTGGTCGGATCCTAATGATCGACCAAATAGGTTGGGTTCGAAGGTATAAGCGATTTATTAGATCGCTTACCCTACGACCCTAGACAACGTGGTAATCAGTAGGCATAGTCCCAAGGGACTATAACCAACGTGATTACACTCACGTTGCGAAGTTCCTACGAACTTCGCATTGACCATAAGCTGGTCAACGCTGAAAGTTAAACAAAGTTTGACTTTCTGACTCGAAAAGCAATAAAATAAGGAAAAGAACGAAAGAATACTTACGAAGGGTCCCCGAATGCTAACTTCGATTCAAAAATCTCAGGTATGAAACAATAGTTTCAACTTAGAGTTTCTCAAATCAAAGTTCTTGTAATTTTGAAGCATGGGGGGTGGGGTATTTATAGTAAAAGGTCCACCGTTAAGATCGTTTCATGGAAAACGTGCCTTAATCCCACCCGTACAAGTGTCGGGACCTTATGGTGACTAAAATGTGATCCTTATCAGCTGACTAGACAATTGGGATTGTGTGGTGTTGGATCAAACAGCTGCAATCTGCTGTTAGAAACATTTAACCTGGTCAGAAGGTGCCTCGCGGGCCGCCTGAGGATG
The DNA here is from genome assembly GCA_030545235.1 of Helianthus tuberosus. Classification (NCBI taxonomy): domain Eukaryota; kingdom Viridiplantae; phylum Streptophyta; class Magnoliopsida; order Asterales; family Asteraceae; genus Helianthus; species Helianthus tuberosus. The sequence goes on along the minus strand of CM060370.1, from coordinate 107,661,392 downwards.
CTCAGGAACTGAGGCGGGCCACCTAGCAGTCACAGATCAGCAATAAGTTTCAGAAATGACAGTTTTAGTCCCTGCACGTGTTTAAGGCCATTTCAGAACACTTCTAAGGCCCATAAAGCCAACTTTAAAGCCCTAAAATGTTGCCTAAACATTGTGGACAAGAAACATGCTCAAAAATATGCCGGACATTGGTTCGTTTGGTCGTACGAACGCGATGTTCGCTTAATTACGACGGAATGCGCATAAGCGCGAAAAACGATCCAAATGACGCAACGAATGGATTTTTGGCAAGCCAAACACTAAAGCATAATATAGTCATGCTTACATAAATTTTTGGATGTCCGGATGTATTCAAAACGTGAGTTATGCGCGAAAATGCAAACTTGTGCACTTTTTGACACTTTTAGTCCCTGAATGAGCCAAAAGTTTATTTTAGCACACCGAACCCCTCAAAGCCTATTTCTAAGCTATATAAAGGATATTTAAGGTGTGTTTAACTTATGGTCATGTTCCGGAATGTCTGTTACAGTTCAAATTGGCATACTTTCGCAGTTTGTCATATTTAGTCCCTGTAAGCGAATTAGCTTGTTTTTGCCATACCAAAGCCTTCAAAACTTATTTCTAAGTTATGTAAAGGTTATTTAAGGTATGTTAAGCCTATGTCACTATTCCGGAGTGTTTGTTGCATTAAACTGGTTATATTTACGCATCGGTGCGCGTATAACCTTCCAGAAAGCGATTTAGAGTTTGGAATTGAACAAAAATTGATATGTGCAAATGATACACATATTTTTACAAATCCCAAGTATGAAATATAATATTTCATTGGTTCGGTATTTGTTTGATGGCCGTGAAGGCACGGGTGTTACAGTCTCCCCTACTTTAGGAAATTTCGTCCCGAAATTTATTTAGAGGAAACTTGTGAGAGCTTGAAAGCATGAAGTTTGAAAAGATCGAACAACATTGGTTAGGGTTCTGAACTTCTAGTAACCTTAATAACATTATGCTTGCAATGTAAGAGGGATACTTATATACAAGTATATGAAGCGTCATTGGTGCGTCCACCGTACCTCCATTACATCGTTCTCATTTTGTTATTGTTGTCACTATCGGTTCTTACACATAATAAATCCTACTGGGTTTCTGTGCACTAAATTTCATAATTATGTACGCGTCCATAATTAGACAATTCCTTGCACAGTTCACACAGTCTATTTTATAATGTGTAGGGTAAAACCAAATGAACAAACCTGTGATGAGTGTGACTGGACCACCATAGGGTCCTTTCAGCTGTATCATCACATGCCATTCTTAACCAGGTCTTGAATCAATCTTTAACTAGACCACTCAAGGGTCTATCATCGAATCATGGAATGGTACTATATAACCCAAGGGTCTTAACTACCACGTAGAAGCCCATAAGGATTTAAGGTAGTACCTTTTGAGTATCCTACTATGAATCCCTCATATGAAGATATGAAAGATTCTATGAGGATTTGAAAATCGTACCACACAAGAACATAGAGGAGAACACATAAACACATATCACATAATCGCATAATTGTTTAATTTGACCTTTAAATTTGTTATCTTTGGACACGGGTACCCAAAAACTGAACTTCTTTAAGCCAAAATTTCCTCTTGGAGGATTTAGCGAAAAGTTTGTTCCTTCTTTAAGGGTTCCAGTGTCAATGAAAGTGTTGTTCGTTATCAGCTCGGGATATGATTAGATCAAGATGTCATTAATAACAATGACGAACTGATCCAAATAAGGCTTGCAGACTCTATTTATTAAGTCCTTGAAGATGGCTGGAGTATTTGTCAACCTAAAAGGCATGACTGTAAACTCGTAATGGCCATACTTCGTGCAGAAAACCGTTTTGGGAATATCTTCTTCGAGAATACAAAGTTGATGATACCCAAAACGCAAATCGATCTTGGAAAAGCATGAAACGCTATGCAGTTGATCGGAGAAATCGTTGATTTAAGGTAGGGGGATATCGATTCTTGATGGTAAGCTTACTAGGCTTACGTTAATCGATATACATTCGAAAAGATCCATTTTTCTTTTCACAAGGAGAACAGGAGTTTCTCCAAGGTGAAAAGTTCGGACGGATGAATCCTTTATCAGACAACTCTTGAAGCTGTTTTGATAATTCTTGCATCTCGAACGGTGCAAGACGATAAGATACTTCAGATTTAAAAGAAACCAATGTTTGAGGTTCTTAGGGAGATCTCAAGTGATCATAAAAATGACAGAACCACACGAGTAGTTTTGTCTTTGTGTTGACATCACAAGGTTGAATCAAACATTCATACAATTGCATTAGTTAGAAAATAAAACCACAAATTTTTATTTATATAACAACCGCATTGTCTTTAAATGTTACAAGATACCAACCAGAGGAAAAACAAAATACTAATTGTTCACTCCTTCATCATTGAGTGCCTCATTGATGTTAAACACTCGACCACGTGCTGGATTCACATTGACGTTGACATTCGCATTTGGGTTTGCGTTAGCATTTGCATTCACCAGTCTTGGGCAGTTGTGGCGGAAGTGACCAATCTCTCCGCAGTTGAAACATGAACCCAGTGGGAATCTCACAGCATTCCCTTGAACCGGAGCTTGAACCTGAGCAGCCTGATTTTGTCCCAAACGACAAACTTTGGCCAAATGCCCAAGTTTACCACACGTCGTGCATTGCCAGCAAGCTTGTTGTATCGCGTGATGACCGTTGCAGCGTGCACAATGAGGTGCGGTACCGGCATATGCTTTCTTTGCAGGTGGCTGAGCTGGTGGGTTCCGCGGGTTCTGAGCAGTCTGTGCTGTAACAGCAAAGTTCTGAACATCCTTTCGCTTTCTTGATTTCTTTGACGTCTCACCTTCCTTTCCCTTCTTGTTTTGACCTTTCTTGCTATCCTCCTTGTCAGACCCCTGCTTCTTACCCTTGTCACCCTTTCTGTGTAACTTATTCTTCCGAATCTGCGACTCAGTCAATGTCGCAGCTAACTCGATCGCCTGACGGAGTGTGGCAGGGCTACTACCAGTAAGGATGTCTTGTACCGAGTCAGGTAGGCCGTCGATGTACCTTTCGATAGCTATGTCAAGTGGGGTAACCATTGTCGGGCAAAGCAGACTCAACTCCTCAAACCTATCAGTATACGCCCTGTGCTCACCACTATCTTGCTTCTACTCATCAAATTCCTTCTCCAAAGCTCGCTGCTCATGACGAGGACAGAATTCCCTCATCATGAGAGCCCTAAGTTCAGCCCATGTCTGTGCTAGAGCAACTTCTGCACCACGACCCCTCATAATCCCGTTCCACCATGTGAGAGCCCTCTTCTGAAACACACTCGAAGAAAACTCAACCTTGCGATTGTCAGGACACTGCACGTGGCGGAAAGTATTCTCAATGCTCTCGAACCATTGAAGAAGCCCAGTCGCTCCTTCAGAACCACTAAACTTGAGTGGTTTAGCCTGGTTAAAATCCTTGTATTTGCATAGAACATTGTTGTTGTTGTTGGCTTGGTTCCATTGAGCAAAGAGGTTTGGGAATTGAGCAGCCATTTGCTGCGCAATGATTTCTGCCAATTCGGCAGTCTCTATCTGGCTTTCGCGTCGAGGAGGCATTCTAAAAGAGGAAACATGAAAGGAAACGAGAGAGAGAATTAGACGAAAAGAATGAGATGAAACAAATCTGATGAAAGCAAGGATAGTGGTCATTTGTTTGTTACTACAAAGCAACAAACGACACACAGTGACTGATCAAAGTAAATAGGTCAAAAATAATGTATCGCGAAGACATGCTCGCCTATAAGTGAACACTCATCCCAAGAATTCCCAGGTAAGCACAACTGGTCTCGCGTCTGATGAGATGTATACGAAGTGCTTGCCTAGACAGAAAACCCAGAATACAGGCATTCACCCTTCCAGTTTGCACGTGTTCACATTATTTAAAACCCAAAATCTTTGCCGAGATTTTGAAAATTCAAAGGGGTTCAAAACCATATAACAGAGGGTTCAAAACCTTGTAATTAATCATCCTAGAACAGATGATTAGTTTTCAAAGCGGTTTCGAAAATTGTGTTCTTGTTGTGGTCGTCACCTAAGGATAGGTGACGGTATTGTTTTATGACTAAACGCAAGTAAACTCGCGTTAGGGTCCTAAGAAGGTTATAGACTAGGTCAAAGCATTACTAATAACCTAATTCCCTATAACCATTGGCTCTGATACCATCTTTTCTGTCACACCCCGACCACGTAAAACAACAAAACGTGGCGGAAACATCGAGGCGTGTTGTAACAGAATTAATGTTTCATAACCATGGATATCAAAAGTGTTTCATTTTATTAAACATTGAATAATTACATCGTCTGGAAATCTAAATACACAATTTAATCATAATCTATCATTGTTATTGAGTCACTAAGGCCTTGTCCAGTCCTATGTGAGCATGCATCTTATCAATCGATATCATTCAACAATACCTGAAACATATGTGAAAACGAGGTCAGCAAATAAATGCTGGCGATGTAACAACAGTGCTTGTAATCACTATGAACAGTTCCGTTATCAATGTTATTTGATCACTATGTTTGTTTTGTTATGTTATACATTTTTCATGTTTTGACTTTTATGTAATTTCAAACTCTACATCACTTTCTGGAGAGTTATACGCAAACTAGTACGTAAACGTACTCAGTTTAATGCGAGAAATACTCCGGAACATCAACATATACTCAACATACCTTAAATAACCTTTACATAACTTAGAAATAAGTTTTAAAGGCTTTGGTATGGCAAAAACAAGTTAATTCGCTTACAGGGACTAAACTTGACAAACTGCGAAAGTATGTCAATTTGAACTGTAACGAACATTCCGGAACATGACCATAAGTTAAACACACCTTAAATATCCTTTACATAGCTTAGAAATAGGCTTTGAGGGGTTTGGTGTGCTAAAATAAACTTTTGGGACATTCAGGGACTAAAAGTGTCAAAAAGTGCACAAGTTTGTTAAACCATATCACGTGAGTTCCGACACTCATTTGGTTTACAAACCCTAATGCTACCCAGTCTTCCGAGATAGGTCCGGTTTATTAACATAGTTACCTATACTAGGTGCCGTTTGATTCCGAGATCTCTAGCATTACTTGGTGGTTATCTTTATACAACTGAGCAATCTCAAGTGAGTACATAGACCCCTCTTTTACTGTTTTCCAAACTGTTTTGGGGTGGAACACATGTGCCTACTTGTTACATTCATGCTTTTCCTGTTTTCACATCATATATCGGCTATGTTTGTTAGTACATTATAGTACATGATTTCATTACATTTCATGCTAGGTGTGCCCATTGTGTGCATTACTTAGTACATCGTTTTACATTACATTTTATGCTAGGTGTGCCCATTGTGTGCATTACTTAGTACATCGTTTTACATGACATTTCACGCTATGTATGTTCATTTGATTACATACTTAGTGCATTGTTTTCACATGCTTACATTTTGGTATGACATTTGGTTTGTTTACATGGGACAATACATTCATTAACAATGATCACGCCGTTCGTTAGTAGGTAGTGGTACCATAGGAATTGACAACTCCCGTTCCGGACATCCCAGGGAAAGGGGACAGAAAGGAATGACCGAATTCGTTGACATAAGACAGATAGACCTTTAATTTGTTTAAAGGGTTTATCACCACAGTCGCCAGGCTTGGATGTATGCATTTTCACAATACCGCATAAATGTTCATATTAAATAGTTGCATGCATCTACACAAAACATAGCTTTGATTTAAACCAAGTTTTACCTCAATACTTTGTTTTTGTGCATATGGTTTAGTTGAGACATTTCACTTGCCATACATGACATTTTGACATAGACATTTGACATGGATATTTTGACATAGACATTTGACATGGATATTTGACATAGACATTTGACATGGTTTACATCTTGACATAAACACTTTGACATATTATTCAATACATTTGACAATTTGGTTAAACATAGACTTCTTACATTGGTTGGTTTGGTTTGATTAAGTGATTAAGTTAACGATGCGTGTGTAATATGATACAAGCATGGTGGATACGCCGCTGGTACTTCCTATATATAAGTGTTTGTATGGTATTACATGGCGTAGCGTTATTTGAATCATTTCAGTTTGAGACATAGAACATTTTTATACAAATAATATACTTTTCACAAGACATTGATTTACAAACAACTTATCTTATACAAACACATTTTTACATGGTTATTTATTTAACCTGACATTACTTATACATATCATCTGACCTTATTGTTTTCAAATGATTTACAAGACAAAGCAAAGTACGGGGTTCATGATTAAACATTTTCTTAAACTCAAGTCATGAATCCTATTTTCACAAAACCTATGTATCTCACAGGCATTTTTATGCTGACGTACCTATTTTCACATGTGTTTTCAGGTGCTTTTCCATAGGATGTTGATCATGATACTAGGGCGGACCTGTGCCTTAGAGACTTTAAAAGAAGATAGACTATGTTTAATTATGTTCTGAACTCGTTAATTCACTGTTTTGAGACAATGTAACACCCTTGTTGATAAATAAAATAAAACTTTGTATGCCATGGTTATGAAACAATTAATTCTGTCGCGACACGCCCCGATGTTTCCGCCGCGGTTTGTTGTTTTACGCGGTCGGGGTGTGACAGAAGAGTTGGTATCAGAGCCAGGTTGTAGGGAATTAGGTTATTAGTAATGCTTTGACCTAGACTATAACTTTTCTAGGAACCTAACACAAGTTATCTTGTGTTTAGATCTTAAAACATGTACATCACCTATCCTTAGGTGATTAACAAAACAAGGAACCAAAATTTTTCTGAAACAATTTTTGAAAAACAATCATCTGTTTTTGAATAAATTTTTACAAGGTTTTGAACCCTCAATTGTAAGGTTTTAAACCCTCTGTTATATGGTTTTGAACCCTTTTTCAGTATTGATTTTTGGCCTTGTGCCTTCAAAATTTTCAAAAATCTCGTCAAAAGTTTTGGGTTTTAAATAATGTGAACATGTGCAAACTGGAAGGGTGAATGCCTGTATTCTGAGTTTTCTGTCTAGGCAAGCACTTCGTATACATCTCAACCAGACGCGAGACCAGTTGTGCTTACCTGGGAATTCTTGGAGTGAGTGTTCACTTATAGGCGAGCATGTCTTCATTATACATTATTTTTGACCCATTTACTTTGATTAGTCACTGTGAGTCGTTTGTTTGCTTTGTGATACGGACGAATGACCACCATCTATGCTGTTTGCAATTCTTGTTTTTATCATCTCATTCTTTTCATCCAATCATCTCACTCGTTCCTTTTCATGTTTTCCTCTTTTAGAATGCCTCCTCGACGCGAGAACCAGATAGCTACTGCCGAACTGGCAGAAATTATTGCGCAGCAGATGGCTGCTCAATTCCCAAATCTCTTTGCTCAATGGCAACAAGCCAACAACAACAACAATGGTCCGTGCAAATACAAAGATTTTAACCAGGCTAAACCACTCAAGTTTAGTGGTTCTGAAGGAGCGACTGGGCTTCTTCAGTGGTTTGAGAGCATAGAGAATACTTTTCGCCATGTGCAGTGTCCGGATAATCGCAAGGTCGAGTTCTCCTCGAGCGTATTTCAGAAGAGGGCTTTGACATGGTGGAACGGGGTTATGAGAGACCGGGGTGCAGAAGTTGCTCTCGCACAGACATGGGCTGAACTTAGAGCCCTTATGATGAGGGAATTCTGTCCTCGCCATGAACAGCGAGCATTGGAGAAAGAGTTTGATGTTTTGAAGCAAGATAGTGGTGAGCACAGGGCTTATACTGATCGGTTTGAAGAATTGAGTCTGCTTTGCCCAACAATGGTCACCCCACTCGACAAGGCTATCGAGAGATACATCGATGGTCTACCTGACTCGGTACAAGACATTCTTACTAGTAGTAACCCTGCCACACTTCGTCAGGCGATCGAGTTATCTGCGACATTGACTGAGTCGCAGATCCGGAAGAACAAGTTACACAGGAAGGGTGACAAGGGCAAGAAGCAGTCGGTTGACAAGGAAGATAGCAAGAAAGGTCAAAACTTGAATGGAAAGAACTCTGGTTCTTCGAAGAGGTCAAGGAAGCGTAAGGCTTCCCAAAATTTTGCTATCACTGCCCAAGCTAATCTGGCAGCTCCCAACCAACCTGCACAGCCTCCAGCGAAGAAACCCTATACAGGGAATGCACCTTTGTGCAATAGATGCAACAGTCACCACCAGCCGCAACTTCCATGCCGTTTCTGTACTAACTGTGGGAAATCAGGCCATCTCGCCAATGTTTGTCGATCTGCTCAAAATCCCGCGGTTCAGAACCCGGCTCAACAAGTTGCACAGCCTCCTGCTCAGCAACAGGGTCAAGCTGCAAGACCATATTACCCACCGGGTGCTTGTTATAATTGTGGGGATCTGACCCACTATAGGAATCGGTGCCCAAGACTGGCGAACCCGAACCAGAACCAGAATCAGGCTCCGGCTCGAGGCCGAGTTTTTAACATGAATGCCCAAGAGGCACAGGCTGACGATAATGTGGTGAACGGTACGTTCTTTATTAATAATCAGCCTGCATCTGTTCTTTTCGATTCTGGTGCCGATAAAAGTTTCGTGTCATTATCTTTTGAGCAAATGCTTCGCGTGTCTAGAACGAAACTAGGCAAATCTTTGACAGTAGAGGTTGCTAGTGGTGAACCCATTATTCTTGATTCTGTTCTTCACAACTGCCAATTGAATCTTAACGACCATCTTTTTCCTATTGACCTCGCGCCTATGCAACTTGGAAGCTTCGACGTTATTGTGGGAATGGATTGGTTATCCAAGCATCACACAGAGATAGTTTGTTCTAAGAAGATTGTTCGTGTGCCACTTTCGACAGGCGAGATCCTGCAGGTTCAAGGTGAGAAACCTACCGGTGGTCTCAAACTCATGTCTTGTTTTAAAGCTCTGAAGTATCTACAGAAGAACTATGTGGCTTTCTTAGCACATGTTACAGAAGATAAAGGCAAGGGAAAGGCTATTTCAGATATTCCTGTCGTTCGGGATTATTCTGAAGTGTTCCCTGAAGATTTACCTGGTCTACCTCCAGCACGCCAAGTCGAGTTCCGCATTGATCTCGTACCTGGTGCAAACCCCATTGCCAGAGCTCCATATCGTCTTGCACCATCTGAGATGCAAGAGTTGTCTAAACAGCTTCAGGAGCTCTCTGACAAAGGTTTTATACGTCCTAGTTTTTCACCTTGGGGTGCTCCTGTTCTTTTTGTCAAGAAGAAGGATGGATCCTTTAGAATGTGTATCGATTACCGTGAGCTTAACAAGCTTACCATCAAGAATCGATATCCCCTACCTCGCATCGATGATCTCTTTGATCAGTTACAAGGCGCTTCTTATTTTTCGAAGATTGATCTACGATCTGGATATCATCAACTTCGGGTGCAAGAAGAAGACATTCCGAAGACAGCGTTCCGTACTCGTTATGGGCATTATGAATTCACAGTCATGCCATTCGGTTTGACTAATGCTCCTGCTGTTTTCATGGACTTAATGAATAGGGTCTGCAAACCTTATTTGGATCAGTTCGTCATTGTTTTTATCGATGACATCTTGATTTACTCTAAGACGCGAGCTGATCACGAGCAGCATCTTCGTCTTACTCTGGAACTCCTGAAGAAAGAGCAACTTTTCGCCAAATTCTCCAAGTGCGAATTTTGGCTTAAAGAAGTTCAATTTTTGGGACACATTATCAACGAACGAGGTGTTCATGTAGATCCCTCCAAGATCAGTGCGATTAAGGATTGGGATACGCCTACTACTCCTACTGAAGTTCGTTCTTTTCTTGGTCTAGCGGGTTATTATCGCTGCTTCATTGAAAACTTCTCTAAGATTGCAGTTCCTCTAACTGCTCTAACTCAGAAGAAAATGCCCTTTTACTGGGGATTCAAACAAGAGGAAGCTTTTCAACACTTGAAGCAGAAGCTTTGCGATGCGCCTGTTCTATCATTGCCCGAGGGTGATGATGATTTTGTCGTGTATTGTGATGCATCTAAATTGGGTCTTGGCTGTGTTCTGATGCAAAGGAACAAAGTCATAGCCTATGCATCAAGACAATTGAAGATACATGAGAAGAACTACACCACTCATGATCTTGAGTTGGGTGCAGTTGTCTTTGCTCTCAAGATCTGGAGACACTATTTGTACGGTACAAAATGTGTGGTTTTCACTGACCACAAAAGTCTTCAGCATATCTTCAACCAGAAAGAACTCAACATGAGACAGCGACGTTGGGTTGAGCTTTTAAACGACTACGACTGTGAAATTCGCTACCATCCTGGTAAGGCGAATGTCGTGGCCGATGCATTGAGTCGTAAGGAACGTACTAAGCTTCATTGTGTACGTGTTCAATCTGTTATTCAAGCTCGATCCGATATTCAAGCACGCATTTCTCAAGCTCAACAATCTTGTGTTTCACAAGGATTGATGGATAAGGAATTTCCCTATCACATAACACCTGCTCTTGAACTGAAGGACAATGGGTCATATTACTTCATGGACCGTTTATGGGTCCCAAGCCAGGATGATCTTCGTGCCTTGCTTATGGATGAAGCCCATAAGTCTCGTTATTCCATTCATCCGGGCTCAGATAAAATGTATAAGGACCTTCGTACTCACTATTGGTGGCCAGGTATGAAGAAAGACATTGCCTTATACGTATCAAAATGCCTTACTTGTCTTAAGGTTAAGGCTGAACATCAGCGTCCTTCGGGTTTATTGGAGCAACCAGAGATCCCAGTTTGGAAATGGGAAAACATTACTATGGATCTTGTAACCAAACTCCCGCGCACAAAGAAAGGTCATGATGCCATCTGGGTAGTCGTTGATCGTCTTACAAAGTCAGCGCATTTCTTGCCAATCCGCGAGGATTTTCCTACTGACAGACTTGCTCAAATCTATGTAGATGAAATTGTGGCTCGACATGGTGTTCCTTTGAACATCATTTCTGACAGAGATGCTCGTTTCACTTCTCATTTTTGGAGAACCCTGCAATCTGCCATGGGGACCCAACTTAATCTGAGCACAGGTTATCATCCGCAAACGGATGGTCAATCTGAGAGAACAATCCAGACTTTAGAGGATATGCTTAGAGCTTGTGTGATCGATTTTGGTGGTAGCTGGGATTCACATCTTAAATTGATTGAATTCTCCTACAACAACAGTTATCACACTAGCATCAAAATGGCTCCTTTCGAAGCTCTCTATGGTTGAAAATGTCGTTCACCAGTCTGCTGGAATGAGATTGGCGAGGCTCAACTTACTGGACCTGCCCTCATTTTAGAGACAACTGACAAGGTCAAGAAAGTTCGTGATAACCTTCAGGCAGCTAGAAGCCGTCAGAAGATTTACGCGGACCCAAAACGCAAAGCCTTGGAATTTCAAGTCGGTGATCGAGTATTACTTAAGGTCTCACCTTGGAAAGGTGTGATCAGATTTGGAAAGAAAGGAAAACTTGCACCTAGATACGTTGGACCATTCAAGATCGTCGAAAGAATCGGAAAGGTAGCCTACAGACTTGAGTTACCTCCTGAACTTGGAAATGTTCATCCAACTTTTCACGTGTCCAATCTCAAGAAGAGTACAGCTGATGAGAACTACTCCATACCGCTTGACGAAATTCGTGTTGGCAAAACACTGAAATTTGTTGAGAAACCAGTAGAAATCATGGAACGTGAAGTCAAGTGGCTTAAACGCAAGCGCATTCCTTTGGTCAAAGTTCGCTGGGAAGCTAAACGTGGACCTGAGTTTACTTGGGAACGCGAAGATCAAATGAAGGCGAAATATCCACATCTTTTTTCCACGAGTTTCCTCTAAATAAATTTCGGGACGAAATTTCCACAAGTAGGGGAGACCGTAACAACAGTGCTTGTAATCACTATGAACAGTTCCGTTATCAATGTTATTTGATCACTATGTTTGTTTTGTTATGTTATACATTTTTCATGTTTTGACTTTTATGTAATTTCAAACTCTACATCACTTTCTGGAGAGTTATACGCAAACTAGTACGTAAACGTACTCAGTTTAATGCGAGAAATACTCCGGAACATCAACATATACTCAACATACCTTAAATAACCTTTACATAACTTAGAAATAAGTTTTAAAGGCTTTGGTATGGCAAAAACAAGTTAATTCGCTTACAGGGACTAAACTTGACAAACTGCGAAAGTATGTCAATTTGAACTGTAGCGAACATTCCGGAACATGACCATAAGTTAAACACACCTTAAATATCCTTTACATAGCTTAGAAATAGGCTTTGAGGGGTTTGGTGTGCTAAAATAAACTTTTGGGACATTCAGGGACTAAAAGTGTCAAAAAGTGCACAAGTTTGCATTTTCGCGCATAACTTACGTTCTGAATACATCTGGACATCCAAAAATTTATGTAAGCATGACTATATTTTATTTTAGTGTTCGCCATAAGAAAAATCCATTCGTCGCGTCATTTGGATCGTTTTTCGCGCTTATGCGCATTCCGTCGTAATTAAGCGAACATCGCGTTCGTACGACTAAACGAACCATCATCTGAGATATTTTTGAACATGTTTTGAGTTCCCTATACTTTAACTTCATTTTAGAGCCTTAAAATGAGGTTAACGGGGTTCAAACGCATCGAAAAAGGGCTTAAACACGTGCAGGGACCATTTCTGCCAAGTTTGAAACAATTCTGGAACTGGGAGGCAGTCGCGTAGCGTGAGCCCTAAGGCTCTACCCGTCGCGCTACGCGAGTGAGTGATCTGGACCAGATTCAATGTCTTTTTAGCAAGTTGCAGCTGATTGATTCGTGTCCACACATTCTAAACGGGTCTAGTCAGCGGATAAGAACAAGTTTCTAGCCACCACAACTTTGTGACAAGTGTACGGCTCGGATCGTGGCACGATATTCAAGAAACGATCCTAGCGGCTCTACTTTTTCTATAAATACCCACCCCCCTTTGGCTTAAAAACCCACAAATCTGATCATTTGGGCTCTAAGTTGGAACCTTCGTTTCATACCTGAGCTATTTTGATCTGGGTTAGCATTCGGGGACCCTTCGTAAGTATTCTTTCGTTCTTTTCCCTATTTTTACTGCTTTTCGAGTCAGAAAGTCAAACTTTGTTTGACTTTCAGCATTGACCAGTAATGGTCAATGCGAAGTTCGTTAGAACTTCGCAACGTGATTGTAATCACGATGGTCATAGTCCCTTGGGACTATGCCTACTGATTACCACGTTGTCTTGGGTCGTAGGGTAAGCGATCTAATAAATCGCTTATACCTCGAACCCGACCCAGTTTGGTCGATCATTAGGATCCGACCAAATACATTAGGTGACCATAGTGTAGGGAATAACCTTCCGAGGTTATACCTTATGGTCACGGCGTTTAAGTAGTTGTATGATAGGTAGTTTATATGCCTTAGGTAAATTACCAGAATACCCTTTTCATACATAATTGGTAATTTAGCATATGTAACCTAAACTTTTGTCACGTAACTGATTATGTAACATGTTTAGGCATATAATACTTGTCATAGGACTAGTTAGGCGGTCCAAACGCGTTTCACGCGCACGATACGTTAAAGTAGCGTAAGCTACCTAAACGGATCATAATGGGTCAATAAGACTTAGGTTAAGTTTCATTTAGCATGTAGGCTTTGTTAAACCATATCACGTGAGTTCCGACACTCATTTGGTTTACAAACCCTAATGCTACCCAGTCTTCCGAGATAGGTCCGGTTTATTAACATAGTTACCTATACTAGGTGCCGTTTGATTCCGAGATCTCTAGCATTACTTGGTGGTTATCTTTATACAACTGAGCAATCTCAAGTGAGTACATAGACCCCTCTTTTACTGTTTTCCAAACTGTTTTGGGGTGGAACACATGTGCCTACTTGTTACATTCATGCTTTTCCTGTTTTCACATCATATATCGGCTATGTTTGTTAGTACATTATAGTACATGATTTCATTACATTTCATGCTAGGTGTGCCCATTGTGTGCATTACTTAGTACATCGTTTTACATTACATTTTATGCTAGGTGTGCCCATTGTGTGCATTACTTAGTACATCGTTTTACATGACATTTCACGCTATGTATGTTCATTTGATTACATACTTAGTGCATTGTTTTCACATGCTTACATTTTGGTATGACATTTGGTTTGTTTACATGGGACAATACATTCATTAACAATGATCACGCCGTTCGTTAGTAGGTAGTGGTACCATAGGAATTGACAACTCCCGTTCCGGACATCCCAGGGAAAGGGGACAGAAAGGAATGACCGAATTCGTTGACATAAGACAGATAGACCTTTAATTTGTTTAAAGGGTTTATCACCACAGTCGCCAGGCTTGGATGTATGCATTTTCACAATACCGCATAAATGTTCATATTAAATAGTTGCATGCATCTACACAAAACATAGCTTTGATTTAAACCAAGTTTTACCTCAATACTTTGTTTTTGTGCATATGGTTTAGTTGAGACATTTCACTTGCCATACATGACATTTTGACATAGACATTTGACATGGATATTTTGACATAGACATTTGACATGGATATTTGACATAGACATTTGACATGGTTTACATCTTGACATAAACACTTTGACATATTATTCAATACATTTGACAATTTGGTTAAACATAGACTTCTTACATTGGTTGGTTTGGTTTGATTAAGTGATTAAGTTAACGATGCGTGTGTAATATGATACAAGCATGGTGGATACGCCGCTGGTACTTCCTATATATAAGTGTTTGTATGGTATTACATGGCGTAGCGTTATTTGAATCATTTCAGTTTGAGACATAGAACATTTTTATACAAATAATATACTTTTCACAAGACATTGATTTACAAACAACTTATCTTATACAAACACATTTTTACATGGTTATTTATTTAACCTGACATTACTTATACATATCATCTGACCTTATTGTTTTCAAATGATTTACAAGACAAAGCAAAGTACGGGGTTCATGATTAAACATTTTCTTAAACTCAAGTCATGAATCCTATTTTCACAAAACCTATGTATCTCACAGGCATTTTTATGCCGACGTACCTATTTTCACATGTGTTTTCAGGTGCTTTTCCATAGGATGTTGATCATGATACTAGGGCGGACCTGTGCCTTAGAGACTTTAAAAGAAGATAGACTATGTTTAATTATGTTCTGAACTCGTTAATTCACTGTTTTGAGACAATGTAACACCCTTGTTGATAAATAAAATAAAACTTTGTATGCCATGGTTATGAAACAATTAATTCTGTCGCGACACGCCCCGATGTTTCCGCCGCGGTTTGTTGTTTTACGCGGTCGGGGTGTGACAGGCGAGTACATAGGTTTTGTAAAAATAAGATTCATGACTTCTGTTTAAGAAAATGTTTAGTCATGAACCTTGTAATTTGCTTTGTCTTTGTAAATCATTTGAAAAATAATAAGTTCGGATGATAAGTATAAATAAGAGAATAATGCATGATTAAATGAATAACCATGTAAAATGAGTTTGTGTAAGATAAGTTGTTTGTAAATCAATGTCTTGTGAAAAGTATGTTACTTGTATAAAATGTCCTATGTCTCAAACTGAAATGATTCAAATAACGCTACAATATGTAATACCATACAAACACTTATATATAGGAAGTACCAGCGGCGTATCCACCATGCTTGTATCATATTACACACGCACCGTTACTCAAATCACTTACCCAAACAAACCACCAATGTAAGATGTCCATGTTTAAACAAATTGTCAAATGTATTGAAATAATATGTTAAAATGTTCATGTCAAGATGTAAATCATGTTATGTATAACCAATGTCAAAAGTGTTTGTGTCAAATGTAAACCATGTAATGTGTAACCAAAATGATATGTATGGCTAGTGAAATGCATCAACTAAACCATAGGAGAAACGCACAAAACAAAGTATTGAAGTAAAACTTGGTTTAAATCAATACTACGTTTCGTGAAAATGCATGATCAAATGTAAATCATGTCCAAATGTTTACCCAATCGTTAAACCATCTTGTTTTAATCGTTCTTGTTTTAATTGTTCAAATCGTTCTTGTTTTAATTGTGAAACTACTTAATGGTCGATTCTCTAATAACATTCAAACCTTCTTGACGCGTTCATCGTTCCAACTCGCTCTCGTTCTCGTTCTTAACAAACCCTTACCAAAGGGTAAGTTAATAATTACAGATTCAGTCGTTACCCAAAATACCCACACATAACCATGGGTATAGAAAATAACGGGATTTGTCAGATCCTATGGTACCATAACCTAATACTGGTCGGCTTGATCATTGCTAATGAATGTCATTGGTTATGTAACTACAACCAACAAGTTTGTTCACTTTATTGAAATCGTTCTTGAAACCATTGTAATTGTTTTTGAAATCATTGTTATCGTTCTTGAAACTATTGTTATCGTTCTTGATAATACATTGTAATTGTTTTTGAAACCATTGTAATTGTTCTTGAAACCACATTGTAATTGTTAAAACATTTAGCACATATGAGTCACCCCAAAACAGTTTGGAAAACAGTAAAAGAGGGGTCTATGTACTCACCTGAGAGTGCTTAGGAGTCTTGAACAACTACCAAGTAAGCTAGAGGAGTCCCGGAAATCAAACGGTACCTAATATAGGTATCTACATAAATAACCCGGGCCTAAATCGGAAGACTGGGTAGCAGGAGGGTTTGTAAACCAAATGAGTGTAGGAACTCATGTGATATGGTTTAACAAAGCCTACATACTAAATGAAACTTAACCTAAGTATTATCGACCCATCGCGACCCATTAAGGTAGATTATTCTACTTTAACGCGTCGTTCGCGTGAAACGCGTTCGGACCGCCTAACTAGTCCTATGACAAGTATTATATGCCTAAACATGTTACATAATCAGTTATGTGACAAAGGTTTAGGTTACATATGCTTAATTACCAATTATACATGAAAAGGGTATTCTGGTAATTTACCTAAGGCATATAAACTACCTATCATACAACTACTTAAACGAAGCGACCATAAGGTATAACCTCGGAAGGTTATTCCCTACCTACTATGGTCACCTAATGTATTTGGTCGGATCCTAATGATCGACCAAATAGGTCGGGTTCGAAGGTATAAGCGATTTATTAGATCGCTTACCCTACGACCCTAGACAACGTGGTAATCAGTAGGCATAGTCCCAAGGGACTATAACCAACGTGATTACACACACGTTGCGAAGTTCCTACGAAATTCGCATTGACCATAAGCTGGTCAACGCTGAAAGTCAAACAAAGTTTGACTTTCTGACTCGAAAAGAAATAAAATAAGGAAAAGAACGAAAGAATACTTACGAAGGGTCCCCGAATGCTAACTTCGATTCAAAAATCTCAGGTATGAAACAATAGTTTCAACTTAGAGTTTCTCAAATCAAAGTTCTTGTAATTTTGAAGCATGGGGGGGTGGGGTATTTATAGTAAAAGGTCCACCGTTAAGATCGTTTCATGGAAAACGTGCCTTAATCCCACCCGTACAAGTGTCGGGACCTTATGGTGACTAAAATGTGATCCTTATCAGCTGACTAGACAATTGGGATTGTGTGGTGTTGGATCAAACAGCTGCAATCTGCTGTTAGAAACATTTAACCTGGTCAGAAGGTGCCTCGCGGGCCACCTGAGGATGCTCAGGAACTGAGGCGGGCCGCCTAGCAGTCACAGATCAGCAATAAGTTTCAGAAATGACAGTTTCAGTCCCTGCACGTGTTTAAGGCCATTTCCGACACTTCTAAGGCCCGTAAAGCCAACTTTAAAGCCCTAAAATGTTGCCTAAACATTGTGGACATGAAACATGCTCAAAAATATGCCGGACATTGGTTCGTTTGGTCGTACGAACGCGATGTTCGCTTAATTACGACGGAATGCGCATAAGCGCGAAAAACGATCCAAATGACGCAACGAATGGATTTTTGGCAAGCCAAACACTAAAGCATAATATAGTCATGCTTACATAAATTTTTGGATGTCCGGATGTATTCAAAACGTGAGTTATGCGCGAAAATGCAAACTTGTGCACTTTTTGACACTTTTAGTCCCTGAATGAGCCAAAAGTTTATTTTAGCACACCGAACCCCTCAAAGCCTATTTCTAAGCTATATAAAGGATATTTAAGGTGTGTTTAACTTATGGTCATGTTCCGGAATGTCTGTTACAGTTCAAATTGGCATACTTTCGCAGTTTGTCATATTTAGTCCCTGTAAGCGAATTAGCTTGTTTTTGCCATACCAAAGCCTTCAAAACTTATTTCTAAGTTATGTAAAGGTTATTTAAGGTATGTTAAGCCTATGTCACTATTCCGGAGTGTTTGTTGCATTAAACTGGTTATATTTACGCATCGGTGCGCGTATAACCTTCCAGAAAGCGATT
This sequence comes from Helianthus tuberosus, assembly GCA_030545235.1. Taxonomy (NCBI): domain Eukaryota; kingdom Viridiplantae; phylum Streptophyta; class Magnoliopsida; order Asterales; family Asteraceae; genus Helianthus; species Helianthus tuberosus. Next base: position 107,642,850 of record CM060370.1, on the reverse strand, counting down.
TAGAGTTTGGAATTGAACAAAAATTGATATGTGCAAATGATACACATATTTTTACAAATCCCAAGTATGAAATATAATATTTCATTGGTTCGGTATTTGTTTGATGGCCGTGAAGGCACAGGTGTTACAAAGACCAAGCTGCAAATGGCCTTGGAAGCCCAAGATCCTGCTTTTGACAAGAGCACCTGGGATGTTGAAGGCTGGAAGGCAAGGCTAGCTGAACTGGACGATGAAGAGGCTGAGGAGGTTGAAGAGATCCTGACGATTGAAGCTGGAGGCAAGGGTGAAGGTGGTGAAACAAGTGGAGCTGGAGGTGGTGATGCAGCTAAGGCTTAGGCTGCATGATTGGGCAATGATGGAAACTTCTAGACATAGCCGGAGCCCAATTTTTAGTTTGATGGTTGTGATGTTGAACAATTTAATGGTTTGTACTTGGACAATAGTTTTTTAGGATTAAGGATCATGTATGATCCTTTGGACAATAGGCAGGATTGCAATTGGTGGAGGGATCCTCTGTTTGGGGGATGAAGCCATTGTGATCCTGCCGCCTTTATGTTCCTGCACTACTTTTGAACTTATTATCATGGACACCCTTTACCTACCCCAGCGGACGGGCCACGTTTTGCTGGTAGATGCTCGGGTAGGTAATTTTGACAACCTTTAAAGGGTTAGTCTTTTGTTAATAAATAAAATCTTAACCTTTTGTCGCTTATCTTGTGTTGTTATCCTTTTTTAATATCTTGCTTTCCAATTGTTGTAATGTTCATTCCATTTATACTTATCAATCCTTGAAAAGTTAAAAAAGATATCTAAAAAGTTCAGGATATGATCAAGGATCACATATCCCATAACTAATAAGTTCTAAAAAGTGATATGGTTTAAGAATCACAAGTTCAGTTGTCAAGTATAAGGGTTATTCAAATAAATAATGAATAGAATTATTAATAGTTAAAGATCATACCTGAGGATCCAAGTTAGGATCCTAACCATAATAAGGATAACTATAAGATAAACCGTAGAATAAAGTAAGGATCAAGGATCCCTAGTTGCCTATCTTCAAGAACCTGAAATAGAGCGTAACTTGGGACTAAGCCATCATAGGAAAAGAGTTAGCAACTGGGGACAAGCCCAAGGATAACTGGGGACAAGCCCAAGGATAACTGGGGACAAGCCCAAGGATCGTATGTAAACTGGAGTATGGCCCTAACTGGCGACTATCCAAACTTAGTGACATGAAAATGCCAAAACCTTAGCTAACGTGAAAACGTTAGAAACCTTAGGAACGGATGTATGGTACGTCTACCATTATACGTAGGATCCTAGGCATAGCCAGTACAATGGAATTATCAGCCCCTAAAACGAGTACTGGTCCCACTGCCTTGAACTATACCAGGATCATCATGCGCTACAGGCGGAACTGGGGTCAAGCCTAAATGACTGGGGTTAAACCCAAGGAACGGATTGCTTCAGCGGATAACCAATGTTATGCTAAGGATACCTGAACTTTCAAAACTTAAACTCACGTGAGAGGTGGATAAAGGATACATGATCCTTATCCTTATATGAGAAAATAAAGAAATGAAATAGTTCAAGTTTAGGATATTACCTAAGTAAGGATCACCAACACTTTGAGGATCCTTTAAGGATATCCCTGTCGTGAGGATCATCTGGGCCATGAGGATCCTGCTCACATGAAATATTTCTTCAAGTGGACAGCATTCCAAGCTCTTGGTAGCAAATCACCTTCCATGGTTAGCAATCTATATGCCCCCTTTCCTGCTTCAGCTTCAATCAAATAAGGGCCTTCCCACTTTGGAGCCAATTTTCCCTCAGCAGGATTGGTGGTATTCTGAAATGCTTTTCTTAATACCATATCTCCAACTTGAAACCTCCTGATCCTGACATTTTTGTTGTAAGCACCAGCCATTCTTTGCTGATAACTGGCCATCCTTATCCTAGCCATATCCCTGATTTCTTCAATAGTATCTAGGTCTTGAGCCAAATTCTCATCATTCTCCTCAGGATCACGGGTACTTGTTCTTGCAGTTGGAACCACCATTTCTGTTGGGATCATTGATTCTGCCCCAAATACCAAAGAGAATGGCGTTTGACCAGTAGCATTCTTAGGGGTTGTCCTATCATCCCAAAGCACATAGGGTAGTTCTTCTGCCCATTTCCCTTTCTTGGATCCAAGCTTCTTCTTCAAATTGTTGATGATGATCTTGTTGGATGATTCTGCCTGACCATTAGCTTGTGGGTGGACTGGTGTTGATGTTATCATCTTAATCCCCCAGCTGTCACAAAAGTTAGTGGTTCTGCCCCCAATAAATTGGGATCCATTATCACATATAATCTCAGAAGGAATTCCAAATCTAGTTATAATATTTCTTTTAATGAAGGATATAACTTCCTTTTCTCTGACTTGGGCAAAAGCTTCAGCCTCTATCCACTTGGAGAAGTAATCAGTCATAGCAAGCATGAATACTTTTCCACCAGGTGCCTTAGGGAGCTTACCAACTATATCCATACCCCATCTCATAAATGGCCAAGAGGAGGATATAGGATGCAATAATTCAGCTGGTTGGTGAAGGATGTTGCTGTGCCTCTGGCAAGGATCACATCTCTTGGTATACTCCACAGCATCTCTCTTCATGGTTGGCCAGTAGTATCCTGTCCTCAGGATCCTTGAGAATAATGCCCTGCCCCCAGTGTGGTTTCCACAATCTCCTTCATGGAAGTCTTTTAGAACTTCTTGGATTTCAGGGTCTTCAATGCATCTCAAGTATGGTCCTGCAAGAGATCGTCTATACAACATATTATTTAGAATTGTGAATTAAGATACCTTAGATTTGAAAGCCCTAGGGTTTTCTCCTGTTGGAATCTCTCCATGTTGTAAGTATCTCATGATTGGTGAGATCCATGATCCTGATCCTGAATGGGATTGAGTATCCTCACTGGGGATAATTGCAGAATCATTTCCTATCTCCATAGCCGCATGATCCTCGATAGCCGGGGTCAGGATATGGATAATAGGGATCTTGATATCCTCCGGGATCTTCAAGGATGATCCTAAGTTAGCCAATGCATCAGCCTCTGTATTTTCTTCCCTTGGTACTTGCGTCAAACTAAAGGAAACAAAAGAGAGTGCCAAACTTTTGACTATCTCTAAATATTTGGTTAGCTTTTCACCTTTAACAGCATAGGATCCATTAAAGTGGTTTGTAATTAACAATGAATCTACATGTACCTCAAGATACCTGATCCCCATATGCTTTGCAATTTGCAAACCAGCAATTAAGGCTTCATATTCAGCCTCATTGTTAGTGGTTTGGAACTCACAAGCTATAGAGTGGGGTATTATGTCCCCCTGTGGCGATTTTAGTAGTATTCCAAGCCCTGTGCCTTTGACATTTGAGGATCCATCAGTATAGAGTATCCAAGGATCCTTGGTCTCTTCTAGCTGCTGGACTTCTAACTCAGCTTCTTCTTGTAAATCACTACTGAAATCAGCCACAAAGTCAGCTAATGCTTGGGATTTGACGGCTGTCCTAGGCTCATATCTTATATCATATGCACTCAGCTTCACTGCCCACTTAGCCATCCTTCCTAACATCTCTGGTTTCCTGAGGACATTCTTAATTGGAAAATTAGTTTTAACAATGATAACATGAGTTTCAAAATAATGTCTTAACTTAGTAGATGCCATAATTAATGCAAGAATAAGCTTTTCAAGGTGTGAATACCTGGATTCGGCATCAAGTAAACTTTTACTTACATAATAGACAGGATGTTGTGTACCTTCATGATCCTTAACAAGGACCGCACTTACTGCTTTTGAGGATACTGCAAGATATAAGGATAGCACATCGCCTTTCTCTGGTTTCATCAAGGCCGGGGCTGAGGATAGGTAATCTTTGAGGGCTCTTAGAGCATTTTCATGCTTCTCAGTCCACTCAAATTTCTTGTTCTTCCTTAGGATATCGTAGAATTCTTTGCACTTCTCTGAGGATTTGGATATAAATCTGTTCAAAGCTGCTATCCTGCCTGTTAGCCTTTGAACATCCTTAGCATTGGCCGGAGATTTGATGTTCACTATTGCTTTGATTTGTTCCGGGCTAGCTTCAATGCCTCTCTTTGTTACCATATATCCTAAGAATTTACCTGCTTTAACACCAAAGTGACATTTTGAAGGATTAAGTTTCATGTTATATTTGTCAAGGATATCGAATGCTTCCTCCAAGTCTCTTAGGTGATCCTCAGCTTTTAAGGATTTTACCACCATATCATCTATGTAAACCTCCATAGTTTGTCCAATCTGATCCTTGAACATCATATTCACCAGCCTTTGATATGTTGCACCTGCATTTCTTAATCCGAATGGCATAGCAATATAGCAGTATATACCAGTTGGAGTCATGAAGGTTGTATCCTCTTGGTCGGATGGTTCCATTTGGATTTGTTGGAATCCAGATGAAGCATCCATAAAAGTTAACAGTTCATGACCCGCAGTTGCATCCACCATGGAGTCAATGTGGGGTAATGGGAAAGGATCCTTGGGACATGCCTTATTTAAATCGGTAAAATCGACACATACCCTCCACTTTCCGTTTTTCTTTTGAACAACAACCACATTGGCCAACCACCTTGGATACTTGACCTCTCTAATCATACCTGCCCGGAGCAATTTCTCTACCTCTTCCTGGATAATGACATTCCTTTCCGGTGCAAACTTTCTTCTCCTTTGATGGATTGGTTTGAAGGACCTGTCAATGCCGAGTTTGTGAGTGATTACATCTTTGGAAATACCAGTCATGTCTTCGTGTTTCCATGCAAAGGTAGTCTTTCTCCTTTTGAGGAAGGATACGAGATCTTCTTTCATTTCGCCAAGGATCCCTGATCCGATATAGATTTTGGATTCAGGATCATCAGGATCCATGAGGATTTCTACCACATCCTGCTCTCTTGCCTCCAAGACATCCCTTGGAGGATACTTTGATTGCTATTGCTCCCTTGACTTCGAGGCTGGTTTCATCGATGAAGTATAGCAGTTCTCAGCCTCCTGCTGATCACTATCAATCTTCACTATTCCCCAAGGACTAGGGAGCTTCACACATTGATGGTAGGTAGATGGGACTGCTTTCATATCGTGTATCCAGGGCCTGCCAAGGATAACATTACAACAAGATAAACAGTCAATAACACAAAATTTTTGATAAGAGTGTAAGCCTTCGATGTATATTGGGAGTTTAATGTCCCCCAGGGTATTCTTAGTTTCGCCACTAAATCCCACGAGCACGGAGGATCTTGGTATGATATCTGATTCAGGGATGCCCATCTTCTTTAGAACATCAAGCTGGATAATGTTCACTGAACTTCCTCCGTCTATAAATGGTTAGAAATGAAAAGAGTAATAACTAAACCATCGTGATGAGGATCCTGGATATCAACACGATCATCCTCATCAAAGGTTATGACTTTTCCTTCGGAGACACTTGATGTTCGAACAGGTCTTTCTCCGTTATCCATTTTAGTTTCCTTTGCATGCCTTTTAGCTGCTGAGAAGGATGTGCCGCAAATGTCTGATCCTCCAGAAATAAAGTTTATTTTACTTGTGCATCTGCTGGGGGGGCTGGAGCCTTCTCAGGGATCCTTTCAGGATCCTGAGTCCTTGACTTTTTTCTTCCCAACAATTCTTTTAGATGCCCCTTGCTCAACAAGTATCCAATTTCCTTTCTTAGTGCAATGCATTCTTCTGTGAGATGCCCAAAATCTTCATGGTATGCACACCACTTTGATTTATCCTTAGTTGCAGCTGGTCTATCATTTTTTCTCGGCCATCTAGCTTTATCACCTAGGTTCTGCATCGCAAGGATTAGTTCATTGTTATCAACACAAAAACAATATTCAGAAATTGGAGGATAATCCTCATCATCATCTTCTTGATCAACAGAATGCACGTTCTGGTTATCAGATCTGTTGTAGGATCTGAACTTGCTCTTGAATGAGGATCCTTGCTTATCCTGCTTTGAGGATCCTGCTAACCTCTCCTGAATCCTCTTGTCATCCTCTAGCCGGATGAACCTAAGTGCTCGTGTTCTGACCTCATCTAAGTTCCTGCATGGTGTCATAACAAGATCATCATAGAACGACGAATCCCTAAGCAATCCCATTTTAAAGGCCTCAACAGCCGTAGCTATATCTAAGTTGGGAATGTCTAAGGATTCTTTACTGAATTTGGTAATGTAATCCCTTAATGATTCATTATGACCCTGGGTTATCCTATATAGATCACTAGTTAATCGTTCAAATTTTCTACTACAAGAAAACTAATTATTAAACAAGTTAACTAGATTAGCAAATGAGGTAATAGAATAGGGAGGAAGACTTAGCAGCCATTTGAGAGCTGATCCAGTAAGAGTGGATCCGAATCCCTTGCACAGGCATGCTTCCTTTAACCTTTCTGGGATTGGATTGATCTCCATCCTCTCCCTATATTGTGCTATGTGTTCTTCAGGATCCGTCGAACCATCATACAGCTTCATTGTTGGCACATGGAACCTCTTGGGTATCTCAGCATCACAGATTGGTGGTGCAAAACGAGATATCTTGTGGCTCCCATCTGCAATTTCTGGGATAGGTTTGACCACTCCTGGAACACTTGATATCATATCCTTTAGCTTTTGCAATTCTCTGGCCATGGCATGATTGATACCTGGATCCTGCATAAGACCATGGTTAGTAGTATAAGAATTATTAAAAGTGTTACCTCCCATCGGATTCAAATTAGGAAGATTGGATGTTAATCCATATTGTTGGGGCTCTGGAATGATCGAGGGACCAGTAGAAGCATTGGTCTGCATTGGGATAAAATCTCCCTGATGGACATCTGAACTTCCTGTTTGCAAACTCCTCAAGGATCCTGGCACAAAGGAGGATCCTTGAACCTGGGATGATCCTGGAACAAAGGAGGATCCTTGAACCTGGGATGATCCTGGAACAAAGGAGGATCCTTGAACCTGGGATGATCCTGGAACAAAGGAGGATCCTTGAACCTGGGATGATCCTGGAACAAAGGAGGATCCTTGAACCTGGGATGATCCTGGGACAAAGGAGGATCCTTGAACCTGGGATGATCCTGGGACAAAGGAGGATCCTTAAACCTGGGATGATCCTGGAACAAAGGAGGATCCTTGAACCTGCTGCACTCCTGAATATCCTCCTGAATTCGTGAGGGATCCCATATGCTGAGGATAGGATCCCGCTGGCTGGAAATATGAACCTGATGCCTGGGTCACTGTTGTTGTTCCGTAGTGCACTCCTTTTGGTCCACCCACATATTGAACATCTGGAACCACTGATGGCTGAGAAGTAATCACCGGAGTGTCAAAATTCAAAGATTTTGGCACCAGTGGGGAATGATCCTCTGCCGTTTTCTTTTGATTCTTGAGATCTCCAATTTCTTTGAGAATCCTTTCATTGGTCTTATCCTGTTGCCGTATCTGATCCTTCATCTGCAAAATCAAAGTAAACATGTCACTAGTAGTGGGAGTGTAAGAAGCAGAAGAAGTAGGAGGTTTTGAGAAAACGGGAGTTGGTTTCTTCGCAGCATTCTCAGCATTCTTCTGGGATCCAGAAGGTGGTGGAGGCAAAGGGGGAACGCCTTGTGAAGAAGTGAATGAGGGCATCAAATTTGAAGCATTCTTCGCTGAGGAAGCCATTTGCTTGGTTGTAGTGAACTGAAAAGAGCACAGAAATGCGAATTTTTCTAAGGACGAAGCACCAATTGCCCCACGGTGGGCGCCAAACTGTTTTGGTCAAAAATCTTATGTGAATAATGCAACCAAACTCTATGTCACGGGGTATGATGCTTGAAATATAGAACAATGATAAGGATCACTTCAATGTAAATTGCACAAACGACACAAGGATTTATACGGGGAAAAAGCCCTTGATCAAGAGTTGATCTCCGGCACAAAAAACCCCGGGTGATGGAAACTACCGATCACCAAGCTCAAATAAATGAATAAATGTTTACAACTTCGGATAGTAACGAGCTAGGTACAAGGATCACTATTGTGAAATGTGTAAAAGTGAGTGAAAATGAGTGACTGTTCGTCGAGAGCTTCAAGTGTGCGAGTATATGAGTGTGTGTAGCTGAAAAATGACTAAGTGTTCTAATTCTAGCTCGTTACTCCTTTTAAAATAGAAGTTAACTACAATAACTAACTATCCGACTTTCGTGCCAAGCTCCCACGTTCTCCACAACGTCCATTCTTGGTCAATCGTGTGGGAAATGCCCGTGGAATATTCTTTAGTACCGTTGCCAAGACTAAGTCAAGCTTGTTACTCCTGCGAAGTAACACAAAACATAAACAAACAATCGTCAGTATGAGGATCCTTAAAGTGATCCATGATCCTGATCCTGAAGCTCTTCTGAGGATCACCACCTGTCATAGAAGTAAGGATCATTAATTAGGATAACGAATAAGGATCACTAATTGTTAGAAAATCCTCCCCTAACAACAGGTACCCAGAGAAGAGAATGCAGAAGCTGATGCATTAGCCAATCTAGGATCATCCTTGAAGATCCCATAGGATATCAAGATCCCTATTAACCATATCCTAACCCCTACTATGGAGGATCATGTAGCTATGGAGATAGGAGAAGGTTCTGCAATCATCCCTAGTGATGATACACAGTCTCATTCAGGATCATGGATCCTTCCAATCATGAGATATATCCAACATGGAGAGATTCCTATAGGAGAAAACCCCAGGGCTTTCAAAATTAAGGTATCTCAATTTACAATATTGAATAACATGTTATGTAAACGATCTCTTGCAGGACCATATCTAAGATGCATTGAGGATCCTGAAATCCAAGAAGTCCTAAAGGATTTTCATGAAGGAGACAGTGGAAACCACACTGGGGGCAGAGCATTATTCTCAAGGATCCTGAGGACAGGATACTATTGGCCTACTATGAAGAAGGATGCTGTGGATTATACCAAGAAGTGTGATCCTTGTCAGAGACATAGTAATATCCTTCACCAACCAGCATAGCTCTTGCATCCTATATCCTCTTCTTGGCCATTCATGAGATGGGGAATGGATATAGTTGGTAAACTTCCCAAGGCACCTGGTGGAAAAGTGTTCATGCTTGCTGTTTTGGTCAAAAATCAGACGAGGATAATGCAACCAAACTCTTTGTTACGGGGTATGATGCTTGAATTGGTAAACAACAATGAGGATCACTATGAAATGAATTGCACAAGAGACACAAAGATTTATACGAGGAAAAAGCCCTTGATCAATGAATGATCTCCGGCATAAAAAACCTCGGGTGATGGAAACTACCGATCACCAACTCAAATTAAACAATAATCTTTTACAACTTCGGATGATAGCGAGCTAAATACAAGGATCACTATAGTGTATCGTGTAGAAATGTATGAAAAATGCTAAGTGTTTTGTCGAGAGCTGGTGAGTGCGGTTGTACGAGTGTGTGTAGCCAAAAAATAGCCAAGTGTTTCTAAAACTAGCTCGCTACCCCTTTTAAAAATAGAAGTTAACTAGCCTAACTAACTGTCCGCAATTCGTGCCTTCTCCCCACGTTCTCCACAACGTCCATTTTTAGTCAAGCACGTGCGAAATGACCGTGGAATATTCCTTAGTAACGTTGCCAAGACCGAGTCCAACTTGTTACTCCTGCAAAACAATACGGAATTCAAAGTGAACAATCGTTAGTATAAGGATCCTTAGGGTGATCCATGATCCTGATCCTGAAGCACTTCTGGGGATCACTATCTGTCACAGAAGCAAGGATCACTAAGAAGGATAACACATGAGGATCACAGGTCATTAGAAAATCCTCCCCTAACAATTGCCCCCAAAATATAAGGAGTAATTATGTAAAATAAGCGAGTTATATTTTGTTGATCTTATCCGCAACTAACTAACGGATATATAGCCGTTGAAGACGGACTAGCCGTTGTATTTTGTTGATCTTATCCTCCCCTGACGTCGCGGAAGTGACAATCCTGCAAATCATCATTATAAATAGGAGTTAGAGATAGGATCAATATGCATTTAAATCCAAGAGAAACTCCCTTTAAATTCTCAGCCGAAGGTCAATCAGGTATCTCTTTCCCTATTTCTCCTTCTCTTACTCTGTTTTTCTTTCTTTACCATCATCACGTTAAGAATGATGCTCCGGTCCTCCCCCGCCAAGGATCACCAGAAGGATAGCCCCTTGAAGAGTCAAGGAATCATCAAAGACTCAGAGAATGAGAAGTGTTGCTTAACCGATCCTCAAATAGATAAGATCCGGCACTGCTTTCCGGCGAACGCCTTTTTCAAACCCTTCGATCCCACTTTTCTGAGCGACTACATCTCTGAGACATGGGTTGCCTTTCCTGTTACCCCATTCACCATAGGATACACTTATCCTTTTCCAGCCTTTACCCAGTCCTTCTTCTCCCTAACCGGCATCTCCTACATCCAAGCTATGCCGATGATCTGGAGGGTCTTATATACCCTTGAAAGGATCATCGAGCAGGAAAGGATTGATCTTGGAATGTCAGAGTTGGCTGAAATGTATGATCTCACAACGTTTGGATCCCACCGATATCTGTTTAAGCGAAAACCCGGCGAAGAACATCCCATTTCTAATGTTACTAAAAATGATGCCAACTAGAAACGACGCTTTTTCTTTGTCAGAAGGGATACCATTCCAAACGGAAATGATCTACCAAGGAATTGGTCCACCCATGGTAGGACAGAGGATCCTGAGAAGGATCATCAGGTAATCTTGCTTTTGTGATAGGATCACTAACCCCCTTTTGTTTTATATTGCACAGCTATCACTATTTCACGCATTAAACCCTCTTCTGCCACCGAGGAGAGACTTGCTGCATTCAGAAAACTTGGTCCTGAAACAAGATCATTCAAAGCAAACACCCAAGACTCACAAGAAGTATCCTCAGGATCAGTCACCATGTCAAGTAAGTATCCTGCTTTTTGTATAGTTAAAGATTTAAATAAATAGTTAAATAGAAATAAGATAAGGATACTTATCTTGCTTTGAATGTATAGGTGCCGGAAAAGCTTCCAAGCCTGCCTCCCAGTTCGACGTTGCTGACCTTGACACTGTTCGATCCAGAAAGAAGAAGGCCATTGCCAGCCCTAGTATCCCCATCCCCAAGGCACCCACTAAAGGAAGGGGTGGCAAGAAAAAGAAAAGCCTCTGAAGCTGAGGATCTGCAAGGTCTGCCCCTGATCCGCCACCAGTTCCTTGAATACTTCAACGATGTAAGGATCCTCAGTTCTGCCTAGGTATCCTACTTATTTGAGGATCATCTGATCTTGAACTGCTTTTTCTCTTTTGCAGAAATTTGCTGAGATTGAAGGCTACGTGGGGAACGTTGAGGAACTGGATAAGAAGATTGCTGACCTCCAACAAGTTGCAGTGCTCAAGGATCTTAAGATTGCTGATCTCGAAAAAGCCCTTCAAGACGCCAAGACTAAGACAGCCAAAATCTTGATCGACATCGACTACGAGAAGCATGATCTCATAGAAGGTGCAAAGGTCTCTGCTGCTATCACAATGTACAAGACAAAACTGAAGATGGCCGAGGAGGCTCAAGATCCTGACTTCGACAGAAGCAGCTGGGATGTTGAGGGTTGGAAGGCGAGGTTAGCTGATCTGGAAGATGATGAGGAGGCTGAGGAGGTTTTGGCGATTGAGGCTGGAAGCAGTGGAAAGGATCAGGTGAAGGATACCGAAGCTGGAGGGGATGAAGATGCAGCGAAGGTGTAGGCTGCATGATTGGGCGATGATGGACACTTCTAGACATAGCCGGAGCCCAATTTTTTAAATTTGGTAGTAGTTTGTTTTGTGGTTGTGCTGTTTTTAAACAATGATGGTATGTATTTGAACAATAGTTTTAGGATTAAGGGTCCAGGATCCTTTGGACAATAGGTAGGATTACAAATGGTGGAGGGATCCTCTGTTTGGGGGATGAAGCCATTGTGATCCTGCCGCCTTTTGATTTCCTGCACTTGCTATAACCGCATAAACAATGGACACCCGTTGCCAACCCATGTGGACGGGCCACGTTTTGCTGGTAGAAACGTGGGTTGGCAATTTTGACAACCTTTGACGGTTAATCCTTTGTTAATAAAATAACTTTAAACTTTTTTGGCTTATTTTGTGTTGTTATCCTTGTTTGTCCTTTTAATTTTCAATTGTTTTGATGTACACTTGTCTGAGTAAGAAAAGTTGAACAAATTAGATAAAAAATTTAGGATATGATCCAGGATCAAATATCCTTATAGTTGAAAAATTCCAAAAGGTGGTATATTTTAAGGATCATGAGCTCAGTTGTCAAAGTACAAGGGTTATTCAAATAAACAATGAATAAAATCAAAATAGTTAAGGATCATACCTGGGGATCCAAGTTAGGATCCTAACCCTCAATATTATAACCAGGATAACCATAGGACGAACCTTAGTAAGAAGTAAGGATCGAGGATCCTTGGTTATTTAACTTCGAAAACCTGAAATAGAACATAACTTGGGACTAAGCCATTATAAGATAAAGGTTAGCAACTGGGGACAAGCCCAAAGGATAACTGGGGACAAGCCCAAGGATAACTGGGGACAAGCCCAAGGATAACTGGGGACGAGCCCAAGGATCGTGTGTGAACTGGAGTATGGCCCTAACTGGCGACTATCCAAACTTAGTGGCATGAAAATGCCAAAACCTTAGCTAACGTGAAAACGTTAGAAACCTTAAGAACGGATGTATGGTACGTCTACCATTATACGTAGGATCCTAGGTATAGCCAGTACAATGGAATTATCAGCCCCTAAAACGAGTACTGGTCCCACTGCCATGAACTATACCAGGATCATCGTGCGCTACTGGCGAAACTGGGGACAGGCCCAAATAACTGGGGTCAAACCCAAGTAACTGGTTGCTTTTGTGGATACTCCATTCTTTTGCTAAGAGTACCTGAACCTTCAAAACTCAAAATCACGTGAAAGGGGGATAAAGGATACAGGATCCTTATCCTTATGTGAGAAAGTAAGGAAATGAAATAGTTTAAGATTAGAATGTTACCAAAATGCGGATCATCTGTGTTTCAAGGATCCTCTAAGGATATTAATCATGTGAGGATCATGGATCCTTATCACATGAAGTATTTCTTCAAATGGACAGCATTCCAAGCTCTAGGTAGCAAGTCACCTTCCATTGTTAGCAATCGATATGCCTCCTTTCTTGCCTCAGCTTCAATCAAGTAAGGTCCTTCCCATTTTGGTGCCAACTTTCCATCAGCAGGATTGGTGGTATTCTGAAATGCTTTCCTTAGTACCATATCACCAATTTGGAACTTCCTGATCCTGACATTTTTGTTGTAAGCACCAGCCATCCTTTCTGATAACTGGCCATCCTTATCCTTGCTAAATCTCTGATTTCTTCTATAGTATCCAGGTCTTGAACCAAGTTCTCATCATTTTTCTCAGGATCACGAATACTTGTTCTAGCAGTTGGAACCACCATTTCTGTAGGGATCACTGATTCTGCCCCAAATACCAAAGAGAATGGAGTTTGGCCTGTAGCATTCTTAGGAGTTGTCCTATCAGCCCAAAGCACATAAGGTAGTTCTTCTGCCCATTTCCCTTTCTTGGATCCAAGCTTCTTCTTCAAATTGTTGATGATGATCTTATTGGAGGATTCTGCCAGACCATTAGCTTGTGGGTGGACTGGTGTTGATGTTATCATCTTAATCCCCCAGCTGTCACAAAAGTTAGTAGTTCTATTCCCAATAAATTGGGAACCATTATCACATATAATTTCAGAAGGAATACCAAATCTAGTTATAATATTTCTTTTAATGAAGGATATAACTTCCTTTTCTCTGACTTGGGCAAAAGCTTCAGCCTCTATCCACTTGGAGAAGTAATCGGTTATAGCAAGCATGAACACTTTTCCACCAGGTGCCTTAGGGAGCTTACCGACTATATCCATGCCCCATCTCATGAATGGCCAAGTGGAGGATATAGGATGCAACAATTCAGCTGGTTGATGAAGGATATTGTTGTGTCTCTGACAAGGATCACACTTCTTAGCATACTCCACAGCATCTCTCTTCATAGTTGGCCAATAGTATCCTGTCCTCAGGATCCTTGAGAATAATGCCCTGCCCCCAGTGTGGTTTCCACAATCTCCTTCATGGAAGTCTTTTAAAACTTCTTGGATTTTAGGATCCTCAATGCATCTTAAATATGGTCCTGCAAGAGATCGTTTATACAACATATTATTTAATATTGTAAATTGAGATACCTTAATTTTGAAAGCCCTTGGGTTTTCTCCTGCAGGAATCTCTCCATGTTGTATGTATCTCATGATTGGGAGGATCCATGATCCTGAATGAGATTGAGTATCATCACTAGGAATGATTGCAGAATCCTCTCCTATCTCCATAGCCACATGATCCTCAATAGCCGGGGTCAGGATATGGATAATAGGGATTTTGATATCCTCCAGGATCTTCAAGGATGATCCTAAATTGGCTAATGCATCTGCCTCTGCATTCTCTTCCCTTGGTACCTGTGTCAAACTAAAGGATACAAAAGAGAGTGCCAATTCTTTGACTATCTCCAAATATTTGATTAGCTTTTCACCTTTAACAGCATAGGATCCATTAAAGTGATTAGTGATTAACAAAGAATCTACATGTACCTCAAGATGCCTGATCCTCATATGCTTAGCAATTTGCAAACCAGCTATCAAGGCTTCATATTCAGCCTCATTGTTAGTAGTTTGGAACTCACAAGCTATAGAGTGGGGTATTATGTCCCCCTGTGGCGATTTTAGTAGTATTCCAAGCCCGGTTCCTTTGACATTTGAGGATCCATCAGTGTAGAGTATCCAAGGATCCTTGGTCTCCTCTAGCTGTTGGACTTCTAATTCAGCTTCCTTTTGCAAATCACTACTGAAATCTGCCACAAAGTCAGCTAATGCTTGGGATTTAATGGCTGTCCTGGGCTCATATCTTATATCATATGCACTAAGCTTCACTGCCCACTTGGCCATCCTTCCTGACATTTCAGGTTTCCTGAGGACATTCTTAATTGGAAAATTAGTTTTCACGATAATGACATGAGTTTCAAAATAATGTCTCAATTTAGTAGATGCCATAATTAATGCGAGGATAAGTTTTTCTAAGTGTGAATACCTGGATTCAGCATCAAGTAAACTCTTACTTACATAATAGACAGGATGTTGTGTACCTTCGTGATCCTTAACAAGGACGGCACTTACTGCTTTTGAGGATACCGCGAGATATAAGGATAACACATCTCCTTTTTCTGGTTTCATCAAAGCCGGGGCCGAGGATAGGTAATCCTTAAGAGCTCTTAAGGCACTTTCATGCTTCTCAGTCCACTCGAATTTCTTGTTCTTCCTCAGGATATCATAGAATTCCTTGCACTTCTCTGAGGATTTGGATATGAATCTGTTTAAAGCTGCAATCCTGCCTGTTAACCTCTGAACATCCTTAGCATTGGCAGGGGACTTGATGTTCACTATAGCTTTGATTTGTTATGGACTGGCTTCAATGCCTCTCTTTGTCACCATATATCCTAAGAATTTTCCTGCTTTAACACCAAAGTGACATTTTGAAGGATTAAGTTTCATGTTATATTTGTCAAGGATATTGAATGCTTCCTCCAAGTCTCTTAGGTGATCCTCAGCCTTTTTTGATTTTACCACCATATCGTTTATGTAAACCTCCATAGTTTGTCCAATCTGATCCTTGAACATCATATTCACTAGCCTTTTATAGGTTGCACCTGCATTTCTTAGTCCAAATGGCATAGCAATATAACAGTATATACCAGTTGGAGTCATAAAGGCTATATCCTCTTGATCGGATGGTTCCATCTGAATTTGTTGAAATCCAGATGAAGCATCCATAAAAGTTAACAGTTTATGACCCGCAGTTGCATCCACCATGGAGTCAATGTGGGGTAATGGGAAAGGATCCTTGGGACATGCCTTATTTAAATCAGTGAAATCGACACATACCCTCCACTTTCCGTTTTTCTTTTGAACAACAACCACATTGGCCAACCATCTTGGATACTTGACCTCTCTAATCATACCTGCTCGGAGTAATTTCTCTACCTCCTCCTGGATAATGGCATTTCTTTCTGGTGCAAATTTCCTCCTCTTTTGGTGGATTGGTTTGAAGGACCTATCAATGCCAAGTTTGTGAGTGATTATATCTTTAGATATACCTGTCATGTCTTCGTGTTTCCATGCAAAGGTAGTCTTTCTCCTTTTGAGGAAGGATATGAGGTCTTCCTTTATTTCGCCAAGGATCCCTGATCCTATATAAACTTTAGATTCAGGATCATCAGGATCCATAAGGATTTCTACTACATCCTGTTCTCTTGCCTCCAAGACATCCCTTGGAGGACGCTTTCATTGCTATTGCTCCCTTGACTTTGATGCTGGTTTCATTGATGAGGTGTAGCAGTTCTTAGCCTTTTGCTGATCACTATCAATCTTCACTATTCCCCAAGGACTAGGAAGCTTCACACATTGATGATAAGTGGATGGGACTGCCTTCATGTCATGTATCCAAGGCCTGCCAAGGATAACATTACAACAAGATAAACAGTCAATAACACAAAACTTTTGGTAAGAATGTAGGCCTTCGATATAGATTGGGAGTTTAATGTCCCCCAGAGTATTCTTAGTCTCGCCACTGAATCCCACGAGCACAGAGGATCTTGGTATGATATCGGATTCAGGAATATTCATCTTCTTGATGACATCAAGCTGGATAATGTTCACAGAGCTTCCTCCGTCTATAAGGATCCTGCGAACAAAATGGTTAGAAATAAAAAGAGTGATAACCAAACCATCATGATGAGGATCCTGAATGTCAACACGATCATCCTCATCAAAGGTTATAACTTTTCCTTCGGAGACACTGGATGTTCGAATGGGTCTATCTCCGTTATCCGTCTTGGTTTCCTTTGCATGTCTTTTAGCTGCAGAGAAGGATGTTCCACAAATGTCTGATCCTCCTGAAATAAAGTTTATAACTTGTGCATCGGCTGGAGGGGCTGGAGCTTTCTCTGGGATCCTTTCAGGATCCTGAGTCCTTGACTTCTTTCTCCCCAATAATTCTTTCAAGTGCCCCTTGCTCAACAAGTATCCAATTTTGGGTATGAGATGGCTGTGCTCTGGGCGATCTGGGCGATTTCGCTGACTTCGTGAAACCCTACATCATTCAATCCAATCCTGGTCTTGATCGAAATTGTTTAGCATCTAGGGAGCCTTGATTTCTCTCTGGTAAGGAATCCTGTTTCGCTCCTTCGTATCTAACCGATTGAAATCAGATTAGGGTTCTTCTTATTAGGGTTTTGATTTTTCTTTTGTTTTCCGATTTCGGGGCTGCGACGCTGATTGTTTACGGATTAGGGTTTCTTTGTCCTGAATCTTTTTCAATTCAGATTAGGGTTTTTCGCATTAGGTCCTGCTGCGATCAGATTGTACTTCTTCTTATCCAATCGTGTCTTAGGGTTAGCAAACCTTTGCTATGGCTGTTGATAAGGATGAACAAACTGAGGATAATTCAAACGTTTTTGCGAGAAAGATCCGAAGTATTGATGGGAAACCATTTGATCCAAGACAAACGTCACAAATTCCTACGGTTTCAGAAGTGGGTAATAAGAAGGTTCGGTTCATGTTACCACTGAATGATACTGACCACGTTCTTGGCTGTTCTGATTCACCAGATGAGGATTATGCAGTGGTTTTTGATAAGCAAAAGGTATCATTTGTGCTCCCGCTAAATGATGTCAGTCCTGCTCGTGTGCGAAAGCAGGAACAAGGTGATAATGCTCGAGTCCAACAACATTTGTATGCTGATGTGGTACTAAACAAACAGGTAGAGCAGAAAGGTCCTAAGCGGGTTGGTAATCCAAATCAGAATCAAAGTGAGGATGAAAGTGCTAGGAAGGCCAATGATGCAGCTAAGCAAGTTCCGAAAGTCAATTTTCGAATGTTAAACTCAGATGCCTCATTGGATGGTGTGGATGGTGTGCTACCGATTGATTCTGTTCGCCAGGTTAACAACAGGTTAGCTAACACTCTTTATGGTTATTTCCTGGGGGATAAAATTGCATATCCAGTTGTTGAATATTTTGTGAGAACAAATTGGAAGAAACATGGTCTTCTGAAAACGATGATGAATTCAAATGGGTTCTTTTTCTTCAAGTTTGAAGATAGAAAGGGAATGGACGCTGTCCTTGAAGGGGGTCCTTGTATGATACGTAACAAACCATTGTTTCTTAATATGTGGTCTCCTACTAATACCCTTAAAAAAGAAGAGTTTAAAAAAGTTGCGGTTTGGGTCAAGTTGCATGATGTTCCCCTAGTGGCGTATTCTGATGATGGGTTAAGCATGTTGGCGTCTAAAATTGGTTCTCCTCTGCGGTTGGATTCGTATACTATTGATATGTGCAACGAGGCTTGGGGACAAAGCAGCTATGCTAGGGCCCTTATTGATATATCTGCTGATCATGATTTTAAAGAGGTCCTAACCATGGCTATTCCTGAGCTGGATGAGAACAAGTATATCAATGAAACTATTAGTGTGGAATATGAATGGAAACCCCCGAGATGTGCCCACTGTTGTGTATTTGGGCATGACTCTGAGGAGTGTCCAAAATGCATTCGATCAACAGTGAGACCTCCTACTAATAGTCCGAAAGTAGATGGGGATGGTTACACGGAAGTAAAGACAAAGAAGAAATCAAAGAAGAGCGGATTTCAAGTAAACAACCAGAAGCCCAAGCTTGAATATAGACCTGTGGATAAAAAGAAAAAGGCAGTGAGTTCTACCTATGTGAGTGCACGAGGTACTAGTTCGTCCAAGGTTCAAACACACAATTCGTTTAGTGCTCTTGGGTTTGTTGGGGGGAATGGGGGTTCCTTTAAAGGTGATTATAAAGGGGGGCGTGAGCTTAATGAGGAGTCTGATGATGACGGCGTAGAGGTTGTATATGATGAAATGCAAGAGTTTATGACATCGGGTACACATCCTACGTCTTCCAGTACAGGGGCGAGCACCTCTTCCACATCGTCATCCAATGGATAGGTCGTTTCGGTTTCATGCTAGGGGGTTGCCGATTGGTGGCAATTTCATTTTTTATGATGGCGGTTGATGTGGTTGTTTGATTTATTTTCGTTTTGCCTACTAGTTTAGTCATAATCATGATTGTAGTAGGCTAGGTCGAGGTGGTATCATGGTTTGTTTTGTTTTTTTTGCTTACATATATGGGGCCTGTCCTGTATATGAACTAGTGGGGAACTCATCCTCACTACTTGTACTTATTTGGCGGTTGTCTATAATAGAATCACCGGGGTAACCCTTTACCCAAAAAAACAAGTATCCAATTTCTTTTCTTAGTGCAATGCATTCTTCTGTGAGATGCCCAAAGTCTTCATGATATGCACACCACTTTGACTTATCTTTGGTTGCAGCCGGTCTGTCATTTTTCCTAGGCCATCTAGCCTTATTACCTAAATTCTGCATCGCAAGGATTAGTTAATTGTTATTAACAGAAAAACAATATTCAGAAATTGGAGGATAATCCTCATCATCCTCTTCTTGTTCAACAGCATGCACATTCTGATTATCAGATTTGTTATAGGATCTGAACTTGTTGTTCCTGAATGAGGATCCTTGCTTCTCTTGCTTTGAGGATCCTGTTAACCTCTCCTGGATCCTTTTGTCATCCTCTAGCCGGATGAATCTAAGGGCCCGGGTTCTTACCTCATCTAGATTCCTGCATGGTGTCATAACAAGATCATCATAGAATAATGAATCCCTAAGCAATCCCATTTTAAAGGCTTCAACAGCCGTAGCTATATCCAGGTTAGGGATATCTAAGGATTCTTTACTAAATTTAGTGATATAATCCCTTAATGATTCGTTATGATCTTGGGTTATCCTATACAGATCACTAGTTAAACGCTCAAACTTTCTACTACAAGAAAACTGGTTATTAAATAGGTTAACTAGATTAGCAAACGAGGTAATAGAGTAAGGGGGAAGACTTAGCAGCCATTTAAGAGCCGATCCAGTGAGAGTGGATCCAAATCCCTTGCACAGACATGCTTCCTTTAACCTTTCTAGGATGGGATTAATCTCCATCCTTTCCCTGTACTGTGCTATGTGTTCTTCAGGATCTGTTGAACCATCATACAACTTCATGGCAGGTACATGGAACCTCTTGGGTATCTCAGCATCACAGATTGGTGGTGCAAAACGAGATATCTTATGGCTCCCATCTGCAATCTCCGGGATAGGCTTGACCACTCCTGGGACACTTGATATCATATCCTTTAACTTTTGCAATTCTCTGGCCATGGCATGATTGATACCTGTATCCTGCATAAGGCCATGGTTAGTGGTATAAGAATTATTGAAAGTGTTACCTCCCATTGGATTCAAATTAGGAAGAGTGGATGTGAATCCGTATTGTTGAGGCTCTGGAATGACCGATGGACCAGTAGAAGCAATGGTCTGCATTGGAATGAAATCTCCCTGATGGATATCGGAGCTCCCTGATTGCAAACTCCTTAAGGATCCCTGAATCTGGAAGGATCCCTGAAACTGAGAGGATCCTTGAACCTGGGAGGATCCTGGAACATAGGAGGATCCTTGAACCTGGGAGGATCCTGGAACATAGGAGGATCCTTGAACCTGGGAGGATCCTTGAACCTGGGAGGATCCTTGAAACGGCCAGAATCCTTGAATCTGCTGCGCTCCTGAATATCATCCTGAGCTTATGAAGGACCCTGTATGCTGAGGATGGGATCCTGCTGGTTGGAAGTATGACCCTGAAGCCTGAGTCATTGCTGATGATCCGTAATGCACTCCTTTTGGCCCTCCCACATATTGAACATCTGGAACCGCTGAAGGCTGAGAAGTTATAACCGGAGTATCGAAATTCAAAGATCTGGGCATCAGTAGGGAATGATCCTCTGCCGATCTCTTCTGTTTCTTGATGTCTCCAATTTCTCTAAGAATCCTTTCATTAGTCTTATCCTGCTGTTGTATATGTTCCTTCATCTGCAAAATCAGAGTAAACAAGTCACTAGTAGTAGTAGTATAAGAAGCAGAAGAAGTTGGAGGTTTTGAGAAAATGGGAGTTGGTTTCTTCTCGGCATTTTTCTGAGGTCCAGAAGGTTGTGGAGGCAAAGGTGGAATGCCCTGGGATGAATTGACCGCAGACATCGCACTGGATATGTTTTTTGATGATGAAGCCATCTGCTTGGATGTAACAAACCGAAATGATCACAAAAATGAGAATTTCTTAGGAACGAAGCACCAATTGCCCCACGGTGGGCGCCAAACTGTTTTGGTCAAAAATCAGACGAGGATAATGCAACCAAACTCTTTGTTATGGGGTATGATGCTTGAATTGGTAAACAACAATGAGGATCACTATGAAATGAATTGCACAAGAGACACAAAGATTTATACGAGGAAAAAGCCCTTGATCAATGAATGATCTCCGGCATAAAAAACCTCGGGTGATGGAAACTACCGATCACCAACTCAAATTAAACAATAATCTTTTACAACTTCGGATGATAGCGAGCTAAATACAAGGATCACTATAGTGTATCGTGTAGAAATGTATGAAAAATGCTAAGTGTTTTGCCGAGAGCTGGTGAGTGCGGTTGTACGAGTGTGTGTAGCCAAAAAATAGCCAAGTGTTTCTAAAACTAGCTCGCTACCCCTTTTAAAAATAAAAGTTAACTAGCCTAACTAACTGTCCGCAATTCATGCCTTCTCCCCACGTTCTCCACAACGTCCATTTTTAGTCAAGCACGTGCGAAATGACCGTGGAATATTCCTTAGTAACGTTGCCAAGACCGAGTCCAACTTGTTACTCCTGCAAAACAATACGGAATTCAAAGTGAACAATCGTTAGTATAAGGATCCTTAGGGTGATCCATGATCCTGATCCTGAAGCACTTCTGAGGATCACTATCTGTCACAAAAGCAAGGATCACTAAGAAGGATAACACATGAGGATCACAGGTCATTAGAAAATCCTCCCCTAACACTTGCCATGACTGATTACTTCTCAAAGTGGATAGAGGCTGAAGCCTTTGCTCAAGTCAGAGAAAAAGAAGTGATATCCTTTATCAAAAGAAACATTATTACTAGATTTGATATCCCTTCTGAAATTGTTTGTGATAATGGATCCCAATTTATTGGGAGTAGAACTACTAACTTTTGTGACAGCTGGAGGATTAAGATGATAACTTCAACACCAGTCCACCCACAAGCTAATGGTCAGGCAGAATCATCCAACAAGATCATCATCAACAATTTGAAAAAGAAGCTTGGATCCAAGAAAGGAAAATAGGCAGAAGAACTACCTTATGTACTATGGGCTGATAGGACAACTCCCAAGAATGCTACTGGCCAAACTCCATTTTCTTTGGTATTTGGAGCAGAATCGGTGATCCCTACAGAAATGGTAGTTCCTACTGCAAGAACAAGCATCCGTGATCTTGAAGGAAATGCTGAAAACTTGGTTCAAGACTTGGATACTATAGAAGAACTCAGGGATTTGGCAAGGATAAGGATGGCTAGTTATCAACAAAGGATGGCTGGAGCCCACAACAAAAATGTTAGGATCAGGAAATTCCAAGTTGGTGATTGTTTTGGTCAAAAATCAGGCTAAGATAATCTAACCAAATCTTTGTTGTGAGGAATGATGCTTGGATCAATGAACAATGATAAGGATAATTCAGAAATGCAATGAACAAGTGACACAAGGATTTAAAGAAACCCTAATTCTCTCTCTAGCAAATGGCGATCCTGAACCTTCTTCCGTAACCCTAATTTTTCCTCGATCTTTCTGTTGCTGATTAGTTTATAGAAGTTTCTAACATCTAAAACGAAGTTGGTTCGCAGATCTGTTCGAGTTTCATCTAGGGTTTCCTTCAATCGCCGCCCAAATCCATTCTTCGAAGTTGATTTCATTGGTCTTCGGCCTGATTATTCCGAGTAAGCTATCTAAATTGTTCGAATCATGGGTTAGGGTTTCTTGCTAGTTTAGGGTTTCTGTTTGTCTCTATGGTTTGGTTGTCGGCGGGTTTTGTTTGGTGTTTTGTTTTTCGAAGTTTGATTCTGCATTGTTTTAAGAGAGTTGGTTTTATTTCTGAATGGAAGAGCATAACACACAGATTGATGGCGGCGGAAGACCTTCATATTCGTTTGAGGGTTTGGCCAGCCGAATCATTGATGTAGATGGTAATACATGGTTACCTAGACGGGGCACAGTTCAGTCACCTACAACTGAAACCCGTAAGATTAATATTATTGATGAACTGTCAAAGATTTCTGTTCCAACCATGGCTGAAAACCCAAGGCCGGTTACTAGGGTTTCGGATAAGAATGGGATTGATCAGTCAAACATGAGATATATGCCAAATTCTGATTTTGATTATGCTGAATCGGCTGGTCAAGGGAACATAAAATCTTCGGGAACGAAGGTACCGTTATCGTTTGCTAAAGTTGTAAACAACACCAACGAGAAGGTGAAGGTGAATTTTAGGGAGTTGGAGTCTTCCGAGGCTGTGGATGGAGCTGATGTTGTTATTCCGTTGTCTTCGGTTAAACAAGTCACGGACAGGTATGCAAACACTCTCTTCGGGTATTTCTTGGGCAAACGTCTAGCGTTTCCTGTGGTGGATTATTTTGTAAAGAACAAATGGGTTAAGTACGGTCTGTCTAGATTAATGATGAATGCGAATGGATTCTTTTTCTTTAAATTCAAAACTAAGGAAGGGATGGACAAAATGTTAGAGGATGGGCCATAGATGATAAGAAATGTTCCGATTATTTTGAAAGAGTGGTCGGCCTCTATCAAACTGGAGAAAGAGGAGCTTAAAGCTATTCCAGTCTGGGTAAAGATGCATGATGTGCCGTTAGCGGCATATACTGAGGATGGTCTTAGTTTGGTTGCCTCCAAAATAGGGGTGCCGAAGATGTTGGATTCGTATACCGCCACGATGTGTGCAGAGTCTTGGGGTAGAAGCAGTTATGCTAGAGCACTCATTGAAGTTCAAGCGGGGGCTGATTTAAAGAGAAGTGTTACTGTTGCAATTCCATCCTTAGATGGTAATGGTTATTCAAAGGTGGAGGTAAAAATTGAATATGATTGGGAGCCTTTAAGGTGTTCTTCCTGCTGTGTGTTTGGTCATGAAGATAGCTCGTGCGCAAAGAATCCTCAGGTTGTTTCGAATGGGGAATCTGGTAAAAAGAGTGATGATTTTCAGGTTGTGGGTGCCAAAAAGAAGAAAGCTAATAACCAAGGCCTCCACATGAAAAATCAGAAACCTAAGCTAGTTTATAGACCAGTTATCAAACCTAAACCAAAACAGTCCTTGAGGAGTTCGAACCAGGTGTCAACGTCAAACCCATTTGATGTCCTTAAGGAGGATGATGGTGATCAGGGAGGTACCACTGTGGGTCGAGTGGAGAAGAAGGATACGAAGGCTAGTGAAAACCAGGATTCGGACGAGGAGGAGGTTGTTGAAGTCTATAATGAAACGAATGATTTTATGACTTCGGGTATACGTTCTTCATCTTCAAGAGCTGGGCCGAGCACACCCTCCACAAAGTTCTACAATGGATAAACGCTTTATGTTTCGTGTTAAGGGGCGGATGGCTTGTGACTATTTCGTCTTTGATGATGGAGGTTGAGATTTTTTTGTTTTGGTGTCTTTTGCTTGTCTACTTTTTTTGTCATGATGTAAAGTAGACTAGGTTATGTGGTGTCATTGATACATTTGTTTTTTCTTGGTTTACGTATATGGGGCATGTCCTATATATGAACTAGTGTGGAACTCATCCTCACTACTTGTATTTATTTGCGGTTGTTTTAATAGAATCACCGGGGTAACCCTTTACCCCAAAAAAAAAGTGACACAAGGATTTATACGAGGAAAAAGCCCTTGATCAAGAGTTGATCTCCGGCATAAAAAACCTCGGGTGATGGAAACTACCGATCACCAACTAAGATTAATCAAAAGGTTGTTACAACTCGGGATGATAACAAGCTTGTTACAAGGATCACTAGTGTGTAATGTGCAAGAAATGTATGAAATTGCCAAGTAAACTGCCGAGAGTTGTTCGAGAGTGTGTGTGTGTTTGCTAAAATAGCCAAGTGTTCTAACTCAAGCTTGTTATCCCCTATTAAAAATTAGAAATAACTAAACTAACTAACTGTCCGCTAATTGTGCAAGTCTCCCATGATCTCCATAACGTTCACAAGGGCCAAGCACGTGCGGAATATTGAGGGAATATGCTCCACGAATATCGGCAAGACCAAGTCCATGAATATATTCCTGCAAAACAAGCTCACATACAAGGTAGACAACCGTTAGTGTAAGGATAACAATGAGGATCCTGAATCCTGGTCCTGCAACACATTCTGAGGCTCCTAAATTCAAACAGAATTAAGGATCCGTGATCCTGGCAGTACTTGAGGATCCATGATCCTTAGTGTCACACCCCGACCACGTAGAACATACCAAACGTGGCGGAAACATCGGGGAGTGTTGTAACAGAATTAATGTTTCACAACCATGGAAATTAAAGTTTCGTTTTATTCATTAGAAGTGTTACAATGTCTAAACAAACATGGAAATACAACATAATTAACTAGTCTGCATCTTTTATTGTCACTAAGGCCCATGTCCGCCTAAGTGTATCTTGATCATCTTATGCAACAGCTCCTGAAAAACACATGTGAAAATATGGTACGTCAGCATAAAAATGCCGGTGAGATACATAGGTTTTGTGAAAATAGGTTTCATGACTTATGTTTGAGAAAATGTTTAGTCATGAACCTTGTAATTTGCTTTGTCTTGTAAATCGTTTGAAAATCAATAAGTTCAAATGATATGTATAGATAAAAGAATAATGTATGGTTAAATGAATAACCATGTAGACTGAGTTTGTATAAGATAGGTTGTTTGTAAAACAATGTCTTGTGAAAAGTATGTTATTTGTATAAAATGTTATATGTATCAAACTGAAATGATTCAAATAACGCTACGATATGTAATACCATACAAACACTTATATATAGGAAGTACCAGCGGCGTATCCACCATGTTTGTATCATATTACACACGCATCGTTACTTAATCACTTAATCAAACCAAACCACCAAGGTAATGTTCATGTCTAATGTAAATCATGTAATGGATACAAACGGTTCAATAGTTACAAACGGTTCACATGGTTCAACGGTTACAAACGGTTCACGTGGTTCAACGGTTACAAACGGTTCACGTGGTTCAACGGTTACAAATACAAACGGTTCACAGATATCAACGGATCACATAGTCAAATGATTACAACGGTTCAAAATGTAGTATAATGTGTTCATACGCTGGATAAGCATATGCAACAGAAAGGCAATGTAAAACAATGTACTAAGTAATGCACACAATGGGCACACCTAGCATGAGATGAAATGTAAAACGATGTACTAAGTAATGCACACAATGGGCACACCTAGCATGAAATGTAATGTAAAACGATGTACTAAGTAATGCACACAATGGGCACACCTAGCATAAGATGTAATGAAATCATGTACTATAATGTACTAACGAACATAGCATGTATATGATGTGAAAACAGGAAAGCATGAAAGTAACAAGTAGGCACATGTGTTCCACCCCAAAACAGTTTGGAAAACAGTAAAAGAGGGGTCTATGTACTCACTTGAGATTGCTCAGTAGTTCTGGAGTGACAACTAAACAATGCTAGAGATCGCGGATATCAAACGGCACCTAGTATAGGTAACTATGTTAATAAACCGGACCTAGATCGGAAGATTGGGTAGCATTAGGGTTTGTAAACCAAACGAGTGTAGAGACTCGTGTCATTTGGTTTAACAAAGCCTACATACTAAATGAAACTTAACCTGAGTGTCTACGACCCATTACGACCCGTTTAGGTAGCTTATGCTACTTTAACGCGTCGTTCGCGTGAAACGCGTTCGGACCGCCTAACTAGCCCTATGACAAGTGTTATATGCCTAAACATATTACATAATCAGTTATGTGACAAAGGTTTAGGTTACATATGCTTAATTACCAATTATACATGAAAAGGGTATTCTGGTAATTTACCTAAGGCATATAAACTACCTATCATACAACTACTTAAACGATGTGACCATAGGGTATAACCTCGGAAGGTTATTCCCTACCTACTATGGTCACCTAATGTGTTTGGTCGGATCCTAATGATCGACCAAACTGGGTCGGGTTCGAGGTATAAGCGATTTATTAGATCGCTTACCCTACGACCCTAGACAACGTGGTAATCAGTAGGCATAGTCCCAAGGGACTATAACCAACGTGATTACACTCACGTTGCGAAGTTCAAACGAACTTCGCATTGACCATTACTGGTCAACGCTGAAAGTCAAACAAAGTTTGACTTTCTGACTCGAAAAGCAATAAAATAAGGAAAAGAACGAAAGAATACTTACCCAGGGTCCCCGAATGCTAATCCCGATCCAAGAACTCAGGTATGAAACAATGGTTTCAACTTAGAGCTCTCAAATCAGAATTCTTGTAAGTTTAGCAATGGGGTGGATGGGTATTTATAGGAATACCCGAACCGTTAGGATCGTTTGTCGAATATTGTGCCTTAATCGTATCCGTACAAGTGTCGGAAGGTTATGGTGCCTAACAATGATCCTTATCAGCTGAGTATGCAAGTGGTGAACTTGTGGTTGTGGTTAAAACAGCTGCAAACAGGCTGTTAGAAACTCTGAATCTGGTCTGAACTTGGCTAGCGCACCGCTACGCTAAAAGTGTAGCGCACCGCTAGGCCATAGTTTGGCAGATTTACACTTTTGGTCCCTGAACTGTATTTAGGCCATTTTCGACACGTTTAAGGCCCGTTAACCCCATTTCAAAGCTCTAAAATGAAGTTAAAGTATAGGGAACTTAAAATGTGCTCAAAAATATCTCGGATGTCGGTTCGTTTAACCGTACGAACGCGATGTTCGCTTAATTATGACGGAATGCGCATAAGCGCGAAAAACGATCCAAATGACGCGACGAATGGATTTTTGGCAATCCAAACACTAAAGCATAATATAGTCATGCTTACATAAATTTTTGGATGTCCAGATGTATTCAGAACGTAAGTTATGCGCGAAAATGCAAACTTGTGCACTTTTTGACACTTTTAGTCCCTGAATGACACAAAAGTTTATTTTAGCATACCGAACACCTCAAAGCCTATTTCTAAGATATGTGAAGGGTATTTATGGTATGTTTAACTTATGGTCATGCTCCGGAATGTCTGTTACAGTTCAAATTGGCATACTTTCGCAGTTTGTCAAATTTAGTCCCTGTAAGCGAATTAACTTGTTTTTGCCATACCAAAGCCTTCAAAACTTATTTCTAAGTTATGTAAAGGTTATTTAAGGTATGTTAAGCCAATGTCACTATTCCGGAGTGTTCGTTGCATTAAACTGGTTATATTTACGCATCAGTGCGCGTATAACCTTCCAGAAAGCGATTTAGAGCTTGAAATCGAACAAGACTTGATATGTGCAAAAGATACACATATTTATACAAGTCCAAAGTATGAAATACACTATTTCATTGGTTTGGAATTTGTTTGATGGCCGTGGAGACACAGGTGTTACAGTCTCCCCTACTTTAGGAAATTTCGTCCCGAAATTTATTCGTAGGAGTCTGTTTATGACTTTGTGTCAAATAGTCACCAGAGATATGTAGGACATAATCTGGTTATTTTCCTCAATGGATAATTTTCAGAAGCGAAAATGAACGAACAGAGTCATTTTCTTCAACGGTTTCTTCGGAAATGGAAAATAAAGGAGTTATTTAAACTGATATACATTTCCCCTCAACGGATATCTTCCGAAGTGAAAATGAATGGATGATTCATTCTTCCTCAACGGGTTCTTCGTTAGAAACGGGAATGAAGGAATAATCCACGGATATTCATTTCTCTCAACGGATATTCTTTAGAACGAAAATGAACAAACGGGGTCATTTTCCTCAACGGTTGTTTCCTCAGGTACGGAAATGAAGGACTACACAACGGATATTCATTTCCTCAACGGATAATCTTCAGAAACGAAAATGAACTAACGGAGTCATTTTCAACGGTTGCTTCCTCAGAGTTGGAAATGAAGGACTACACAACGGATATTCATTTCCTCAACGGATAAATCTTCAGAAACGAAAATGAACTAACGGAGTCATTTTCAACGGTTATTTCCTCAGAGTTGGAAATGAAGGATTACACAACGGATATTCATCTCCTCAACGGATAAATCTTCAGAAACGAAAATGAACTAACGGAGTCATTTTCAACGGTTATTTCCTCAGAGTTGGGAATGAAGGATTACACAACGGATATTCATCTCCTCAACGGATAAATCTTCAGAAACGAAAATGAACTAACGGAGTCATTTTCAACGGTTATTTCCTCAGAGTTGGAAATGAAGGATTACACAACGGATATTCATTTCCTCAACGGATATTCTTCAGAACGAAAATGAATGGATAATTCATTTTCCTCAACGGTTATTCTTCAGAATGGAAATGAAAAGATAAACAACGGGTATTCATTTCCTCAACGGATATTCTTCAGAATGAAAATGAATGGATAATTCATTTTTCTCAACGGTTATTCTTCAGAATGGAAATGAAAAGATAAACAACGGATATTCATTTCCTCAACGGATATTCTTCAGAATGAAAATGAATGGATAATTCATTTTTCTCAACGGTTATTCTTCAGAATGGAAATGAAAAGATAAACAACGGATATTCATTTCCTCAACGGATATTCTTCAGAATGAAAATGAATGGATAATTCATTTTTCTCAACGGTTATTCTTCAGAATGGAAATGAAAAGATAAACAACGGATATTCATTTCCTCAACGGATATTCTTCAGAAGTGAAAAATGAATAGCTAGTTCATTTTTCCTCAACGGATGCTTCATCAGAATTGGAAATGAATAGGGTTAACTCTAGATACATGATAGAACTTGCTGTGATTTTTCGTGCACTAAATTCCATAATTATGTATGCATCCATAATTACGTAATTCCTTGCACAGTCCGCACAGTTTGTTTTATAATGTTGTGGGGAAGGAGGTCGAACTTGTGATGACGGTGACTAGACTACCATAGGGTCCTTTTAATTAGATCAACAGAGGATCTTCTTAATTAGGCCACCAAGGAGTCCTTTCAGCTTGTATAATCCAGTTTAACTAGACCACTCAAGGGATCTAATTATGAAGCAGTACGTTATAATCCAAGGGACTTATCTACAACGTAGAAGTCCATTAAGGATTTTAGGTAGTACCTTTGGGTATCCTACTATGAATCTCTTGCACAAGGATATGTAGGATTCTACGAGGATTTGGATAACATAATTTGAATCACATGACACATAAATGGGAAACACATAAGCACATAACCACATAATTGTTTAATTGTTACCATCTTGTTATTGATTGCTATAAACTTGGCGCCTCGTACCTTGTTTCTCTTGGAAGAAACGGGTACTTAGGATTTTCGTGGAAACGCAAGAGATTATACAAGGGAAGAAATTTGGGGGTAGTCTGTTCTTCAAGGAATACGGTTCCTTGATTGTCGGTATTGTAGAGGATAAGTTGTTTATACATACAATCACATAAATACATTGCGATGTAAATAAAAGATTTATTTATAAACGATGATAACAACAACCGTTTCATGGATCGCGACAACAAAAGAAAATAATACATAAGACGTGATTATTTCTAAACGATGTTGTCTTCTGGTTGGTCATATGCTCATCCCTGCGCTGGATTTGCATTAGCAAGTCTTGGGCAATTCCTACTAAAATGGCCCATCTCGCCACAGTTGTAGCAAGACCCCGGTGGAAAACGAGCTTGAGCAGGATTGTTGTTAATCTGATTTGGTGCTGCTGCTGTTGGGCAAACCCTCGCTGTATGACCTATAAGTCCGCAAACTTGGCATATGCGGCACTTCACACCAGCATGATGATGTAGGCCACATTGGTTGCACAAGGGTGCAGTTCCGTTGTAGGGTTTCCTGGCAAGGGGTTGAGCTGGTTGGTTGGGGACGGCTTGATCATTGTGAGCGACCACGGCGAAGTTCTGAGAAGCCTTTTGCTTCTTTGACTTCTTAGAGGGTCCAGTCTGTTCATCCATGGTCTTTGATTCCTCGATTGGTTTCGATTCCTCGACCAGTTTCTTGTCACCCTTTCGGAAAAGCTTACGTTTCCTGATCTGCGATTCAGTCAAGGTTGCAGATAGCTCAATGGCCTGCCTAACAGTAGTAGGGTTGCTACCTGTCAAAATGTCTTGTATTGAGTCGGGAAGGCCATCAATGTACTTTTCGATAGCCTTATCCAAAGGTGTGACCATGTTTGGGCATAACAGACTTAACTCCTCATAACGGTCCGTGTAGGCTCGATGCCCACCGCTATCTTGCTTAAGATCATCAAATTCCCTTTCCAAAGCCCTGATCTCGTGACGAGGACAAAACTCCTTCATCATGAGAGCCCTAAGTTCGGCCCATGTCTGTGCTAGAGCAACTTCTGCACCACGATCCCTCATAACCCCGTTCCACCATGTGAGAGCCCTCTTCTGGAACACACTCGTAGAAAACTCGACCTTGCGATTGTCAGGACACTGCACGTGGCGGAAAGTATTCTCAATGCTCTCGAACCATTGAAGAAGCCCAGTCGCCCCTTCAGAACCACTAAACTTGAGTGGTTTAGCCTGGTTAAAATCCTTGTATTTGCATGTAACATTGTTGTTGTTGTTGGCTTGATTCCATTGAGCAAAGAGGTTTGGGAATTGAGCAGCCATTTGCTGCGCAATGATTTCTGCCAGTTCGGCAGTCGCTATCTGGTTCTCGCGTCGAGGAGGCATTCTAAAAGAGGAAATATGAAAGGAAACGAGTGAGAGATTTAGACGAAAAAGAATGAAATGAAACAAATCTGATGAAAGCAAGGGTAGTGGTCATTTGTTTGTTACTACAAAGCAACAAACGACCTCGGTGATTAATCAAAGTAATTAGGTCAAAAATAATGTATCGCGAAGACATGCTCGCCTATAAGTGAACACTCATCCCAAGAATTCCCAGGTAGCACAACTGGTCTCGCGTCTGATGAGATGTATACGAAGTGCTTGCCTAGACAGAAAACCCAGAATACAGGCATTCACCCTTCCAGTTTGCACGTGTTCACATTATTTAAAACCCAAAACCTTGATGAGATTTTGAAAACTCAAAGGGGTTCAAAACCATATAACAGAGGGTTCAAAACCTAGTAATCAATCATCCTAGAACAGATGATTAGTTTTCAAAGCGGTTTTGAAATTCATGTTCTTGTTGTGGTAGTCGCCTAAGGATAGGTGACGGTATTGTTTTATGACTAAACGCAAGTAGACTCGCGTTAGGGTCCTAAGAAGATTATAGACTAGGTCAAAGCATTACTAATAACCTAATTCCCTATAACCATTAGCTCTGATACCATCTTTTCTGTCACACCCCGACCACGTAGAACATACCAAACGTGGCGGAAACATCGGGGAGTGTTGTAACAGAATTAATGTTTCACAACCATGGAAATTAAAGTTTCGTTTTATTCATTAGAAGTGTTACAATGTCTAAACAAACATGGAAATACAACATAATTAACTAGTCTGCATCTTTTATTGTCACTAAGGCCCATGTCCGCCTAAGTGTATCTTGATCATCTTATGCAACAGCTCCTGAAAAACACATGTGAAAATATGGTACGTCAGCATAAAAATGCCGGTGAGATACATAGGTTTTGTGAAAATAGGTTTCATGACTTATGTTTGAGAAAATGTTTAGTCATGAACCTTGTAATTTGCTTTGTCTTGTAAATCGTTTGAAAATCAATAAGTTCAAATGATATGTATAGATAAAAGAATAATGTATGGTTAAATGAATAACCATGTAGACTGAGTTTGTATAAGATAGGTTGTTTGTAAAACAATGTCTTGTGAAAAGTATGTTATTTGTATAAAATGTTATATGTATCAAACTGAAATGATTCAAATAACGCTACGATATGTAATACCATACAAACACTTATATATAGGAAGTACCAGCGGCGTATCCACCATGTTTGTATCATATTACACACGCATCGTTACTTAATCACTTAATCAAACCAAACCACCAAGGTAATGTTCATGTCTAATGTAAATCATGTAATGGATACAAACGGTTCAATAGTTACAAACGGTTCACATGGTTCAACGGTTACAAACGGTTCACGTGGTTCAACGGTTACAAACGGTTCACGTGGTTCAACGGTTACAAATACAAACGGTTCACAGATATCAACGGATCACATAGTCAAATGATTACAACGGTTCAAAATGTAGTATAATGTGTTCATACGCTGGATAAGCATATGCAACAGAAAGGCAATGTAAAACAATGTACTAAGTAATGCACACAATGGGCACACCTAGCATGAGATGAAATGTAAAACGATGTACTAAGTAATGCACACAATGGGCACACCTAGCATGAAATGTAATGTAAAACGATGTACTAAGTAATGCACACAATGGGCACACCTAGCATAAGATGTAATGAAATCATGTACTATAATGTACTAACGAACATAGCATGTATATGATGTGAAAACAGGAAAGCATGAAAGTAACAAGTAGGCACATGTGTTCCACCCCAAAACAGTTTGGAAAACAGTAAAAGAGGGGTCTATGTACTCACTTGAGATTGCTCAGTAGTTCTGGAGTGACAACTAAACAATGCTAGAGATCGCGGATATCAAACGGCACCTAGTATAGGTAACTATGTTAATAAACCGGACCTAGATCGGAAGATTGGGTAGCATTAGGGTTTGTAAACCAAACGAGTGTAGAGACTCGTGTCATTTGGTTTAACAAAGCCTACATACTAAATGAAACTTAACCTGAGTGTCTACGACCCATTACGACCCGTTTAGGTAGCTTATGCTACTTTAACGCGTCGTTCGCGTGAAACGCGTTCGGACCGCCTAACTAGCCCTATGACAAGTGTTATATGCCTAAACATATTACATAATCAGTTATGTGACAAAGGTTTAGGTTACATATGCTTAATTACCAATTATACATGAAAAGGGTATTCTGGTAATTTACCTAAGGCATATAAACTACCTATCATACAACTACTTAAACGATGTGACCATAGGGTATAACCTCGGAAGGTTATTCCCTACCTACTATGGTCACCTAATGTGTTTGGTCGGATCCTAATGATCGACCAAACTGGGTCGGGTTCGAGGTATAAGCGATTTATTAGATCGCTTACCCTACGACCCTAGACAACGTGGTAATCAGTAGGCATAGTCCCAAGGGACTATAACCAACGTGATTACACTCACGTTGCGAAGTTCAAACGAACTTCGCATTGACCATTACTGGTCAACGCTGAAAGTCAAACAAAGTTTGACTTTCTGACTCGAAAAGCAATAAAATAAGGAAAAGAACGAAAGAATACTTACCCAGGGTCCCCGAATGCTAATCCCGATCCAAGAACTCAGGTATGAAACAATGGTTTCAACTTAGAGCTCTCAAATCAGAATTCTTGTAAGTTTAGCAATGGGGTGGATGGGTATTTATAGGAATACCCGAACCGTTAGGATCGTTTGTCGAATATTGTGCCTTAATCGTATCCGTACAAGTGTCGGAAGGTTATGGTGCCTAACAATGATCCTTATCAGCTGAGTATGCAAGTGGTGAACTTGTGGTTGTGGTTAAAACAGCTGCAAACAGGCTGTTAGAAACTCTGAATCTGGTCTGAACTTGGCTAGCGCACCGCTACGCTAAAAGTGTAGCGCACCGCTAGGCCATAGTTTGGCAGATTTACACTTTTGGTCCCTGAACTGTATTTAGGCCATTTTCGACACGTTTAAGGCCCGTTAACCCCATTTCAAAGCTCTAAAATGAAGTTAAAGTATAGGGAACTTAAAATGTGCTCAAAAATATCTCGGATGTCGGTTCGTTTAACCGTACGAACGCGATGTTCGCTTAATTACGACGGAATGCGCATAAGCGCGAAAAACGATCCAAATGACGCGACGAATGGATTTTTGGCAATCCAAACACTAAAGCATAATATAGTCATGCTTACATAAATTTTTGGATGTCCAGATGTATTCAGAACGTAAGTTATGCGCGAAAATGCAAACTTGTGCACTTTTTGACACTTTTAGTCCCTGAATGACACAAAAGTTTATTTTAGCATACCGAACACCTCAAAGCCTATTTCTAAGATATGTGAAGGGTATTTATGGTATGTTTAACTTATGGTCATGCTCCGGAATGTCTGTTACAGTTCAAATTGGCATACTTTCGCAGTTTGTCAAATTTAGTCCCTGTAAGCGAATTAACTTGTTTTTGCCATACCAAAGCCTTCAAAACTTATTTCTAAGTTATGTAAAGGTTATTTAAGGTATGTTAAGCCAATGTCACTATTCCGGAGTGTTCGTTGCATTAAACTGGTTATATTTACGCATCAGTGCGCGTATAACCTTCCAGAAAGCGATTTAGAGCTTGAAATCGAACAAGACTTGATATGTGCAAAAGATACACATATTTATACAAGTCCAAAGTATGAAATACACTATTTCATTGGTTTGGAATTTGTTTGATGGCCGTGGAGACACAGGTGTTACACTTAGGATAGGAAAATCCTCCCCTAACAATTGCCCCCAAAATATAAGGAGTAAAGTGTAAATTAGCGAGTTATATTTTCTAATCTTATCCGCAACTAACTAACGGATATATAGCTGTTATAATCTAACTATCCGTTGCAAATCATACGTCATTGAAGCGACGTCCCTGCAGAATCATCACTATATATAGGTTAGAGATAAGGACTAATGTGCATTTAAATTCGAGCAATACTCCCTTTAAATCCTCATTCGAATATCAAGCAGGTACTTCTCTCTCCTTTCTATCTGCACCTTCTTACTCTGTTCCTTCTTTCTTTACCATCATCCATGACCAAGATGATGTTAAGATCTTCACCGGCTAAGGATCACCAAAAGGATAGTCCCCTAAAGAGCCAAGGAATCATCAAAGATTATTCGAAGGAACGTTGCTGCTTTACTGATCCAGAGATAGACAAGATTCGCCATTGCTTTCCGGCGAACACTGTTTTTAATCCTTTTGACCCTACCGCCTTGAGTGATTTCGTTTCTGAAACTTGGGTAGCTTTTCCGGTCACCCCATTTCTGATAGGATACTCTTATCCTTTCCCTGCTTTCACCCAGTCTTTCTTCTCTCTCACCGGCATATCCTATATCCAGGCCATGCCAATGATGTGGAGGGTTTTATATACCCTTGAAAGAATCATTGAGCAGGAAGATATTGATCTGGGAATGTCGAAACTGGCTGAAATGTACAATCTTGTGAGCCATGGATCTCATCGCTATTTGTTCAGACATAAACCCGGTGAAGAACACCCAATCCTCAAGACCACCAAGAATGACACCAACTGGAAGAAGCGATTCTTCTTCGTTATGAGGGATTCTATTCCAGATGGGAAGGATCTCCCAAGAGAGTGGGCCACCCAAGGTAGGATAGAGGATCCTATAGAAGGATCATAGGATAACCCTGTTTCTGTTGAGGATTACTAACAACTTTTTGTTTCTTCTATGCAGTTATCTCTGTTTCTCACATTATTCCATCACCTGCAACAAAGTAGAGGATCACTGCTTTCCGGAGTCTTGATCCTGCAGTAAGATCATTTCAAACAAATACCAAGGATTCTCAAGAAGTATCCTCAGGCTCAGTCACGATGTCAAGTAAGTATCCATGTTTTTATGTAATTAAATGCTTAAATGAAAATGAAACAAGAATACTTATCTATTGTCTTGGATTGACAGGCGCTGGAAAATCCTCAGGGTCAGCTACCAGCTTCAGTGTCACCGATCTTACTGCTGTTTGTCACACCCCGACCACGTCGAACATACAAAACGTGACGGAAACGTCGGGGAGTGTTGTAACAGAATTAATGTTTCACAACAATAGAAATTAAAGTTTCGTTTTATTAATCAAACATGAGAGTTTACATTGTTTTAAACAAGAAACAAAGAGTACATAACATAAATTAACTAGTTCTTGTCTCGTTTTAAGTCACTAAGGCACAGGTCCGCCTAAGTATGTCTTGATAAGTCCTATGCATCATCTCTTTTTTTTTTGGGTAAAGGGTTACCCCGGTGAATTTTATTGATAAAGAATAAAGAATCACACAAGTGTACCAAAGCAGCACACTAGAGCTAGACTTGGCATACCAAGACTAGCACAACCAAACAAAACAAAACCAACAGCCAAACCAAACGGACAACACAAAACCGACCCAAAGAAAAACTACCAGAAGCCGAAACAATGGCAACTAACAAAAATACTTAAAGCAAAAACCCCTAGCCCGGATCAATACTTAAAGTCTTCACTTGGAACTTCCATTTCTCTAACAGCAACGGGTGCTTTGAGCCTCTCCCAGCCTTGAACGTCATTAACTTCAGCCGAACCGTATGAAGAACAATATTAGCAATCATAGTAGCACTTCGCTGATTAGTAGAAAATAGCCTATTGTTTCTCCTGAAAAACACATGTGAAAATAGGTACGTCAGCATAAAAATGCCTGTGAGATACATAGGTTTTGTGAAAACAGAATTCATGACTTATGTTTGAGAAAATGTTTAGTCATGAACCTTGTAATTTGCTTTGTCTTGTAAATCATTTGAAAAACGATAAGATCAGATGATATGTATAAATAATAGAATAATGTATGGTCAAATGAATAACCATGTAAAATGAGTTTGTATAAGATAAGTTTGTTTGTAAATCAATGTCTTGTGAAAAGTATATTATTTGTATACAATGTTATATGTCTCAAATTGAAATGATTCAAATAACGCTACGATATGTAATACCATACAAACACTTATATATAGGAAGTACCAGCGGCGTATCCACCATGCTTGTATCATATTACACACGCCTCGTTACTTAATCACTTACTCAAACCAAACCACCAAGTTGTAATGTTTAACAATTGTAGAAATGTTTATGTATAGTCAAATGTCTATTGTCAAATGTAAATCATGTCAACAGATACAAATGGTTCACACGGTTCATCAGTTACAAACGGTTCACACGGTTCAATGGTTACAAACGGTTCACACGGTTCAACAGTTACAAACGGTTTACACGGTTCAACAGTTACAAAGGGTTCATATAATCAAATGGTTACGACGGTTTACATAGTCAAATGGTTACAACGGTTCAAAATGTAGTATAATGTGTTCATATACTGGATGAGCATATGCAACAAAAATGCGATGTAAAACAATGTACTAAGTATGCACGTAATGGACATACATAGCATAAGTGTAATGTAAAACAATGTACTAAATATGCACACAATGGGCATACATAACATGAAATGTATTGAAATCATGTACTATAAGTGTACTAACGAACATAGCAAGTATATGATGTCAAAACAGGA
Source organism: Helianthus tuberosus (assembly GCA_030545235.1). Taxonomy (NCBI): domain Eukaryota; kingdom Viridiplantae; phylum Streptophyta; class Magnoliopsida; order Asterales; family Asteraceae; genus Helianthus; species Helianthus tuberosus. The sequence continues at coordinate 107,604,141 of CM060370.1, read as the reverse complement.
AAGCATGAAAGTAACAAGTAGGCACATGTGTTTCACCCCAAAACAGTTTGAAAACAGTAAAAGAGGGGTCTATGTACTCACCTGAGATTGCTTAGAAGTCCTAAGATAACCACCAAGCAATGCTAGAGATCACGGAATCAAACGGCACCTAATATAGGTAACTATGTTAATAAACCGGACCTATATCGGAGGATCGGATAGGATGAGGGCTCGTAAACCAAATGAGTATGGGAACTCATGTAGTATGGTTTAATAAAGCCTACATACTAAATGAAACCTAACCTACGTGCTTATGAACCATTACGACCCGTTTAGGTAGCTTATGCTACTTTAACGCGTCGTTCATGTAAAACGCGTTTGGAACGCCTAACTAGCCCTATGATAAGTAAAATATAACTTAACATGTCTAATATGGTTGTCAAATCAGTTTAGATGTCAAAAGTTATGTTACATATGATTAAAATGAATTTTGGCATCAAAGGGGTATTTTGGTAATTTACCTAAGGCATATAAACTACCTATCATACAACTACTAAAACGAAGCGACCATAAGGTATAACTTCTGAGGGTTATTCCCTATATACTATGGTCACCTAATGTGTTTGGTCGGATCCTAATGATCGACCAAATGGGTCGGGTTCGAAGGTATAAGCGATTTATCAGATCGCTTACCCTTACGACCCTAGACAACGTGGTAATCAGTAGGCATAGTCCCAAGGGACTATAACCATCGTGATTACAATCACGTTGCGAAGTTCAAACGAACTTCGCATTGACCATAAACTGGTCAACGCAGAAAGTCAAACAAAGTTTGACTTTCGGACTCGAAAAGCAATAAAAGAACGAAGGAATACTTATGAAGGGTCCCCGAATGCTAATCGTGATTCAAGTAGCTCAGGTATGAAACAAAGGTTTCAACTTAGAGCTTCTCAAATCAGATTCTAGTGAGTTTGAACCAAATGGGGGGTGGGGTATTTATAGTATTTCCCGAACCGTTAAGATCGTTTCTTGGAAACCGTGCTTTGATCTTGGCCATACACCTCAAGACAATGGTTTTACAAAACCATGTGCAACAAGTGGAACGGACCAGATTCGATGTATCAGCAAACATCCTTCAGAAATGACAGTTTTGGTCCTTGTTGTGTGTTTAAGCCATTTCCGGCATGTTTAAGGCCCGTTAAGCCAACTTTAAGGCCCTAAAATGATGACTAAACATTGTGGATGTGAAACATGCTAAAAAATATGTCGGATGTTGGTTCGTTTGGTCGTACGAACGCGATGTTCGCTTAATTACGACGGAATGCGCACAAGCGCGAAAAACGATCCAAATGACGCAACGAATGGATTTTTCTTATGCCTAACACTAAAATAAAATATTTTAGTGCTTACATAAATTTTTTGGATGTCCAGATGTATTCAGAACGTGAGTTATGCGCGAAAATGCAAACTTATGCACTTTTTGACGCTTTTAGTCCCTGAATGACCCAAAAGTTTATTTTAGCACACCGAACCCCTCAAAGCCTATTTCTAAGCTATGTAAAGGATATTTATGGTATGTTTAACTTATGGTCATGTTCCGGAATGTTCGTTACAGTTCAGATTGGCATACTTTCGCAGTTTGTCAACTTTAGTCCCTGTAAGCGATTTAACTTGTTTTTGCCATACCAAAGCCTTTAAAACTTATTTCTAAGTTATGTAAAGGTTATTTAAGGTATGTTAAGTCTATTTCACTATTCCGGAGCGTTCATTGCATTAAACTGGTTATATTTACGCATCAGTGCGCGTATAACCTTCCAGAAAGCGATTTAGAGCTTGAAATCGAACAAGAGTTGATATGTGCAAAAGATACACATATTTATACAAGTCCAAAGTATGAAATGCAATATTTCATTGGTTTGGTATTTGTTTGATGGTCGCAGTGACACAGGTGTCACAGTCTCCCCTACTTAAGGAAATTTCGTCCCGAAATTTATTCGTAGAAGTCTGTCTGTGACTTTGTGTTAAATAGCCATCAAAGATATGTAAAGAAAAATTTTGTTATTTTCCTCAACGGATATTTTTCAGAAGCGAAAATGAATGAACGGAGTCATTTTCTTCAACGGGTTTTTCGGAAATGGAAAATAAAGGGGTTTTAACTAAACGGATATACATTTCCCTCAACGGATACTCTTCAGAAGTGAAAATGAATGGATGATTCATTCTTCCTCAACGGGTCCTTCGTCAGAAACGGGAATGAAGGAATAATCCACGGATATTCATTTCTCTCAACGGATAATCTTCAAAAACGAAAATGAACTAACGGAGTCATTTTCAACGGTTGCTTCCTCAGGTACGAAAATGAAAGATTTAACAACGGATATTCATTTCCTCAACGGATAATCTTCAGAAACGAAAATGAACTAACGGAGTCATTTTCAACGGTTTCTTCCTCAGGTACGGAAATGAAAGATTTAACAACGGATATTCATTTCCTCAACGGATAATCTTCAGAAACGAAAATGAACTAACGGGGTCATTTTCAACGGTTGCTTCCTCAGAGTTGGAAATGAAGGATAAACGGATATTCATTTCCTCAACGGATATTCCTCAGAAGTGAAAAATGAATAGCTAGTTCATTTTTCCTCAACGGATGCTTCATCAGAATTGGAAATGAATTGGGTTAACTTAGATACATGATAGAACTTGCTGTGATTTCTGTGCACTAAATTCCATAATTATGTATGCATCCATAATTACGTAATTCCTTGCACAGTCCGCACAGTTCGTTTTGTAATGTTGTGGGGAAGGATATCAAACTTGTGATGAGGGTGACTAGACTACCATAGGGTCCTTTTAATTAGATCGACAGAGGATCTTCTTAATTAGGCCACCAAGGAGCCCTTTCATCAATATCATCACATAATATTCCTAACCAGATTTTTGGATCGATCAGTTTAACTAGACCACTAAAGGGGTCTAATTATGAAGTAGTACTTTATAATCCAAGGGACTTAACTACAGCATAGAAGTCCATTAAGGATTTTAGGTAGTACCTTTGGGTATCCTACTATGAATCTCTTGTACAAGGATATGTAAGATTCTACGAGGATTTGGATAACATAATTTGGATCACATGACACATAAAAGGGAACACATAAGCACATAATCACATAATTGTTTAATTGTTATTATCTTGTTATTGATTGCTATTAACTTGGCACCTCATACTTCGTTTCCCTTGGAAGAAACGGGTACTTAGGATTTTCGTGGAAAACGCAAGAGATCATACAATGGAAGAAATTTGGGGGTAGTCTGTTCTTCAAGGAATATGGTTCTTTGATTGTTGGTATTGTAGAGGATATGTTTATACATGCAACTACATAAACATATTAAAATGTAAATGAAAGATTTATTTATAACAACAATAACAACTGTTTCTTAGATCGTGATAACAAAAGAAAATAATACACAAGGCTCGATTATTTTCTAAACAGCGTTATCTTCTGTCGGTCAGATACTCATCCTTGCGCTGGATTTGCATTAGCAAGCTTTGGGCAATTCCTACGAAAATGGCCCATCTCGCCACAGTTGTAGCAAGACCCCGGTGGAAAACGAGCTTGAGCAGGATTGTTGTTAACTTGATTTGGTGCAGCTGTTGTTGGGCAAACCCTCGATGTATGACCTATAAGCCCGCAAACTTGGCATGTGCGGCACTTCACACCAGCATGATGATGTAGGCCACATTGGTTGCACAAGGGTGCAGTTCCGTTGTAGGGTTTCCTGGCAGGGGGTTGAGCTGGGTGGTTGGGGACGGCTTGATCATTGTGAGTAACCATGGCGAAGTTCTGAGAAGCCTTTCGCTTCTTTGACTTCTTAGGAGATCCAGTCTGTTCATCCATGGTCTTTGATTCCTCGATTGGATTCGATTCTTCGACCGGTTTCTTGTCACCTTTTCGGAAACGTTTACCTTTCCTGATCTTAGATTCAGTCAAGGTTGCAGATAGCTCAATGGCCTGCCTAACAGTAGTAGGGTTGCTACCAGTCAAAATGTCTTGTATTGAGTCAGGGAGGCCATCAATGTACTTTTTGATTGCCTTATCCAAAGGTGTGACCATGTTTGGGCATAACAGACTTAACTCCTCATAACGGTCCATGTAGGCTCGATGCTCACCGCTGTCTTGCTCAAGATTGTCGAATTCCCTTTCCAAGGCCCTGATCTCGTGACGAGGACAGAATTCCTTCATCATAAGGGCCCTAAGTTCAGCCCAAGTTTGTGCTAGTGCAACTTCTGCACCACGGTCTCTCATAACCCCGTTCCACCATGTGAGAGCCCTCTTCTGAAACACACTCGGAGAAAATTCGACCTTGCGATTGTCAGGACACTGCACGTGGCGGAAAGTATTCTCAATGCTCTCGAACCATTGAAGAAGCCCAGTTGCTCCTTCAATACCACTAAACTTGAGTGGTTTAGCCGAGCTGAAACTCTTGAAATTACATATAGCATGGTTGTTGTTGTTGGCTTGGTTCATTTGAGCAATGAAATTTGGGAAAGCAGCAGCCATCTGCTGTGCAATGATTTCTGCCAGTTCGGCAGTTGCTATCTGGTGTTCGCGTCGAGGAGGCATTCTAAAAGAGGAAACATGAAAGGAAACGAGTGAGAGAATTAGACGAAAAGAATGAGATGAAACAAATCTGATGAAAGCCAGGATAGTGGTCATTTGTTTGTTACTACAAAGCAACAAACGACACACAGTGACTGAATTAAAAGTAAATGGATCAAAAATAATGTATCGCGAAGACATGCTCGCCTATAAATGAACACTCATCCCAAGAATTCCCAGGTAAGCACAACTGGTCTCGCGTCTGATGAGATATATACGAAGTGCTTGCCTAGACAGAAAACCCAGAATACAGGCATTCACCCTTCCAGTTTGCACGTGTTCACATTATTTAAAACCCAAAACCTTGACGAGATTTTGAAAGCTCAAAGGGGTTCAAAACCTTATAACAGAGGGTTCAAAACCTTACAATAGAGGGTTCAAAACCTAGTAATCAATCATCCTAGAACAGATGATTAGTTTTCAAAATGGTTTTGAAATTTATGTTCTTGTTGTGGTTGTCGCCTAAGGATAGGTGACGGTATTGTTTTATGACTAAACGCAAGTAAACTCGCGTTAGGGTCCTAAGAAGGTTATAGACTAGGTCAAAGTATTACTAATAACCTAATTCCCTATAACCATTAGCTCTGATACCATCTTTTCTGTCACACCCCGACCACGTCGAACATATAAAACGTGGCGGAAACGTCGGGGAGTGTTGTAACAGAATTAATGTTTCACAACAATGGAAATTAAAGTTTCATTTTATTAATCAAACATGAGAGTTTACATTGTTTTAAACAAGAAACAAAGAGTACATAACATAAATTAACTAGTTCTTGTCTCGTTTTAAGTCACTAAGGCACAGGTCCGCCTAAGTATATCTTGATAAGTCCTATGCATCATCTCCTGAAAAACACATGTGAAAATAGGTATGTCAGCATAAAAATGCCTGTGAGATACATAGGTTTTGTGAAAATAGAATTCATGACTTATGTTTGAGAAAATGTTTAGTCATGAACCTTGTAATTTGCTTTGTCTTGTAAATCATTTGAAAAACGATAAGATCAGATGATATGTATAAATAAGAGAATAATGTATGGTCAAATGAATAACCATGTAGAATGAGTTTGTATAAGATAAGTTTGTTTGTAAATCAATGTCTTGTGAAAAGTATATTATTTGTATACAATGTTATATGTCTCAAATTGAAATGATTCAAATAACGCTACGATATGTAATACCATACAAACACTTATATATAGGAAGTACCAGCGGCGTATCCACCATGCTTGTATCATATTACACACGCCTCGTTACTTAATCACTTACTCAAACCAAACCACCAAGTTGTAATGTTTAACAATTGTAGAAATGTTTATGTATAGTTAAATGTCTATTGTCAAATGTAAATCAAGTCAACAGATACAAATGGTTCACACGGTTCATCAGTTACAAACGGTTCACACGGTTCAATGGTTACAAACGGTTCACACGGTTCAACAGTTACAAACGGTTCATATAATCAAATGGTTACGACGGTTTACATAGTCAAATGGTTACAACGGTTCAAAATGTAGTATAATGTGTTCATATACTGGATGAGCATATGCAACAAAAATGCGATGTAAAACAATGTACTAAGTATGCACGTAATGGACATACATAGCATAAGTGTAATGTAAAACAATGTACTAAATATGCACACAATGGGCATACATAGCATGAAATGTATTGAAATCATGTATTATAAATGTACTAATGAACATAGCAAGTATATGATGTCAAAACAAGAAAGCATGAAAGCAACAAGTAGGCACATGTGTTTCACCCCAAAACAGTTTGAAAACAGTAAAAGAGGGGTCTATGTACTCACCTGAGATTGCTTAGAAGTCCTAAGATAACCACCAAGCAATGCTAGAGATCACGGAATCAAACGGCACCTAATATAGGTAACTAAGTTAATAAACCGGACCTATATCGGAGGATCGGATAGGATGAGGGCTCGTAAACCAAATGAGTATGGGAACTCATGTAGTATGGTTTAATAAAGCCTACATACTAAATGAAACCTAACCTACGTGCTTACGACCCATTACGACCCATTTAGGTAGCTTATGCTACTTTAACGCGTCGTTCGCGTAAAACGCGTTTGGAACGCCTAACTAGCCCTATGATAAGTAAAATATGCCTTAACATGTCTAATATGGTTGTCAAATCAGTTTAGATGTCAAAAGTTATGTTACATATGATTAAAATGAATTTTGGCATCAAAGGGGTATTTTGGTAATTTACCTAAGGCATATAAACTACCTATCATACAACTACTTAAACGAAGCGACCATAAGGTATAACTTCGGAGGGTTATTCCCTATATACTATGGTCACCTAATGTGTTTGGGCGGATCCTAATGATCGACCAAATGGGTCGGGTTCGAAGGTATAAGCGATTTATCAGATCGCTTACCCTTACGACCCTAGACAACGTGGTAATCAGTAGGCATAGTCCCAAGGGACTATAACCATCGTGATTACAATCACGTTGCGAAGTTCAAATGAACTTCGCATTGACCATAAACTGGTCAACGCAGAGAGTCAAACAAAGTTTGACTTTCGGACTCGAAAAGCAATAAAAGAACGAAGGAATACTTACGAAGGGTCCCCGAATGCTAATCGTGATTCAAGTAGCTCAGGTATGAAACAAAGGTTTCAACTTAGAGCTTCTCAAATCAGATTCTAGTGAGTTTGAACCAAATGGGGGTGGGGTATTTATAGTATTTCCCGAACCGTTAAGATTGTTTCTTGGAAACCGTGCTTTGATCTTGGCCATACACCTCAAGACAATGGTTTTACAAAACCATGTGAGCCCCTAGTATTGCCCAATACCATGGGCACATCAAAACCAGCCCATAGATTCCCCAAAACCATGTGCAACAAGTGGAACGGACCAGATTCGATGTATCAGCAAACATCCTTCAGAAATGACAGTTTTGGTCCTTGTTGTGTGTTTAAGCCATTACCGGCATGTTTAAGGCCCGTTAAGCCAACTTTAAGGCCCTAAAATGATGACTAAACATTGTGGACATGAAACATGCTCAAAAATATGTCGGATGTTGGTTCGTTTGGTCGTACGAACGCGATGTTCGCTTAATTACGACGGAATGCGCACAAGCGCGAAAAACGATCCAAATGATGCAACGAATGGATTTTTCTTATGCCTAACACTAAAATAAAATATTTTAGTGCTTACATAAATTTTTTGGATGTCCAGATGTATTCAGAACGTGAGTTATGCGCGAAAATGCAAACTTATGCACTTTTTGACGCTTTTAGTCCCTGAATGACCCAAAAGTTTATTTTAGCACACCGAACCCCTCAAAGCCTATTTCTAAGCTATGTAAAGGATATTTATGGTATGTTTAACTTATGGTCATGTTCTGGAATGTTCGTTACAGTTCAGATTGGCATACTTTCGCAGTTTGTCAACTTTAGTCCCTTTAAGCGATTTAACTTGTTTTTGCCATACCAAAGCCTTTAAAACTTATTTCTAAGTTATATAAAGGTTATTTAAGGTATGTTAAGTCTATTTCACTATTCCGGAGCGTTCGTTGCATTAAACTGGTTATATTTACGCATCAGTGCGCGTATAACCTTCCAGAAAGCGATTTAGAGCTTGAAATCGAACAAGAGTTGATATGTGCAAAAGATACACATATTTATACAAGTCCAAAGTATGAAATACAATATTTCATTGGTTTGGTATTTGTTTGATGGTCGCAGTGACACAGGTGTCACACTGTTGCTCCCAGATCTGGGAAGAAGAAGTCTGCTGCTAGCCCAAGTGCTATAATCCCCAAGCCTGTAACCTCCAAGGGGGGAAAGAAAAGGAAGGCCACCGAGGCTGACAATCTTGAAGGCTTGCCTCTCATCCGCCACCAGTTTCAAGAATACTTTGCCGATGTAAGGATCACTAATCCTAATTGATTATCTTGCCCATTTGAGGATCATGGATCCTGAACTTTACCTTGTCTTTTTTTGCAGAAATTCGCTGAGATCGAAATGCTATTTGATGCATATACTGAAGAAGCTGACCAGAAGCACTTGGAGTTCCAAAAGATCTTCCTGGCAAAGGATGAGACCATCTCTCGGCTTGAGAAGGACCTCAATCTGGCAAAGAAGCAGGTGGTCATGGCCCAGATAAATGCTAATCACGAGAAGCATGAGCTGCTGGAGGATGCTAAAATCTCTGTCGCCATCACCATGTACAAGATCAAGCTGCAAATGGCCAGGGAGGCTGAGGATCCTGACTTCGACAGGACCACTTGGGACCAGGAGGGCTGGAAGGCGAAGCTAGCTGAGCCGGATGATGAGGAAGAGGCTACCAAGGTCTTGGCAATTGAGGCAAGTGGCAGCGGGAAGGATCAAGCTGGTGGTGCTGATGCTGGTGGTGATGATGCTGTGGTGATGCAGCCAAGGTGTGAGCTGCAGAAATGGGCGATGATGGATATTTCTAGACGCAACCGGAGCCCATTTTTTTAGGATTTGGTAGTGGTTTTTTGGTTATGATGTTTTAAACAATGCTGGGTTGTATTTGAACAATAGTTTTAGGATTATGGATCATGGATCCTTGGACAATAGGTAGGATAATAGGTGGTGGAGGGATCCTCTGTTTGGGGGATGAAACCACTTGTTATCCTGCCATCTTTTATTTCCTGCACTTTTTAGACCTGTTAACAATGGACACCCTTTGCCAACCCATGTGGACGGGCCACGTTTTGCTGGTAGAAACGTGGGTTGGCAATTTTGACAACCTTTTAAGGGTTTAACCTTTGGATGAATAAATAAAACTTTAATCTTTTGGCTTATCATGTGTTGTTACATTTGTATATACTTTATTTTTCAACTGTTGTTATATACTTTCTTTGAATTCATAAGTATAGAATAAAGGTTTAATAAAGCATATCTAAAAGTTTTAGGATATGATCAAGGATCAAATATCCTATAGTCGATAAATTCGAAAAAGTAGTGTAGCTTAAGGATCATAAATCCTGTTGTCAAAGGATAAGGGTCACTTATATAAATAATGAATAAAATTAAAGTAATCAAGGATCATACCTGAGAATCCAAGTTAGGATCCTAAATCTTTAACATTTACAATCAGGATAACCAAAGACAAACCTTAGTAGAAGGTAAGGATCAAGGATCCTTAGGTGTTTAACTTCAAAACCCTGAAATTGAACATAACTTGGGACTAAGCCAATATAAGAGAAGAGTTAGCAACTGGGGACAAGCCCAACAATTCTGGGGACAAGCCCAATATACTGGGGACAAGCCCAAAAAACTGGGGACAAGCCCAAAAAACTGGGGACAAGCCCAAAGGATCTTGTGTAAACTGGAGTATGGCCCTCACTGGCGACTATCCAAACTTAGTGACATGAAGATGTCAAAACCTTAGCTAACATGAAAACGTTAGAAACCTTAGGAACGGATGTATGGTACGTCTACCATTATACGTAGGATCCTAAATACAGACAGTACAATGAAATTGTCAGCCCCTAAAGCGGGTACTGGTCCCATTGACATGAACTGCACCAGGATCATCGTGCGCTGCTGGCGATACTGGGGACAGGCCCAAAAACTGGGGACTAGCCCAAATAACTGGGGTCAAGCCCAAATAACTGGGGTCAAGCCCAAATAACTAGAGACTTCTGTGGATACTCAATCCTTCGTTAAGGATACATGTACCTTCTGCAAAACTCCGAATCAAGTGAAAGGATGATAAAGGATCCAGGATCCTTTTCCTTGTATACAGGATAATTAAAGAATGAAATAGTTTGAGATTAGATCATTACCAAAATGAGGATCATCCATCCTCTAAGGATCCTTCAAGGATGTGGATCATGAATATGGCTAAGGATCATAAATCCTTATCACATGAAGTATTTCTTCAGGTGGACAGCATTCCAAGCTCTTGGTAGCAAATCTCCTTCCATTGTTAGCAATCGATATGCCCCATTTCCTGCCTCAGCTTCAATCAAGTAAGGGCCTTCCCACTTTGGTGCCAACTTTCCATCAGCAGGATTTGTGTTATTCTAAAATGCTTTCCTCAATACCATATCACCAACTTGGAATTTCCTGATCCTGACATTCTTGTTGTAGGCTCCAGCCATCCTTTGTTGGTAACTAACCATCCTTACCCTTGCCAAATCCCTGAGTTCTTCTATAGTATCCAAATCTTGAACCAAGTTTTCAGCATTCTCTTCAGGATCACGGATGCTTGTTCCTGCAGTAGGAACCACCATTTCTGTAGAGATCACTGATTCTGCTCCAAATACCAAAGAAAATGGAGTTTGACCAGTATCATTCTTGGGAGTTGTCCTATCAGCCCATAATACATAAGGTAGTTCTTCTGCCCACTTTCCTTTCTTGGATCCAAGCTTCTTCTTCAAATTGTTGATGATGATCTTGTTGGATGATTCAGCCTGACCATTAGCTTGTGGATGGACTGGTGTTGATGTTATCATCTTAATCCCCCAGCTGTCACAAAAGTTAGTAGTTCTACTCCCAATAAATTGGGATCCATTATCACAAACAATTTCAGAAGGAATACCAAATCTTGTAATAATATTTCTTTTGATAAAGGATATCACTTCTTTTTCTCTAACTTGAGCAAAGGCTTCAGCCTCTATCCACTTTGAGAAGTAATCAGTCATGGCAAGCATGAATACTTTTCCACTAGGTGCCTTGGAAAGTTTACTAACTATATCCATTCCCCATCTCATGAATGGCCAAGAAGAGGATATAGGATGCAAGAGCTCTACTGGTTGGTGAAGGATGTTACTATGTCTTTGACAAGGATCACATTTCTTGGCATAATCCACAGCATCCTTCTTTATAGTAGTCCAATAATATTCTGTCCTCAGGATCCTTGAGAATAATGCCCTGCCCACTGTGTGGTTTCCACAATCTCCTTCATGAAAATCCTTTAGGACTTCTTGGATTTCAGGATCCTCAATGCATCTTAGATATGGTCCTACAAGAGATCGTTTATATAACATGTTATTCAATATTGTAAATTGAGATACCTTAATTTTGAAAGCCCTGGGGTTTTCTCCTGTAGGAATCTCTCCATGTTGTATATATCTCATGATTGGAAGGATCCATGATCCTGAATGAGATTGTGTATCATCACTAGGGATGATTGCAGAATCTTCTCCTATCTCCATGGCTATATGATCCTCAATAGCAGGAGTCAGGATATGGATAATAGGGATCTTGATATCCTCTAGAATCTTCACGGATGATCCTAGATTGGCCAATGCATCAGCTTCTGCATTCTCTTCTCTGGGTACCTGTGTCAAACTAAAGGAAACAAAAGAGAGTGCCAATTCTTTGACTATCTCTCAAGATACCTGATCCTCATATGCTTGGCAATTTGCAAACCAGCTATTAAGGCCTCATATTCAGCCTCATTATTAGTAGTTTGAAACTCACAAGCTATGGAGTGGGGTATTATGTCCCCCTGTGGCGATTTTAGTAGTATTCCAAGTCCTGTTCCTTTGACATTAGAGGCTCCATCAGTGAAGAGTATCCGAGGATCCTTAGTTTCTTCAAGCTGTTGGACTTCTAACTCAGCTTCCCTTTGCAAGTCACTACTGAAATCTGCTACAAAGTCAGCTAAGGCTTGGGATTTAATGGCAGTTCTAGGTTCATATCTTATATCATAACCACTGAGCTTCACTGCCCACTTAGCCATCCTTCCTGACATTTCAGGTTTCTTGAGAACATTCTTAATTGGAAAATTAGTTTTAACAATAATGGCATGAGTTTCAAAATAGTGTCTTAATTTAGTAGATGCCATAATTAATGAAAGGATAAGTTTCTCTAAATGTGAATACCTGGATTCAGCATCAAGCAAACTCTTACTTACATAATAAACAGGATGTTGTGTACCTTGGTGATCCTTAACAAGGACCGCACTTACTGCTTTAGAGGATACCGCTAAATATAAGGATAATATATCCCCTTTTTCTGGTTTCATCAAGACAGGAGCTGAGGATAGGTAATCCTTAAGGGCTTTGAGAGCATTTTCATACTTTTCAGTCCACTCAAATTTCTTGTTCTTCCTCAAAATGTCATAGAATTCCTTGCACTTTTCTGATGACTTGGATATGAACCTGTTTAAGGCTGCGATCCTCCCTGTTAACCTTTGCACATCCTTGGCATTGGCAGGAGATTTGATATTCACAATAGCCTTAATTTGCTCTGGACTTGCTTCAATGCCTCTTTTTTGTTACCATGTATCCTAGGAATTTTCCTGCTTTAACACCAAAATGACACTTGGAAGGATTTAGTTTCATATTAAATTTATCAAGGATATTGAATGCTTCCTCCAAGTCTCTAAGGTGATTCATTTTGACCTTGTGTTACCCTATAAAGATCACTAGTTAAACGTTCAAATTTTCTACTACATGAGAATTGACTATTAAACAGGTTAACTAGATTAGCAAATGAAGTAATAGAGTAAGGGGAAGACTTAGCAGCCATTTAAGAGCTGATCCTGTGAGTGTGGATCCGAAACCCTTGCATACACATGCTTCTTTTAACCTTTTTCTGGGATGGGATTGATCTTCATCCTTTCTCTGTATTGAGCCACATGCTCTTCTGGATCTGTTGAACCATCATACAACTTCATGGATGGTATCTGGAACCTTTTGGGTATCTCAGCATCACAAATGGGTGGTGCAAAACGAGATATCCTATGGCTCCCATCTGCAATTTCAGGGATGGGCTTAACCACTCCTGGAACGCTGGATATCATATCCTTCAGCTTCTGTAATTCCCTAGCCATAGCTTGATTGATACATGTATCCTGCATAGAGCCATGGTTAGTGTTATAAGAGTTATTGAAAGTGTTACCTCCCAGAGGATTCAAGTTTGGAATTGCAGATGTGAATCCATATTGACGGGATTCTGGTATGATTAAAGGACCAGAAGAGGCAATGGTCTGCATTGGAATGAAGTCTCCTTGATGAACATCTGTGCTTGGGGGTTGTACACTTCTTAAGAATCCTTGAACCTGAAAGGAGGATCCTTGAACCTGAGAGGATCCTTGAACCTGAGAGGATCCTTGAACCTGTGAGGATCCTTGGACCTGTGAGGATCCTTGGACCTGAGAGGATCCTTGAACCTGTTAGGATCCTTGAACTGTGTGCGTCCCCATATATCCTCCTGAGCTGACAAAGGATCCCGGATGTCACACCCCGACCACGTATAACAACGAACCGCGGCGGAAACATCGGGGAGTGTTGTAACAGAATCATTGTTTCATAACACATGGAAATTGAAGTATTGTTTTATTGAATAAAATAGTTACAATGTCTTGACAAACAAAGAAACACAACAAAAATTAACTAGTCTTGCATCTTTTATTGTCGCTAAGGCCCAAGTCCGCCTAGGTGTATCTTGATCAATCCTATGCATCATTTCCTGAAACACATGTGAAAATAGGTACGTCAGCATAAAAATGCCGGCGAGTACATAGGATTTGTGAAAATGGGATTCATGACTTAAGTTTAAGAAAATGTTTAATAAAATTTAGTCATGAACCTTGTTAATTGTTTTGTTTTATAAATCATTTGAAAAACGATAAGTTCAGATGATATGTATAAATAAGAGAATAATGTATGGTTAACTTAATAACCATATAAAATGAGTTTGTATAAAATAAGTTGTTTTGTAAAACAATGTCTTGTGAAAAATATGTTATTTGTATAAAATGTTATATGTCTCAAATTGAAATGATTCACATAACGCTACGATGTGTAATACCACACAAACACTTATATATAGGAAGTACCGGCGGCGTATCCACCATGCTTGTATCATATTCCACACGCATCGTTACTTAAATCACTTACTCAAACCAAACCAACAATGTAAGATGTCTATGTTTAAACCAATTGTCAAATGTATTAGATAATATGTCAAAGTGTTTATGTCAAGATGTAAATCATGTAATGTAAAACAAATGTCAAAAATGTTTATGTGTCAAATGTAAATCATGTAATGTGTAACCAAAATTATATGTATGGCTAGTGAAATGCATCAACTAAACCATAGGTGAAACGCACTAAACAAAGCATTGAAGTAAAACTTGGTTTAAATCAAAGTTATGTTTTTGTGGAAAATGCATGATCAAATGTAAATCATGTTAAAATGTTTATGTCAAAATGTCTATTTCAAATGTCTTTGTGTAAACCTTGTCAAAATGTCATGTATGGCAAGTGGAATATATATATGTATAAATATACCCATTAAGCCATAGGTAAAAATGCACAAAACAATATATTGAAGTAAAACATGGTTTAAATCAATGTTATGTCTTGTGGAAATGCATGTTATACTGAATATGAACATTTATGCGGTGTTGTGAAAATGCATACATCCAAGCCTTGAGACTGTGGCGATAAACCCTTAAACAATCTAAAGGTTTATCTAAGTTATGTATATCGAATTCGGTCATTCCTTCCAATCCCCACAAACCCGTGATTTCAGGAACGGGAGTTATCAATTCCTATGGTACCACTACCTACTAACGAACGGCGTAGCTAATGTTAATGAATGTATTGTCCCATTTAAACGAACCAAATGTCATACCAAAATGTAAGCATGTGATGAAATAAAAATGTACTAAGTATGCAACAAATGAACATACGTAGCATGTGATGTGATGTGATGTGATGTAAAACAATGTACTAAGTAGGCACACAATGGGCATACATAGCATAAAATGTAATGTAAAACGATGTACTAAGTATGCACACAATGGACATACACAGCATGAAATGTATTGAAACCATGTACTATAAATGTACTAATGAACATAGCAAGTATATGATGTGAAAACAGGAAAGCAGGAAAGTAACAAGTAGGCACATGTGTTTCACCCCAAAATAGTTTGGAAAACAGTAAAAGAGGGGTCTATGTACTCACTTGAGATTGCTTAGTAGTCCTTGAGTAACAACCAAACAATGCTAGAGATCTCGGATATCAAACGACACCTAATATGGGTAACTATGTTAATATACCGGACCTAAATCGGAAGATCGGATAGAATGAGGCTCGTAAACCAAATGAGTAGGGGAACTCATGTAATATGGTTTAACAAAGCCCATATACTAAAATGAAACCAAATCTAAGTGCTTACGACCCATCACGACCCGTTTAGGTAGCTTATGCTACTTTAACGCGTCGTTCGCGTAAAACGCGTTCGGAATGCCTAACTAGCCCTATGATAAGTAAAATATGCCTTAACATGTCTAATATTGTTGCCAAATCAATTTAGATACCAAAAGTTATGTTACATATGCTTAAAATGAATTTTGGCGAAAACGGCATTTTGGTAATTTACCTAAGGCATATAAACTACCTATCATACCACTACTTAAACGAAGCGACCATAAGGTATAACCTCGGAAGGTTATTCCCTATATACTATGGTCACCTAATGTGTTTGGTCGGATCCTAATGATCGACCAATTGGGTCGGGTTCGAATGTATAAGCGATTTATTAGATCGCTTACCCTTACGACCCTAGACAACGTGGTAATCAGTAGGCATAGTCACAAGGGACTATAACCATCGTGATTACAATCACGTTGCGAAGTTCAAATGAACTTCACATTGACCATAAACTGGTCAATGCAGAAAGTCAAATAAAGTTTGACTTTCGGACTCGAAAAGCAATAAAAGAACGAAGGAACACTTACGAAGGGTCCCCGAATGCTAATCTAGATCAAAATAGCTCAGGTATGAAACAAAGGTTTCAACTTAGAGCACATTAGATCAGATTATTGTGAGGAAAAGTGAAGGGTGGAGGTGGGTATTTATAGTAAATGGTCCA
Organism: Helianthus tuberosus; assembly: GCA_030545235.1. Classification (NCBI taxonomy): domain Eukaryota; kingdom Viridiplantae; phylum Streptophyta; class Magnoliopsida; order Asterales; family Asteraceae; genus Helianthus; species Helianthus tuberosus. Next base: position 107,587,659 of record CM060370.1, on the reverse strand, counting down.
CCGTTAGGATCGTTTCTTGGAAAAGGGGGCACGATCTAAGCCGTACACTTGTTGGAAAGTTGTGGTAACTCATTTGCCATCCACCATAAGAGTTTGACACTTGGCACTTGGCCTTTGGAGAGTGTTAAGGGCTGTTAACAGCTGTAAAAAAACGTTTTGCTGCATCTGGCCCCTACTTACGGACCTAGTTTGGCAGATTTACAGTTTCAGTCCTTGCAACCTCAAAACTTGGTTTTCGATGCGTTTTTTTTTTACATGTTTAAGCCCCGTTAACCCCATTTCAAAGCTCTAAAATGAAGTTAAAGTATAGGGAACTTAAAATGTGTTCAAAAATATCTCGGGTGTCGGTTCGTTTAGCCGTACGATTGCGTTGTTCGGTTAATTACGACGGAATGCGCATAAGCGCGAAAAACGATCCAAATGGCGTGACGAATGGATTTTTCTTATGCCAAACACTAAAATAAAATGTTTTAGTGTTTACATAAATTTTTGGATGTCTGGATGTATTCAGAACGTAAGTTATGCACGAAAATGCAAACTTGTGCACTTTTCGACGCTTTTAGTCCCTGAATGACCCAAAAGTTTATTTTAGCACACCGAACCCCTCAAAGCCTATTTCTAAGCTATGTAAAGGATATTTAAGGTGTGTTTAACTTATGGTCATGTTCCGGAATGTTCGTTACAGTTCAAATTGACATACTTTTGCAGTTTGTCAAGTTTAGTCCCTTTAAGCGAATTAACTTGTTTTTGCCATACCAAAGCCTTCAAAACTTATTTCTAAGTTATGTAAAGGTTATTTAAGGTATGTTAGGTATATGTTGATGTTCCGGAGTATTTGTCGCATTAAACTGGTTACGTTTACGCACCAGTTTGCGTATAACTCTCCAGAAAGCGATATAGAGTTTGAAATCGAACAAGAATTGATATGTGCAAATGATACACATATTTGTACAAATCCCAAGTATGAAATACAATATTTCATTGGTTTGGTATTTGTTTGATGGTCACAGTGACACAGGTGTCACACCGGATGCTGGAAAGAGGATCCCGAAGGCTGAAGATAGGATCCTGAAGGCTGGAAGTGAGACCCTAACGCCTGACTCATGGTTGTCGTTCCATAGCGTCTTCCCAATGGTTCACCCTGGTATTGGACATCCGGAGCTACAGAATGCTGGGAAGTTATGACGGAGTGTCGAAATTCAACGATCTTGGTATCAGAGGAGAGTGATCCTCCCCTGATCTCTTCTATTTCTTGATGTCACCGATCTCCCGGAGGATCCTTTCATTGGTTTTGTCCTGCTCTTGTATATGATCCCTCACCTACAAAATCAGAGTAAAAAGATCATTAGTAGTAGGATTAGAAGAAACAGAAGAAGTTGGTGGTTTTGGAAAAATGGGGCTCGGTCTCTTTGCAGCATTCTCAGCATTTCTCTGAGATCCAGAAGGTGGTGGAGGCAGAGGTGGAACGCCCTGTGAAGAACTCATTGCCGGCATTGAACTTGAAGTGCTCTTTGCTGAAGAAGCCATCTGCTTGGTTGTAATGAACCGAAATGATCACAAAGATAAAAATTTCTCAGGAATGAAGCACCAATTGCCCCACGGTGGGCGCCAAACTGTTTTGGTCAAAAATCAGGCTAAGATAATCTAACCAAATCTTTGTTGTGAGGAATGATGCTTGGATCAATGAACAATGATAAGGATACTTCAGAAATGCAATGAACAAGTGACACAAGGATTTATACGAGGAAAAAGCCCTTGATCAAGAGTTGATCTCCGGCATAAAAAACCTCGGGTGATGGAAACTACCGATCACCAACTAAGATTAATCAAAAGGTTGTTACAACTCAGGATGATAACAAGCTTGTTACAAGGATCACTAGTGTGTAATGTGCAAGAAATGTATGAAATTGCCAAGTAAACTGCCGAGAGCTGTTCGAGAGTGTGTGTGTTTGCTAAAATAGCCAAGTGTTCTAACTTAAGCTTGTTATCCCCTATTTAAAATTAGAAATAACTAAACTAACTAACTAACTGTCCGCTAATTATGCAAGTCTCCCACGATCTCCATAACGTTCACAAGGGCCAAGCACGTGCGGAATATTGAGGGAATATTCTCCACGAATATCGGCAAGACCAAGTCCATGAATATATTCCTGCAAAACAAGCTCACATACAAGGTAGACAACCGTTAGTGTAAGGATAACAATGAGGATCCTGAATCCTGGTCCTGCAACACGTTCTGAGGATCCTAAATTCAAACAGAATTAAGGATCCGTGATCCTGGCTGTACTTGAGGATCCATGATCCTTAGGATAGGAAAATCCTCCCCTAACAGTGATATGGTACTGAGGAAAGCATTTCAGAATACCACCAATCCTGCTGATGGAAAGTTGGCACCAAAGTGGGAAGGCCCCTATTTGATTGAAGCTGAAGCAGGAAAGGGGCATATCGATTGCTAACAATGGAAGGTGATTTCCCCAGAATTGTTGGGCTAGTCCCCAGTTGCTAACTCTTCTCTTATATTGGCTTAGTCCCAAGTTATGTTCAATTTCAGGGTTTTGAAGCTAAACAGCTAAGGATCCTTGATCCTTACCTTATACTAAGGTTTGTCTTTTGGTTATCCTGATTGCAAATGTTAAAGATTTAGGATCCCAACTTGGATCCTCAGGTATGATCCTTGATCATTTTGATTTTATTCTTTATTTATTTAAGTGACCCTTACCCTTTGACAACAGGACTTATGATCCTTAAGTTACGTTACTTTTCTGAATTTATCGATTATAGGATTTTTGATCCTTGATCATATCCTAAACTTTTTGACATGATTTATTAAACCTTTATTCTTTAATTATGGATTCAAACAAAGTATATCACAGCAGTTGAAAAATGAAGAATTCACAAGAATAACAACACAAGAAATAGCCAAAAGATTAAAGTTTTATTTATTCACAAAATGTTAAACCCTGAAGGTTGTCAAAATTGCCAACCCAAGTTTCTACCAGCAATACGTGGCCCATCCACTTAGGTTGGCAAAGGGTGTCCATTGTTAATAGGTCTTAAAAGTGCAGGAAATAAAAGATGGCAGGATAACAAATGGTTTCATCCCCCAAACAGAGGATCCCTCCACCACCTATTATCCTACCTATTGTTCAAAGGATCCATGATCCTCAACCCTAATAACTATTGTTCAAATACAACCCATCATTGTTCAAAACATCACAACCAAAAAACCACTAACAAAACACTAAAAAATGGGCTCCGGCCACGTCTAGAAATATCCATCATCGCCCATTTCTGCAGCTCACACCTTGGCTGCATCACCACCAGCATCAGCATCACCTGCTTCATCCTTAGCCCCGCTGCCACTTACCTCAATTGCCAGGACCTCGGTAGCCTCCTCCTCATCGTCCAGCTCTGCTAACTTCGCCTTCCAGCCCTCCTAGTCCCAAGTGGTCCTGTCGAAGTCAGGATCCTCAGCCTCCTTGGCCATTTGCAGCTTGATCTTGTACATGGTGATGGCGGCAGAGATTTTAGCATCCTCCAGCAGCTCATGCTTCTCATGATTAGCATTTATCTGGGCCATGACCACCTGCTTCTTTGCCAGATTGAGGTCCTTCTCGAGGCGAGAGATGGTCTCATCCTTTGCCAGGAAGATCTTTTGGAACTCCAAGTGCTTCTGGTCAGCCTCTTCAGTATATGCATCAAAAAGCATCTCGATCTCTGCGAATTTCTGCAAAAAAGACTGGGTAAAAGCAGTGAAAGGATAGGAGTATCCTATCAGAAATGGGGTGGCCGGAAAAGCGATCCAAGTTTCAGAAACAAAGTCACTCAGGGCGGTAGGATCAAAAGGTTTGAAGACAGAGTCTGCCGGAAAGCAATGACGAATCCGGTCTATGTCTGGATTAGTAAAGCAGCAACGTTCCTTCGGAGAATCTTTAATGATTCCTTGGCTCTTTAGGGGACTATCTTTATGGTGATCCTTAGCCAGTGAGGATCTTAAAACCATCTTGGCCATGGGTGAAATAAAGAGTTTGAAGAAGAACAGTGGAAAAAGATGAAGAGAGAAGGGAGAAGGGAGAAAGAAGTACCTGAACAATCTTCGAATGAGGATTTAAAGGATGTAATGCACGAATTTAAATGCTTCCTAACCCTTATCTCTAACTTGAATTTATAATGATGATGCTGCAGGGATGTCGCTTCAATGACGTAAGATCAGCAACGGATAGTTCGATCATAACGGCTATATATCCGTTAGTTAGTTGCGGATAAGATCAAGAAAATATAACTCGCTAATTTACACTTTACTCCTTATATTTTGGGGGCAATTGTTAGGGGAGGATTTTCTAATCCTAAGGATCAAGGATCCTCAAGTAGTGCCAGGATCACGGATCCTCAATTCTGTTTGAATTAAGGATCCTCAGAAGACATTGCAGGATCAGGATTCAGGATCCTTGTTGTTATCCTTGTACTAACGTTTGCCTTCATTGCGTTTAAGCTTGTTTTGCAGGAATATATTCATAGACTTGGTCTTGCCGATATTCATGGAGCATATTCCCTCAATATTCCGCACGTGCTTGGCCTTTGTGAACGTTATGTAGATCGTGGGGAGCTAGCATGAAATGCGGATAGTTAGTTAGTTTAGTTATTTTCTAAATATAAAGGGGATGACAAGCTTGAGTTAGAACACTTAGCTAATTTTAGCAAAAACACACACTCTCGTAACAACTCTCAGCAGCTCTCAACAGTTTACTTGGCGAATTCATACACTTTTGCACTTTTACACTCTAGTGATCCTTGTAACAAGCTTGTTATCATCCCGAGTTGTAATATTTTTCTGTTTAATCTTAGTTGGTGATCGGTAGTTTCCATCACCCGAGGTTTTTTATGCCGGAGATCAACTCTTGATCAAGGGCTTTTTCCTCGTATAAATCCTTGTGTCACTTGTTCATTGCATTTCTGAATTATCCTTATCATTGTTCATTGATTCAAGCATCATTCCTCACAACAAAGATTTGGTTACATTATCTTAGCCTGATTTTTTACCAAAACATATGGCAAGTGAAATATATCAACTAAACCACGTGTAAAAATGCACAAAACAAAGTATTGAAGTAAAACACGGTTTAAATCAAAGTTATGTTTTGTGGAATAAATGCATGCTATACTGATACAAACATCTATGCGGTGTTAAAAATCTCTCTCTCTCTCTCTCTAGCAGGCGATTTTTTCCCTTCCTTGAATCCTTGATTTCTTCGTGATTTAGGTGTATAACAGTCTGTAATCAGAGTTTAATTCATCAAACATCTGTAACGAACTCGTTAGCAGCTTCTGATCGATTTTTTCTTGGATCTCTTCTCTTCATCGCCGACTTTAATCTTTGAATCAGAGCTGATTGAATAGCGTATTGGGTCTTTCGGTCCTACTGGTGAGGCAGTAACCTTGATTGATCGGGTACTCTATTTGATTTCGTGATGATTTTTGGATTAGGGTTTTGCTAGATTAGGGTTTTGTTCTTTTGTTGTCGTCTGGTCTTCGTAGTATGTGCATGGTATTTTGCTGATTTGAGTTTTGAGAGAGTTGCTGTCTACAACATGGATGAACGTAAAAAATCTGAAGGAAACATTCATGATGGTCGGTTCAAGCCGCCATTACCGTTCCAGGGTTTTGCTAGTAAAGTGGTCAATATAGAAGGAAACACCTTTGCTCCACGAAGAGGTGTTGTCCAACAGTCCAAGTCTGATCCGAAACCAATAAACGTAATTGATGAACTAACTAAGATTACCATACCCGTCTACCCGGAGGATAATGATTCTGAAGCAACTAACCTGGATGGTGGGAATAGCATGAAAGGGCAGACGTATGCGGAGAAATTATCCATGGTTAAACCAACGCTGAAGGTAAACTTCGTTACATGGAAAACTCTAAAGTTGTTGACGATGTGGATGTAGATGTTACTATTCCGATTACATCGGTTAAATAGGTCCAAGATCGATTTAATAATGTCTTAATACTTCTTGGGAAAAAGGTTGGCCTTTCCGGTTGTTGAGTATTTTGTTAGCCATCGATGGGAAAAGTATGGATTGCATAAGTGTATGATGAATGGTAAGGGTTTTTTCTTCTTTAAGTTCAAGTTAAAGGAAGGAATGGAACAAGTTATGCAAGATGGATCATGGCTCATTAGAAACATCCCGCTTTTCTTGAAACAATGGTCTTCGAATACTGAGTTGAAGAAGGAAGAGCTAAAAAAGATACCCGTATGGGTCAAGATGCATGACGTTCCTTTGGCGGCCTACACAGAGGATGGTCTTAGTTTGATTGCTTCAAAGGTTGGAACCCCCAAGATTCTTGATAATGAAACGACTAGAATGTGTTTAGACTCGTGGGGACGAAGTGGATATGCTAGAGCGATAGTAGAACTAGATGCAGATAAGGAACTGAGAGAGTGTGTCACCGTGGCAATACCAAATGTGGAAGAAGGTGGGTACCTTAAGAGCAACATTAGGGTGGAGTACGAATGGAAACCACCACATTGCAAATCTTGTAATGTGTTTGGACATGGAATCGATGAATGCCCAACAAAAGCTAATGATACGACTGATAAGGGGGTACATGACAAAGAAAATACTGATGCTTAGGGTTTTAAGAGTGGTAACAATCGGAAAAAAGGGAGCAAAACAACAGTTTAATGTGAAAGACAGGCAGAGGTTTATTTACAGGCCAAAGAAAACAAATGATAAAATGGAGTCTTCAAAACCGAGTTCATCTAAAGGGTCGACTGCATCTAAGGGACCGGGTATACAAACAAAGAATACTTTTGATGCTTTAAATGACATGGATGATGAATGGGGATCTGAGATGGATGAAGTTAGACTGAATCCGAATGTGGGAGGATATGATTTTATGGATGACACACAACCTAGTAACTCGAATAATACAGGTGCAAGCACACCTGCTCAGGAGGTTGTTAATGGATAGTATAGCAGCTTGGAATGTTAGGGGTTTGAACCACCCCCTCAAACAAAAGGAGGTTCAAAAATTTGTGAGGGATAATAGCTTGCAAGTTTTAGCTATTTTGGAATCGCATGTTCAGGTTGCTAATTTGGATAGGGTGTGTAACAAGGTGTTCCGAAATTGGGATTGGACTTCAAATGGTAGTATATGTGATAAAGGTACGAGAGTTATCGTTGGCTGGAATGTGGATAATGTTGATGTAGTAGTTCTGCATGCTACTAATCAAGTCGTTCATGTTCAAGTTCGGTTCAAAAAAGACAATGCAATGGTAAATGTCTCCTTTGTATATGCTAGTAACAGTGATCAAGAAAGGAAACAGCTTTGGGAGTCGTTCAAAATGCATAAAGGGGCGGTTCACTCGAGCCCGTGGATAATCATGGGGGATTTTATCGTGGTGTTGAATTTAGAAGATAAGTGCATGGGGTCATCGATCGTGAATGCTGCCATGAAGGATTTCAATGATTGTGTAAATTATCTTGAAGTTTTTGACGTCAGAGCTCATGGTATGCATTATACTTGGAGCTAGTGCCCGAAGAAGGGAGTTGGAATTCGAAAGAAATTGGACAGGATTATGGCGAATGTCAGTTTTGTGGATAAATTTGTGGATGCTTATGCGGTGTTTCTGCCAAATGGTATTTCGGATCATTCTCCTGGTTTACTTAAAATTCTTATGGCCAATAAGAGTGTAAACCTAAACCTTTTAAATTTACTAATCTTTTGACTCATAAAAAGGAGTTTTTGGATGTGGTTACGAATGGTTGGGCTATTGAGGTTATGGGGGTTCCGATGTTTCGTGTAGTCAAGAAACTAAGAGGTCTTAAACATCCGCTCAGATTGTTGCTTAGGAAGCAAGGTAACATTCACAAAAAGGTGCTTAACTTGAAGGCAGAGCTAGATTCTTTGCAGAGTAAGTTGGATGCGGATCCTTTCAACTTGATAATTAAAGAAGCCGAGTCTATTTGTGTCAAGAACTACTTGGAGGCCACGCTAGATGAGGAGAGATTCTTGAAGCAAAAAGTAAAACAAAACTGGCTTGAAGTTGGAGATTCGAATACAACGTTCTTCAATAACGTGGTGAAATGTCGCAATCATATTAATAAAACTAATATCATCAAAGACACTTCCGGGAATGTTTATGAAGGGGCTTAGGTTTCCACGGCATTAGTTAATCATTTTCGAGAGTTTTTGGGTTCTGATGGGAGCATGGTTAACCGAGTTAACCGAGATATCTTCTCGGTTACTCTTAACCCTATTGTGGCGGATTCTATGTGTAGGCAAGTGACTCCGGAAGAAGTTAAAGCTGCTATTTTCTCGATTAATGAAAACAAGGCTCCTGGCCCGGATGGTTACACGTCTGAGTTCTTTAAAAAATCATGGTCTATTGTTGGAAGTGAGGTAACAACTGCAATTATTGATTTTTTTGAATCGGGTAGATTACTTCAGGAGATAAATCACACGTTTATAGCTCTCATTCCTAAGGTTTCTACACCGGGAGTAGTCACTGATTATAGACCAATATCGTGCTGTAATGTGGTGTACAAAGGCATTAGCAAGATCCTCACTACTAGGATTCTTGAAGGCTTAAAGGGCATTATAAGTGAGAACCAATCGGCGTTTGTGCCAGGAAGGAGGATTTCGGACAATATAATGTTGACTCAAGAGCTAGTGCATAATTATCATCGTCAAACCGAGCCTCCTAGATGTGCTATGAAAGTGGACATCCAAAAAGCTTATGATACAGTGGATTGGAGATTTTTACGTGACGTTCTGCATGGGTTTGGATTTCGTCAACGGTTTATTTTGTGGATTATGGAGTGTATCACTTCTACCTCTTTTTCTCTAAGTGTGAATGGTAATATTCACGGGTATTTCAAAGGAAAGCGGGGGTTGCGACAGGGGGACCCAATGTCTCCCTATTTGTTCACCATGGTCATGGAAGTTTTAACGCTGATTCTCACCAAATCTGCTGATCTGGATTCCTCCTTTAGGTTCCATAATAAATGTGAGAAGCAAATGATAATTAACATATGTTTTGCTGATGATCTTTTCTTATTTGCTAGAGGTGACGTTGGCTCGGTAAAGGTTGTTATGCGCTCTTTGAAACAGTTTGAGGAAGCTTCTGGGTTAGTTCCTAGCAATGAAAAAAGTACTATATTTTTTTCTAATGTTCCGATATCTATTAGGACCAGGATCGCTGAGTTGGTGCCATTCGATGAAGGGAGACTTCCTATTAGATATTTGGGGGTTCCTTTGCTTGCTTCGCGTCTTTTAATCAAAGATTGCAAAGCTTTGGTGGAGCGTATGTCTAAACGGATTAATGATTGGAAAAACAGGTTTCTATCATTCGCGGGTAGGCTACAGCTGGTGCTTTCTGTTCTCTCCTCTATTCATGTGTATTGGGCTTCGGTTTTTATTTTGCTGGTTAGTATCATAAAAGAATTGGAAAGCAAAATGAAATGGTTTCTATGGGGCCAGGGCATGGGTTCGAAAGGTAGAGCTAAAGTGGCATGGAAAGAGGTTTGCCTTCCAAAGTCGGAAGGTGGTTTAGGCATAAGAAGGATATCGGATGTAAACAAGTCGTTGATGGCTTATCACGTTTATAGTATCATTTCTGGCAGGAAATCGTTATGGACGACTTGGATATCTTTGCATAGGCTTCGTGGCCGTAGTTTTTGGGACATCTCGGTCCAAGCCAGCTCTCCGTGGGGATGGAAAAAATTAATGAGGTGTAGGTATGTTTTTCGTTATCACTTGTGGAGTAAGATTGGTAATGGCCATAGCACATCTTTGTGGTTTGATAAATGGATGACTGAGTGCCCGCTTCAACACATAGTTACCCTGTGTCAAATGGCTCGGTATGGTTTTACTGTCAAGTCGAAAGTGACGGAAGCTTTTATTGATGGCCGATGGGCATGGCCGGAAGATTGGAGAAGTGTGTACCCGACATTGTTCCAACTTCGGCCTCTTACCATATCGATGTGCAAGATAGAATATTATGGATGAATTCTGATGGAAAGCTTGTTCCTTTCACGTCAAAAGAAGTGTGGAATGCGATCCGGATCAGTGACCAGCCAAAACCTTGGTCGAAAGTTATGTGGTCTTCGTTCAATATTCCTAAACATTCGTTCATGTGTTGGCTTATCTTCAAAAAGAAACTTTGGACTCAAGACCGGATTATGAGGTGGAATCATTCAGTTACGGGTTCTATGAATCTGATGTGCTGCTTGTTATGCTATTCAGGGTTAGAGACACATGATCACTTGTTCTTCGAATGTTCATACTCGAAATCAGTATGGCACAAAGTGCGGCAAAAAGTAGACATGAATTCGGTTCTAGAATCATGGGAGGATATCTCTGCTTGGCTGATCTCTAGAGCTAAGTCGAAGTCGATTTTTTCTGTTGCTAGTAGATTGGTGGTGGCGGCCGCAGCTTATGCCATTTGGAGTGAACGTAACTCTAGATTTTTCAGTAATCGTTTGAGACCTCCAGAGCAGATGGCCGATAGAATTATTAGCAATGTCAGAACAAAGTTAATCTCTTTTAGGTACAAGCAAACTTTAAATGTTACGCGCTTTTTGGAGGAGTGGAAGATGGATAAGGAAGACTTCTTGGATGAAGATTGAAGACCAATGTTTTATTTTGTTTTGATATAGTTGGTTGCTTCTTTTGGTTATTTCTTGTTGCACTCTTAAGTTGTATGCCACTAAGAGAACTAGAGGGTACTGTCAACCTTCTACTTGTATGATTTTTGATGTGTTATAAAATCACCGGGGTAACCCTTTACCCAAAAAAAACATCTATGCGGTGTTGTGAAAATGCATACATTCAAGCCTTGTGACTGTGGTGATAAACCCCTAAACGAATTTTAAAGGTTTATCTGAGTTATGTTTATCGAATTCGGTCATTCCTTCCATCCAAACATACCTAGGATGTCAGGAACGGGAGTTGTCAATTCCTATGGTACTACTACCTACTAACAAACGGCGTAGCTAATGTTAATGAATGTATTTTGGTCCCATTTAAACAAACCAAATGTCATACCAAAATGTAAGCACGTGATGAAAAACAAATGTACTAAGTATGCAATAATGGACATACATAGCATGAAAATGTAAAACAATGTACTAAGTATGCACACAATGGACATACATAGCATAAAATGTAATGTAAAACGATGTACTAAGTATGCACACAATGGACACACATAGCAAAAACACAATGTAAAACGATGTACTAAGTATGCACACAATGGACATACATAGCATGAAAATGTCATGTAAAACGATGTACTATGTATGCAACAAAGGACATAAGCAAAAACACAATGAAATCATGTACTAATAGTGTACTAATGAACATAACAAGCATATGATATGAAAACATGGAAAACATGAAAGTAACAAGTAGGCACATGTGTTTCACCCCAAAACGTTTGAAAAATAGTAAAAGAGGGGTCTATGTACTCACTTGAGGGTGCTTAGAAGTCTTGAACAACAACCAAGCAAAGCTAGAGGGATCACCGAATCAAACGGCACCTAATATAGATAACTACATAAATAACCGGACCTAACTCGGAAGATCGGATAGTATGAGGTTTTGTAAACCAAATGAGTATTGGAACTCATATGATATGGTTTAACAAAGCCTAAATACTAAAATGAAACCTAACCTAAGTGCTTACGACCCATTACGACCCGTTTAGGTAGCTTACGCTACTTTAACGCGTCATTCGCGTAAAACGTGTTTGGACCACTTAACTAGTCCTATGACAAGTAAAATATGCCTTAACATGTCTAATATAGTTTCCTAAACAGTTTAGATGTCAAAATTTATGTTACATATGCTTAAAATGGATTTTGGCGTGAAAAGGGTATTTTGGTAATTTACCTAAGGCATATAAACTACCTATCATATAACTAACTAAACATCGTGACCATATATAAGCACTAAACCTAGTAGTGACGAGCTAAGCATGTTAAAACATGCTTAACTAAGTTTAAAAACAGGTTTGGTATAAAGACAAAGGGTCTTGATACCCAAGAGTAGTTTGGTTGCAAAATACGCGCTAAAGAGTAACACCTAGATAACGTGGTAATCAGTAGGTATAGTCACTAGGGACTATAACCATCGTGATTACGCTCACGTTATGAAGTTCAAACGAACTTCACATTGACCATAAACTGGTCAATGCAGAAAGTCAAACGCAGTTTGACTTTTAAGCTAAAAACGTAAAAGAACGAAAGAATACTTACAACGGGTCCAAGAACGGAACTTTTGATCCGATTACTCTCAGGTTTGAAGTAAATACTTCAACTTAGAGATATGAAATCAGATCAAAAGGTGTGAGTTGCAACAAATGAATAGGGGGAGTATTTATAGATTTTGTAAAGCCGTTAAGATCGTTCCTCGTAAAACATGACTTGATCTAGGCCGTACACATGTGCCCATGGTTTTCTAAAACCATGGGAGCCCCTAATATGAACAGCTGGAAAATGAATTCTGCAGATCTGGCAGATTCTCGCGGCCTGCGTAACAGACAAGCTTGGGCTACGCGGCCCGCCTGGTACTCAGATCAGCAAACTAAGTTTCATTTTAACAGTTTCAGTCCCTGCCGTGTTTTAAGCTCATTTCCGACATGTTTAAGGCCCGTTAAGCCAACTTTAAGGCCCTAAAATGATGCCTAAACATAGTGGAGATGAAACATGCTCAAAAATATGCCGGATGTGGGTTCGTTTGGTCGTACGATCGCGATATTCGCTTAATTATGACGAAATGCGCACGAACGCGAAAAACCATCCAAATTACGCGACGAATGGATTTTTCTCATGCCAATCACTAAAATAAAATGTTTTTGTGGTTACATAAATTTTTGAATGTCCGGATGTATTCAGAACGTAAGATATGTGCGAAAATGCAAACTTATGCACTTTTTGACGCTTTTAGTCCCTGAATGACCAAAAAGTTTATTTTAGCATACTGAACCCCTCAAAGCCTATTTCTAAGCTATGTAAAGGATATTTAGGGTATGTTTAACTTATGATCAAGTTCCAGAATGTCCGTTACAGTACGAATCGACATACTTTCGCAGTTTGTCGATTTTAGTCCCTATAAGCGAATAAGCTTGATTTCGCCACACCAAACCTTCCAAAACTTATTTCTAAGTTATGTAAAGATTATCTAAGGTATGTTAAGCCTATGTCACTGTTCCGGAGTGTTTGTTGCATTAAACTGGTTATATTTACGCATAAGATCGCGTATAACCTTCAAGAAAGCGATTTAAAGCCCGAAATCGAACAAGAACTGATATGTGTAAACGATACACATATTTTTACAAATCCTAAGTATGAAACACAATATTTCATTGATTTGGTATTTGTTTGATGGTCACATTGACACAGGTGTCACAGTCTCCCCTACTTTAGGAAATTTCGTCCCGAAATTAATTCGTAGGAGTCTATCTGTGACGTTGTGTTAAATGATTGTCTTGTATGGAATCTAGGGTGTTTATATATTTGCGTAGAATAACCCATCAAAGATACGAAAGGCATAATTCTGTCATTTCTCTCAACGAATATTCTTCAGAAACGAAAATGAACAGACGGAGTCATTTTCAACGGTTGCTTCATGAAGGATTAAACAAACGGATATTCATTTCCTTCAACGGATATTCTTTAGAAACGAAAATGAACGGACGGAGTCATTTTCAACGGTTGCTTCCTCAGGATTGGAAATGAAGGATTAAACAAACGGATATTCACTTTCTCAACGGATATTCTTCAGAAACGAAAATGAACGGACGAAGTCATTTACAACGGTTGCTTCATGAAGGATTAAACAAACGGATATTCATTTCCTTCAACAGATATTCTTTAGAAACGAAAATGAACGGATGGAGTAATTTTCAACGGTTGCTTCCTCAGGATTGGAAATGAAGGATTAAACAAACGGATATTCATTTCCTTCGACAGATATTCTTTAGAAACGAAAATGAACAGACGGAGTCATTTTCAACGGTTGCTTCCTCAGGATTGGAAATGAAGGATTAAAAAAACGGATATTCACTTTCTCAACGGATATTCTTCAGAAACGAAAATGAACGGACGGAGTCATTTTCAACCGTTGCTTCAAAGGATTAAACAAACGGATATTCATTTCCTTCAACGGATATTCTTTAGAAACGAAAATGAACAGACGGAGTCATTTTCAACGGTTGCTTCATCAGAATTGGAAATGAATAGGGTTAACTCTAGACACATGACAAAACTTGCTGTGATTTCTGTGCACTAAATTCCATAATTATGTATGCATCCATAATTAGGAAATTCCTTGCACAGTCCGCACAGTTTGTTTTGTAATGTGAAGGGGATAGATGTAACACCTGTGTCACTTCAACCCCCAAACAAATTCCAAATCAATGAAATATTGTGTTTCATACTTGGTATTTGTAAAAATATGTGTATCGTTTGCACATATCAATTCTTGTTCGATTTCGGGCTCTAAATCGCTTTCTGGAAGGTTATACACGCACCGATGCGTAAATATAACCAGTTTAATGCAACAAACACGCCGGAACAATGATATAGGCTTAACATACCTTAAAATACCTCTACATAACTTAGAAATAAGTTTTGGATGGTTTGGTATGCCGAAATCAAGTTAATTCGCTTACAGGGACTAAATTTGACAAACTACGAAAGTATGCCAATTTGAACTGTAACAGACATTTCAGAACATGACCATAAGTTAAACACACCTTAAATATCCTTTACATAGCTTAGAAATAGGCTTTGAGGTGTCCGGTGTGCTAAAATAAACTTTTGGGTCATTCAGGGACTAAAAGTGTCAAAAGTGCACAAGTTGGCACTTTCGAGCATAACTTACGTTCTGAATACATCCGGACATCCAAAAATTTATGTGATCATTATAAAATTATGCTTTAGTGTTTGGCTTGTCAAAAATCCATTCGTCACGCCATTTGGATCATTTTTCGCGCTTATGCGCATTCCGTCGTAATTAACCGAACAACGTAACCGTACGGCTAAACGAACCGACACCCGAGATATTATTGAACACATTTTAAGTTCCCTATACTTTAACTTCATTTTAGAGCTTTGAAATGGGGTTAACGGGGCTTAAACGTGTCAAAAAAAACGCATCGAAAACCAAGTTTTGAGGTTGCAGGGACTGAAACTGTAAATCTGCCAAACTAGGTCCGTAAGTAGGGGCCAGATGCAGCAAAACGTTTTTTTCAGCTTTTAACAGCCCTTAACACTCTCCAAAGGCCAAGTGCCAAGTTTCAAACTCTTATGGTGGATGGCAAATGAGTTACCACAACTTTCCAACAAGTGTACGGCTTAGATCGTGCCCCCTTTTCCAAGAAACGATCCTAACGGTTGTGGGTTTACTATAAATACCCACCTTATGTTCACTCATTTCCTCACAAATCTGATCTAAAGTGCTCTAAGTTGGAACCTTTGTTTCATACCTGAGCTATTTGGATCTAGATTAGCTTTCGGGGACCCTTTGTAAGTGTTCCTTCGTTCTTTTATTGCTTTTCGAGTCCGAAAGTCAAACTTTGTTTGACTTTCTGCATTGACCAGTTTATGGTCAATGCGAAGTTCGTTAGAACTTCGCAACGTGATTGTAATCACGATGGTTATAGTCCTTACGACTATGCCTACTGATTACCACGTTGTCTAGGGTCGTAAGGTAAGCGACTTGATCAGTCGCTTATGCTTTCGAACTCGACCCATTTGGTCGATCATTAGGATCCGACCAAACATATTAGGTGACCATAGTATATAGGGAATAACCCTCCGAGGTTATACCTTATGGTCGCTTCGTTTAAGTAGTTGTATGATAGGTAGTTTATATGCCTTAGATAAATTACCAAAATACCCCTTTGATGCCAAAATTCATTTTAAGCATATGTAACATAACTTTTGACATCTAAACTGATTTGACAACAATATTAGACATGTTAAGGCATATTTTACTTGTCATAGGACTAGTTAGGCGGTCCGAACGCGTTTTACGCGAACGACGCGTTAAAGTAGCATAAGCTACCTAAACGGGTCGTAATGGGTCGTAAACACTTATGTTAGGTTTCATTTAGTATGTAGGCTTTGTTAAACCATATTACACTAGTTCCCATACTCGTTTGGTTTACGAACCCTCATTCTATCCGATCCTCCGATATTGGTCCGGTTTATTAACATAGTTACCTATATTAGGTGCCGTTTGATTCCGTGATTTCTAGCATTGCTTGGTGGTTATCATAGGACTTATGAGCAATCTCAAGTGAGTACATAGACCCCTCTTTTACTGTTTTCCAAACGTTTTGGGGTGGAACACATGTGCCTACTTGTTACTTTCGTGCTTTCCATGTTTTCACATCATATACTTGCTATGTTCATTAGTACATTTATAGTACATGATTTCATTACATTTCGTGCTATGTATGTCCATTGTGTGCATACTTAGTACATTGTTTTACTTTACATTTCTGCTATGTATGTTGACTGATAGCATGCTAGCACATTGTTTTACATGACTTTCCTACTTTGTATGTTGACTGATAGCATACTTGGTACATTTATTATTCATCACATGCTTACATTTTGGTATGACATTTGGTTTGTTTATATGAATTTTCACAATACCGCATAAATGTTCATAGTTAGTAAAGCATGCATTATTCTACAAAACATAACTTTTGATTTATTCAAATACCTTGTTTTGTACATTTTTACTTGTGGTTTAAGTAAACTCATTTTACTTACCATACATAACTTTTAACTATACATAAACAATTACACATTGATGGTTTTACATATACATTTGACATTTGACTATACATAAACATTTACACATTACTTGACTACTTTTGGACTTCTTAAACATTTGACATGGTTTATACAAGGACTTTTTGACAAATTGGTTTAAACATAGACTTTATACATTGGTGGTTTGCTTAAGTGACTTAAGTAACGAGATGTGAGTAATATGATACAAGGATGGTGGATACGCCGCTGGTACTTCCTATATATAAGTGTTTGTATTATATTACATATCATAGCGTTATTTAAATCATTCAATTTGGACTTATACATTTTACACAAATGACATATTTTTTCACAAAACATTGTTTTACAAAACAACTTATCTTATACAAATTCATTTTACTGGGTTAATCATTTAACCATACATTATTCTCTTATTTATACATATAATCTGAACTTATCGTTTTTCAAATGATTTACAAAACAAAACAATTAACAAGGTTCATGACTAAATTTTATTAAACATTTTCTTAAACTTAAGTCATGAATCCCATTTTCACAAATCCTATGTACTCGCCGGCATTTTTATGCTGACGTACCTATTTTCACATGTGTTTCAGGAAATGAAGCATAGGTTTGATCAAGATATACTTAGGCGGACTTGGGCCTTAGCGACAATAAAAGATGCAAGACTAGATAATTATGTTATGTTTCTTTGATTGTCAAGACATTGTAACTATTTTATTCAATAAAACAATATTTCAATTTCCATGTGTTATGAAACAATGATTCTGTTACAACACTCCCCGACGTTTCCGCCACGTTTGGTTGTCCTACGTGGTCGGGGTGTGACAGAAAATTTGGTATCAGAGCCAATGGTTATAGGGAATTAGGTTATTAGTAATGCTTTGACCTAGTCTATAACCTTCTTAGGACCCTAACGCGAGTTTACTTGCGTTTAGTCATAAAACAATACCGTCACCTATCCTTAGGCGACGACCACAACAAGAACATAAATTTCAAAACCGCTTTGAAAACTAATCATCTGTTCTAGGATGATTGATTGTAAGGTTTTGAACCTTCAAAGTTTTCAAAATCTCATCAAAGTTTGGGTCTCATTAATGTGAACATGTGCAAACTGGAAGGGTGGGTGCCTGTACCCTGAGTTTTCTGTCTAAGGCTAGAGTGTTCGTACAAATCCACATAATCGGACCAGTCACTCTTACCTGGGAACTCTTGGGGTGAGTGTCCACTTATAGGCGAGCATGTCTTCGCGATACATTATGAGGATCTATTTGTTTTGATTCAGCCTTTGTGTTGTCTGTTTGCTTCGCGGTTCAAACAAATGACCATCACCCATGATTTTGGTCGGTAATTATAACATCCCATTCTTAGCCAATGCCATTTCAATTGTTTTCTCTCTTGTTTCCCTTTTAGAATGCCTCCACGACGCGAAAATCCGGTATCTATTGAAGAGCTGGCAGCTGTCATTATACAGCAAATGGCTGCTGCAATCCCGAACATCGTTGCTCAATGTCACCAAGCCCTCAACAACAATAATGCCCCCTGTAACTTTAAGACGTTCAACTCGGCTAAGCCATCAAAGTTTTCTGGGTCTCAAGGAGCGACTGCACTTCTGCAATGGTTCGAGAGTCTAGAGAGCACCTTCCGACATGTTCAATGTCCAAACGAGCGAAAGGTAGACTTCGCATCTAGTGTCTTTGAGAAACGAGCTTTGACATGGTGGAACGGTGTGGTGAGAGATAGGGGTGCCGATGTGGCACTGGCACAAACGTGGGAAGAGCTTCGAACTCTGATGATGAAGGAATTCTGTCCTCGTCACGAGATCAGGGCCTTGGAAAGGGAATTTGACGATCTTAAGCAAGACAGCGGGGAACATCGAGCATACACTGATCGATATGAGGAGCTGAGCCTGTTGTGTCCTACCATGGTTACGCCTTTGGATAAGGCGATCGAAAAATACATTGATGGTCTCCCTGACCCAGTTCAGGACATTGTTACTGGTAGTAACCCTACTACAGTTAGACAGGCCATTGAACTAGCTGCAACCTTGACTGAATCTCAGATCAGGAAACGTAAGCTTTTTCGAAAGGGTGACAAGAAACCGGTCGAGGAATCGAAACCAATCGAGGAATCAAAGACCATGGATGAATAGACTGGATCCCCTAAGCGGTCAAAGAAGCGAAAGGCTTCTCAGAACTTCGCCATGGTTACTCACAATGGTCAAGCCGCCCCCAACCAACCAGCTAAACCCCCTGCTAGGAAGCCGTACAATGGAACTTCACCATTGTGCAACCAATGTAACCTCCATCATCATGCTAATGTGAAGTGCTGTGAATGCCAAATTTGTGGACTTAAAGGTCATACAGCAAAATTTTGCGTAGCAGCAGTTGCACCAAATCAAGCTGACAACAATCCTGCTCAAGCTCGTTTTCCACCAGGTTCTTGCTACAATTGTGGTGAGATGGGTCATTTCCGAAGAAACTGCCCAAAGCTTGCTAATGCAAATCCAGCACAG
Organism: Helianthus tuberosus; assembly: GCA_030545235.1. Taxonomy (NCBI): domain Eukaryota; kingdom Viridiplantae; phylum Streptophyta; class Magnoliopsida; order Asterales; family Asteraceae; genus Helianthus; species Helianthus tuberosus. The sequence continues at coordinate 107,568,330 of CM060370.1, read as the reverse complement.
GGATGAACATCTGACCGACTAGAAGACAACACTGTTTAGAAATAATCATGTCTTATGTATTATTTTCTTTTGTTGTCAAGGTCCATGAAACAGTTGTTATCATTGTTAATAAATAAATCTTTTTATTTACATTGCAATGTATTTATGTGGTTGTATGCATAAACAACATATCCCCTACAAATACCGACAATCAAGGAATTTTATTCCTTGAAAAGCAAACTACCCCCAAAATTCTTCCATTTTACAAATCTCTTGCGTTTTCCACAAAGATCCTAAGTACCTGTTTCTTGCAAGGAAACGAAGTACAAGGTGCAAGTTATAATTCTGTACGAATACCCAAAGTACCACTATAAATTCTTAATAGGGTACCCAAGGGTATTTCCATATGTCCTAAATTATTGTGTACCTTAATTCGAATATTGTGTTTTCCTGAAAACAAAAATCGAATTTTTGGTAGATCATCATATCTTCATAGATAGATTCTTGAAATGATTAAAGTGCCAAATGAAATCCACGGATTGAATTCCTGGTGTGCTTTAAGTATCTGCGTCCAAAGATAACAAATTTAAAATTCAATGTTAACAATTATGTGATTATGTGCTTATGTGTTTTCTTATACATTTTGTGTTTCCACGTGATCCATCCAAATCCTCGTAGAATCTTCCATATCTTCGTATAAGGGATTCATAGTAGGATATCCAAAGGTACTATCTTACAACCCTTAATGGACTTCTACGTTGTAGTTAAGTCCCTTGGGTTATGAAGTACTATTCTATAATTGGACCCCTTGAGTGGTCTAGTTAAACAGATTGATCCAAAAAAATAATCTAGTTAGGGATATCATGTGATGATATAGCTGAAGGGACTCCTTGGTGGCCTAACTAAGAAGATCCTCTGTCGATCTAATTAAAAGGACCCTATGGTAGTCTAGTCACCCTCATCACAAGTTTGATATCCTTCCCCACAACATTACAAAACGAACTGTGTGGACTGTGCAAGGAATTACGTAACTATGGATGCATACATAATTATGGAATTTTGTGCACAGAAACTACAGCAAGTTTTGTCGTGTATCTAGAGTTAACCCTATTCATTTTTGTTTCTGAAGAAATTGTGGAAAATGACTCGTTCCGTTCATTTTCGTTTCTGAAGAAATGGTGAAAAATGACTCGTTCCGTTCATTTTTGTTTCTGAAGAAATGGTGAAAAATGACTCGTTCCGTTCATTTTTGTTTCTGAAGAAATGGTGAAAAATGACTCGTTCCGTTCATTTTTGTTTCTGAAGAAATGGTGAAAAATGACTCGTTCCGTTCATTTTTGTTTCTGAAGAAATGGTGAAAAATGACTCGTTCCGTTCATTTTTGTTTCTGAAGAAATGGTGAAAAATGACTCGTTCCGTTCATTTTCGTTCCTGAAGAAATTGTGGAAAATGACTCGTTCCGTTCATTTTCGTTCCTGAAGAAATTGTGGAAAATGACTCGTTCCGTTCATTTTCGTTCCTGAAGAAATTGTGGAAAATGACTCGTTCCGTTCATTTTCGTTCCTGAAGAAATTGTGAAAAATGACTCGTTCCGTTCATTTTTGTTTCTGAAGAAATTGTGGAAAATGACTCGTTCCGTTCATTTTTGTTTCTGAAGAAATGGTGAAAAATGACTCGTTCCGTTCATTTTTGTTTCTGAAGAAATGGTGAAAAATGACTCGTTCCGTTCATTTTCGTTCCTGAAGAAATTGTGGAAAATGACTCGTTCCGTTCATTTTCGTTCCTGAAGAAATTGTGGAAAATGACTCGTTCCGTTCATTTTCGTTCCTGAAGAAATTGTGGAAAATGACTCGTTCCGTTCATTTTCGTTCCTGAAGAAATTGTGGAAAATGACTCGTTCCGTTCATTTTCGTTTCTGAAGAAATTGTGGAAAATGACTCGTTCCGTTCATTTTCGTTCCTGAAGAAATTGTGGAAAATAACTCGTTTCGTTCATTTTCGTTCGTTCCGTGCATTTTCGTTACTGAAGAAATGTGGAAAATGACTTATTCCGTTCATTTTCGTTTCTGAAGAATATCCATCGAGGGAAATAAATATCCTTGTTTATTCCTTCATTTTCCATTTTCTAAAGAATGCCTGTTGAAAATAACTCCATTCATTTTTCATTTCTGAAAAATGTCCGTTAAAGAGAAATGACAGGATTATGCCTTGCTTATCTTTGAGGTTATTTAACACAAAGTCACAGATAGACTCCTACGAATAAATTTCGGGACGAAATTTCCTAAAGTAGGGGAGACTGTAACACCTGTGTCACTTCAACCCTCAAACAAATGCCAAACCAATGAAATATTGTGTTTCATACTTGGTATTTGTAAAAATATGTGTATCGTTTGCACATATCAATTCTTGTTCGATTTCGGGCTCTAAATCGCTTTCTGGAAGGTTATACACGCACCGATGCGTAAATATAACCAGTTTAATGCAACAAACACTCCGGAACAATGATATAGGCTTAACATACCTTAAAATACCTCAACATAACTTAGAAATAAGTTTTGGATGGTTTGGTATGCCGAAATCAAGTTAATTCGCTTACAGGGACTAAATTTGACAAACTGCGAAAGTATGCCAATTTGAACTGTAACAGACATTTCGGAACATGACCATAAGTTAAACACACCTTAAATATCCTTTACATAGCTTAGAAATAGGCTTTGAGGTGTCCGGTGTGCTAAAATAAACTTTTGGGTCATTCAGGGACTAAAAGTGTCAAAAGTGCACAAGTTGGCACTTTCGAGCATAACTTACGTTCTGAATACATCCGGACATCCAAAAATTTATGTGATCATTATAAAATTATGCTTTAGTGTTTGGCTTGTCAAAAATCCATTCGTCACGCCATTTGGATCATTTTTCGCGCTTATGCGCATTCCGTCGTAATTAACTGAACAACGTAACCGTACGGCTAAACGAACCGACACCCGAGATATTTTTGAACACATTTTAAGTTCCCTATACTTTTAACTTCATTTTAGAGCTTTGAAATGGGGTTAACGGGGCTTAAACGTGACAAAAAAACGCATCGAAAACCAAGTTTTGAGGTTGCTGGGACTGAAACTGTAAATCTGCCAAACTAGGTCCGTAAGTAGGGGCCAGATGCAGCAAAACATTTTTTTTCAGCTTTTAACAGCCCTTAACACTCTCCAAAGGCCAAGTGCCAAGTGTCAAACTCTTATGGTGGATGGCAAATGAGTTACCACAACTTTCCAACAAGTGTACGGCTTAGATCGTGCCCCCTTTTCCAAGAAACGATCCTAACGGTTGTGGGTTTACTATAAATACCCACCTTATGTTCACTCATTTCCTCACAAATCTGATCTAAAGTGCTCTAAGTTGGAACCTTTGTTTCATACCTGAGCTATTTGGATCTAGATTAGCTTTCGGGGACCCTTTGTAAGTGTTCCTTCGTTCTTTTATTGCTTTTCGAGTCCAAAAGTCAAACTTTGTTTGACTTTCTGCATTGACCAGTTTATGGTCAATGCGAAGTTCGTTAGAACTTCGCAACGTGATTGTAATCACGATGGTTATAGTCCTTATGACTATGCCTACTGATTACCACGTTGTCTAGGGTCGTAAGGGTAAGCGACTTGATCAGTCGCTTATGCTTTCGAACTCGACCCATTTGGTCGATCATTAGGATCCGACCAAATATATTAGGTGACCATAGTATATAGGGAATAACCCTCCGAGGTTATACCTTATGGTCGCTTCGTTTAAGTAGTTGTATGATAGGTAGTTTATATGCCTTAGGTAAATTACCAAAATATCCCTTTGATGCCAAAATTCATTTTAAGCATATGTAACATAACTTTTGACATCTAAACTGATTTGACAACAATATTAGACATGTTAAGGCATATTTTACTTGTCATAGGACTAGTTAGGCGGTCCGAACGCGTTTTACGCGAACGACGCGTTAAAGTAGCATAAGCTACCTAAACGGGTCGTAATGGGTCGTAAACACTTATGTTAGGTTTCATTTAGTATGTAGGCTTTGTTAACCATATTACACGAGTTCCCATACTCGTTTGGTTTACAAACCCTCATTCTATCCGATCCTACGATATAGGTCCGGTTTATTAACATAGTTACCTATATTAGGTGCCGTTTGATTCCGTGATTTCTAGCATTGCTTGGTGGTTATCATAGGACTTCTGAGCAATCTCAAGTGAGTACATAGACCCCTCTTTTACTGTTTTCCAAACGTTTTGGGGTGGAACACATGTGCCTACTTGTTACTTTCGTGCTTTCCATGTTTTCACATCATATACTTGCTATGTTCATTAGTACATTTATAGTACATGATTTCATTACATTTCGTGCTATGTATGTCCATTGTGTGCATACTTAGTACATTGTTTTACTTTACATTTCTGCTATGTATGTTGACTGATAGCATGCTAGCACATTGTTTTACATGACTTTCCTACTTTGTATGTTGACTGATAGCATACTTGGTACATTTATTATTCATCACATGCTTACATTTTGGTATGACATTTGGTTTGTTTATATGAATTTTCACAATACCGCATAAATGTTCATAGTTAGTAAAGCATGCATTATTCTACAAAACATAACTTTTGATTTATTCAAATACCTTGTTTTGTACATTTTTACTTGTGGTTTAAGTAAACTCATTTTACTTACCATACATAACTTTTAACTATACATAAACAATTACACATTGATGGTTTTACATATACATTTGACATTTGACTATACATAAACATTTACACATTACTTGACTACTTTTGGACTTCTTAAACATTTGACATGGTTTATACAAGGACTTTTTGACAAATTGGTTTAAACATAGACTTTATACATTGGTGGTTTGCTTAAGTGACTTAAGTAACGAGATGTGAGTAATATGATACAAGCATGGTGGATACGCCGCTGGTACTTCCTATATATAAGTGTTTGTATTATATTACATATCATAGCATTATTTAAATCATTCAATTTGGACTTATACATTTTACACAAATGACATATTTTTTCACAAAACATTGTTTTACAAAACAACTTATCTTATACAAATTCATTTTACTGGGTTAATCATTTAACCATACATTATTCTCTTATTTATACATATCATCTGAACTTATCGTTTTTCAAATGATTTACAAAACAAAACAATTAACAAGGTTCATGACTAAATTTTATTAAACATTTTCTTAAACTTAAGTCATGAATCCCATTTTCACAAATCCTATGTACTCGCCGGCATTTTTATGCTGACGTACCTATTTTCACATGTGTTTCAGGAAATGAAGCATAGGTTTGATCAAGATATACTTAGGCGGACTTGGGCCTTAGCGACAATAACAGATGCAAGACTAGATAATTATGTTATGCTTCTTTGATTGTCAAGACATTGTAACTATTTTATTCAATAAAACAATATTTCAATTTCCATGTGTTATGAAACAATGATTCTGTTACAACACTCCCCGACGTTTCCGCCACGTTTGGTTGTCCTACGTGGTCGGGGTGTGACAGAAAAGTTGGTATCAGAGCCAATGGTTATAGGGAATTAGGTTATTAGTAATGCTTTGACCTAGTCTATAACCTTCTTAGGACCCTAACGCGAGTTTACTTGCGTTTAGTCATAAAACAATACCGTCACCTATCCTTAGGCGACGACCACAACAAGAACATAAATTTCAAAACCGCTTTGAAAACTAATCATCTGTTCTAGGATGATTGATTGTAAGGTTTTGAACCTTCAAAGTTTTCAAAATCTCATCAAAGTTTGGGTCTCATTAATGTGAACATGTGCAAACTGGAAGGGTGGGTGCCTGTACCCTGAGTTTTTTGTCTAAGGCTAGAGTGTTCATACAAATCCACATAATCGGACCAGTCACTCTTACCTGGGAACTCTTGGGGTGAGTGTCCACTTATAGGCGAGCATGTCTTCGCGATACATTATGAGGATCTATTTGCTTTGATTCAGCCTTTGTGTTGTCTGTTTGCTTCGTGGTTCAAACAAATGACCATCACCCATGATTTTGGTCGGTAATTATAACATCCCATTCTTAGCCAATGCCATTTCAATTGTTTTCTCTCTTGTTTCCCTTTTAGAATGCCTCCACGACGCGAAAATCCGGTATCTATTGAAGAGCTGGCAGCTGTCATTATACAGCAAATGACTGCTGCAATCCCGAACATCGTTGCTCAATGTCACCAAGCCCTCAACAACAATAATGCCCCCTGCAACTTTAAGACGTTCAACTCGGCTAAGCCATCAAAGTTTTCTGGGTCTCAAGGATATACTTAGGCGGACTTGGGCCTTAGCGACAATAAAAGATGCAAGACTAGATAATTATGTTATGTTTCTTTGATTGTCAAGACATTGTAACTATTTTATTCAATAAAACAATATTTCAATTTCCATGTGTTATGAAACAATGATTATGTTACAACACTCCCCGACGTTTCCGCCACGTTTGGTTGTCCTACGTGGTCGGGGTGTGACAATAGAATTTATGGAACAATCTTGAGATAACTTTAAATATGTTAACGTAAACACATAAGCACATAATTGTTTTCTTGTTTATTAATTGTTATTAACTTGTTATCGATTTGATCTTGGGTATCCAAGGTATACCAGGAACCCAGTCGATGGACTTCAACGTCCTCAAGAATTTATCTGAAAAGATAGGGTGATCTTCCAAAATTCGATTTCGTTTTCAAGGAAACGTAACATTCGAATTAAGGTACACAACAATCTAGGACTTATGGAAATACCTTTAGGTACCCTATTAAGGATTTATAGTGGTACTTTGGGTATTCGTCCAGAGTTGTAACTTGCGCCTTGTACTTCGTTCCTTTGGAAGAAACGGGTACTTAGGATTTTTGTGGAAAACGCAAAAGATCATAAAATGGAAGAAATTTGGGGGTAGTCTGTTCTTCAAGGAATACGATTCCTTGATTGTCAGTATTGTAGGGGATATGTTGTTTATACATGCAACCACAACAATATATTGCAATGTAAATAAAATATTTATTTATAAACAACAATAACAACTGTTTCATGGACCTTGACAACCAAAAGAAAATAATACATAAGATTTGATTATTTCTAAACAGCTTTGTCTTCTAGTCTGTCAGATGCTTATCCCTGAGCTGGATTTGCATTAGCGAGCCTTGGGCAATTTCTTCGGAAATGACCCATCTCGGCACAGTTGTAGCAAGAACCCGGTGGAAAACGAGCTTGAGCAGGATTGTTGTTAACTTGATTGGGTGCAGCTGCAGTTGGACAAACCCTCACTGTATGACCTATAAGTCCACAAACTTGGCATGTGCGGCACTTCACACCAGCATGATGATGTAGGCTACATTGGTTGCACAAGGGTGCAGTTCCGTTGTATGGCTTCCTAGCAGGGGGTTGAGCTGGTTGGTTGGGGACGGCTTGACCATTGTGAGCGACCACGACGAAGTTCTGAGAAGCCTTTCGCTTCTTTGACTTCTTAGGGGATCCGGTCTGTTCATCCTTGGGTTTCGATTCCTCGATCGGTTTCTTGTCACTTTTTCGGAAAAGTTTACCGTTCCTGATCTGAGATTCAGTCAAGGTAGCGGATAGCTCAATGGCCTATCTAACTATAGTAGGATTACTACCAGTCACAATGTCTTGTACTGAGTCAGGGAGGCCATCAATGTACTTTTCGATTGCCTTATCCAAAGGCGTGACCATGTTTGGGCATAACAGACTTAACTCCTCATAACGGTCCGTGTAGGCTCGATGCTCACCGCTATCTTGCTTAAGATCATCAAATTCCCTTTCCAAGGCCCTGATCTCGTGACGAGGACAAAATTCCTTCATCATCAGAGCTCGAAGCTCTTCCCATGTTTGAGCCAGTGCCACATCGGCACCCCTGTCCCTCATCACACCATTCCACCATGTTAAAGCTCTTTTCTCAAAGACACTAGATGTGAAATCTACCTTTCGCTCGTTTGGACATTGAACATGTCTGAAGGTGCTCTCAAGACTCTCAAACCATTGCAGAAGTGCAGTCGCTCCTTGAGACCCAGAAAATTTTGATGGCTTGGCAGAGTTGAATGTCTTGAAGTTGCAGGGAGCATTATTGTTGTTGAGAGCTTGGTTACATTGAGCAACGATGTTCGGGATTGCAGCAGTCATCTGCTGCGTAATGATAGCTGCCAGTTCTTCATTAGGTACCTGATTTTCGCGTCGTGGAGGCATTCTAAAAAGGGGAAACAAGAGAGAAAACAAATGAAATGGCATTAGGTAAGAATAGGATGTTACAATTACCGCCCAAAAGCATGGGTGATGGTCATTTGTTTGAACCACGAAGCAAACAAACGTCACACAAAGGCTGAATCAAAGTAAATAGGTCCTTATGATGTATCGCGAAGACATGCTCGCCTATAAGTGGACACTCACCCCAAGAGTTCCCAGGTAAGAGTGACTTGTCCGATACTGCGGATTTGTACGAACACTCTAGCCTTAGACAGAAAACTCAGGGTACAGGCACCCACCCTTCCAGTTTGCACGTGTTCACATTATTTAGACCCAAACTCTGACGAGATTTTGAAAACTTTGAAGGTTCGAAATCTTATAATAAATCATCCTAGAACAGATGATTAGTTTTCAAAGCAGATTCAAATTTTGTTCTTATTGTGGTTGTCACCTAAGGACAAGTGACGGTATTGTTTTAAAATCTAAACACAAGAATCTTGTGTTAGGGTCCTAGGAAGGTTATAGTCTAGGTCAAAGCATTACTAATAACCTAATTCCCTATAACCATTGGCTCTGATACCAACTCTTCTGTCACACCCCGACCACGTAAAACAACAAATCGTGGCGGAAACGTCGGGGAGTGTTGTAACAGAATCATTGTTTCATAACACATGGGAATTGAAATTTTGTTTTATTGATTAAAAGTAGTTACAATGTCTTAACAAACAAGGAAACATAACATAATTAACTAGTCTTGCGTCTTTTAATGTCACTAAGGCCCAAGTCCGCCTAAGTGTGTCTTGATCAATCCTATGCATCATTTCCTGAAACACATGTGAAAATAGGTACGTCAGCATAAAAATCCCTGTGAGATACATAGGTTTTGTGAAAATAGGATTCATGACTTGAGTTTTAAAGAAATGTTTAATAAAAATTTGTCATGAATCTTGTTAAGTGTTTTCTTTTATAAATCATATGAAAACTTGATAAGAAAATCAGATTATATAAAAGAAAAGTGTATGGTTAATAAAATAACCAAGTAAAATGAGTTGTATAAAACAAACTGTTTTGTAAAACAATGTCTTGTGAAAAATATGTTATTCATGTAAAATGTTATATGTCTAAACTGAAATGATTTAAATAACGCTACGATATGTAATATCAAACAAGCACTTATATATAGGAAGTACCAGCGGCGTAACCACCAAGCTTGTACCATATTACACACGCCTCGTTACTTAAATCACTTACCCAAACAAACCACCAATGTAAAATGTTTATGTTTAAACCAATTGTCAAAATGTTTATGTCAAAATGTAAATCATGTAATGTATAACCAATGTCAAAAGTGTTCATGTGTCAAATGTAAATCATGTAATGTATAACCAAATATCATGTATGGCAAGTGAAATATATCAACTAAACCACGTGTAAAAATGCACAAAACAAAGTTTGAAGTAAAACACGGTTTAAATCAAAGTTATCTTTTGTGGAATAAATGCATGCTATACTAATACAAACATCTATGCGGTGTTGTGAAAATGCATACATTCAAGCCTTGTGATGGTGGCGATAAACCCCTAAACGAATTTTAAAGGTTTATCTGAGTTATGTTTATCGAATTCGGTCATTCCTTCCATCCAAACATACCTAGGATGTCAGGAACGGGAGTTGTCAATTCCTATGGTACCACTACCTACTAACGAAAGGCGTAGCTAATGTTAATGAATGTATTTTGGTCCCATTTAAACAAACCAAATGTCATACCAAAATGTAAGCATGTGATGAAAAAAAAATGTACTAAGTATGCAACAATGGACATACATAGCATGTGATGTGAAACATATGTACTAAGTATGCAACAATGGACATACATAGCATGAAAATGTAAAACAATGTACTAAGTATGCACAAAATGGACATACATAGCATAAAATGTAATGTAAAACGATGTACTAAGTATGCACACAATGGACATACATAGCATGAAAATGTCATGTAAAACGATGTACTAGGTATGCAACAAAGGACATACATAGCAAAAACACAATGAAATCATGTACTAATAGTGTACTAATGAACATAACAAGCATATATAATATGAAAACATGGAAAACATGAAAGTAACAAGTAGGCGCATGTGTTCCACCCCAAAACATTTGAAAAACAGTAAAAGAGGGGTCTATGTACGCACTTGAGGGTGCTTAGAAGTCTTAAACAACAACCAAGCAAAGCTAGAGGGATCACGGAATCAAACGGCACCTAATATAGATAACTACATAAATAACCGGACCTAACTCGGAAGATCGGATAGTATGAGGTTTCGTAAACCAAATGAGTATTGGAACTCATATGATATGGTTTAACAAAGCCTACATACTAAAATGAAACCTAACCCAAGTGCTTACGACCCATTACGACCCGTTTAGGTAGCTTACGCTACTTTAACGCGTCATTCGCGTAAAACGCGTTTGGACTGCTTAACTAGTCCTATGACAAGTAAAATATGCCTTAACATGTCTAATATAGTTGCCTAATCAGTTTAGATGTCAAAATTTATGTTACATATGCTTAAAATGGATTTTGGCGTGAAAAGGGCATTTTGGTAATTTACCTAAGGCATATAAACTACCTATCATATAACTAACTAAATGTCATGACCATAAGGTATAACCTTGGAAGGTTATTCCTTATACAACTATGGTCACCTAATGTGTTTGGTCGGATCCTAATGATAGACCAAACGGGTCGGGTTCGAAAGTATAAGCGGTTGTTTAGACTGCTTACCTTACGACCCTATATAAGCACTAAACCTAATAGTGACGAGCTAAGCATGTGTTTTTTTTGGGGGGTAAAGGGGTAACCGAGCTAAGCATGTTAAAACATGCTTACCTAAGTTTAAAACACAGGTTTGGTATCAAGACAAAGGGTCTTGATACCCAAGACTAATTTGGTTGCAAAATACGCGCTAAAGCGTATTTTGACCGAAACTACGACTCGTCACAACACCTAGATAACGTGGTAATCAATAGGTATAGTCACTAGGGACTATAACCATCGTGATTACGCTCACGTTATGAAGTTCAAACGAACTTCACATTGACCATAAACTGGTTAATGCAGAAAGTCAAACACAGTTTGACTTTTAAGCTAAAAATGTAAAAGAACGAAAGAATACTTACAACGGGTCCAAGAACGGAACTTTTGATTCGATTACTCTCAGGTATGAAGTAAATACTTCAACTTAGAGAGATGAAATCAGATCAAAAGGTGTGAGTTGCAACAAATGAATGGGGGGGTATTTATAGATTTTGTAAAGTCGTTAAGATCGTTCCTCGTAAAACGTGACTCGATCTAGGACGTACACATGTGCCCATTGTTTTCTAAAACCATGGGAGCCCCTAATATGAGCCCGTAGAATTGTAAAAACCATGTGCAAAGGTGCAAAAGAGCTTGGAACAGCTGGAAAATGAATTCTGCAGATCTGGCTGATTCTCGCGGCCCGCGTAACAGACACGCTTGGGCTACGCGGCCCGCCTGGTACTCAGATCAGCAAACTAAGTTTCATTTTAACACTTTCAGTCCCTGCAGTGTTTTAAGCTCATTTCCGACATGTTTAAGGCCCGTTAAGCCAACTTTAAGGCCCTAAAATGATGCCTAAACATAGTGGACATGAAACATGCTCAAAAATATGCCGGATGTCGGTTTGTTTGGTCGTACGATCGCGATATTCGATTAATTACGACGAAATGCGCACGAACGCGAAAAACGATCCAAATTACGCGACGAATGGATTTTTCTCATGCCAATCACTAAAATAAAATGTTTTAGTGGTTACATAAATTTTGGATGTCCGGATGTACTCAGAATGTAAGATATGCGCGAAAATGCAAACTTATGCACTTTTTGACGCTTTTAGTCCCTGAATGACCAAAAAGTTTATTTTAGCATACCGAACCCCTCAAAGCCTATTTCTAAGCTATGTAAAGGATATTTAGGGTATGTTTAACTTATGATCAAGTTCTGGAATGTCCGTTACAGTACGAATCGGCATACTTTCGCAGTTTGTCGATTTTAGTCCCTGTAAGCGAATAAGCTTGATTTCGCCACACCAAACCTTCTAAAACTTATTTCTAAGTTATGTAAAGGTTATCTAAGGTATGTTAAGCCTTTGTCACTGTTCTGGAGTGTTTGTTGCATTAAACTGGTTATATTTACGCATCAGATCGCGTATAACCTTCCAGAAAGCGATTTAAAGCCTGAAATCGAACAAGAACTGATATGTGCAAACGATATACATATTTTTACAAATACCAAGTATGAAACACAATATTTCATTGATTTTCTATTTGTTTGATGGTCGCAGTGACACAGGTATCACATAAATAACCTTTAGATAACTTAGAAATAAGTTTTGGAGGGTTTGGTGTGTCGAAAACAAGTTTATTCGATCGCAGGGACTATTTGTGTCAAACTGCAAAACTATGCCGATTCATATAGTAACGAACATTCTAAAACATGATCATAAGTTAAACATACCATAAATATCCTTTACATAGCTTAGAAATAGGCTTTGAGGGGTTCGGTGTGCAAAAATAAACTTATTTGGTCAATCAGGGACTAAAAGTGTCAAAAAGTGCATAAGTTTGCATTTACGCGCATATCTTATGTTCTGAACATATCCGGACATCCAAAAATTTTTGTAATCATTAAAATATTTTAGTTTAGTGATTGGAATGCAAAAATACCACTCGTCGCGAAATTTGGATAGTTTTCGCGTCCGTTCGAGTTTTCGTCGTAATTAGCCGAATAACGTAACCGTACGACCAAACGAACCAAAATCCGAGATGTTTTCAAGCATATTTCATGTTCCCTATGCTTTAACTTCATTATTAAGCCTTGAAATTGGGTTAATGGGGGGCTTAAACGCGTCGAAAATGCCTTAATTCAAGTGCAGGGACCAAAACTGCCAAAATTGAACAAGTTTCAACTGGTTCAGCCAGGAGCGTCGCGGAAGAATCCGTGGTCTCTTCCGCGTGTCGCCTGAGGAACACTTTTTCAGCAACTCAGTTTCAGCAACCAGCTTGAAGTTCAGGGTCTTTTGTGCAATTTTCTCAATACCTTGAGCCGGTTTTGGACTCCCCTAGTATTCTAAATCAGTGGGTAACATGTGTATGGCTAAGATCATGCCTTGATTCTTGCAAAAACACATGTAATCATCTTATAAACTCATTAATTCCTATAAATACCCACCAAGTTCAACCTTCATTCTCACATTTGATCTCAATTCTGCTCTAAGTTGAAGCTCTCACTTGTGAAGCTTCATACCTGAGTATTTTGAGTTCAAATCTTCCTAGCTTGGACCCTTTGTAAGTTTCTTTCATGCTTTTTATGCATTTCAAGAATGAAAGTCAAACAGTGTTTGACTTTCTGCTTTGACCAGTTTATGGTCAACACGAAGTTCGTTTGAACTTTGCAACGTGAGCGTAATCACGATGGTTATAGTCCCTTGTGACTATACCTACTGATTACCACGTTGATTAGGCGTAGTGACGAGTCAAAGTTTCTGTCAAAATACGCATTTATGCGTATTTTGCAACGAAGCTATTTCCGGGTATCAAAACCCTTTGTTTTGATATCAAACATGTTTTCTAACTTAGTTAAGCATGTTTTAACATGTTTAACTCGTCACTATTAGTCTAGTGCTTATAGAGGGTCGTAAGTTAAGCGGTCTAAATAACCGCTTAGACTTTCGAACCCGACCCGTTTGGTCGATCATTAGGATTCGACCAAACATATTTTTGTGGCCATAGTTGTATAGGGAATAACCTTCTGAGGTTATACCTTATGGTCACTTCATTTAGTTAGTTGTATGATAGGTAGTTTATATGCCTTAGAAAATTGACCAAAATGCCCTTTTCATGCATAATTTGTATTTTTTTTTTTTGGGTAAAGGGTTACCCCGGTGATTCTATATATCAACAAAAACCAATACAAAGCAAGTAGTATGGAGTGTCCATACTAGTTCAAACATAGGAAATCCCCCATGAATGTAAACATAAACACAAGAAAACCAAAAAAACAACTAGACTACATATCTAGAATGGAACAAATCACTAAAAATGGTCAGCCGCCATCATCAGTCAAACGAGGATCATAAATCTCCCAAGCACGAAGCAGCTCTCTCACCTTCACAGTGTCCTTAAACTTCACTCCCATTAGTTTATAGTGAACCGTATGAAGCAGTGTATCACTTAAAACATCCGGAGGTCTTGTCTGATTCTTGAAAAGTCTCGCATTTCTCCTTTGCCGGATAAAATAAGTAGTAGCTGCAAGAACCAACCTGCTAACATAATTGGTAGCTGATTTTGAACGAGACCTAGCAGCCATCCAGTCAACGATAGAACCCCAATCTGAACCAACATTACTCATACCACCTTTGTTGCGAACCGTGTTCCAAACTTGCATCGAATAATTACATTCAAAAAATAAATGAGAATGAGAGTCAATATCCGCATAACAAAGAAGACAACACATCATGTTCATATTCTTTCTTCTCGATATATCCCACTGGAGGATTTTGTCTTGAGTCAAGAGTTTACGACGAATAACCAACCACATAAAAAATGCATGCTTCGGAATGCACTGTGGAAACCAAATAAAATTCACCCAATCCACCTCTTGTTCCCTCTGCCGAACAGAATGCCAAATAAAATCCCTCTTGTGTATTGGTCTTCTGTTTTTATCCTTCCTTCACGGGTTATTTTAGAGCAGGAAGCGAAAATGAGGAATTTTTATGGTCGTCAGATGGTTCGTTTCAAAAGGGGAAGGCAAAGGTTTCCTGGAAGTCTGTTTGTGTTCCTAAGTTTGAAGGAGGTTTGGGTGTTCGTCGCATTGGTGAAGTTAATAAAGCTCTTATGACCTCTCACATTTGGAGTATCTTGGTTAAACATCAGTCCTTATGGGTTGATTGGATTTATACGTATAGATTAAGAGGTAAGAGCTTTTGGGTTTGCAAATCAGTTTCTAATTGTTGTTGGAGTTGGCGAAAAATCCTTCAACTTAGGCCTTTCATTAGAGATTTTGTCTGGTCCAAGCTAGGGGATGGTAGCAGTACTTCGGCTTGGTATGATTCCTGGTGTCAATTGGGTCCGTTAGGTAATTTTGTTTCACCGAGAACTATTACTTCAGCGGAATTCAGTCTTAGTGCTACGGTTCAGGATGTTCAACTTAATGGTGTTTGGAGATGGCCGGTTGCTTGGAGATATCTTTTTCCAGTGCTTAATCAGATCGATCAAGTTCATATGGCCCCTGACAGGCGAGATAAACTGCTTTGGAAAGATGGTAATGAATTATTTGAGCATTCTTCTTCGCATAATTTGTATTTAAGCATATGTAACCTAAATTTTGTCACTTAAACTGATTATGCAACATATTTAAACATCTTAGAGCATATAATACTCGTCATAGGACTAGTTTTTTGGGTAAAGGGTTACCCCGATGATTCTATATATCCACAACGAAATAAAACAAGTAGTGAGGAGATACCCCCACTAGTTCAAACATGGGACAGGCCCCATGAAAGTAAACCAAACAAACAAGAAAACGCAAAACAAAGTCAACCAAATAAACCACAACTAGACTAACAATCAAGAATAACATAAACACATCAATCAGCCACCGACGTCAATAAGCTCATCCCCTTGAATCTCCTAGTCTTCCAACAACCTTCTCACTTTGGATGTGTTCCTGAATCTCGCTCCCATCAGCTTATAACAGACTATATTTATAATCGTTGCACCAACCGTATCTGGAGGTCTCGCATGATTCTTGAATAAACGAGCATTTCTTTCCTGCCAAACAATATAAGCTGAAGCAGCAACAACAAGCCGACAAACATAATTAGCAGCAGATTTGGATCAAGCACGAGCCGCTAACCAGTCCACAATACTACTCCATCTCGCATCTACATTTGACATACCCACTTTGCTCCTGATCATGTTCCAAACCTGCATAGAGTATTGACATTCAAAGAAGATGATTGTGCGAATCATAATCAGCATAGCACAATAAGCAACACATCATGTTCATGTTTCCTCTCCTCTCTGCTCCCCATTGCAAGATTTTATCCTGTGTCAGAAGTTTACGCCGCATAATCAACCACATGAGAAAAGCATGCCATGGGATACACTATGAAAACCACACAATATTCACCCACGAGACCTCTGGCTCCATTGTCCGAATACAATCCCAGACCATAGCCGATGAGTGAGCCCAAAGATCATTACCAACCTTCCAAACAATCCGATCATTCACACCCGGATGAAGATGCACATTAATCTGGTTTAGAACGGGGAACAGGTCTCTCCAAGCAGCAGGCCACAACCAAGTCCCGTTTCTCACTAGATCCGCTACACTAGAATGAAGCGAGAAACCCGCATTAGTAATGGTTCTAGGAGATAAAAAATTGCCGAGGGGCCCAGTGTCACACCAGTAATCATACCAAGCTGAAGTACTTTTACCATCGCCAATTTTGGACCAAATAAAATTTCTAAGGAGCGGCCTAAGTTGCAAGATCTTCCTCCAGCTCCAACAGCAGTTTGAAGGGGGTTTACATTCCCAGAAATTCCTATTTTTTAGACGGTAGGAATATATCCAATCCACCCATAAAGACTCTCGTCTAGACAAAATGCTCCAAACATGCGATGCAATTAATGACTTATTAACATCACCAATACGTCGAATACCCAGGCCACCTTCATACTTAGGGACGCAAACAACTTTCCAAGAAACCTTGGCCTTTCCTTGTTCGTTAGGCCCTTGAGCCCAAAGAAAACGTCTCATCTTAGCTTTCAATTCCAATATCACCCGAGCAGGTAAGATGAAAACAGAAGACCAGTAAATGTGCATAGATGACAATACAGAAAGAATCAGTTGGAGTCTACCAGCAAATGAGAGAAGCTTAAGTCTACCAGCAAACGTTGCTCTTGATATAGATGACTGCTCAATTGGTCCGTCAAACCTTTCTATAGGCATGAGGGAGTTCTATGAGTGTGTCAAGTTCTCAGAGCTCCTTGATATCCCTAGTCATGGCATGCACTTCACCTGGAACCAGAAGCCGAGAGAAGGTACTGGTGTATTAAAGAAGCTTGATCGGGTTATGGGTAATGTCCACCTTCTTACCTTGTTTCCGGATGGTTTTGCTTTCTTTTCATCCTCCACGTGTTTCGGACCACACGCCTTGTGTCTTTAGAACGTCGTCGGTTAACCGTTCAAAGCCGAAACCGTTTAAGTTCCCTAATTTCATTACGTCTAAGCCAGAGTTCAAACAAGCTATTGTTACGGAATGGGCCAAATATATTCAGGGACATGCTATGTATTCGGTTGTGAAGAAAATGAAAAATCTTAAGCCATTGTTTCGTAAGATTCTTTTTAAGCAGGGTAATCTTCACGAAAGAGTGTCTTCTTTAAGGAAGCAGCTTGATCAGATTCAGCAACAAGTGGATGCTAATCCGCTGGACACCAGTCTTCGTGATTTGCAATCTTTGTGTCTTCGTGATTTCCAAGTTGCGGCCTATGATGAGGAATGTTTTCTCAAGCAGAAAGCTAAGGTGGATTGGCTAAGTGCGGGGGATGCAAATACTTCTTATTTTCACAATTATATGAAAAGCAGAAATGCCAGAAGTAAGATTTCATGTATAAAAGATACCCAAGGGAACCACTTTGAGGGCGAAGATGTTCCAGATGTTCTTATAGCTCACTATGCTGATTTTTTGGGTACGGAGTCTCAGGTTGACAGACTTGATATTGATGATTTGTTTATTAATACTTAGTCTAGTGCTTCTGCCAATCATATGGTTCGCGCGGTGACTAGAGAGGAGGTAAAAAAAGCTATGTTTAGCATCAGAGAAAACAAGGCTCCAGGTCCTGATGGTTACACATCAGCTTTCTTTAAACATGCTTGGGATATCATAGGTGATGAAGTAACAGATGCAGTGCTTGGTTTTTTTGATAATGGCCAAATGCTAAAGCAAATTAATCATACTATCATAGCGTTGGTGCCTAAAAAGGAGTCTCCTAATACGGTTCTAGACTATAGACCGATCTCTTGCTGTAATGTTTTGTTCAAATGCATAAGCAAAATCATTACGAATAGAATTAAAGGGAGTTTGGATGGCTTGGTCAGCATAAATCAATCGGCTTTCGTTCCTGGACGTAAGATATCTGATAATATTCTTCTCACGCAAGAGATTATGCATAACCCTTTTGAAGCATAAATATGTATTTTGCCTATTTGACACATAAGCGTAAATGAAGGTTCTCTGGGCGAATAGGGCGATTTGGGCGATCCTGTGAAACAATCCTCTTTTCAATCCAACCCTGGTTCTGATCGATCTTGCTTAGCATCTAGGGAGTACCTGATTACAATCCTTAGTTTCTAATCGATTGAAATCAGATTAGGGTTTATTCGAGATTAGGATTTCTGTCTATTTCGTTCGTATGCTAAGCTGTAGATTTCTGATTTCGAGTTTAGGGTTCCGGTTTCTTTTGTGATTTCGTTAATCTACTGCTTTCGTTTGTTGAGTTTAGGGTTCCGATTCTTATATCTGGTTTGGGTATACAAATCTTGAACGAATTTCTGCTTGACGGCTGCTAGGGTTTGTTAGGGTTCTTTTGTTTTCAGCCGTCATACCTATTCCGTTTGATCAGATTAGGGTTGAATGGATGAACGCATGAAGCCTGCTGGTAAGCCGCCACTGTCATTTAAAGAAATAGCTGATCGAATTCTTGATGTTGATGGGAACACTATACAGCCAAGACGTGGTGTAAACATCATCGACAAATTCACAAAGGTCGCGTCACCGGTTCAGTTGGATAACCTGTTCTCGCCAACAACAGTTGTTGATGGAGTGAATTTGTCGGCTGATCAGGGGAGTATAAAGCTTTCTGGGGCTGCGACTCCTTTGGCTGGTCAGTTGAACACAAGATTTTCTGGGGCAGCTGAACCTTTGTCATTTGCTAAAATAGTGAATAACGCTAAGGAGAATGTGAAGGTTAATTTTCGGATGATGGAATCTAGCGAGTCTGTTGACGGAGCTGATGTCGTTATTCCGTTGTCTTCGGTTAAACAAGTAACTGACAGGTATGCCAACACTTTGTATGGATATTTTCTGGGTAAACGTCTGGCTTTTCCTGTGGTGGATTATTTTGCAAAGAACAACTGGGTTAAATATGGTCTCTCTAGACTAATGATGAATGCGAACGGTTTCTTTTTCTTTAAGTTCAAAACAAAGGAAGGGATGGATAAAATGGTAGAGGATGGACCTTGGATGATTAGAAATGTTCCGATAATTTTGAAGGAGTGGTCGGCCTCTATCAAGTTGGAAAAGGAAGATATAAAAGCTATCCCTGTTTGGGTCAAGATGCATGATGTGCCGTTGGCGGCATATACCGAGGATGGTCTTAGTTTGCTTGCTTCTAAGATAGGGGTGCCTAAGATGCTAGATTCGTACACTGCTACGATGTGTGCTGAGTCTTGGGGACGAAGCAGTTATGCTAGAGCTCTCATTGAAATTCAGGCGGGGGCTGATTTAAAGAGGAGTGTTACTGTTGCAATCCCATCTTTAGATGGTAATGGTCATTCAAAGGTGGAGGTAATAGCTGAATATGATTGGGAGCCTTTAAGGTGCACATCTTGTTGCGTGTTTGGTCATGAGGATAGCTCGTGCCCAAAGAACCCTCAGGTTGTTTCGACTGGGGAGTCTGGGAAGAAAATTGATGAGTTTCAGGTTTTGGGGGCCAAGAAGAAGAAAGCTACTAACCAAGGGCTTCATATGAAAAATCAAAAGCCTAAGTTAGTATATAGACCAGTTGTTAACCCTAAACCAAATTCGTCCTTGAGGAAGCCGATGAACAATCAAGTATCAACGTCAAATTCCTTTGATATCCTCAAGGACGATGATGGTGGTCAGGGAGGTAGTACTGTGGGTCGTATGGAGAAGAAGGCCATGCAGACGAATGACAAGCAGGATTCAGATGAGGAGGAGGTCGTTGAAGTCTACAATGAAACTAATGAATTTATGACTTCGGGAACACATCCTTCTTCTTCTAGAGCAAGGGCAAGCAACTCCTCCACAAAGGGTTCCAATGGCTAGACATGCTATGATTCGAGTTAAGAGGTTGCCGGTTTGTGGCAACTTCATATTTGATAATGGAGGATGAGTTGTTTTCTTTTTGGTTTTCGTGTTTTGGTCTTGTCTACTTAGTTTCATGATGTAATGTAGGCTAGTTCATGGGTTGTCTTAGGGTTTTTGGTTTTTGTTTTTTGTTTTGGTTCATATATACGGGGCATGTCCTGTATATGAATTAGTGTGGAACACATCCTCACTACTTGTACTTTATTGGGATTGTTTTAATAGAATCACCGGGGTAACCCTTTACCCAAAAAAAAAAGAGATTATGCATAACTATCATGTTAATAGAGGGCCTCCTAGATGTGCTTTGAAAATTGACATTCAGAAGGCTTATGATACGGTTAACTGGTCCTTCCTTGAAGCCATTTTATTGCGCTTTGGGTTTCATCGGAAAATGGTTAAGTGGATAATGACATGCGTCTCCACGGTGTCATATTCTCTTTGCATTAATGGTGATATCCATGGGTTCTTTTATGGGAAGCGGGGTCTTAGACAGGGGGATCCTATGTCCCCGTACTTATTTACTCTAGTCATGGAAGTCTTATCCCTTCTCCTTCAACAAGCAGCGAGGATCAGTACGTCTTTTAAATTTCATGCTCTGTGTGCTAAACAAATGATTATTAATGTATCTTTTGCGAACGATCTCTTCATTTTTGCTCATGGTGATAGTCTTTCGGTCAAAGTTTTAAGGGATGCTTTAGAAAGGTTTACGAAGATCTCGGGTTTGGTCCCTAGTGCCCCTAAAAGCACTATTTTCTTTTGCAATGTTTCTATTCCTACGAAGACCCAGATCTTGGGGTTAATGCCTTTTCAGGAGGGTGCCTTGCCGATTCGTTACTTGGGAGTTCCTTTGATTTCTACCCGCCTGGCATATTGAGATTATAAAGTACTTATGGAGCGAGTTCATCGTCGTATTGATAATTGGATGTCAAGATCCTTGTCGTTTGAAGGAAGACTCCAGCTGATTAATTCGGTTCTGGTGTCTATGTACACATATTGGGCGTCTGTTTTCATGCTCCCGGTCCGTATTGTGAAGGAGCTTGAAAAGAGTATGCGTCATTTTCTATGGAATGGTGGCGCTCAGGGGATTGTTCGTTCGAAGGTTTCTTGGTCTAATGTTTGCTTGCCGAAAGATGAAGGCGGTTTGGGTATCCATAGCGTTAAGGATGTTAACATTGCGCCGATTTCAGCTCATGTTTGGAGTATTATTAATAATCGGCCTTCTCTATGGGTCCAATGGATTCATTCCTATAAATTAAAAGGCACTAGTTTTTGGGAGGTGAAAAACCGTGGTAGTGGAAGCTGGGCATGGAGGAAAATTCTTGCTATTCATGATCAGATTCGGCCTTATGTTTGAATGTCTATTCAAAGCGGCAGTCAAACGAATGCTTGGGGTGATTCAGTTTGGTTCAGTCAATGCATTCCTTGGCATTCTTTCCATCTTTGGTTAGTTATTAACAACAAGCTAAAGACGAAGATAGGATGGCTATACGGGAAGCGGGTAGTGCTACTAATCTTATCCTTATGTGTTGTCCTCTTTGTAACTATGATAGAGACTCTAGAGACCATCTTTTCTTTCAATGCCCCTTTGCTTCTAAAGTTTGGGAATCAGTAAGGAAAATGGTTAATATGGGAAGTGTCAACAACACATGGTCCTCGGTTATGCAGTGGATGGAACAGAATGCAAGTTCTCGGCAGTTAGAGCGGATTGTTTGTAAAATCCTTATCGCGGCAACTGCATATTATGTTTGGCAAGAGAGGAACAACCAGCTATTTTCTCGTATCCAACGTACTCCTGATATGCTCTCTCATGTCATCATTAGTACGGTTCGGCTGAAGCTAATGGGTTTCAAAGTTGGTAGGGATTTGAGGCACCAGAAAATTTTGGATACTTGGCAGATCTCGATGAAGAACTTGGAGTGCGATCCGGGTTAGAGTCTTTATTTTGTTTGTTTGCTTTGTTTTGAGCTAGGGCAGTGTTTGTCTAGTATTTGATCTTGTTTTGGTTGTATCTTTGGTCGTTGGTTGTGTTTGTCGGATTTCTAGTCTTGGTTTGTCTAGACTAGTAGTGTGTGTCACTGTCTTGGCACACCCTGTTCTTTTTGTTGGTGATTTATAAAATTTACCGGGGTAACCCTTTACCAAAAAAAATGAAAGAAGCTTATTTTTCCAGTTTGTAATGCGTTTCTCCAGTTTTTCAACAAGAATACTGCAATCCTTATAAAGAAGTCTCGACGTAATAAGGGGCACACCGAGATATCTCACTGGAAGCACTCCTTCGACAAAAGGCATAATGCTCAAAATAGCACTTTTAACCTGATTAGGCACATTACAAAAGAAACCTGTACTTTTCTGGATATTAGGAACCAAACCTGACATCTTAGAAAATTTTGAGAGGGAATCCATAATGCATCTAGCTGAAGCAACGTCACCTCTAGAGAACAGGAACAAATCATCTGCAATGCACAGGTTAATGATTTTCTACTTTTCGCACCTGTTATGGAATCTAAATGACGAATCAATCCTGGTAGCATGTTGAAGGATACAAGTCAAAATCTCCATCAAAAGAGTAAATAAATACGGGGACATCAGATCTCCTTGTCTTAAACCCCTTTCCCCTTTAAAATACCCGTGGGTATTTCCATTAACACAAACCGAATAAGACGTGGACGAGACACATAACATAATCCAATCCACCATCCGCTCCGCAAAACCAAAATCAAGCAACACATTTTTCAGAAAACTCCATTCAACCGTGTCATACGCTTTCTGAATGGCAACCTTGAATGCACATCTAGGAGGCCCGAAACTCCTATCATAATTATGCATAAGTTCCTGCGTAAGGAGGATGTTATCCGAAATCTTCCTACCTGGCACAAAGGTCGATTGGTTTATACTCACAATACTATCCAACGCTCCTTTCATACGGTCAGTAACGATCTTACTAATACATTTGAAAAGAACATTACAACACGAAATTGGCCTGTAATCCATAATAAACGAAGGCGTGGAGACTTTAGGGACAAGAACAATGAGCGTATGGTTCAGCTCCTGAAGTAAATTCCCTGTGTTAAAGAAGTCAAGAATTGCATTTGATACATCCATCCCAATAATAGGCCAAGCACTTTTAAAAAATGTTGCAGTGTACCCATCAGGCCCAGGCGCTTTATCATTGCCAATATAAAACATAGCCGCTTTAATCTCTTCCAAAGTAACCTAACGAACCATATTGGCCGCAACTTCCGTGCTCAAGGTTTTAGTGAAAAGATCCGGCGCTGGTTGGAGGGACACATCCGCTTTACAACCTAAAAAATTCTCATAATGGTTGACAAAAGCTTTAGAAACATTATAGCCCTCATAGCTAACTCCATTAGAGTCAATAATCGCATCAATCTGACTGATATGGTTCCTACACTTCAAAGACATATGAAAAAACTTAGTGTTAGAGTCACCTGCCACCAGCTAATCCACCTTAGATTTCTGCTTTAGGAACTGTTCCTCATCCAAACAAGCCTTTTGAAAGTCTCGTTGGATAATAGTTTCAGCAACACGGAGGTCCACGTTCATTGGATCACGGTCTATGTCACGTTGAATACCTTCCAACTTGGCCCGAAGATTATCAACCTTTTTGTGAAGATTTCCTTGTTTAAACAGAAGAGCCCGCAAAGGAGATTTCAGAAGCCGAAGCTTCTTAGCAACACAAAACTGATGGACGCCATTTATGTGGGTATCCCACTTTA
Source organism: Helianthus tuberosus (assembly GCA_030545235.1). Classification (NCBI taxonomy): domain Eukaryota; kingdom Viridiplantae; phylum Streptophyta; class Magnoliopsida; order Asterales; family Asteraceae; genus Helianthus; species Helianthus tuberosus. The sequence continues at coordinate 107,544,152 of CM060370.1, read as the reverse complement.
ATTTCACAATATCAAGGAATTCAGGTTTATGAATCAAAATATTAGCAAACTTAAACAATCTCGACTTAACTTTCTTAGCAACCGGAAGATTAAGAATACATGGACAATGGTCCGACTAGTTAGGCATCTCAAACGCGCATTTGCGCGAACGACGCGTTAAAGTAGCGTAAGCTACCTTAGCGGGTCGTGACGGGTCGTAAGCACTTAGGATAGGTTCCGATTTAGAATGTAGGCTTTGTTAAACCATATCACATGAGTTCCAATACTCATTTGGTTTACGAAACCTCATTCTACCCGGTCTTCCGATTTAGGTATCGATTTATTAACTTAGCGATCCGATTACTAGGTGCTATCTGATTTCCTTGGTTTGCTCGATCTTTGTTAAGTTCAATTAATCGAGGATATCTTTGCACTTCAATGTAAGTACATAGTCCCCTCTTTTACTGTTTTCAAACATTTTTGGGGTGATACACATGTGCCTACTCGTTACTTTCATACTTTTCGTGCTTTCATGACATACACTTGCTATGTTTATTAGAACGCATATAGTACATAATTTCCATTATGCTTTGCTATGTATGTTTACTTAACGTGCTAGCACATTGAATTACATTACATTCCTACTTGGTTTGTTTACTTAGCATACAGTTTCACATAATATTTGATTATACATAACATTGCACCTATGGGATTGAGTAAATTCTTTTATTCACCATACATAACGTTAAACACGAACCACTGGAACTATTGAACCATTCGAACTATTTGAACCACTAGAACTATCTGATCTATGTGAATGATTTGAACTATTGAACCATTGGAACTAACTGATCTATGGGAAATATTTGAACTATTGAACGGTGGGTTATGGTAAGTGATTTAAATAACGAGGCATGTGTAATATGATAAAAGCATGGTGGATACGCCGCTGGTACTTCCTATATATAAGTGCTTTTATGATATTACATATCGCAGCGTTATCTTAACCACTTTGACAAGAAACAAAGACATGATACATTGTTTTACAAATGACATGTACCAATCGCGTAATATAACAACACGCGGCGGAAATATCGGGGAGTCACGTTACAAATTGCTCACAACTACTGGTACTAAAATTCTTTCAATATCATTAATCATTGTTTTACAAACAAAGAATACATGTAATTGTTCTTTTGTTTTAGAAGTCTAAGGCCCGTATGCAGTCCTATGCGTTGCATGCTTGAATAGTCCAAAACCTGAAACATATGCGAAAACTGTGAGCATAAAAATGCTGGCGAATACATAGGTTTTATTAGCCAAATAAAGGGCAAAACATTTGGTATTAATCTTAATTGTGAAAACTTGTGAGAAAATAGGTTTGTATATGGCAATATGATATTTACCAAGTCATTTTATTCCTTACATTGAAATCTTGATTAAACCATCGTAAAAACTTGTTAATATGTTATTAAGAATCCAATCAAGGATTAATAATAACTGTTTTGAAATAAATCAAAACTTATATAAGTATTACATAAATCAAATCAATGATCTATCATAATACTTTAAATATCCTTCTAAGAATCTAACATATAAAGATATGGGAGATTCTACAAGGATTTCGATAATCGAATACTGAAACAATAGTACACAAAATCCTAAAGTGATCCAGATAACGCTACAAGAATAATAATATAAGAACACTTATATATAGGAAGTACTAGCGGCGTATCCACCATGTTCTTATCTTATTATACTCGTTTCGTTATCTAAATCACAACTACCACATAACACATAAATCGTCAACTTGAAAATAAACAGGAAATTTAGAGGTTCAAATGATCATAAGCGCTTGATCATTAGCTTGAGCCTCGTTAATGTTGAATACTCGTCCATTAGCATTGGCAAGCTTGGGGGAGTTTCGCTTGAAATGATTTTGGTCACCACAATTGAAACAAGCTCTTGGGCGAGTCTGAGTAGGGGTTGCTCGATTCTGGATACGACAGGTCATAGCTAGATGTCCAAATAAACCACAGATTGTACACTGGCAACAAGGGGAATTTGATGCATGATGATAATTGCAATGATTGCACCGAGGTTGCTTTCCACGATAAAATCCCATAAAGGGTACTGAGTTCAGTGGAGCAGGTGCAAGAATTGCAAAATTCTTTGAAGCCTTGCGCTTCCTAGAACTTTTAGAAGATTCGGCTTCTCGAATTCTCGGTAACAGATTCGGTGTCTTGTTTATTGTCTCCTTGTCAAAATAACTTATCTTTTCTAACCTGTGAGTTAGTCAAGATAGCAGCTAATTCCTTAGCCTCCCTAAGCGTTGCAGGTTGGCTGCCAATGACAATGTCTTCTACAGGGTCAGGTAAACCATTGATGTATTTCTCAATGGCCCGATCCAAAGGTGTGACCATAGTGGGGCAAAGTAGGCTTAACTGTTCAAATCGGTCAGTGTAGGCACGGTTTTCCCCACTATCATGTTTTAAATAATAGAACTCGTTTTCAAGTGCCCTAATTTAGCTTTGTGGGCAGAATTCTTTCTTCATAAGGTCCTTAAATTCCTCCCACGTCAGTTCCATTGCTACATCGGCACCTCGGTCTCTCATAATACCATTCCACCAAGTGAGTGCTCTCCTTTGAAAGACACCCAAAGCAAAATCTACCTTGCGCTCATTGGGACACTGAACATGGCGGAATGTGCTTTCTATACTTTCGAACCATTGCAAGAGTGCGGTTGCTCCTTCAGACCCAGAAAATTTTAGCGGTTTGGCTGAATTGAAGGTCTTGAAATTACAATGGGCGTTGTTGTTGTTGTATATCTGATGAATCTGGGTTACTACGTTCAGAAGCACAGCAGCCATCTGCTGAGTGACAAGGGTTGCGATTTCTTCGTTAGTTTGAGGTTGTGCATCTCGTCGAGGAGGCATTTTGAAGGTACAGCGATAGAGAAAACCAAAAGTTAGATTTATCTAATTGTTATGAGTTTGTAACATTATTGTTTTGAAACAAGATTTGTTTGAAAATAGACCTTTGTAATATTTTGGATGAGAGAATACAAACGGGTTAATGGTTTGTATCATAAATTATTTACCTGTTTAAAATTTATTACTTTTAAAACAAAATGTTTTTAAATTAAAATTTTAAAATAAAGAAACTTTGTGTTGAAATTTTGAAAATTCTCTTCCAAATGGTAAAAATTTGAAATTTTAAAAGATAAAGGTAGTATTTTGAAAATAAAATAGGATCTCGTAGAGTCATGAAATGAAATGAGATTCATTTCAACTGTATCAAATCAAACATATCACCGAAGGTAATATGATGAAATGGTATTGGGGAAGGAAGGATGCTTCGATTGTCATAAAGAGCAAACACATTACCGAGGGTAACATGAGTGAGTATGGTTACAAAGGTCGTTTAAAAATCATTCGGTAGGGTCAAGATGGATAGGTTTTTATAATGCTTCACGAAAACATGCTTTAGCCTATAAGTGGATACTCACCCTAAGAGTTCCCAGGTAAGAGTGACTGGTCCGAAAATGCGGGCATTCATGTTAAAAACTCCTGTGCCTCTTGGGCATTCATGTTAAAAACTCGGCCTCGAGCCGGAGCCTGATTCTGATTTTGGTTCTGGTTCTGGTTGGCTAGCCTTGGGCACCGATTCCTATAGTGGGTCAGATCCCCACAATTGTAACAAGCACCTGGTGGGTATTGTGGTCGTGCAGCTTGACCCTGTTGCGGAGCAGGAGGCTGAGCAACTTGTTGAGCCGGGTTCTGAACCGCGGGATTCTGAGCAGACCGACAAACATTGGCAAGATGGCCGGATTTCCCACAGTTAGTACAGAAACGGCATGGAAGTTGCGGCTGGTGGTGACTGTTGCATCTATTGCACAAAGGTGCATTCCCTGTATAGGGTTTCTTTGCTGGCGGCTGTGCGGGTTGGTTGGGAGCTGCCTGATTAGCTTGGGCAGTGATAGCAAAATTTTGGGAGGCCTTACGCTTCCTTGACCTCTTCGAAGAACCAGAGTTCTTTCCACTCCCGTTTTGACCTTTCTTGCTATCTTCCTTATCAGCCAACTGTTTCTTGCCCTTGTCACCCTTCCGGTGTAGCTTTCCCTTTCTTATCTGCGACTCAGTCAATGTCGCGGATAACTCAATCGCCTGACGGAGTGTGGCAGGTTCACTACCAGTAAGAATGTCTTGTACCGAGTCAGGTAGACCATCGATGTATCTCTCGATAGCCTTGTCGAGTGGGGTGACCATTGTTGGGCAAAGCAGACTCAATTCTTCAAACCGATCAGTATAAGCCCTGTGCTCACCACTATCTTGCTTCAAAACATCAAACTCTTTCTCCAACGCTCGCTGTTCATGGCGAGGACAGAATTCCCTCATCATAAGGGCTCTAAGTTCAGCCCATGTCTGTGCGAGAGCAACTTCTGCACCCCGGTCTCTCATAACCCCGTTCCACCATGTCAAAGCCCTCTTCTGAAATACGCTCGAGGAGAACTCGACCTTGCGATTATCCGGACACTGCACATGGCGAAAAGTATTCTCTATGCTCTCGAACCACTGAAGAAGCCCAGTCGCTCCCTCAGAACCACTAAACTTGAGTGGTTTAGCCTGGTTAAAATCCTTGTATTTGCATGGAACATTGTTGTTGTTGTTGGCTTGATTCCATTGAGCAAAGAGATTTGGGAATTGAGCAGCCATCTGCTGCGCAATAATTTCTGCCAGTTCGGCAGTAGCTATCTGGTTCTCGCGTCGAGGAGGCATTCTAAAAGAGGAAAACATGAAAGGAAACGAATGAGATGATTGGATGAAGAGAATGAGATGAAACAAAATCAACAAAAGCAAAGATGGTGGTCATTCGTCCGTATCACAAAGCAAACAAACGACTCACAGTGACTAATCAAAGTAAATGGGTCAAAAATAATGTATTAGCGAAGACATGCTCGCCTATAAGTGAACACTCACTCCAAGAATTCCCAGGTAAGCACAACTGGTCTCGCGTCTGGTTGAGATGTATACGAAGTGCTTGCCTAGACAGAAAACTCAGAATACAGGCATTCACCCTTCCAGTTTGCACGTGTTCACATTATTTAAAACCCAAAACGTTTGACGAGATTTTTGAAAATTTTGAAGGCACAAGGCCAAAAACCAATACTGAAAAAGGGTTCAAAACCATATAACAGAGGGTTCAAAACCTTACAATTGAGGGTTCAAAACCTTGTAAAAATTTATTCAAAAACAGATGATTGTTTTTCAAGAATCGTTTCGGAAAAAATTTTGGTTCCTTGTTTTGTTAATCACCTAAGGATAGGTGACGTACATGTTTTAAGATCTAAACACAAGATAACTTGTGTTAGGGTCCTAGAAAAGTTATAGTCTAGGTCAAAGCATTACTAATAACCTAATTCCCTATAACCTTTGGCTCTGATACCAACTCTTCTGTCACACCCCGACCGCGTAAAACAACAAATCGCGGCGGAAACATCGGGGCGTGTTGCGACAGAATTAATTGTCTCATAACCATGGCATACAAAGTTTTATTTATTTATTAAACAAGGGTGTTTCATTGTTTCAAACAGGAAATTTAAAGAGTTCAGAACATAATTAAACATAGTCTATCATCTTTTAAAGTCTCTAAGGCACAGGTCCGCCCTAGTATCATGAACAACATCCTATGGAAAAGCACCTGAAAACACATGTGAAAATAGGTACGTCAGCATAAAAATGCCTGTGAGATACATAGGTTTTGTGAAAATAAGATTCATGACTTTTGTTTGAGAAAATGTTTAGTCATGAACCTTGTTATTTGCTTTGTCTTGTAAATCATTTGAAAACAATAAGATCAGATGATATGTATAAGTAAATGTCAGGTTAAATAAATGACCATGTAAAAAGATGTGTTTGTATAAGATAAGTTGTTTTGTAAATCAATGTCTTGTGAAAAGTATGTTATTTGTATAAAATGTTCTATGTCTCAAACTGAAATGATTCAAATAACGTTACGCCATGTAATACCATACAAACACTTATATATAGGAAGTACCCGCGGCGTATCCACCATGCTTGTATCATATTACACACGCATCGTTAACTTAATCACTTAATCAAACCAAACCAATTGTCAAATGTATGGAAAAATATGTCAAAGTGTTTATGTCAAGATGTAAATCATGTCAAATGTCTATGTCAAATATCCATGTCAAATGTCTATGTCAAAATGTCATGTATGGCAAGTGAAATGTCTCAACTAAACCATATGCACGAAAACAAAGTATTGAAGTAAAACTTGGTTTAAATCAAAGCTATGTTTTGTGTAAATGCATGCAACTATTTAATATGTACATTTATGCGGTATTGTGAAAATGCATACATCCAAGCCTGGCGACTGTGGTGATAAACCCTTTAAACAAATTAAAGGTCTATCTGTCTTATGTCAACGAATTCGGTCATTCCTTTCTGTCCCCTTTCCCTGGGATGTCCGGAACGGGAGTTGTCAATTCCTATGGTACCACTACCTACTAACGAACGGCGTAGCTAATGTTAATGAATGTATTGTCCCATGTAAACAAACCAAATGTCATAACAAAATGTAAGCATGTGAAAACGATGCACTAAGTATGTAATCAAATGAACATACGTAGCGTGAAAAGTCATGTAAAACGATGTACTAAGTAATGCAGACAATGGGCACACCTAGCAGGAAATGTCATGTAAAACAATGTACTAAGTAATGCACACAATGGGCACACCTAGCAGGAAATGTCATGTAAAACAATGTACTAAGTAATGCACACAATGGGCACACCTAGCAGGAAATGTCATGTAAAACAATGTACTAAGTAATGCACACAATGGGCACACCTAGCAGGAAATGTCATGTAAAACAATGTACTAAGTAATGCACACAATGGGCACACCTAGCATAAGATGAAATGAAATCATGTACTATAATGTACTAACGAACATAGCAGTATAGGATGCGAAAACAGGAAAGCATGAAAGTATCAAGTAGGCACATGTGTTCCACCCCAAAACAGTTTGGAAAACAGTAAAAGAGGGGTCTATGTACTCACTTGAGATTGCTCAGTTGTATACAGATAACCACCAAGCAACGCTAGAAATCTCGGAATCAAACGGCACCTAATATAGGTAACTATGTTAATAACCGGACCTATCTCGGAAGACTGGGTAGCATTAGGGTTTGTAAACCAAATGAGTGTCGGAACTCACGTGATATGGTTTAACAAAGCCTACATGCTAAATGAAACTTAACCTAAGTCTTATTGACCCATTATGATCCGTTTAGGTAGCTTATGCTACTTTAACGCATCGTGCGCGTGAAACGCGTTCGGACCGCCTAACTAGTCCTATGACAAGTATTATATGCCTAAACATGTTACAAAATCAGTTACGTGACAAAAGTTTAGGTTACATATGCTTAATTACCAATTATACATGAAAAGGGTATTCTGGTAATTTACCTAAGGCATATAAACTACCTATCATACAACTACTTAAACGATGTGACCATAGGGTATAACCTCGGAAGGTTATTCCCTACCTACTATGGTCACCTAATGTATTTGGTCGGATCCTAATGATCGACCAAACTGGGTCGGGTTCGAGGTATAAGCGATTTATTAGATCGCTTACCCTACGACCCTAGACAACGTGGTAATCAGTAGGCATAGTCCCAAGGGACTATGACCATCGTGATTACAATCACGTTGCGAAGTTCTAACGAACTTCGCATTGACCATTACTGGTCAACGCTGAAAGTCAAACAAAGTTTGACTTTCTGACTCGAAAAGCAGTAAAAATAAGGAAAAGAACGAAAGAATACTTACGAAGGGTCCCCGAATGCTAATCTAGATCAGTATAGTTCAGGTATGAAACAAGGTTTCAACTTAGAACACAACTAATAAGATTCTAGTGCCTTAAAACAATGAAAGGCATGGGGTATATATAGTTTTCGGGTAACCGTTAGGATCGTTTCTTGAATAACGTGATCGAATCTCGTGCGTACACTTGTTGAAAGGTTATGGAGCCACATATGCTCCTTATCTTAATGACACATCAACTTAAAACATGTGGTTAAGAATCAATTAGTTGCAACTTGTAATTAGAAACATTGAATCTGCCCAGATAGTCAGTCGCGTAGCGCGACGGATAAGCCCTATGGGCTCGCGCTACGCTAGCACTCATCCTGAATCAGAAAGTTTCAATTTTGGCAGCAATGGTCCCTGCACGTGTTTAAGGCCTTTTTCGATGCGTTTGAACCCCGTTAACCTCATTTCAAGGCTCTAAAATGTAGTTAAAGTATAGGGAACTCAAAACATACTCAAAAATATGCCGGATGATGGTTCGTTTGGTCGTACGAACGCGATGTTCGCTTAATTACGACGGAATGCGCATAAGCGCGAAAAACGAACCAAATGACGCAACGAATGGATTTTTCTTAAGGCGATCACTAAAATAAAATATAGTCATGCTTACATAAATTTTTGGATGTCCAGATGTATTCAGAACGTAAGTTATGCGCGAAAATGCAAACTTGTGCACTTTTTGACACTTTTAGTCCCTGAATGTCCCAAAAGTTTATTTTAGCACACCCAACCCCTCAAAGCCTATTTCTAGGCTATGTAAAGGATATTTAAGGTGTGTTTAACTTATGGTCATGTTCTGGAATGTTCGTTACAGTTCAAATTGACATACTTTCGCAGTTTGTCATATTTAGTCCCTGTAAGCGAATTAACTTGTTTTTGCCATACCAAAGCCTTCAAAACTTATTTCTAAGTTATGTAAAGGTTATTTAAGGTATGTTGAGTATATGTTGATGTTCCGGAGTATTTCTCGCATTAAACTGAGTACGTTTACGTACTAGTTTGCGTATAACTCTCCAGAAAGTGATGTAGAGTTTGAAATTACATAAAAGTCAAAACATGAAAAATGTATAACATAACAAAACAGACATTGGGATCAAATAACATTGTTTTATTGATAACAGAACTGTTCATAGTGATTACAAACACAGTTGTTACAGTCTCCCCTACTTGTGGAAATTTCGTCCCGAAATTTATTTAGAGGAAACTCGTGGAAAAAGATGTGGATATTTCGCCATCATTTGATCTTCACGTTCCCAAGTAAACTCAGGTCAACGTTTAGCTTCCCAGCGAACTTTGACCAAAGGAATGCGCTTGCGTTTAAGCCACTTGACTTCACGTTCCATGATTTCCACTGGTTTCTCAACAAATTTCAGTGTTTTGCCAACACGAATTTCGTCAAGCGGTATGGAGTAGTTCTCATCAGCTGTACACTTCTTGAGATTTGATATGTGAAAAGTTGGATGAACATTTCCCAGTTCAGGAGGTAACTCAAGTCTGTAGGCTACCTTTCCGATTCTTTCGACGATCTTGAATGGTCCAACGTATCTAGGTGCAAGTTTTCCTTTCTTTCCAAATCTGATCACACCTTTCCAAGGTGAGACCTTAAGTAATACTCGATCACCGACTTGAAATTCCAAGGCTTTGCGTTTTGGGTCCGCGTAAATCTTCTGACGGCTTCTAGCTGCCTGAAGGTTATCACGAACTTTCTTGACCTTGTCAGTTGTCTCTAAAATGAGGGCAGGTCCAGTAAGTTGAGCCTCGCCAATCTCATTCCAGCAGACTGGTGAACGACATTTTCGACCATAGAGAGCTTCGAAAGGAGCCATTTTGATGCTAGTGTGATAACTGTTGTTGTAGGAGAATTCAATCAATTTAAGATGTGAATCCCAGCTACCACCAAAATCGATCACACAAGCTCTTAGCATATCCTCCAGAGTCTGGATTGTTCTCTCAGATTGACCATCCGTTTGCGGATGATAAGCTGTGCTCAGATTAAGTTGGGTCCCCATAGCAGATTGCATGGTTCTCCAAAAGTGAGAAGTGAAACGAGCATCTCTGTCAGAAATGATGTTCAAAGGAACACCATGTCGAGCTACAATTTCATCCACATAGATTTGAGCAAGTCTGTCAGTAGGAAAATCCTCGCGGATTGGCAAGAAATGCGCTGACTTTGTGAGACGATCAACGACTACCCAGATGGCATCATGACCTTTCTTGGTGCGTGGAAGTTTGGTAACAAGATCCATAGTAATGTTTTCCCATTTCCAAACTGGGATCTCTGGTTGCTCCAATAAACCAGAAGGACGCTGATGTTCAGCCTTAACCTTAAGACAAGTAAGGCATTTTGATACGTATAAGGCAATGTCTTTCTTCATACCAGGCCACCAATAGTGAATACGAAGATCCTTATACATCTTATCTGAGCCCGGATGAATAGAATAACGAGACTTATGGGCTTCATCCATAAGCAAGGTACGAAGATCATCCTGGCTTGGGACCCACAAACGGTCCATGAAGTAATATGATCCATTGTCCTTCAGTTCAAGAGCAGGTGATATGTGATAGGGAAATTCCTTATCCATCAAACCCTGTGAAACACAAGATTGTTGAGCTTGAGAAATGCGAGCTTGAATATCAGATCGAGCTTGAATAATAGATTGAACACGTACACAATGAAGCTTAGTACGTTCCTTGCGACTCAATGCATCAGCTACGACATTCGCCTTACCAGGATGGTAGCGAATTTCGCAGTCGTAGTCGTTTAAAAGCTCAACCCAACGTCGCTGTCTCATGTTGAGTTCTTTCTGGTTGAAGATATGCTGAAGACTTTTGTGGTCAGTGAAAACCACACATTTTGTACCGTACAAATAGTGTCTCCAGATCTTGAGAGCAAAGACAACTGCACCCAACTCAAGATCATGAGTGGTGTAGTTCTTCTCATGTATCTTCAACTGTCTCGATGCATAGGCTATGACTTTGTTCCTTTGCATAAGAACACAGCCAAGACCCAATTTCGATGCATCACAATACACAACAAAATCATCATCACCCTCAGGCAATGATAGAACAGGCGCATCGCAAAGCTTCTGCTTCAGGTGTTGAAAAGCTTCCTCTTGTTTGTACCCCCAATAAAAGGGCATTTTCTTCTGAGTTAGAGCAGTTAGAGGAACTGCAATCTTAGAGAAGTTTTCAATGAAGCGGCGATAATAACCCGCTAGACCAAGAAATGAACGAACTTCAGTAGGAGTAGAAGGTGTATCCCAATCCTTAATCGCACTGATCTTGGAGGGATCTACATGAATACCTTGTTCGTTGATAATGTGCCCCAAAAATTGAACTTCTTTAAGCCAAAATTCGCACTTGGAGAATTTGGCGAAAAGTTGCTCTTTCTTCAGGAGTTCCAGAGTAAGACGAAGATGCTGCTCGTGATCAGCTCGCGTCTTAGAGTAAATCAAGATATCATCGATAAAAACAATGACGAACTGATCCAAATAAGGTTTGCAGACCCTATTCATTAAGTCCATGAAAACAGCAGGAGCATTAGTCAAACCGAATGGCATGACTGTGAACTCGTAATGTCCATAACGAGTACGGAATGCTGTCTTCGGAATGTCTTCTTCTTGCACCCGAAGTTGATGATATCCAGATCGCAGATCAATCTTCGAAAAATAAGAAGCGCCTTGTAACTGATCAAAGAGGTCGTCGATGCGAGGTAGGGGATATCGATTCTTGATGGTAAGCTTGTTAAGCTCACGATAATCGATGCACATTCTAAAGGATCCATCCTTCTTCTTGACAAAAAGAACGGGAGCACCCCAAGGTGAAAAACTAGGACGTATAAAACCTTTGTCAGAGAGCTCCTGAAGCTGTTTAGACAACTCTTGCATCTCAGACGGTGCAAGACGATATGGAGCTCTGGCAATGGGATTTGCACCAGGTACGAGATCAATGCGGAACTCGACTTGGCGTGCTGGAGGTAGACCAGGTAAATCTTCAGGGAATACTTCAGAATAATCCCGAACGACAGGAATATCTGAAATAGGCTTACCCTTGCCTTTATCTTCTGTAACATGTGCTAAGAAAGCCACATAGTTCTTCCGCAAATACTTCCGAGCTTTAAAACAAGACATGAGTTTGAGACCACCGATAGGCTTCTCACCTTGAACCTGCAGGATCTCGCCTGTCGAAAGCGGCACACGAACAATCTTCTCAGAACAAACTATCTCTGCGTGATGCTTGGATAACCAATCCATTCCCACAATAACGTCGAAGCTTCCAAGTTGCATAGGCGCGAGGTTGATAGGAAAAAGATGGTCGTTAAGATTCAACTGGCAGTTGCGTAGAACAGAATCAAGAATAATAGGTTCACCACTAGCAACTTCTACTGTCAAAGGTTTTCCTAGTTTCGTTCTAGACACGCGAAGCATTTGCTCAAAAGACAAAGACACGAAACTCTTATCGGCACCGGAATCGAAAAGAACAGATGCAGGCTGATTATTAATAAAGAACGTACCGTTCACCACATTATCGTCAGCCTGTGCCTCTTGGGCATTCATGTTAAAAACTCGGCCTCGAGCCGGAGCCTGATTCTGATTCTGGTTCTGGTTCTGGTTGGCTAGCCTTGGGCACCGATTCCTATAGTGGGTCAGATCCCCACAATTGTAACAAGCACCTGGTGGGTATTGTGGTCGTGCAGCTTGACCCTGTTGCGGAGCAGGAGGCTGAGCAACTTGTTGAGCCGGGTTCTGAACCGCGGGATTCTGAGCAGACCGACAAACATTGGCAAGATGGCCGGATTTCCCACAGTTAGTACAGAAACGGCATGGAAGTTGCGGCTGGTGGTGACTGTTGCATCTATTGCACAAAGGTGCATTCCCTGTATAGGGTTTCTTTGCTGGCGGCTGTGCGGGTTGGTTGGGAGCTGCCTGATTAGCTTGGGCAGTGATAGCAAAATTTTGGGAGGCCTTACGCTTCCTTGACCTCTTCGAAGAACCAGAGTTCTTTCCACTCCCGTTTTGACCTTTCTTGCTATCTTCCTTATCAGCCAACTGTTTCTTGCCCTTGTCACCCTTCCGGTGTAGCTTTCCCTTTCTTATCTGCGACTCAGTCAATGTCGCGGATAACTCAATCGCCTGACGGAGTGTGGCAGGTTCACTACCAGTAAGAATGTCTTGTACCGAGTCAGGTAGACCATCGATGTATCTCTCGATAGCCTTGTCGAGTGGGGTGACCATTGTTGGGCAAAGCAGACTCAATTCTTCAAACCGATCAGTATAAGCCCTGTGCTCACCACTATCTTGCTTCAAAACATCAAACTCTTTCTCCAACGCTCGCTGTTCATGGCGAGGACAGAATTCCCTCATCATAAGGGCTCTAAGTTCAGCCCATGTCTGTGCGAGAGCAACTTCTGCACCCCGGTCTCTCATAACCCCGTTCCACCATGTCAAAGCCCTCTTCTGAAATACGCTCGAGGAGAACTCGACCTTGCGATTATCCGGACACTGCACATGGCGAAAAGTATTCTCTATGCTCTCGAACCACTGAAGAAGCCCAGTCGCTCCCTCAGAACCACTAAACTTGAGTGGTTTAGCCTGGTTAAAATCCTTGTATTTGCATGGAACATTGTTGTTGTTGTTGGCTTGATTCCATTGAGCAAAGAGATTTGGGAATTGAGCAGCCATCTGCTGCGCAATAATTTCTGCCAGTTCGGCAGTAGCTATCTGGTTCTCGCGTCGAGGAGGCATTCTAAAAGAGGAAAACATGAAAGGAAACGAGTGAGATGATTGGATGAAGAGAATGAGATGAAACAAAATCAACAAAAGCAAAGATGGTGGTCATTCGTCCGTATCACAAAGCAAACAAACGACTCACAGTGACTAATCAAAGTAAATGGGTCAAAAATAATGTATTAGCGAAGACATGCTCGCCTATAAGTGAACACTCACTCCAAGAATTCCCAGGTAAGCACAACTGGTCTCGCGTCTGGTTGAGATGTATACGAAGTGCTTGCCTAGACAGAAAACTCAGAATACAGGCATTCACCCTTCCAGTTTGCACGTGTTCACATTATTTAAAACCCAAAACGTTTGACGAGATTTTTGAAAATTTTGAAGGCACAAGGCCAAAAACCAATACTGAAAAAGGGTTCAAAACCATATAACAGAGGGTTCAAAACCTTACAATTGAGGGTTCAAAACCTTGTAAAAATTTCTTCAAAAACAGATGATTGTTTTTCAAGAATCGTTTCGGAAAAAATTTTGGTTCCTTGTTTTGTTAATCACCTAAGGATAGGTGACGTACATGTTTTAAGATCTAAACACAAGATAACTTGTGTTAGGGTCCTAGAAAAGTTATAGTCTAGGTCAAAGCATTACTAATAACCTAATTCCCTATAACCTTTGGCTCTGATACCAACTCTTCTGTCACACCCCGACCGCGTAAAACAACAAATCGCGGCGGAAACATCGGGGCGTGTTGCGACAGAATTAATTGTCTCATAACCATGGCATACAAAGTTTTATTTATTTATTAAACAAGGGTGTTTCATTGTTTCAAACAGGAAATTTAAAGAGTTCAGAACATAATTAAACATAGTCTATCATCTTTTAAAGTCTCTAAGGCACAGGTCCGCCCTAGTATCATGAACAACATCCTATGGAAAAGCACCTGAAAACACATGTGAAAATAGGTACGTCAGCATAAAAATGCCTGTGAGATACATAGGTTTTGTGAAAATAAGATTCATGACTTTTGTTTGAGAAAATGTTTAGTCATGAACCTTGTTATTTGCTTTGTCTTGTAAATCATTTGAAAACAATAAGATCAGATGATATGTATAAGTAAATGTCAGGTTAAATAAATGACCATGTAAAAAGATGTGTTTGTATAAGATAAGTTGTTTTGTAAATCAATGTCTTGTGAAAAGTATGTTATTTGTATAAAATGTTCTATGTCTCAAACTGAAATGATTCAAATAACGTTACGCCATGTAATACCATACAAACACTTATATATAGGAAGTACCCGCGGCGTATCCACCATGCTTGTATCATATTACACACGCATCGTTAACTTAATCACTTAATCAAACCAAACCAATTGTCAAATGTATGGAAAAATATGTCAAAGTGTTTATGTCAAGATGTAAATCATGTCAAATGTCTATGTCAAATATCCATGTCAAATGTCTATGTCAAAATGTCATGTATGGCAAGTGAAATGTCTCAACTAAACCATATGCACGAAAACAAAGTATTGAAGTAAAACTTGGTTTAAATCAAAGCTATGTTTTGTGTAAATGCATGCAACTATTTAATATGTACATTTATGCGGTATTGTGAAAATGCATACATCCAAGCCTGGCGACTGTGGTGATAAACCCTTTAAACAAATTAAAGGTCTATCTGTCTTATGTCAACGAATTCGGTCATTCCTTTCTGTCCCCTTTCCCTGGGATGTCCGGAACGGGAGTTGTCAATTCCTATGGTACCACTACCTACTAACGAACGGCGTAGCTAATGTTAATGAATGTATTGTCCCATGTAAACAAACCAAATGTCATAACAAAATGTAAGCATGTGAAAACGATGCACTAAGTATGTAATCAAATGAACATACGTAGCGTGAAAAGTCATGTAAAACGATGTACTAAGTAATGCACACAATGGGCACACCTAGCAGGAAATGTCATGTAAAACAATGTACTAAGTAATGCACACAATGGGCACACCTAGCAGGAAATGTCATGTAAAACAATGTACTAAGTAATGCACACAATGGGCACACCTAGCAGGAAATGTCATGTAAAACAATGTACTAAGTAATGCACACAATGGGCACACCTAGCAGGAAATGTCATGTAAAACAATGTACTAAGTAATGCACACAATGGGCACACCTAGCAGGAAATGTCATGTAAAACAATGTACTAAGTAATGCACACAATGGGCACACCTAGCATAAGATGAAATGAAATCATGTACTATAATGTACTAACGAACATAGCAGTATAGGATGCGAAAACAGGAAAGCATGAAAGTATCAAGTAGGCACATGTGTTCCACCCCAAAACAGTTTGGAAAACAGTAAAAGAGGGGTCTATGTACTCACTTGAGATTGCTCAGTTGTATACAGATAACCACCAAGCAACGCTAGAAATCTCGGAATCAAACGGCACCTAATATAGGTAACTATGTTAATAACCGGACCTATCTCGGAAGACTGGGTAGCATTAGGTTTTGTAAACCAAATGAGTGTCGGAACTCACGTGATATGGTTTAACAAAGCCTACATGCTAAATGAAACTTAACCTAAGTCTTATTGACCCATTATGATCCGTTTAGGTAGCTTATGCTACTTTAACGCATCGTGCGCGTGAAACGCGTTCGGACCGCCTAACTAGTCCTATGACAAGTATTATATGCCTAAACATGTTACAAAATCAGTTACGTGACAAAAGTTTAGGTTACATATGCTTAATTACCAATTATACATGAAAAGGGTATTCTGGTAATTTACCTAAGGCATATAAACTACCTATCATACAACTACTTAAACGATGTGACCATAGGGTATAACCTCGGAAGGTTATTCCCTACCTACTATGGTCACCTAATGTATTTGGTCGGATCCTAATGATCGACCAAACTGGGTCGGGTTCGAGGTATAAGCGATTTATTAGATCGCTTACCCTACGACCCTAGACAACGTGGTAATCAGTAGGCATAGTCCCAAGGGACTATGACCATCGTGATTACAATCACGTTGCGAAGTTCTAACGAACTTCGCATTGACCATTACTGGTCAACGCTGAAAGTCAAACAAAGTTTGACTTTCTGACTCGAAAAGCAGTAAAAATAAGGAAAAGAACGAAAGAATACTTACGAAGGGTCCCCGAATGCTAATCTAGATCAGTATAGTTCAGGTATGAAACAAGGTTTCAACTTAGAACACAACTAATAAGATTCTAGTGCCTTAAAACAATGAAAGGCATGGGGTATATATAGTTTTCGGGTAACCGTTAGGATCGTTTCTTGAATAACGTGATCGAATCTCGTGCGTACACTTGTTGAAAGGTTATGGAGCCACATATGCTCCTTATCTTAATGACACATCAACTTAAAACATGTGGTTAAGAATCAATTAGTTGCAACTTGTAATTAGAAACATTGAATCTGCCCAGATAGTCAGTCGCGTAGCGCGACGGATAAGCCCTATGGGCTCGCGCTACGCTAGCACTCATCCTGAATCAGAAAGTTTCAATTTTGGCAGCAATGGTCCCTGCACGTGTTTAAGGCCTTTTTCGATGCGTTTGAACCCCGTTAACCTCATTTCAAGGCTCTAAAATGTAGTTAAAGTATAGGGAACTCAAAACATACTCAAAAATATGCCGGATGATGGTTCGTTTGGTCGTACGAACGCGATGTTCGCTTAATTACGACGGAATGCGCATAAGCGCGAAAAACGAACCAAATGACGCAACGAATGGATTTTTCTTAAGGCGATCACTAAAATAAAATATAGTCATGCTTACATAAATTTTTGGATGTCCAGATGTATTCAGAACGTAAGTTATGCGCGAAAATGCAAACTTGTGCACTTTTTGACACTTTTAGTCCCTGAATGTCCCAAAAGTTTATTTTAGCACACCCAACCCCTCAAAGCCTATTTCTAGGCTATGTAAAGGATATTTAAGGTGTGTTTAACTTATGGTCATGTTCCGGAATGTTCGTTACAGTTCAAATTGACATACTTTCGCAGTTTGTCATATTTAGTCCCTGTAAGCGAATTAACTTGTTTTTGCCATACCAAAGCCTTCAAAACTTATTTCTAAGTTATGTAAAGGTTATTTAAGGTATGCTGAGTATATGTTGATGTTCCGGAGTATTTCTCGCATTAAACTGAGTACGTTTACGTACTAGTTTGCGTATAACTCTCCAGAAAGTGATGTAGAGTTTGAAATTACATAAAAGTCAAAACATGAAAAATGTATAACATAACAAAACAGACATTGGGATCAAATAACATTGTTTTATTGATAACATAACTGTTCATAGTGATTACAAACACAGTTGTTACACTAAGGTTCAGGATAAATCATCTAAGGTTAGATGATTCGTATATCATAGAGCAGTTGTGGCACGAATAAGGATGAGGATTAGGAAAGAAGTCCTAAGTCTACTCATGTTTGGGTCCTAGGAAGGTTATAGACTAGGTTCAAGGCATGCTAATAACCTAATTCCCTATAACCAGTGCTCTGATACCAATCTGTAACACCCCAATCGCGAAATATGACAACACACGGCGGAAATATCCGGGAGTCACGTTACAAATTGCTCACAACTACTGGTACTAAAATTGTTTCAATATCATTAATCATTGTTTTACAAACAAAGAATACATGTAATTATTCTTTTGTTTTAGAAGTCTAAGGCCCGTATGCAGTCCTATGCGTTGCATGCTTGAATAGTCGAAAACCTGAAACATATGCGAAAACAGTCAGCATAAAAATTCCAGCGAATACATAGGTTTTATTAGCCAAATAAATGGCAAAACATTTGGTATTAATCTTAATTGTGAAAACTTGTGACAAAATAGGTTTGTATATGGCAATTTGATATTTACCAAGTCATTTTATTGCTTACATTGAAATCTCGATTAAACCATCGTAAAAACTTGTTAATATGTTATTAGGAATCCAATCAAGGATTAATAATAATTGTTTTGAAATAAATCAAAACTTATATAAGTATTACATAAATCAAATCAACGATCTATGATAATACTTTAGATATCCTTCTAAGAATCTAACATATAAAGATATGGGAGATTCTACAAGGATTTCGATAATCGAATACTAAAACAATAGTACACAAAATCCTAAAGTGATCCAGATAACGCTACAAGAATAATAAAATAAGAAAACTTATATATAGGAAGTACCAGCAGCGTATCCACCTTGTTCTTATCTTATTATACTCGTTTCGTTATCTAAATCACAACTACCACAAAACACATAAATCGTCAACTTGAAAATAAATAGGAAATTTAGAGGTTCAAATGATCATAAGCGCTTGATCATTAGCTTGAGCCTCGTTGATGCTGAATACTCGTCCATTAGCATTGGCAAGCTTGGGGCAGTTTCGCTTGAAATGATTTAAGTCACCACAATTGAAACATGCTCTTGGGCGAGTCTGAGTAGGGGCTGCTCGATTCTGGATATGACAGGTCACAGCTTGATGTCCAAATAAACCACAGATTGTACACAGGCGACAAGGGGAATTTGATGCATGATGATAATTGCAATGATTGCACCGAGGTTGCTTCCCACGATAAAATCCCTTATAGGGTACTGAGTTCAGTGGAGCAGGTGCAGGAATTGCAAAATTCTTTGAAGCCTTGCGCTTCCTAGAACTTTTAGAAGATTCGGCCTTTGATCTTCTCGAATTCTCGGTAACAGATTCGGTGTCTTGTTTCTTGTCTCCTTGTCGAAATAACTTACCTTTTCTAACCATTGAGTTAGTCAAGATAGCAGCTAATTCCTTAGCATCCCTAAGCGTTGCAGGTTGGCTGCCAGTGACAATGTCTTGGACAGGGTCAGGTAAACCATCGATGTATTTCTCAATGGCCCGATCCAAAGGTGTGACCATAGTGGGGCAAAGTAGGCTTAACTGTTCAAATCGGTCAGTGTAGGCACGGTTTTCCCCACTATCCTGTTTTAAATAATAGAACTCTTTTTCAAGTGCCCTAATTTAGCTTTGTGGGTAGAATTCTTTCTTCATAAGGTCCTTAAATTCCTCCCACGTCAGTTCCATTGCTACATCGGCACCTCGGTCTCTCATAATACCATTCCACCAAGTGAGTGCTCTCCTTTGAAAGACACTCGAAGCGAAATCTACCTTGCGCTCATTGGGACACTGAACATGGTAGAATGTGCTTTCTATACTTTCGAACCATTGCAAGAATGCGGTTGCTTCTTCAGACCCAGAAAATTTTAGCGGTTTGGCTGAATTGCAGGTCTTGAAATTACACTGGGCGTTGTTGTTGTTGTTGTATATCTGATGAATCTGGGTTACTACGTTCGGAAGCCCGGCAACCATCTGCTGAGTGACAAGGGTTGCAATTTCTTCGTTAGTTTGAGGTTGTGCATCTCGTCGAGGAGGCATTTTGAAGGTACAGCTATAGAGAAAACCAAAAGTTAGATTTATCCAATTGTTATAAGTTTGTAACGTTATTGTTTTGAAATAAGAGTTGTTTGAAAATAGACTTTTGTAATATTTTTGGATGAGAGAATACAAACCGGGTTAATGGTTTGTATCATAAATTCTTTACCTGTTAAAAATTTATTACTTTTAAAACAAAATGTTTTTAAATTAAAATTTTAAAATAAAGAAACTTTGTGTTGAAATTTTGAAAATTCTCATCCAAATGGTAAAAATTTGAAATTTTAAAAGATAAAGGTAGTATTTTGAAAATAAAATTGGATCTCGTAGAGTCGTGAAATGAAATGAGATTCATTTCAACTGTATCGAATCAAACATATCACCGAAGGTAATATGATGAAATGGTATTGGGAAAGGAAGGATGCTTCGATTGTCATAAAGAGCAAACACATTACCGAGGGTAACATGAATGAGTAGGGTTACAAAGGTCGTTTATAAATCATTCGGTAGGGTCAAGATGGATAGGTTTTTATAATGCTTCACGAAAACATGCTTTAGCCTATAAGTGGATACTCACCCTAAGAGTTCCCAGGTAAGAGTGGCTTGTCCGAAAATGCGGATTTGTACGAACACTCTAGCCTTAGACAGAAAACTTGGGGTACAGGCATCCACCCTTCCAGATTGCATGTGTTCACATTATTAAAACCCAAGATTTCGATGAAAAACGTTTGAGAAAAACATTCGAGAAATCTTTTGATACAAATCGTTTTGAGATAAAACAGGTTGTAAAATATTTTGACAAAAACGTTTAAGAAAAACATTTTGAAAGATATTTTAATGAAAACATTTTGAGAAAAAACATTTTGAGGAATATCCCAAGGCATAAAGCCTAAGGTTCAGGATAAATCATCTAAGGTTAGATGATTCGTATATCATAAAGCAGTTGTGGCACGAATAAGGATGAGGATTAGGAAAGAAGTCCTAAGTCTACTCATGTTTGGGTCCTAGGAAGGTTATAGACTAGGTTCAAGGCATGCTAATAACCTAATTCCCTATAACCAGTGCTCTGATACCAATCTGTAACACCCCAATTGCTTAATATGACAACACGCGGCGGAAATATCAGGGAGTCACGTTACAAATTGCTCACAACTGCTGGTACTAAAATTGTTTCAATATCATTAATCATTGTTTTACAAACAAAGAATACATGTAATTGTTCTTTTGTTTTAGAAGTCTAAGGCCCGTATGCAGTCCTATGCGTTGAATGCTTGAATAGTCGAAAACCTGAAACATATGCGAAAACAGTCAGCATAAAAATTCAGGCGAATACATAGGTTTTATTAGCCAAATAAATGGCAAAACATTTGGTATTAATCTTAATTGTGAAAACTTGTGACAAAATTTTTTTTTGGGTAAAGGGTTACCCCGGTGATTTATATATTCACAACCATAAAAAACAAGTAGTGAGGTGAATCCTCACTAGTTCAATCATGAGACATGCCTTATGAAAGCAAACCAAACAACCCACAAAAAACCAAACAAACCATGCGCCTAGACTACAATCTAGAACAAAACACAATTACACGATAAACTCAGCCAATTCCATCCGCATCCGCACCTTGATGAATCCCCCAATCGTCAAGAAGTCTCTACACTCTAACCGTGTTCTTGAACTTCACTCCCAACAGCTTGTATCAAACAATATTCAGGATTGTTGAAGCAAGGATTGTTGAAACTTGTGACAAAATAGGTTTGTATATGGCATTATGATATTTACCAAGTCATTTTATGCCTTACATTGAAATCTCAATTAAACCATCGTAAAAACTTGTTAATATGTTATTAGGAATCCAATCAAGGATTAATAATAACTGTTTTGAAATAAATCAAAAACTTATATAAGTATTACATAAATCAAATCAATGATCTATGATAATACTTTAAATATCCTTCAAAGAATCTAACATATAAAGATATGGGAGATTCTACAAGGATTTCGATAATCGAATACTCAAACAATAGTACACAAAATTTTAAAGTGATCCAGATAACGTTACAAGAATAACAAAATAAGAACACTTATATATAGGAAGTACCAGCGGCGTATCCACCATGTTCTTATCTTATTATACTCGTTTCGTTATCTAAATCACAACTACCACATAACACATAAATCGTCAACTTATACCAACTCGTAAACACGCATTAAAGCACACAATGAATCCAATCAAGGACTCCAATATCAGTACTTTAAACATCCTACAAGAATCAACCTATGAAGATAGATAGATGCTATAAGTATTCGGGTTCTGTCACATTATCTAATCTAACATGCATTAAAGTACACAATGAATCCAAACATGGACTCCAATATTAGTACTCTAAACATCCCATATAAGTCTAACTATAAATATAGATAGATACTACAGGGATCCTGGGTTCTTGTCATATTGAATCATTGAATCAAAACAATCCTAAATCCTAATGGTGATTCATGATAACGCCACGAAAGGTAATACAATAAGCACACTTATATATAGGAAGTACCAGCGGCGTATCCACCATGTGCTTATTGTATTGTCTAGTTTCGTTATCTAAATCACCAACAATCTACAAAAAACCAACCATCAAGTTGTAAAGTACTTCTTAAAAATCTCACTATGAAGATAGGAAGATCTAAGACTGTACTTCAAATATCCTACATGAATCTAACTATGAAGATAGGTAGATCACTTAAGGATAAAACATTACATTTGCATAATCGGAATAATACACATAAAAGCACTTAGTGAACACACATATGCCATACATTTTGAAAATAGATCGATTACACATATGAATCACCCCAAAACATTTGAAAACAGTAAAAGAGGGGAACTATGTACTCACCTGGGGTTGCGTATAGTCCCGGTTCAAAGGGTATAACAAAGCTCAAAAGACCAAGAGTTCAAGTGTTGAAGCGGTTCCTAGGGTAACAGATACTATATTAGGGAATCGACACCTAAATCGGGAGATCGGGTAGAATGAGGTCTTGTAAACTAAATGAGTGTTGGAACTCATGTGATATGGTTTAACAAAGCCTACATTCTAAATCGAAACCTATCCTAAGTGCTTACGACCCTTTACGACCCGTTAAGGTAGCTTACGCCACTTTAACGCGTCGTTCGTGCAAAAGCACATTCGAGACGCCTAACTAGTCCTATGACAAGTATTATATGCCTTAACATATATAATTATGTTATATAATCAGTTTAGATGTCAAAATATTGGTTACATATGTTTAAAATGAAATTATGCGCAAAAAGGACATTTTGGTCATTTTCCTAAGGCATATAAACTACCTATCATATGACTAACTAAACGAGGTGACCATAAGGTATAACCTTGGAAGGTTATTCCCTATACAACTATGGTCACATTTTATGTTTGGTCGGATCCTAATGATTGACCAAACGGGTCAGGTTCGAAAGTCTAAGCGGTTGTTTAGACCGCTTACCTTTACGACCCTATATAAGTACTAAACCTAAAGTGACGAGTTAAACATGTTAAAACATGTTTAATTGAAAACAAGTTTGGTATCAAAACAAAGGGTCTTGATACTTAAAAGTAGTTTGGTTGCAAAATACGCAAGAATACGCATTTTGACCGAAACTACGACTCGTCACTATGCCTAAGTAACGTGGTAATCAGTAGGTATAGTCACAAGGGACTATAACCATCGTGATTACGCTCACGTTGCGAAGTTCAAACGAACTTCGTGTTGACCATAAACTGGTCAAAGCTGAAAGTCAAACATAGTTTGACTTTCGTGCTTAAAACGCGTAAAAGAACAAAAGAATACTTACAAAAGGTCCAAGAATGGAGGTTTTGGTCTAATTATTCTCAGGTATGGAGTGTTAGAACCCTAACTTAGAGAACAAATCAGATCAAGGTGTGGGTTTGAAGCAAATGGGGTTGGGTATTTATAGGAAAACAAGAACCGTTAGGATCGTTTATCAGGAAACGTGCTTCGATCTGAGCCGTACACATGCACCCATGGTTTTGAAATACCATGGGCACCTTAGAATAGCCCATAGATTGTTCAAAAACCGTTTTCAACTCACCAAAACCCAGCTGCTGATTAAATCAGCAGGTTTTGCAGATCTGGGGGTTCTGTCGCGGCCCGCGTAGCCAGACCTTAAGGTCTACGCAGCCCGACTAGAACAAGTTTGGCAGAAATACAACTTTGGTACCCTACAATGTAAAAACTCAGTTTTTGGCACTTTTAAACCCCGTTAACCCCATTTCAAAGCTCTAAAATGAAGTTAAAGTATAGGGAACTTAAAATATGCTCAAAAATATCTCGGATGTCGGTTCGTTTGGTCGTACGGTTGTGTTATTCGGTTAATTACGACGAAACACGAACGAACGCGAAAAACGATCCAAACTCCGCGATGAATGGAAATTTATCATGCCAATCACTAAAATAAAATATTTTAATGATTACATAAATTTTTGGAAGTCCGGATATATTCAGAACGTAAGATATGCGCGAAAATGCAAACTTATGCACTTTTTGACGCTTTTAGTCCCTATTGATCAAGAAAGTTTATTTTTGCCCACCAAACACCTCTAAGCCATGTAAAGGATATTTAGGGCATATTTAACTTATGATCAAGTTCCAGAATGTGCGATACTATGTGAATCAGCAGACTTTCGCATAGTATTTAGGGCATGATAGGCCTGTATAAACGTTTAGGACTTCTAAAGAGATGGTAAGACCAATCCTCCTAATGTAAATAAGCACAAAAACCGGGGTTGGTTTATGACACAATTTTGCAATGACCACTATAAATAAAATCACCACCATCATGTACGGTCTCAAATGGGGACATGCTCGGAAGGAAGGAGGCTTCGGCGAGAGGGACGGTAGATAGGTTTCAAAAGGGCGGTTGCCACCCATCTTTCTTTCTTTCTTGCCACTGCATCATCATCATTATTATGATGTTGAGCCCATGACTTATTCCTTCCCCATTATCAACAGCCCTTCATGATTAACAACAGCATCCAGAACAACAACAAACATCTTGTGAGAAAATGACCAAATTATCCCTTTCTTCTCTTTCTTTCTCTCTCTCTCTGTATGTATCTATCTGTAACCCAGCGATGAAGATTTTGTTCTGCATATAGTATATTATTCCGAGCATAAGTTAGCGGACATTGTGTGAAAATGGGCCCGTATCTTGGCGGGGCAACACTGGCTGTGATGCAGCCATAGCGGTGTCTGACCCACTTTGTCTGCTTTCATATTTGCAGATCTGAGCCCAAAAAACACAATTTGTTCTCGAATGTTATTCTCACTCAGACGAGATGAGGCGATTTCAGAGGAGAAGGTTCTTAAGGGTGGTTGCCCTTCTCTTTCAAAGTCCGATTTTGACTTTTTTATAGTCAAATATCTGTTCTTTGAAGCCCATGATTTTCTTCATAAATCAACAACCCTTCACTTTCAAAGATAATAGTTATTATTATTGTTAGGGGGTATTTGGCTAAGCTTATTTAATTGCACGGATGGCCCTAAAAAATTTATGGAATCTCAGTCCATAATTTCAATTCTTGTATGTTGAAGAAGATGATGATGATTTGATGAGTTTTAAGAGGCTGTGATGATGAATTTCAATGCGTCTGAGTAAAGATGAGATTATCCGCATCTTGGCAGGGCAACCCGGATGGTCATGTGGTTTCACATGGCAACCGTAAGTATGCAGCCATGCCAGATTTATCCACTCTGTTCGATTGTTTACAAATCTGAGCCTGATAATTGTTTTATAAACAGTACTGGTATACATCTGTCATGTTTTTGGTTTTGGTACTTTCGATGATGCCAGTACTGAACCCACAAAAGCGGTATGATTGCCGGTTGGTTTTGACTTACGTTGGCAGGAACCATCAACCATCACTTTATATAATGCTTGAGATTATAGGCCAATTACCAATATACACGTTCTAGATTATTGTAAGGCTCATGTATCCCAGTCGTCATGATGTAAATAATAGCTTTAGTTTATTTTATTTGAAGAATAGTATTAATTTTTAGTATATAAAAACATTTTAAGGTTTTTTTTTGTTGTACGTTTTTTTTCTCAGGCTCGCGCTTTTTTTGCGCCTTGAGTGCGCCTAATGCCTTTAATTACTATGAAATAAGCTACAAGATTTTCGTGATTTAAAAGGCTATGATGATCTGTTTTAGTGATTTGAACAATTTTGAGATTATCTGCATCTTGGCAGGGCAACTCGGATGGTTATGTGAAACAAAGATCTATATCTCTCTGTTTTGCATTGCATCTAGTAAGTTTGCAGCCATGGCGCTGTATCCATTTTGTTTAGTTGTTTATAAATCTGAGCCTCATAATGAAAGTATTGGATCATGTTGAGCTGATGATTTATTATTACAGATAAACAACTCAACGTATTTATTGTTGCTGCTATAGCTACTATTGATCTTACTATCACTGTTACCTTTACCGTTTATTAGACTAAATTATTGGAGTTAATTGCACAGCTGTTCTAAAAAAGTTAATGGATGATATTGAATTGCTGGAATCTCAGTCCATAATTTCATTTTTTGTCTGTTGGATGATGATTTGATGAGTTTTAAAGGCTGTGATGATCAATTTCAATGCGTCTGTGTGAAATTGGGCAAAGATGAGATTGTCCGCATCTTGGCAGGGCAACCCGGATGGTCATGTGGTTTTTCATGGCAACCGTAAGTATGCAGCCATGGCGGATTTATCCACTCTATTTGATTGTTTACAACTCTGAGCCTCATAATCGTTTTATAACATCGACAACAGTACTAGTATACATCTGTCATGTTTTTGGTTTTGGTACTTTCAATGATGCCAACACTGAACACACAAAAGCAGTACGATTGCCTGTTGGTTTTGACTTACTTGGCCGAAACCAAGCAGGTTTTGCTCAAAATTCGGTTTGTGCATCTCTACAACCAGCCATCACTTTATATAATGCTGGACATTATAGGCCGGTTACCAATATACACGTGCCCATGTATCCCAGTCGTCATGATGTAAATAAGCTACAAGATTTTTCGTGATTTAAAAGGCTATAATAATCAATTTTAGTGATTTGAACAATTTTGAGATTATCTGCATCTTGGCAGGGCAACTCGGATGGTTATGTGAAACAAAGATCTATATCTCTCTGTTTTGCATTGCATCTAGTATGTATGCAGCCATTGCGGTGTATCCGTTTTGTTAAGTTGTTTATAAATCTGAGCCTCATAATGAAAGTATTGGATCATGTTGAGCAGATTACTTTATCCCTGTTGTTTTTTTGGGTAAAGGGTTACCCCGGTGATTTTATATATTCACAACCAAATAAAACAAGTAGTGAAGAAACGTCTTCACTAGTTCAAACATGAGACATGCCCCATGAATGTATAACAAGCAACAAACAAACCGAAGTAAAACAACTAGACTAACATCTAGACAAACTCAACGCTTAACAAATCAATTATCCTCCATCTTGAACATTTACGTCCCCTCCAATCTCCCAATCTTCAAGCAACCTCCTAGTCCTCGCACACTTCTTAAATTTGACTCCCATAAGTTTGTAGCGAATAGTTTTGATAATTAACTGACAAATAGTATCCGGAGGTCTCGTTTGGTTTTTGAACAACCTAGCATTGCGCTCCTGCCATATGAAATAGGCAACCGTAGCAACAAGCAGCTTGGAAACATAGATGGCTGCTGATTTCGACCGAGAACGGTCTAACAACCAATTCATGACCGAGCTCCATTTTGAATCAACATTATTCATACCACCCCTTTGTCTAACCATATTCCAAACCTGAGCTGAAAACTTACACTCGAAGAAAAGATGATCATGTGAATCAACATTATCATAGCACAATAAGCAGCACATCATGTTCATGTTATTACTTCTCGATCTATCCCACTTCAGAATTCTATCTTGAGTCAGCAACTTACGACGCATGATCAGCCACATAAGAAATGCCTGTTTCGGAATGCACTGTGGAAACCATACAATGTTAACCCAATTAACTTCTTGATCCCTCACACGAATCGACTGCCAAACATTTGAAGAAGAAAAATTAAGAAGATCGTCCCCATCCTTCCAGCAAATACGGTCCATATCTCCTGGATGCAGCGTGATTTGGTCCAATTGTATCAGAACTGGAAACAAATCTCTCCAGGCAACAGGCCATGACCAATCACCATTAACATGAATATCTATAACTTTAGCTCCCAGCTCAAAACCTGCATTCGTGATAACTCTAGGAGACAGGAAATTAGATAAAGGCCCCAAGCTACTCCAATTGTCATACCATGCTGAAGTACGCCTGCCATCTCCCAATCTCGGCCAAAAATGACCTCTTATAAGAGGCCTGAGTTGAATTAATTTCTTCCAGCTCCAGCTACAATTGGCGACCTCTTTACAATTCCAAAAACTCCGGCCTTTAAGCCTATACGAATGAATCCAGCTGACCCACAAAGAATCTCTTTTATTAAGAATACTCCATATATGAGAAACCATAAGAGCTTTATTGAAATCCCCAATCCGACGTAAACCCAATCCACCCTCATATTTAGGGACACAAATCGAATTCCACGAGACTTTAACTTTACCCTTGTGATATGAAGTCTCCTGCATCCAAAGGAAGTTCCGCATCTTGGCCTCTAACTCCTTAATAATACGAGCAGGAAGAATAAACACCGATGACCAATAGATGTGCATAGCCGATAGCACCGAGGATATAAGCTGAAGTCTGCCCGCAAAAGAAAGAATCCTGTTTCGCCAATTCATAATACAGTTCTCTAGCTTTTCCACGAGGACACTACAATCTTTATAAAGAAGACGTCTCGAAATTAAAGGAACCCCTAGATATCTGACCGGAAGCATACCCTCTTCAAACGGCAAAATCTCCAAGATAGCATTTTTAACATGAGAAGCTACATTACAAAAAAACGCCGTACTCTTCTGTATACTTGGGACCAAACCTGACATACTAGTGAACAAATTAATCGACCTCATAATACAAGAAGCCGAATTAACATCCCCACGAGCAAAGAGGAACAAGTCATCTGCAAAGCAAAGATTAATAATTCGTTGTTTCTCACATCTATTATGAAATCTGAACGACGAATCCAATCTAGCATTCCGCTGTAAAATACACGTTAGAATCTCCATAACAAGAGTAAACAAATACGGAGATAGCGGATCACCCTGCCTCAGTCCACGCCTACCTCTGAAATACCCATAAACCTCACCATTGACACACATGGAGTAAGAAACAGACGCAACACATGTCATAATCCACTCCACCATCTTATAATTGAAACCGAATCCAAGAAGAACATCCTTGAGAAATCTCCAATCCACAGTATCATACGCTTTTTGAATATCAACTTTAAAGGCGCATCTCGGGGGCCGTGATCTCTATGATAGTTATGCATAAGTTCTTGAGTCAATAGAATATTATCAGAAATTTTCCTACCCGGAACAAACGCTGACTGATTTATACTCACAATTCTGTTTAGAGCACCTTTAATGCGATCTGCAACAATTTTACTAATGCATTTGTATAACACATTACAGCAAGCTATCGGACGATAATCCGTGACTAACAATGGAGTAGGCTTCTTTGGGATAAGAACAATAAGAGTGTTATTAATTTCACGAAGAAGCTTACAGTATCAAAAAAAATCCCTGATGGCCCTCGTAACATCAACTTCAATAACATTCCAGACACTTTTAAAAAAGGCTGCTGAATAACCATCAGGCCCAGGGGCCTTATCATTACCAATTGAAAACATGGCATTCTTAATCTCCTCATTTGTGACCGGATGCTCCATATGAGAAGCTTCAAACGAACTCAACTTGTTAGAAAACAAATCAGCCGTAGGAGATAAATAAGCCGCCTCCTCGTAACCAAGAAACTGCTCATAATATTGCACAATAGTTTTATGAACATTATCCCCCTCCATTAAAATCCCATCCGAGTTCATGATAACATCAATCCTGCTTAGATGGTTCTTACTCTTTAATGTAGCATGGAAAAACTTGGTATTTGCATCACCAGCTTGCAGCCAATCTACCTTTGATTTTTGTCTTAAAAAACGTTCCTCATCCAGCAAAGCTTCGAGAGAATCAGCATTTAACTTAGTTTCCTGCAGCCGCAAATCAGTATTCATTGGGTCATTATCAATCTCTTGTTGTAATGAATCCACTTTTCCACGAAGATCTTCCACTTTTTTGTGTAAGTTCCCTTGTTTGAACAACAGATTCCTCAACGGGCCCTTCAACAACTTCAATTCCTTAACAACTTTAAATTGATGAACCCCATCAATGTTCGTATCCCAAATGTTCTTCACTACATCCGAAAAACCTGGTTTGTGAATCAAAAAATTCGCAAACTTGAAAGCTCTACGTTTGGCATTAGACAAACTCGGGATCTTAAGCATAGAAGGACAGTGATCTGACATTCTGTAAGGGTGAAAAAGCGCCACCGGGTTCGGAAATTCAGCAACAAACGAGGTATTCCCCATCACCCGGTCTATTTTCTTCAGTAAACCAACACCCTTTTTTGGTTTCTGGTTCCATGTAAAATGAAACCCGGATTGATTAATATCAAACATCTCAATGTTGGCCACACACTCTTGAAACTCCCTCATACCTATAGACACTTGAGAGACTCCCATTGACATGTCTTCCAGATTGAGCGCTGAGTTAAAGTCTCCTAGAATAACCCACGGCCTATCACCCACAAAAACTTTATGCAAATTAAGTTGGTGCCAAAGATCCCTCCTAGCTACATAATAATTGGCCGCATAGATGACTGAACAGAATAAAAGCTTTTTATCATTCTTGAAGTTAAGTTGAAGATGCATGACTTGATCAGTTTGAGCAATCACCATAACATCAAATACACTAGAATCCCACCCAGTAATTATCCTGGTACTTTATTGCATCTATTCCCATTGGACGTCCACTCCCAATCCCGAAAAACAGAGTTACACACTTTCCGTAAATTATCCATATCTACGTGAGATTCTAAAATAGCACAAAGACTCAACTTATTACTCCGGACAACCTGACGAACCTCCTTTTGTTTTAGAGGACGGTTCAATCCCCTAACATTCCAAGCCGCAAAACTAACCATTGGAAACTTGTGTAGAAGGAGTGCTTGCCCCTTTAGTATGTTTTGGATTTTGAGTACCTTCCATTATATAACCATCCGTTTCATTAAAAACCTCCACTACCTCTTCCTCATCCGAGAAATTTTGGTCACCTCCTCCATCTTTACTACTTTGCCCCGTCTCCATATTATCAGCAAACTTTAGAGCATCAAAAGGGTTTGAAATTTTAACCGAGTGAATCTGACCAGACTTACTATCTGGCTCCTTCGGCTTAGGTCCAATGGGCCTGTATTCAAATTTTTGCTTCTGCTTATTAACAGGGAAACCTACCTTCCGGGCTACTTTCTTGTTATGCACACCCATATACCCTTCATCATCAACAACCGGCTTCTTTTCATGTCTTCGGTCTTGCTCAAAAGCCTTAAAAGACTTATCTCCATTAAATTGTTTACCCATCTTCCTCGGTTGTTTTGGACAATTATCATCTGAGTGGCCAAACACACAGCATTGGGAGCACCTATGCGGATACCATTCATATTCTACATACATGGTTTCTTTAACGTAACCGTCACCTTCCAGTTCTGGGATAGCCATGGTTATTTCCTCTTTAAGTTTCTTATCAGCCGACACTTCAATCAAAGCCCTAGCATAACTGCTTCGGCCCCATGAATCCAGACACATCGATGTGGTATAAGAATCAAGAAGCTTTGGCATACCAATCGCTGTAGCAATCAAACTAAGCCCATCCTCTGTATAAGCCGCTAGAGGGACCTCATGAATTTTAACCCAAATCTGCATTTTATTGACCTCCTTTTTAATCAGTTTAGTGTTTGGACTCCACTCACTTAAAAAGAAAGGTTGAGATCTAATTATCCAAGGACCTCCATCTAGAACATCCATCATACCCTTATTATCAGCAAACTTGAAGAAAAAGAATCCATTCGCGTTCATCATAATTTTCTCCAGCCCAAACTTTTTCCAGTTATTTTTGACATAATATTCAACCACCGGATATGCAATCCGATCTCCCAGAAAGTATCCATAAAGCGTGTTTGCTAGTTTATCTTTCACCGCTCGAATAGACTCCTTCGGCAATACCACATCACAATCATCACGACAATCCGCGTTAGCAAGAGACCTGAAATTAATCTTATTACCTGTAGCATTCTGCACGGATTCAGCATAAGATAATGGTCTATTACCCTTTTCCTGCTCATTCTGAAACAATTCAGCCATGGATGGCGAATCAGCATTCTTATGTTCATCAGAATGAACATCCTTCTCCATTACAGGGACAGTAATCTTGTTAAGCTCATCTATCACATTAAACTTAGCCGGCTCATACTTATCAGAAGAAACCGTACCCCTACGAGGCATTAAAGGTTTACCTTCAATGTCGATCAAACGAGAAGATAAACCCTGGCGTAATGATGAAGTAAACGGCGGTTTAAATCTACCATCGTGCACATCCCCCTCTGATTTCTTACGATCATCCATACTAGAATTAACACCTCTCTCAATCAACAAAACAGCAACTAACCATGCAAGAAGAAACTCGTCGAATCATCCATACTTTATCCCTGTTGTTCACGATTAATCAACAGCCTTGAGGGGAAGAAACCAAAGTTGAAAGATGAACATGTGTCGCATTTTAAGAGGCTGTGACCGTGTGATGATGAATGTCATTGCAGTCAAGTGGATTTGAGCAAAGTTGAGACTGTCTGCATGATAGCCCCTTAAGTCACGTTTTTATTTAATATTTTTAGGTTATTATTTTTAGGAATTCCTTTATGTAATTCACTTTAGTTTACGAATGGGAGGGGTGTTTATGAATATTATTTTGGTTATATTATCTCATTGGATTATGAGTTAATTGATCCTTCCATTGCTAGTTCAAGTGTGGCAACTTGAATGGTGTTCTTTGGATCCTAAATTGATACTAGTGGTGAATCTGTATCTAGTATTAACTTAGGTTGCCCTATCGTTTGTTTGTGTGGTGTATCTGTATCACAAACGGGCGTTAGGTCTATCCGTTTCTCATTTGATTTCGAAACACTATTCCGTTACCGTAATCGGGTGCCTATCATTTGGTATCAGAGCCGAACGATTCAATGTCGACTCTATTTCCGGTTTACCTTCTTGCAAACGCACAAAAAAAACACAAAAAATATAACTCAAAAATATTAAATGAAAACGTGACTTAAAGGGCTATCACTGCAACTCTGCATCTTGGCGGGGCAATCTGCATGGTTATGTGAAATAATTTTGTGTCTTTCACATTGTAGCCGGTAAGTTTGCAGCCATGGCGGATTTATCCTCTTTAGCAATTGTTTGCTGATCTAAGCCTCATTTCACACCGCATGAAAAGATCCGCCAGTGGAATGCCGTTTGCCTGTTGGTTTTGACTTACGTTGACCGAGACCGAGTCAGTTTGTCTCAAAATCTGGTTTGTGCACCTCTACAATCAAGGCTGAGAAAGGCATGCATTAGTTTTGATTGTTCTGTACATGATGCTTCTTGGCATGGCACACTGTATGGATATGTGAATGATTTTTGATCCTTCACATTGAAACCATTACTGTTTACAACCGTAGCTGATTTGGGTTATGTTTTATGTCTAGCGGGTTAAATGGCCTGAGGAAAAGGTGCGCCCAATATGTATTTTAATGCATAAAACCCACTGGGTTTCTTATCTCATTGGTAACAAAACAGTCAATTGTATATCTATACCTCGGCATCTGTGTTGGCAATGAAGATTTCGTGAAAATGGGCCCGTATCTTGGCGGGGCAACACGGGTTGTGGTGCAGCCATGGCGGTGTCTGACTCGCTTTGTCCGCTTTCTTATTTGCAGATCTGAGCCCAAAAAACCCAATTTGTTCTCAAAGATTATTCTCACTCAGACTAGATAAGGCGAAGATTTCGTTCTGTCTAAGTTCGATTTTGACTTTATTTAAAGTCAAACATCGCTCTTTGAAGCCAATGATTTTTTTTCATGAATCAACAACCCTTTCATCTATTCAAACACAGAAAAACAGTTGTGTGTTGCTTCTACTGCTACCAAACTTATTATTATTATTATTGTTATTGTTATTGTTATTGTTATTGTTATTGTTATTGTTATTGTTATTGTTATTGTTATTGTTATTGTTATTGTTATTGTTATTGTTATTGTTATTGTTATTGTTATTGTTATTGTTATTGTTATTGTTATTGTTATTGTTATTGTTGGTTTTATTGAGTTAATTACATGGATGCTCCTTCGGTATGTAAATTCATGGATTAAGTTGCTCCATTTCAATTTTAAGAGGCTGTGATGATGAGTTTCAATGCGTCTGAGTGAATTCGATCAAAGATAGAGATTATCCGCATCTTGGCAGGGCAACCTAGATGGTCATGTGATTGATTGAATGAGTTTCTGGTTTCACATGGCAACCGGTAGGTATGCAGCCATGGCGGATTTATCCACTCTAATCGATTGTTTACAGATCTGAGCCTCATAATCGTTTTATTATGAGCCTCCAAATAGTTTCGTCTCAATTTTTGATCATTTCATTTTTTACAAAATTATGATTTAACTATTAATATAGTATATACAAAGTTGCTCTAAACCAGTTTCATTTCACCCTGTTTTCAATCGTGCTGGTGATTTTTGTAGCTTTAAAGTTGACATTGATGAACTTTTATGATATTGTTTATATTATCAATTGCGGTTGTTGGTGTTTTAGTCCTTTCATTGTTTGTATGATCATATATGCTTGATGGGTTGGCTGCTAATCTTTCATATCACGCATTAAGTTGATGCTTGCCTTGATTAGAAAACAAAGTTGATCACTTAGATGACTCATAAAATACATCACTAACAATCACCATGTTTTGTACAATGGTTGCTTTTTCCACCTTTTGAAATTGGACTCGGAAACATAGCGTAACAGCAACAAATCAGCCATTGGTTTCATACAATGTTGGACTTTGCTGCCAACTTTTGATTTGACCTTTGTGCTACTGACTGTTGTCTGTAAGACTGTGACTTCAAATATACCCGTCACCTACTTGAAAACTTCTTTCCGTTCTACGGTAATCAGCCATTGGTTTCATACAATGTTGGACTTTCTCACGAACCATTGCCTCAACTGTTTAATCATACTTCCCATATCTACGTCTTGAAGTCCGATTTTTACTTTATTAGTTTTGTTACCAAACTAATAAGAATAGCTACTACAATTGATCTTGGCCAAAAGGCCGAGAAAGGTATGCTTTAGTTTTGTTATAGCTGTTATCTGATTTTGATTGGTTCCTAGTATGCATCAGTTTCACATTCAGATAACCATAAAATAGTGTATTTGTACATGATTCTTTTCTTGGAATGGCTATAGTTGTCAACAGCGAGCGTAGCGGTCGCACTATAGCGCGCTACGTAGCCGTCGTAGCTATAGGTCTAGGCTCGCTATTAGGGTTGTAGAAATAGATAGAAATTTTAATATAAATAGCAATTTTAATATAGCTATAAAATAGCTGGATTTTAAGTTTTTGTTAAATATACATGTAAAATAGCATATATACCAGGGTATTCTGATATAATATACATATAACATTTTTAAATTTTTTTCTAGTGTATCACTATATGTAAAATAGTCGCCCGCATTCGCTATGTAGCATATAGGTACCTTATCGCTATTTGTCGCTATTCGCTACTAACAACTATCAGAATTGCAAACTGCATGGCTATGTGAATGCTCATTTATCCTTCACATTGAAAGTGGTAAGTTTGCAACCATTGCTGGTTTGATTTGGGTTATGTCTAACGGGTTAAACTGTCTGATGAAAGGTGCCCAATATCTATTTTGATGCATAAAACCCATTGGGTTTGTTTAATGCATGAAAGGCTATGGTGATAAATTCTCGTGATTTCTCTATGCATTCGAACAAATTTGAGATTATATGCATCTTGGCAGGGCAACTCGGATGGTAATGTGAAACAAAAAATTTATATCTCTCTGTTTTGCATTGCATCGCATCTAGTAAGTTTGCAGCCATGGTGGTGTGTCTCTTTTGTTTGATTTCTTACAGATCTGAGCCTCATAATGAATGTACTGGATCATGTTGAGCTGGTGATTTTTGTCCTGTTGTTCTACATGGATGGTCATGTGGTATATAACAGATTATGGGTTAAGTTCCACAAGATTTAATTACTAGAATCTGAGTCCGTATTTTCACATCGTCTCTTGAAGAATTGAAAAATTTTAAGAGGCTGTGATGATAAATTTCAATGTGTTTGAAACTTTGAATGAATATGAGCAACGATGATATCATCCGCATCTTGGCGGGGCACAACCTGGATGGTGATGTGAAAGATTGAAGATATGATTGACTTTGTTCTTTCACATGACAACCAGTAAGAATGCAGCCATGGTGGATTTATCCTCTTTGTTCGATTGTTTACAAATCTGAGCCTCAAAATCGTTTTATCTCAAATTTTAATCATTCATTTTTTACTGTATTTTGATTCAGCTATTGACAAATGTTTTGCTATAATCTATACAATTGTGGTATATACAATGCTGTTCTGAACCAGTTTTATGTGCATGTTGTTTCCTTGTTCTAAGCATTGGTTGCTACTTTTGAAATCGAAAGTATCATTTATCATCATCATTATCATTATACATTAAAATGATTATTGCAGGGTATTAAATAATTTTTGTTAGTTGATGCTATCGTTCTGTGACCGCTTGGTAATTAGTAATTACTAAGTGATTACCAACATATTAGTACTCATTTTTCTTTTGCTTAGAGTGTGTGACGATGATTTGTCGGTAACCACCAAGGGATTACAGAAGAATTACCAACAAAGAGGAGAATGCTATAAAGAAGCTCAATCTTATAAGGAACTAGTAAGATTACCTGCGTTAAGCGGCGCACCTACAAGGTTTTGGTCAATATCTATTTGATTTAGTATAGCAGAAGTACGTTTAAAAAAGAATATCTACACATGTTTTACTTTGACTAAAAACCATAAATAAATTTAAATTGGACAGCGGTATGGATTAATTTTAAATTAATTGTCAATGGAAATATAAACATAACTTTAATGAAAATTTACGTCTAAACGTAACCCAACTTGAAATTATACCAACACATGCATAAAAATATGTACATAAGAGAATATTGTTATTTTAAGTTAAAGAATGGTACGACACGTTGCGACGGTGTCAAAACGTAAAGTAACTCGAATCTTTACCATCTAATGAAAATGTATTATATTTGGCCCATAAAAATAAATTTCAATTAGACAGTTGTACGGCTGATTTTAAATTAATTTAAAATGGAAACATAGACTTACAAACCTAAACATAACTTTAATGAAATTTTACGTCTAAATGTAACCCAACTTGAAATTATACCAACACATGCATAAAAATAAGCACATAAGAAAATATTGTTATTTTAAGTTAAAGAATGGTATAACACGTTGAGACGGTGTCAAAACTTAAAGTAACTCGAATCTATACCATTTAATAAAAACGTATTATATTTGGCCCGAGTCGTTTCCGAACAAAATTTACATCGAAACATTGAAAAATTGAAAAAATACATAAAAATAAACACGAAAACGCATTATATTTGATTCAACTCATTTTTAGAAAAATAAACATATAAGTGACCCAACTCATTTCCCAGAAAATTTTATGGGAATATTTTATGTCAAAATGTAAATCAACTTAAAATTATACCAAGACGTATATAAAAACAAACACGTAAACTCGATTACTAAATCTTTAAAAAGTTGATAGGCCATAAGGGTCAATACTGAAAATTAGGCGGTAAAAATATAAAAAAACACAAAAAAGAAAAAAAAAAGTCAAAATATTTACATTTACAAATATGTGTCTATGCTCTAATTTAGGGATGAGGTTTTTTACCGAAATACCGGTACCGTACCGGTACCATACCGGTACTGTACCGATGCCGTACCGATCATAAATGGTACCGGTATCGGTAATAGATTTTTCGAAATTCGGTATTGGTAAAAAACAGTATCGGTACCGGTATTTTTCGGTAAATACCGGTATTAATACCGAATTTAATAATGACTTTATGTATTTTACTATTATCTTAGATCCCACTATAAAGTTATATTTTCTTGAACATTGTTTTACAAAAACCAATATCAAATTTCGTTTGTTTGGTTATTTTTAATCAATTATGATGATTTTTTTAGACATGTTGGAATTTGGATGTTAAAAGTATAACCCATGGATGTTTACCTTTTGATTTTTTTGACTACTTAATATGTTTACCCTTTGTTTACATTCTTCTATATATTACTCTAGTTCAATTAATAATAGATGGATGGGTTGTACATGAATTTTTTTTAGGTAAAACAATGGATGACATCAAAGCGGTACCAATATGGTAAAGTATCAAAATATCGGTACCGGTACCGTATCGGTACCGAATCTATAAATATGGTACGGTAATCGGTATCCACATTTTCTCAATTTCAGTAACGGTATTTAAGGTATCGGTACCGGTAGGGTACCGGTACCAGTATCGTACCGATCTCATCCCTACTCTAATTTTCTATGATCAAAGTTTTTATTTACCCTATGCTTGGCTAATAACATATCATCCTGCCAGTGCACTACCCTGAAAAAAAAAAACATTTCAACGTAAAGATTAATGCATATAAACATTG
Organism: Helianthus tuberosus; assembly: GCA_030545235.1. NCBI lineage: Eukaryota > Viridiplantae > Streptophyta > Magnoliopsida > Asterales > Asteraceae > Helianthus > Helianthus tuberosus. The sequence goes on along the minus strand of CM060370.1, from coordinate 107,505,259 downwards.
CAAGTTGGTATAAACATGAAGATAATATGAAAGGAAGATAATTAATACCTTGTAGACAACATATGTATCTACAAGTTCGTCTATTGTATGTTTCATCTCGGTAAAGGTGCGTAACATTGTAGAACTCACCCTTAGTTTTACACATGCTACCAGTTTTCCACACACTCATTTGGGTTGAAACACCCAAAACCACCACACCGCCCTCTCGTGCCACCCTAATCAACCGCCTCATCAACTACTTTGATCATTGCTCCGGCTATCTTCATCCTCACTCATGAACCACCAGTAGCATGTGATAGCCACGATTCTACTGTACATTGACAACCCTGATCAAATAAACCCTAGGTGGAATTCACAATCTTTCTCTCTTGCGTTGGCTTAACTCATTTACACCTCTAAAATATTAATTAATTTTTTTTTGAAAAATGATGATATGATAAATGAGAAATGTAAATAACTTAATTAATCAAACAAACGAAATAAATTAATTACAAAAATTTTAAAAATAAGCCGAGTTATTAATTCATACAATTTAAAAATAAATACAAAAAAAACGACAAAAGTTGGTGCCGAATTGATATTGTAAATCTTTTGGTTCGGGAAATTCAGTGCTGCTACCCGGTACATTTGGTCATCCCTGATCACAGTTACCGTACGAACAACGGTATCGTATAACTTTTTTTTGTTGATTTTCTTCAACTTTTAATTTTTTCTTTTTTTAGTTTCAGGTGTAGGGATGAGCTCGGTGCCAACCGATACAGAATCAGTACTGATACCAAAAATACCGGTTACGGTACCGGTATATGAAGGTAAAAAAACGGTAGTGAACCGGTACCAGGAACGCCAAAAGTCAGTACCGAATTGGTACTTAAGATCTTTTGGTTCGGAAAATTTGGTACCGGTACCCAGAACAATTTGCTCATCTCTGACCTCGGGTTTCATACGAACAACATCGTTACCATACAACTTTTTTGGTTGATTTTCTTACGGTTATCTTTTAGTGTTTTTTTCTACATTTTCTTTCTATTCTTGTCACACCCCAACCGATGGCGGAAACATCGGGGCGCGGCACTGAGCGAAACAGATTATCCAGGAGAAATCCATAACAACTAATATTACCAAATATTTAACGTTACGTCCCATACCATAACATATCAAGCAATGTAGTTATTTCAGACATAGTATCTCAAAGACAAATAAATTGTTCCGACAACTCAGAATGTGACGTTTCCAGACCTCCTAACTTGATTCCATAACAGCAAGCATAGCATAAGCATCCTAAACACCTGCCACATACGTTAAAATAAAGTCAATACACATAGTGTAAAGATGAGCATACAAGTTTAATAGTATAATAGTAGCGAAAGCGATTTACGCATAACCAGCATGTAACACGTTGAAATGTGAAGCATGTAAGTTATCGACAATGAAATATGCACAGACATGACTACGAGTTGTAGAATGCGCAACACATATCACCACTGTGACACGTGAAGAAAAGCTCCTAACAACCCCTGTCCACGACAGGTGCTGAGTCCAAACTATAGTACTATCGTTGCTAAGGTGTCAGGCAACAATCACTGTGTAAACATAACATACAAGCATTCATCGAATAACATGTATAACATGCGATAAAGGTTAGCGTATAAAAAGTGTTTGCGTTGTGTGACCGATGTGATTTGATATAAGTAACGTATGTAACACCCAAAAGTGCGTTAAGCAAAAAGGGATCGAGTATACTCACAGTTCGTGTTTAATAAATAAACACAAGCTTGGATTGAAAGGAGCGCTGGAGAGTTAGCCTGATCAGAGAACGATAGTGTAAGCATTGAACAGTGCGTCGAGTGGAACGAATAATGAAAAGTGATCCGATCGGATGACCGTCCGGACGGATGGTCATCCGGACGGATGACCATTCGGTCGGAGGGTCGTCCGTTTGGGAAGGATGTGTTTGTATATGATTTGAACTTTGAAGTTTTCGTTGTAGCATTTTGTAAATTGAGTAGCATTTCTACATATCAGGTCATCTGGTCGGATGGTCACCCGGACGGATGATCGTTCGGTCGGATGGCCCTTCGTTTGAAACTGATATTCTTCGAAGTTTTGTAAAATGTTTAAGTGTTGAAAATCACAAGTCACCTGGTCGGATCGTCATTCGATCGGATGTTGATCCGATCGAACGATGATTCGTCCGGGTAACCTGTTTGTTTGAGAACCTGTAAACTCCGTTAAGTTTAGAAAGTTTTACGGTTGAGCCGAGACGGTGTGACAACGTGTCAAACAACGAAAACCCCATCAGGTCCAACTCATCCGGTCGAACGGGAATCACCCCGTTCGATCCGAATCAGCTGTTCATGACGGTTTTCATGTTCAACCTGTGAATCAGATGTCTCTCCGTTAGTAATCCGTTCTCAAACCAGCACTTCACTAGAGAATGAATAGAAGGCCTGAACGGGCTCCGATTCTATCGGTTTTGAGCAAAAGTGAAGAGTTTTTGAGGAAAAATTTGAAACACTTTGATTATGTTTAGATTTAGGTGAAATCAGTGTTTAAACATTGTAGAAATCCTTTAGATCTGAGTTGTTCTTGATGAAATGATGTCACACTTCAATGTTCATAAGAACTCCATGATGACATCACGTTTGAACAGCCCGAATCAGAGGATTTAATGGTGAAAATGTGAGATTTGTTGGTGAAATTGATGAGAAAGTGTGTAAAGATCAAGGAAGTACAAGGTTTGAGATGAAAAACTTACAAAAATTTCGAGTAATCAAGAGAAAATGGTCTGAGAATGCTCTGGGTCGGACGGCCTTCCGATCGGTGATGTGACAGGTGGGGTATTTATAGGTGAAGAGGAGAGAAAGGCGGTGTGGAGTGATTCGGTCGGACGGCCTTCTGACATCCGATCGGATGGTCATCCGGTCGGATGACCATTCAATCGAATGGTCCTTCGATCGGATGGCTCGAGTGAGTTGGTTTCTGACTTTTCGTTTCGTGCGTTGAGCGTTGCGTTGCGGGTAAGCGATGCGATAGTTTTAAATACTAGTTACACAAATAACATAACTACTACTAATCACAAAAGTAAATGTTAAATTTCGAGTCTGCGATGAGATTGCGTTGTGGTAGAGTTGTGATTGCATTTTGCGAATAACACCTTTAATCATATCATCAGCACACACAAGAAAAGCACATAATTACACACACATAAAACAATATCCATAACTGCGATTCAAGTTGCGATGCGATAGCGATGAGATAGCGTTAAGCAGATTAGCGTTTAATTGCGTTGATCGCATTGTTACTTCACTTTTACAAATCGTAAACAAATATAGCGATAACTAGCATACATCGATTATCGAGTCGGAGAGTACAAGCAATAATTAAGCAAGGAATGACATATTCGATTAGCAATCTTCTCTTCCTTTGACTTTGACTTGTACTTTGACTTCAAAAGTCAGGTTGTTACAGCCTCCCCTACTTTAGGGAATTTCGTCCCGAAATTAAGGCGCATGCGTAACGAATAGTTGTGGATACTTAGCCTTCATGTCACTTTCGAGTTCCTAGATGAACTCGGCGCCGCGTTTGCTTCCCAGCGAACCTTCACTATAGGAATGCGTGAGCGTCGAAGTTTCTTGGTCTCTCTGTTATGGGTGGTTTTCTGCTCATATATCCTGAATAATATTCTGACTATGTTCCTTTTGTTGTGATCAGGATACCGGATCAGGATATTGGTAACATCCTGATGCAGTATCCTGGTAGTGACTAATTAATCCACGTACACGTTAATGGTGCAAGTTTATAACGTTCAAGTGGACTTCTTCTCCCAAAGACTCGGGCAAATCTGTTGGAATATAAGCGTTGAAGCCGGAAGACGTGGACTACAACGTTCATAAAGGGAATATTCGTTATTTCCCGGATTTGTAGGCTAGTTAGTTAGTTTTGTTTTAGTATAAATAGGATTGATTGGATCAGATAAGGACACACACAATCTCTCAAACTCTCTTGCTCTCTATCTGCAACTACTCACAAACACTCACACTTGTATTCAAATCACATTGTAACACCTAGTCGATCCGTATCATATCCTGCACTGTATCCTGATATTTGAAGTAATAAGAAGAACAAGGCAGCTGCGATTATCAGCTCCCGAGGTTTTGTGACGGCGATCTAGATTGATCAAGGGCTTTCCTCGTACATCCCGCGTCACCCTTTACATTTTTGCTCATTGTTTAATTGTAGATACAGCTCGATATCCTGAGCCGTATCCTGAAAACTGTTTTTGCAAACAACTAAATCAACATATTTTCGATACACATTCTTAGCACACTACCTCACTTAACTAATTTGATCACTTAATTGCTTCAGTAATTTTTGACCAAAACAATTTGGCGCCCACCATGGGGCAAGTGGTGCTATTTCTACTAAAAGCTTTTGCAAAATCATTACTTGGTTTTCTATTTTCAAAACTTTTTGCTACACTATTTTCAATGGCCTCAAGATCAAACATGAGCTCTTCTACCGTGTCTGCTACAACATCTGCAATGATTGGTTCGGTGCTTCCACCACCTCCTCCAAGGACGCAAGCTTCTTCACAGCCTCAGGATATTATCCCCACTCGGAATATTCAGGGATCTGCTCCTGTTTTGGCCTCTAATGATGAAATTCTAACTTTATTTGGTAGTGTACAGGAACAGATGAGGCAACAACAGGAGACCAACCAAATGCTGATGAGAGAGATACAACTCTTGAAATCCAGCTCAAGCAGGCCCGCTGAGGATACTGTCACTCCCTTGCAGCCCAGAGCTTTGAACTTCAGTTCTGCAGTGTATACTGAGGATAACAGGGGGAATATTGTGCCTACCCATTCTCAGAATCATACTCCTGAGATACCCTCTTTGGTTAGGGTGTCAACTGTGAGAAGCTCAGGATATGCTTCAGAATATGGCCAGAATCCTCAGACTGGTAACGTATCTAATAATAATAATACTCTTGCTACTAATGGTATTGGATCTTTGCAGGATGCAAGTATGACATCAGCACTTTACAGGGAGCTTCAGAAGTTAAAGGACATGATATCCAGTGTACCTGGAGTAATCCAGCCGATCTCAGAAGTATCCCAAGATAGCCACAAGATATATCGGTTTACATATCCTATATGTGATGCTGAAATCTCAAAGAGATTTCAAACCCCCAACATGAAGCTCTATGACGGGACCACGGATCCTGAAGAGCATATTGCTCAGTATAGGGAAAGGATGAAAATTAACCCTATCCCTCCGGATCTCAAGGAAGCTTGCCTCTGCAAGGGTTTTGGTTCTACCTTAACAGGATCAGCCTTAAAATGGCTCTTAAACGTTCCTCCTCATTCGATTACATCATTTGCTCACTTAGTCAATTTATTTAATAGTCAATTTTCCTGCAGTCGAAGTTTTGAAAAACTAACCAGTGATCTCTACAGGATAACTCAAGGACCTCAGGAATCCCTAAGGGATTATGTGAACAAATTTAGCAGGGAATCCTTAGATATCCTGCATCTTGATGTTGCAACAGCTGTGCAGGCTTTCAAGATGGGACTGTGATGACTGTCGTTAGTGTCATGCAAAAACCTAATTAACCTAGGTAGCTAGGGTAAGCAGGGTATCAATCCAGGGGAGTATGTGGTCAGTTAAGTTTTCTATTTAGTTAACTAAAAAATTAAATAAACTGAAAGTAAAAACTGAGCGGTGTAAATAATTATAGAAAAAAAACTAAACTAAACGGCTGGAACAATAATAAAACAAAGCAACTTCCTCCAGATTTCAGGTTCTAGATTTGACACGTTCTGAATTAATTAATTTAACAGAACCACATAGACATAGTTCTGTTAACGTTTATTTACCAGTTGTGATAATTAAGGACCATTTACCCAGACTGACCTAACAGCGTGGGGTTATCTCAAAATTACCAACTACACGTTACCAATCCACCTACCCCTCTAATATAAGCCAATTACTAGAACTCTCGGCCATTGAAAGATAAAGCAAGTGAATATAAAATAACGCAAGTCTGTTACAACCGGTTCATAAATTAGTTAACCTAGCAATTAATTATATCAAGTCTACCCTCTTTATGTCACACCCAACCCGCTCAAAGTTTTGTCATCAACTGAACACGTTGTAAAGAAGGAACTCAAAATATAAATAAATCACATGTCAACCGAATCAATCAAGTTAAATATCTATCACATAAATAACATGGATTGAAAGTATAATAAACTCAGACATGAAAAACCTATAAAACCGTCCATCGGGAGGAAGCCGCGAAGAGCCTAGCCACCCATGGTTGTCTGTGTCATGGCCTTCTCTGCGTGTGAATGATATCCCCTCTATGATCGATCGAATCAAAAATAAAACCCCCAATCTTTTTCTCTCACTGCCATCCAAAGCCCTTCACATGTGCATCCGCTATTCGGCCCAAAAAGGGAGTCCATGTACATGTATGTGGGCTTTCAATTGATGATGATGTATGAGTTTATGTTACTGTTCAAGTGTTCGTGTGCAGCCCAATCAAATAATCCAAGTCTCCTCATGTGTTGGCCCAAGTGTCGTGTGCTGAATTAATGTTGCTGACTTTCGTCCGCCTCTACATTTTTATTTTTGACTCTTGAGCCCTCATGTGATATTGCCTCTTTAGAATTCAGCCGCCAAACTACGATCATCTATTTGTGATAATTCCTTTCAAAAAAATCTATTTGTGATAATGATTATTAAACTAATAAACCAAAAATAATTCCCTTCAAATATCATCTCTCAATCATCATGTTGTTGACTGCACCCACATATGTCGTCAATGTCTAGCCTGCTTTTTTTAATGTTGTTGCCACCAATTGAAAGATGATGATGTTGATCTGACCCCTCACGTGAATATTGGCTGCTTATAAAAGTTGTTCCAAAAGTCCCTATGGTTGTTAGCATGTGCGTGTCCAAGACTTGGGGTTTTAAACCCTTTAAAACTCGTAACATAAAAGCCCACATGCTGCCTCTTGTAACCGTAAGTTACGATTCAACGCTTCACCTACGGATCAGACCTTCTGTTCACATTTGTTTCCAACACATACAAACCGCAACCTGCTGGAAGTCTCTTTGCTGACATTTCAACTTCCATTTAATTACCAATCAATCCTTAGACTTCATTTTTATGCATCTCTTGTATATTCAAACAACCTTTCCGATTCGAAAAAAAGTCCCGAATAATGCCTTTCACTATGTTTATCATCCACGGTTGTTCCGCATCATCCTTAAGCTCTCCAACTTTACTAAATTAAGTGATTTACCTGTAAAACCACGAGCACTCATAGTTAACACATCCAAGGCACATAATCACGTAAAACGCATTAAAACACATGATATAACACACATTAAGGTTCGTGTTTCGCACACTCCATCACATCCCCACACTTAACCTTGATTGTCCTCAAGCAACCATTACAAACATTATTCACCTTATTGACAAATCACCAATAAATCCCTTACCGAATTAGCAATTTAAGATCCCAAGTCATACCCATCCCATAGACTGACACAATCGAGGTTGACAATCTGACAGTTAGATAATATATCTTTGAAACAACTTTTAGACTTGCCTAACTAAAACTAACATGCTTATGATACTACACACATGCCACACGCCCCTCACAAGAATCACTCCTCTCGGCTCAATCAAGACTAGCGTGTAATGTGCTAGTATATAATTCACTCAAAACCAAATACGCTACCTTGCAATCATAAGCTTATATAGCAATCACACCTCCACTGTATCAAGTAACGTAGCACATATCAAAAGGACTTTTGGGTTTTAGGTTAAGGGTAAAGGTAAGGATATATTTCTGGCTTTTTAGGTTTATATATGGCGAACACAAACCAATATACCAAACCATGACAACTTTATTTACAATAACTACTAACACTTTGGGTTATTTTTCGACTCATTTATTGAACACGAACATAACAATGATTTTTGTTTTTGTTTTTTTTTCTTTTTCTTTCTTTTCTTTGTTTTCCATTTTTTTCTCTTCTTTTTTTCTTTTTTCAACAAACATCTAACATACAATTGCCACTCATGGTTGATAATCAATGGGTCAAACGAGGTGTAACAAGTGAAACGTATAAAGCTCAACATGGTTAACTAAGGTGGGGTGAATAAACACTCAACAAATAGAACAATGAAATGATCCTAATGCCTTTATCATCTATGTGCACATGCTAAACCATAGTCTTGGCACACATCAAACCACACAAGTTCTAACACAAAGCAACATATGGCCTACACTCAACAAATGAACATTTATTGCAATTCAACTAACAATCTAGTAGGCTCAAATATCTCACCGAACGAATGGAATAAGGGTTGCCGACATATAGCATGTGTATTCCTAAAGCATGTTACCCCTAGTTAGGCATCTCTTCTCAACTATTCTCAAAAACTTGTCAGAAATACTCTCATGAAACTTAAAGGGATAACCATGACTAGGGATCTAAGTTAGTTTAATATCAGTAGGAACATTTTAGCGATTGAAAATGTTGGTTTTCATGTAGTTCAAGCATACTTGAGACAAAAATTTTCAAAATTTTTCAATTTTTCCAATTTCAACCAATTCAAGCATTTCAAGATCAGCAACTTACCAACCCTATCTCGAGTTCCCGCATCCCCACACTTGGGATACATTGTCCCCATTGTATGGTGCAATTTAGAATCTGAACTCGAGAGATACCACCCACAAACCATGAACTGCTAACACCTAGACGATTCGACACATAAAACCACTCCTAACATAAAGACTCACACCACCAATTTCACAAATAAAATAAAAGACAAGATAGAGAGACAAATGAACCTGACCAGTAAATCAGCAGTGTCGGTAATGATGCAGCTGCTGTGATCGGACAGGGACATAAACATCTCTTGGATTCTATGATATCCACACTTGATTCATTGCATCCGCGGGGATTAAACGTAGCAACCTGCCAAAACAGAGCACATACCAAAACAAAACCAAAAAATACACAACTCTACATCCTCGGGCTGCCTCCCGAGAGCGCTAAGTTTTAGATCTTCAGCCAGATCGTACCTGATATGCTCTACGGTGGTCTCAATGCACATTTATCCCTTGTATTTCCAATGAATGCCCGGAATTTTACATGCCATCTCCATACGCTCGTCGGTATAATTGTCATGTTTAGAAAGCACTTGTGGGTTTCGCTGATCCACTTCACGAGATATACACCGATGTCTTGTAGCTTCGCCCTTTTCATCTTCTTCCTCAAACCCCCTTCCCCACACTTGTTAATTGGAATGATTGATATGGGAGGAGGTTCGGTACACACATTCATCTCATCAGACTGCTCTGCCTCATCATCCTCACACACCATCTGATCCACCAGCGACTCTTCATCAGATAAAGGATTTGTTAGTGTGGTATTATTCTTCACAACCTCCTCTTCCATGTGAGAATAATCTCTAATATCATTAGGTAATGGTGAGAGACGCTCTTCTATTTCTATCTTCATTTTTAACTTCTGACACTTGGAAACTAGACAGCTGATTCGATCTTCATCGGAAAGGTTGGGTCCTGATAAATACTGCTCGAGTTTGGACAAAATCACTTCCAACAAAGCAAGTTTTTTCTCCTCCTCGGTCTGATAAGTATAGACACCCTCGGGCTCAGAATATTCCTCGGGATGATACTGTCGGTATCCCTGATATGGTCTTGAGATGTACGCATCCATCATTTTTTTATTCCAATACTTTGGATTTTCCAAATACACCGCGTACACATCATAATCATAAGTATGATCACGACTGCAACAGAAGCATCGTCCATCCGTCCTTGGCTCATAATAAGCATCCTCATCCCGATCCCATCCGTCAGAGTAATAACCATCCTCCACCGTTGTATCAGAATCATAGAAATATGGTGGAGGGGAAGGATTATAATAGCAAGGCATCAGTGGTTCTTCCAATTTCGCTTTTTCCCGTCTAAATCGGGCCTCGTGACAACCGATACACGGGTAAAGTGGTTCCCCGCACAACTTGCATGTAGAAGAGCCGCAAAATATAGTAAGATCTGTCATCCTGCATAAACACAGCTCAACTACCCACGTAAATCACGAACAAATAAGATAACAAAATAAAAACAAAAATTCTTTTAGTTTTTTTAGAAAATAACCAAAACAAGAAAACTAAACTAAGCGCACCAAGTCCCCGGCAACGGCGCCATTTTGATGACTGTCGTTAGTGTCATGCAAAAGCCTAATTAACCTAGGTAGCTAGGGTAAGCAGGGTATCAATCCAGGGGAGTATGTGGTCAGTTAAGTTTTCTATTTAATTAACTAAAAAAACTAAAATAAACTGAAAGTAAAAACTGAGCGGTGTAAATAATTATAGAAAATAAACTAAACGGCTGGAACAATAATAAAACAAAGCAACTCCCTCCAGATTTCAGGTTCTAGATTTGACACGTTCTGAATTAATTAATTTAATAGAACCACATAGACATAGTTCTGTTAACGTTTATTTACAAGTTGTGATAATTAAGGACCATTTACCCAGACTGACCTAACAACATGTGGTTATCTCAAAATTACCAACTACACGTTACCAATCCACCTACCCCTCTAATATAAGCCAATTACTAGAACTCTCGGCCATTGAAAGATAAAGCAAGTGAATATAAAATAACGCAAGTCTGTTACAACCGGTTCTTAAATTAGTTAACCTAGCAATTAATTATATCAAGTCTACCCTCTTTATGTCACACCCAACCCGCTCAAAGTTTTGTCATCAACCGAACACGTTGTAAAGAAGGAACTCAAAATATAAAGAAATCACATGTCAACCGAATCAATCAAGTTAAATATCTGTCACATAAATAACATGGATTGAAAGTATAATAAACTCAGACTTGAAAAACCTATAAAACCATCCATCGGGAGGAAGCCGCGAAGAGCCTAGCCACCCATGGTTGTCTGTGTCATGGCCTTCTCTGCGTGTGAATGATATCCCCTCTATGATCGATCGAATCAAAAATAAAACTCCCAATCTTTTTCTCTCACTGCCATCCAAAGCCCTTCACATGTGCATCCGCTATTCGGCCAAAAAAAGGAGTCCACGTGCACGTATGTGGGCTTTCAATTGATGATGATGTATGAGGTTATGTTACTGTTCAAGTGTTCATGTGCGGCCCAATCAAATAATCCAAGTCTCCTCATGTGTTGGCCCAAGTGTTGTGTGCTGAATTAATGTTGCTGACTTTCGTCTGCCTCTACATTTTTATTTTTGACTCTTGAGCCCTTACGTGATATTGCCTCTTTAGAATTCAGCCGCCAAACTACGATCATCTATTTGTGATAATTCCTTTCAAAAAAATCTATTTGTGATAATGATTATTAAACTAATAAACCAAAAATAATGCCCTTCAAATATCATCTCTCAATCATCATGTTGTTGACTGCACCCACATATGTCGTCAATGTCTAGCCTCCTTTTTTTTAATGTTGTTGCCACCAATTGAAAGATGATGATGTTGATCTGAACCCTCACGTGAATATTGGCTGCTTATAAAAGTTGTTCCAAAAGTCCCTATGGTTGTTAGCATGTGCGTGTCCAAGACTTGGGGTTTTAAACCCTTTAAAACTCGTAACATAAAAGCCCACATGCTGCCTCTTGTAACCGTAAGTTACGATTCAACGCTTCACCTACGGATCAGACCTTCTGTTCACATTTGTTTCCAACACATACAAATCGCAACCTGCTGGAAGTCTCTTTGCTGAAATTTCAACTTCCATTTAATTACCAATCAATCCCTAGACTTCATTTTTATGCATCTCTTGTATATTCAAACAACCTTTCCGATCCGAAAAAAAGTCCCGAATAACGCCTTTCGCTATGTTTATCATCCACAGTTGTTCCACATCATCCTTAAGCTCTCCAACTTTACTAAATTAAGTGATTTACCTGTAAAACCACGAGCACTCATAGTTAACACATCCAAGGCACATAATCATGTAAAACACATCAAAACACATCATATAACACACATTAAGGTTCGTGTTTCGCACACTCCATCAGACTGTAAAAAGATTCTTAATTTTACCAGGACCTTGTAATGAATCCCTACAGAAACCTGGATGAAGCTCAGAACAGGGCTTTAAGATATATTCGACTGGAGGATGACAAAAAGATGCAAGAGAGGATGAATTCATCTTCATCCTACGAATCGACCAACAGGAAGTCAGAATTCTCGTACAAGCCATATCACTCTAAACCATATGGTAGAAATGACAACAAGAAAGTGAATGCTGTTGAAGACGAGGATCCTGAGGAGTATCCTGAGTTATCAGAATATTGTTTTTCTGTTAATATACCTGAACTGATGTATACTATGCAGGGTTTAGGAGACAAAGCAAGGTGGCCTAGGAAGAACCAACAGAAAGCTGATTGGAAGGATAAATCCAAGTGGTGTGCCTTCCTTGAGGATTTTGGACATGTTACAGAAGATTGCATTGCCTTGAGGAAAGAAATAAGCTATCTGCTGAGCAAAGTATATCTGAAGGATCTCCTGGGAAGATAGAAGAATAAGGGTTAGGATACTAAGAAGGATCCTGAATGAGCAGCATCACCTCCTGCGGATGCCAAGATAATTAACTTTATTTCAGGAGGATCCGATATCTGTGGGACCTCTTATTCTGCAGCAAAAAGACATGCAAAGGAGGCTAAGGCGGAAAGGGGAGATAAGCCAACCAGGATGTCAACCCTCACAACTGATAAACTGATCACGTTCGATAGTGATGACAGGGATACTGTCCAGGATCCTCACCTTGATGCTTTGGTAATAACTTTATATGTTGCTAATCATTTTGTACGCATGATACTGGTGGATAATGGCTGCTCCGTTAACATAATTCAGCTGGAGACACTGAAGAGGATGAATGTATCCCCAATGGATATTACTTCGAAATCCACTGTGCTTGTTGGGTTCAGTGGAGAAGCCAAGAATACCATGGGAGAAATAAAGTTGCCTGTGTATGTTGAGGGGGTCAACTCAATGCAACGCTATTGTATCATGGACTCCTTATCCTGCTACAATATTATATTGGGTAGGCCATGGATCCATGATATGAAAGCTGTGCCATCTACCTATCACCAGTGCATCAAGATACCTACCCCTTGGGGGGTTGTCAAAGTGGAAAGTGATCAACAAGAAGTGAAGGAGTGTTATTCTTCTTCGATGAAAGCCTCAACCAAACCCTACGGATCATAGCAATTAAAGATGCGAGCCCAGGATATCATGGAGGCTTTAGAGCAGGATGTTAAGAGAATTATCCCAGATTAGGATAATCCAAATATCTCGGTGCTCGTAGGAACCAATATCCCTCAGGATATTGAAAATCAATTGACTAACTTTTTGAAATGCAGGATGTCAACATTCGCGTGGAAACACGAGGATATGACAGGTATTTCCAAGGATATTATAACTCACAAGCTCGAAATTGATAGGTCTTTCAAGCCTGTCCAACAGAAATGTAGGAAGTTTGCTCCAGAACGGAACGCGATCATTCATGAAGAGGTTGAAAGATTATTAAAGAGCAAGATGATTAGGGAAGTTAAATTTCCCAAATGGCTAGCAAATGTAGATGTGGTGCAAAAGAAAAATGGGAAATGGAGAGTTTGTGTGGATTACACAGACTTGAACAAAGCATGTCCCAAAGACCCATTTCCTCTACCTCATATTGACTCAATGGTGGATGCTACTGCCGGCCATGAGATGTTAACCTTCATGAATGCATCCTCAGGATTCCAGCAGATCCAAATGGAACCTTCAGACCAGGAGGATACTGCTTTCATGACACCAACATGTATTTATTGTTATACTGCCATGCCTTTTGGTTTGAAAAATGCAGGTGCGACGTACCAAAGATTGGTGAACATGATGTTTAAAGACATGCTGGGGGACACCATGGAGGTGTACATCGATGACATGGTAGTAAAATCTAAGAAGGCTGAGGATCACCTCCAGGATATTAAGTGAGCGTTCGATATCCTGGACCAATACAACATGAAACTAAATCTTGCCAAATGCCACTTTGGAGTGGGGGCAGGAAAGTTTCTAGGATACATGGTGACTAAAAGGGGGATCGAAGCAAGCCCGGAACAGATTAAGGCTATCCTGGATATCAAGTCACCTTCAAACATGAAAGATGTACTAAGATTAACAGGGTGAGTAGTAGCACTAAACAGGTTTATATCAAGATTCTCGGAAAGATGCAAGGAATTCTACGATATCCTGAAGAAGAATAAGAAGTTCGAATGGGGAGAGAAGCATGAAGCAGCCTTGCAGGAATTAAAGCAGTATCTTTCAACTGCACCACTATTGATGAAGCCCGAGGATGGTGAACCATTATCCCTATATCATGCGGTATCAGGGAACGCAGTAAGTGCTGTCCTGGTAAAGGATCACGAAAGTCAGCAGTAGCCTATCTATTATGTTAGCAAAAGTTTATTAGATGCTGAAACTAGATATTATCATTTAGAAAAATTAATATTGGCTCTAGTTATGGCATCGACAAAGCTTAGACATTATTTTGAGACACATAGGATCCATGTTAAAACTAATTATCCTGTTAAAAATGTGCTTAGGAAACCTGAGATGTCAGGAAGAATGGCTAAATGGTCAGTAAAATTAAGTGCCTATGATCTAGTATATGAACCTAGAAATGCTATAAAGTCTCAGGTGTTGGGTTTTTGACATGTTTATCAAAGCAATTTCATCCATATGAAATAAAAACGCAGCGGAAATAATTATTTAAAACATGTTACTTACAAGATATAAAACTCATTATATGTGTAAAACCCAATCCCGGATCCATATATGAACATGCATGCTATCAAAATTAAAACACAACCATAGAGTGTTTAGAATACTACCTTCCAAGGAGTAAAGGATATGAAGAAGATGATGCTTCTTGAACGGTTGCCTTAAAGTGTAGAAGACCTCAAGCTTGTATACCCCAAGCCTTCCAACAAACACCTTATGTTTAGCTAGGATTTCTACACTTATGAACTCACTTGAAAAAACCTTCTTGACAACCACCTCATGGCCGAAATTTTAAGAGTATTTACTAGAGTCCTTGCACTTGAAATTGATCTTGAAAATTCCCTCATGGAACCCTTCCATAACGGAAATTTGAGAGAGAGTTTTAACAAGTTTTACACTTGAAAATCATCTTCTAAAAAATGCTCTCTCTTGGCCGGAAATTATGAAGGAGTTTTCAAGTTACTTCTCATTATTATTTGTCATACAAATATTAATAAAAGTAGTGAGAGAATGTGCCACCCAATTCACCCAATGCATGAACATCTAACACATGCAAAATGCATGTACATGCATTGGACCAAAAGTCTTCCACAATCAAGATTCATGCAATTGCATGTAAACTATGACAACATGCATGGAACCTTATTGGACAAGAATTTTTTGGGAAGACCACATGTGGGGGGGTGGCGGCCTAGCTTTATTTATATAAAAAAAATTCAATTTTCTTTTATAAAATAATATAAGTCTTACATATGTATTTTATAACTTTTATAAAATATAACATCATATGTTATAAGACTTATGCTATTTTTATTATGTTATTTAACCCATTAAATAACAAGATAAAATATTCTCTCAAAATAAATTATCCATATAATTTATTAGTTTGTCAAGTGCAATTATTTAGAAAACCAATTTCTAAATATTCTAAGTGTTAATATTTATTTGTTTGATCATATCATAAATAAATATTGTAAGTGTTTGTCTAGCTTGTATTTGGGTATGACTCGACTTGGATCATAACGTACTAGCCACATCAATTTAATATGTGTCTTGGGCATACAGAGTACAACAATCTCCCACTTGCACAAGATACATAGAAAATTGATGCAAGTAGTAAATGACGCCTAACTACGGTTTACTACCCCAAATACGTATGACTATATTTGCCATTCAATAACATCATCCCTTTCAAGTCCCATGATTTAGGTGAATCTATCATTTATCCTTTCGTTACAGATGTCATGTTAAATCCAGAGACATAGAGTGATCACTCTCTGTTGATTTAACTTTATCAGGCCTTAGACATCTTACTCTCAACGAATAAGAGGAACAAATCCCGTCTTGACTACATACGTCTCTCACAATCACCTTGTACCACACCTGAGCTTAGCCTTATGTACTGTCATATTACTGACAGCGAAGAAATAAGTCAAGGTACAATATTTGGTGAATATCAAGACCCAATATGTATCTCAGGTCTGAGGATACTATGATATTCTCCTTTACTCAAATTTACTTATGATCAATCACAGATGATTCCATGCAGTAATATTTGAGAGCGAGTCAGTCCAATATTTGTATCCCACAAATATCTATGAACCTTGGTAGCAACACTTTGATCTATATTCATACCTAATGAATATCCACCAATCCAAGTTCATAATAGTCTTACATTCATATTTGTTCCCACAAGTATGATCGACTACGGACATTTAGAATAAGTAACTTATTCACGGATTTAAACATGCTAAAATGGAACATAACTCAAAATACCATAAAGAGTTATAATAACAGTTGTTCCAATATCCAAATACAAAATAGATCAAATCCAATCACTAGAATATCGAAGTCCTAAGGTACAAGTATGACCCTTCATGCTTTGCCCGTTCAAGGAGCTTCGTGAGTGGATCCGCAATATTTTGATCAGTGTGAACTTTGCGAATACATATCTTTTCCTTTTTCAACTTCATCCCTTATGTAGTTGAAATTCCGCTCAATGTGCCTAGTCTTTCGATGTACACGAGGTTCCTTGATTTAAGCAATCGCACCCTCGTTATCACAAAGATCTCTAGGGTCCTGAATGGTAGGAACTACCCCTAGATCGGCAATAATTCAAGTGGCAGATCCATATGAATTATATCAATCAATGAAGCGGCAATGTATTCTGATTCTGTAGTGGACAATGCTACCCTGACTATGATCGAGAACCATCTTCATTAGTTTGGAAACTCGTATCCATGTAACCCTTTACAACGAATTCCGAAACTCGTATCCCTGTAACCTTTTACAACGAGTTCTTTTCCACCAGATCCATATATTAGAAATATATCCTTAGTCCTTCTAAGGTATTTCAATATATATATATATATTTAACAGTCACCCAATGACCGTTACTCGCTGGTATCTTCTCGTTATGCTTAAAGCGCATAACTTGTCCGGTCTAGTGCATATCATTACATACATAATGAATCCTATAGCAGACGCATATGGGATTCCTTTCATTCTTTCTTGCTCATCCTTTGAGCTTGGACATTGAAACGCATTCAATATTGTCCCCTCCTTGAATAGGTACCAAACCTTTCATAGAGTTCTCTATCTTGAACCCTTTCAAGACTTTGTCAATGTATGCATTTTAGTTTAAACCTATCAAGTGCCTTGATCTATCCTTATAGATCTTTATTCCCAAAATATAGGCGACTTCACCAAGATCCTTAATGGAAAAACAACTTCCAAGCCAGGCTTTTACACCTTCCATGGCTGGAATGTCATTTCCAAATAGTAGAATGTCATCGACATACTATACTAAGAAAGTAATAATGCTCCCACTAGCCTTCTTGTACACACAAGCTTCATTTTCGTTCTTGATGAATCCATATTCCCTAATTTCTTCATCAAAACGATGATTCTAACTCCTAGATGCTTGTTTCAATCCATAGATTGATTTCCTTAACTTGCGTACTTTGTTAGGAAGTTCTGGATCGACAAAACCTTCAGGCTTAACCATATAGACATCTTCCTCAAGATATCCATTAAGGAAAGCCGTTTTGACATCCATTTGCCAAATCTCATAATCATATTATGCAGGTATGGCAAATAATATCCTAATTGACTTTAGCATCGCCACAGGCGAGAAGGTCTCATCATAATCAATCCCTTTGAGTTTGAGTGAAACCTTTTTGCTATAAGTCTCGCTTTATAAGTATTCAAGTTACCATGCATATCCGTTTTCTTCTTGAAAACCCACTTACTTCCAACTACTTTGGAGTTAAGAGGTGGCACAACCAATTCCCAAACTTGGTTGTCATACATGGATTGCATCTCTACGTTCATAGCGTCAAGCCATTTGTCGCATTCGAATTTTGACATTGCATCATGGTGTGTGGTAGGTTCACCCGAATCTACCACGTAGCATCCATCCATGAAAAATCCATATCTTTCAGGTGGACTACTAATTCTACCAGGTCTGTGAACGTTTTGTGTGTGTTAATCAACTATTTGATCGTTTTCAACAACCTCTTGTTGAATGCTAGTGTCAACCAAACGTGTGTCGGCTTGTGGTTCTCGATCCTTATCAAGTTCCACTGTTCTACTAATTCCTTCTACAAGGAACTTAGCTTCCAAGGACACAACCTTTCGAGCAACAAATACTTTTGCTCCGTTAGATCGTAGAAGTAATATCCTATATCATTTTTAGGATATCCTACAAAGATACACTTAGTGGATCGGACTTTCAATATATTTGAGGTGTATAGCTTAACATAAGCTTTACAACCCCTTACCTTTAAATATGATAATGATGGAACCCTTCCATGCCATATTTCAAAAGGTGTCTTATCCACTTTCTTGGTTTGGGCCATATTTAATATACGAGCCACGGAGAGTAAAGCGTAACCCCAAAATGATAGAGATAATGCGCTCCTAGCCATCATAGATCGAACCATATCCAAATAGAGTTCGATTCCTCCTCTATTGGAACGAAAAACTTTATTTGAGTTGATTTTGTACTTCACCTTTTGAAGGCTTTGAACGTTTCAAAACTTCATCTTTGTGTCAAGTACACATAACCATAACTATTACAGTTGTTTGTAAAATTAATGAAGTATCTTTCACCATCCTAGTCATTGGCTTAAAAGGATCACATACATCCAAATGTATGATACCTAATAAATCTTTTGCCCTTTCCACTAAAGGGTTTCTTAGTCATTTTACCTTTTAAACATGATTCGCATATATCAAATAAACCAATTTCATTTGTTTCCAAAAGACCATTCTTTTGAAGTGTTTGTATGCGATTCTGTTTATATGACTAAGGAGACAGTCCCAAAGATTAGTCTCACTCAAAACCATTTTGAGTTTCTTGGTGATTGCTTGGTACATTGAGCTATCAAATGATTTATTATGAACCAATTCATAAATACCATTTGAAATCATAGCTTTAAAGTAAAACTTGTCATTCATCGAAACATGAATTTCATTGTTTACAAACTTTAAATCAAAACCATATTGTCTTATTTCTTTTGAACCTTTTGCAACAAATTGCAAACATGAGTTCCATATCCGGTATCTAATACCCATGTGTTAGAAGAAATAACATTAAGGCCAATATGTATCATTAAGATTGTACCTGAGGTTTGCCCTGCATCCCTCTTAGTTTTCAACTCTTTGAGATAGGTTGGACAATTCCTATTTAAATTTTCTATCTCACCATACTCAAAGCATGGATCATTCGTGGCAACCTTTGCCTTCGATTCTTTTGGTTTCGGTGGTTTCGCTTTAGTCTTTCTTTTCTTTTTCCCTTTGATTTTCCCGTTTACCGTTTGCAACATTTGCTTTGGTGTCGGGGTGATGCCCTTTCTAGTTGCCACCCTCATTGATCGTTAGAATGGATAAAACCCTTTTACCCATATTGAGCCTTTCGGGGTGATCAACATGGCTTTTCATCTTAAAGACATAAGATGAGTCCGATTGGGTTTCCTCCATTCGACATGCATGAAGCGCTCGAACCGTTTCGAAGCGTTCTACCCTTAGGAACATTTCCTACAATTGGTTAATCATGTCGTATGATCATGATGTTCAAAATCCTTTTGAATCTCGGGAATCACAATTTTTTTTGGGTAAAGGGTTACCCCGGTAAATTTTATAAATCACCAAACAAAATAAACAGGGTGTGCCAAGACACTGACACACACTACTAGTCAAGACAAACCAAGACTAGAACATCCAAGAAAACAACCAACGACAAAAAAACAAACAACCAGAACTAAAAACAAGACCCGACCAAAAAGCCCCCTATCAAAACAGAACAACGGACTATAACAACAACTCTAGCCCGGGTCACAATCCAAGTCCTTCATCGAAATCTGCCAGGTATCCAAGAGATTGCGGTGCTTCAGGTCCCTACCAAGTTTAAATCCCATAATCTTCAATCGAACCGTACTGATGATAACATGGGAAAGCATATCAGGAGTTCGTTGGACACTAGAGAATAACCGGTTATTCCTCTCTTGCCATACATAGTATGTAGAAGCCGCAATAGGGATTTTACCAACAATCCGGTCAAGCTGTCGAGAATTTGCATTTTGAACCATCCACTGCATAATCGAATACCATGTGTTGTTGACACTATCCATGTTAACCATTTTCCTCACTGAATCCCAAACTTTCGAAGCAAAGGAGCATTGAAAGAAAAGGTGGTCTCTAGAATCTCGATCATAGTTACAAAGAGGGCAACACATAAGAATCGGATTTGTAGCACTGCCCGCCTCCCAAGTAGCCATCCTATCCTGCGTCTTTAGTTTGTTATGTATCACTAACCACATATGGAAGGAATGCCGAGGAATGTATTGTCTGAACCAAATCGAGTCAACCCAAGCGACCCTATCACCCCTTTGGCGCAGAGTATTCCAAACTTCCCAAGACCGAAAGTGATGAAGGTTCCCCTCGAGATCTTTCCAACGACATCGATCAGCCATATCAACTAAAGGATGAGGGGGAGCAATATTTATAAGAACCGGAAATAGATCCAACCAAGCTTGAGGCCATTTCCATTGGCCGACATCATTAATAAGATCCGCAACGGTGGACCGAAGGTTAAAACCCACATTAGCTATAGCCCGAGGAGTAATAAAGGATCTGAGAGGACTACACGAACACCAGTTATCACTCCAAGCATTCGTTTGCCGACTGCTCAGGATAGACACCTAAACATAGGGCCGTATGTGATTACGAATTGCAAGAATATATCTCCATCCCCAGCTTGCACTACCACGCTTTGTCACCTCCCAGAAGTTAGTGCCTTTTAATTTATAGGAATGAATCCATTGGACCCAAAGAGAAGGACGATTATTGATAATACTCCATACATGGCCAGAAAGTAACGCAATGTTCACATCCTTAACACTACGGATGCCCAGACCCCCTTCTTCTTTCGGCAAACATACATTGGACCAAGCAACTTTAGACCGAACATTCCCCTGAATACCACCATTCCAAAGAAACCGACGCATAGTCTTTTCAAGCTCCTTAACAATACGAACCGGCAGCATAAAAACAGATGCCCAATAAGTGTACATAGAAGCCAGAACCGAATTGATCAGTTGAAGCCTTCCAGCAAAAGATAAAGATCTTGACATCCAATTATCAATACGACGTTTAACTCTCTCAATAAGGACTTTATAGTCCCTATAAGCAAGACGGGTAGAGATAAGCGGAACTCCAAGGTAGCGGACCGGTAGGGTACCCTCCTGAAAAGGCATCAATCCAAGAATTTGCGTCTTCACATGGTTAGGAACGTTGCAAAAGAAAATTATACTTTTAGGAGCACTTGGAACCAAACCCGAGATCTTTGTAAAACTACCCAAAGC
Source organism: Helianthus tuberosus (assembly GCA_030545235.1). Lineage (NCBI taxonomy): Eukaryota > Viridiplantae > Streptophyta > Magnoliopsida > Asterales > Asteraceae > Helianthus > Helianthus tuberosus. Next base: position 107,483,542 of record CM060370.1, on the reverse strand, counting down.
ATCCCTTAAAACTTTGACCGAGGAGCAATCACCATGAGCAAAAATGAAGAGATCATCCGCAAATGAAACATTTATAATCCTTTGCTTAGCACATAGAGAGTGAAATTTAAACGAAGCATGAGTTCTCGCAGCATGTTGAAGGAGAAGAGATAAGACTTCCATAACTAGAGTAAACAAATACGGAGACAAGGGGTCCCCTTGTCTAAGACCCCGCTTCCCATGGAAGAAACCATGAATGTCACCATTGATGCAAAGGGAATACGATACCGTGGAGACACAAGTCATAATCCACTTAACCATTTTCCGATGAAAACCAAACCGCAATAATACAGTTTCAAGGAAAGACCAGTTAACTGTATCATACGCCATCTGAATGTCGATTTTCAAAGCACATCTAGAAGGCCCTCTATTGGTATGATAATTATGCATAATTTCTTGCGTGAGAAGGATGTTATCAGATATCTTACGACCAGGAACGAATGCCGATTGATTTATGCTGACCAAGCCATCCAAATTGCCTTTAAGTCTATCCGTGATGATTTTGCTAATGCATTTGAACAGCACATTACAACAAGAGATCGGTCTATAATCAAGAACCGAATTTGGATTCTCCTTTTTAGGCACCAACGCAATGATGATCGTATGATTAATTTGTTTAAGCAATTGGCCATTATCAAAGAAAGCAATAATCGCGTCAGTAACTTCCTCACCGACAGTATCCCAAGCATGTTTAAATAAGGCTGAAGTGAACCCATCAGGTCCCGGAGCCTTGTTTTCCCCGATGCTAAACATAGCCTTTTTTACTTCCTCTCTGGTAACCGGACGAACCATATGATTTGCAGAATCACTAGAGAGAGTATTAATAAACAAGTTATCAATATCAAGCCTGTCAACATGGTCCGGAGTACCCAAAAAATCCGTATAATGAGCAACAAAAACAGCCGGAACATCTTCGCCCTCACACTGATTTCCTTGAGCATCTTTGATATACGAAATTTTACTTCTAGCATTTCTACTTTTCTCACACTTGTGGAAATAGGAAGTATTAGCATCACCCTCACTAAGCCAATCTACCTTAGCTTTCTGCTTAAGAAAACATTCCTCATCATAGGACGCAACCTGAAAATCACGAAGGCACACGGATTGCAAATCTCGAAGGCATGAATCCGACGGGTTTGCATCTATTTGCTGTTGAAGCTGATCTAGTTGATATCGAAGCGAGGCCACACGTTCATGAAGATTACCCTGCTTATAAAGAATCTTACGAAACACTGGCTTGAGGTTTTTCATTTTCTTCACAACCGAAAACATGGTATGACCCGTAACATCGTTAGACCATTCCTTAACGACAGCTTGCATAAACTCCGGTTTAGACGTAATAAAATTCAGGAATTTAAAAGGTCTTGGCTTTGAACGAAAACCCGCAGACGTTTTAAAAACACATGGAGTATGATCCGAAATACGTGGAGGATGAAAGAAAGCAAAACCATCCGGAAATAAAGTAAGGAGGTGGACATTACCCATAATCCGATCAAGCTTTTTCAAGACACCAATACCCTCTCTCGGTTTCTGGTTCCAGGTGAAGTGCATGCCATGACAAGGAATATCAAGAAGCTCCAATTTCTTGACACATTCATAGAACTCTCTCATGCCTATAGAAAGGCTAGATGACCCAAAAGAACAGTCATCTAAATTAAGAGTCACATTAAAATCACCAAGAATTACCCACGGCTTGTCTCGAGCCAAACTATTATGCTTAGAAAGGTCATCCCATAGCACACGTCTAGCTTGGTAAGAATTTTCTGCATAAACAAAAGAACAAAGAACCATTTTCTTCTCAGCCTTAAAATGGACTTATGTATGAATAACTTGGTCCGATTGGGATAGCACCATTAGGTCCACGACATCCGCATTCCATCCTAGAATTATTCGAGTACCTCTATAACACAAACCACCGTTAGACGTCCAACTCCAACTACGAAAAACCTTGCTACGAATTCTGTCTAAGTTATTCACATGGACATGAGATTCCAACACCGCACAAACACTAAGCTATTTTTCAGTAATAAGAACCCGAACCTCATTTTGTTTCAGGGGACGATTCAAACCCCTAATGTTCCATGCAGCTATACTACCCATTTAAACCCATTAGACCGGGAGTGCTTGCCCCCTCAGCGTTTTTTCCATCAAGGTTACTAGACACAAATTTGGCCATTTCCGTTTGGACTCTTTCAACAACTTCCTCTTCCGGTTGAGAGCAATTCGGATTCCTAACATTAGCATGTGGACCCGGGTCATTTTGTTTCGCTATGTCGACTATACTAGCTTCCCCCTCCGTACTATTTAGAGCTTCAAAAGAGTTTCTTATTTCCACACTATTTCGATTAGCAGAGTTAGATTTGTCATTCTTAGTACCCAACGAACTCGCACCAACGTTAGCTACCTTAGGTTTGTAGATGAACTTTTGTTTCTGCTTCTTTGGCATAACTCCCATCCTAGCCGTTTTCTTTTTATCTGTAACAAAGCCATCTTCATCAATCACAACTTGCTTTTCTTTCTTATTGTTCACATTTTTAGCACATGTCTGATCATTATGACCAAAGACACAACATTCCGAACACCGTTGAGGCTTCCATTCATATTCTACTTTTATTCTTTCAGTAACATAACCATCCTCATCAAGCTTCGGGATAGCAACAGTAATATGATCTTTGATATCAGAGTCCGCATTAATTTCAATTAAAGCCCGAGCAAAACTGCTCCGACCCCAGTGATCCGAGCACATATCAGCAGTATAGCCATCTAGCCGCTTAGGGGACCCTAGCTTAGACGCTAACAAGCTCAACCCATCATCCGTATACACCGCTAGGGGAACATTATGCAACTTAACCCAAACCGGAACTGTCTTTATACCCTCTTTTCTAAGGCTGACCGAAGGAGTCCAAACATTCAAGAACAAAGGCACTTTTCTAATCAACCACGGACCATTTTCTAACACTTTAGACATACCCTCCTTAGTGTCAAACTTAAAGAAAAAGAATCCTTCCGAATTCATCATAAGTTTAGAAAAACCATGTCTAGCCCATACGTTTTTAGCATAATATTCCACCACCGGAAAAGGGAGTCGATTACCCAGAAAATAACCATACAAAACATTCTCATATTTATCCTGGACTTTCCGAATTACCTCACGAGGGATGACTACGTCAGCATCATGACAGGTTTCAGTCGTTTCCATCCACCTGAAGTTCACTTCCCTTTTTGGCCGGACATTGTTCTTGACCCTGTCTGCATACGAGTTTAGGGATGGCCTTATGACATTCGTATCTTCCCTACAATCCATGTTGCTCCCCTCAGGATGAACAGGAACAGAGATCTTTTCTAACTCGTCAATCACATTGATTACTCTCGTATTACCACGTTGGGGCAATATAGGGTTGCCATCAATATTGATAGGCATACCAAACAAAGACGACTTCCCTATAGAATCTGGATTACCCACCACCTTCGGATCATTTGCACGGATGAAAACGTCCCCATGCAACCTTTCCGTGAAAGACTGAAACCCTAAATCCTCTAACCCCGGATCCCGATTTCTCTCCATGAATGCAGCCGACAAAAACATAAACACATGCACACGTAAAAACCCTAATCAGCCGACAAGGAAGTAATCAGAACCCTAATCAGCAGTCAAGAACAAAACTCTCAAAGAACAAGATGCCGAAACCCCAAGAAAATAGAAGCCGTGATCCTTTAAACCCTAGAACAAAAACCTCAACCCTTGATCGATTAAACTAGTGTCATCAATCTAGCTAAGTTAATCTCAGTTAACCGCAATCAATGGCTACCAGATTAATAAATTAGGGTTTCAGAATTTATTACTAAGGCAACGATTTCCAAGAAAACAAAAAGAAACCCTAGTTCTTAATCGATCCCTAATGCTAACGAGTTCGTTACAGACTCTTGAAAGATCAAGAACTAATCACAGACGGTTATGCATAAGATCACAAGAAAAAACAAGGGAAATCATGAAGAACAAGATGAAAATAATCGCCTAAAGGAGAGAGAAACCGGCTTCCAATGCTTGGCCTTCTCATGGGAATCACAATTCCTAACATGAGACAAGAGGTTTGCATAGTATCCTTGATATACTTAATCCAATCGTTATAGGCATCCTTATCTTCCATAAGATGTTCATTGGGATTAGGATCGTTCAACACATAGGATATCTTTTCTTACTTTAGAACGATTCTTAAGTTTCGATATAAATCCATAAAGTGTTGAGACGGTCCTTTTCAAGGATTGTTTTAGTGATAGGTTACGGACGGTTTGGGTAATATTGTTAGTGGCCATCTACAAAATTTAACAAGATTCAATTTTAGTATTTTAGATATTATTATATTTTAATCATTAATACCCTTTTATGTCTCATAGACAATTAATAATTAAAATCTAGAATCCAACGTTACATTTAAATATCGGTTAGGTGACCTTTATCCCTTTATTTAAATTAACAAGGTAGTCAACGTTTGACAATTGCAACCCTTTGCAACTTCAAGCCATATGGGATCGGTTAAACATCTTTATGTTTAGTTGGCATGTTTAATCCCATCAACACCTTTGTTCCCCATGCTTCGGTGACACTAAGTTCATGGTTTCCAAATCAAGTCGTCCAACTTACACACACGTGTGAGTTTATACACATAAGTGGTTAGGTGACCTTTATCCCACAAACATGGTAAACCCACCTCGAACATACAAGTTCCCTCAAATGTGGTTAGGTGACCTTTATCCCACAATAAGGGTTCCCAAATGATTTGAGTGTTGTATAAAAGGATGGTGTTTGACTTGTTTTATAAAAGGGATTTTGAGTTTTCAAAATTCTAGTTTAGAAAACTTCATGTACCATACATTTGCATGCATTCAAATCCTTCGTACTTTTTGTGAAAATAAATTTTCAAGGTTCTTTTTAATAAAACCCATTTTATTATAAAAATCATTAATTTTTAATAACCTTTTATTAACCAATTTTAATGATCTTTAAAGAACCAATTTTAAGCTTGTTGTTGATTATTAGTTTGTTAAGCATGCATATACAAATATCATCAAAACAACAAAATAAACAACCACACAAGCACAACATACATATCATTAGGTGCATAACCATAGCCAACTATTTTGACCATGCTTGTTAGCCGAAACAAGTGGGGCAAAAGGTCCTTCCTAAGGGTGAAAAATGACACAAGAAATGTGTCGTTGAACTCCCACTTGATCCCGCATCCAAATGCTTCAAGTCTCCTTCTTGTGTTGTGATTTCTCCACTTTCTTTGAGCTTCCAAATGTCTTTTATATTCAGCTCCAAACTCCTTTGGACTTCAAAAATGTGTTTTGGTTATCGGGTTAAAATCCCGTTGAGAACGATGAAGTTCTTTGGACCGAATATTATGGTCCAAACCAAAACCGCATTTTTGTGTGCATCTTCTTTTACAATATATATCCTAATACATTTTCTTTCTAGTAAAACAAAATGCACGTAATCTATTTATTTTACATACTAAATGAAAATAAATAAATTACATATCTTACAAATGGAAGAACAAAATAATAATTATTACAACCTTTGAAATAATTAAATACAAATCACAACCAAAAATATTCAACATAAGGTCATGGCTAGGTTATGAACACCAAAAATATATATATCCAAATATATAAAATTCAAGAAGCAAAATGGTTCCCTTTTACAACCTACAATTTTTTCGGTCAAGAATGAAAAACCGAAAAATGTGGGTTTTTGTCCAAACAAAATAATCATCCAAATGAAATAATTTTTCAAGATTCATTTATGCATGTAAGAATATAATCTTGAAAAAAAAAGGGATAACCATGATGATAAATTTCGGCCATAGGGTTTAACTAAACCCAAAACCCGAAAATTTCATATCCTATGAAGCATGCACTCATATAAGCGGCTCTGATACCACTGTTGGGTTTTTGACTTGTTTATCAAAGCAATTTCATCCATATGAAATAAAAACGCAGCGGAAATAATTATTTAAAACATGTTACTTACAAGATATAAAACTCATTATATGTGTAAAACCCAATCCCGGATCCATATATGAACATGCATGCTATCAAAATTAAAACACAACCATAGAGTGTTTAGAATACTACCTTCCAAGGAGTAAAGGATATGAAGAAGATGATGCTTCTTGAGCGGTTGCCTTCAAGTGTAGAAGACCTCAAGCTTGTATACCCCAAGCCTTCCAACAAACACCTTATGTTTAGCTAGGATTTCTACACTTATGAACTCACTTGAAAAAACCTTCTTGACAACCACCTCATGGCCGAAATTTTAAGAGTATTTACTAGAGTCCTTGCACTTGAAATTGATCTTGAAAATTCCCTCATGGAACCCTTCCATAACGGAAATTTGAGAGAGAGTTTTAACAAGTTTTACACTTGAAAATCATCTTCTAAAAAATGCTCTCTCTTGGCCGAAAATTATGAAGGAGTTTTCAAGTTACTTCTCATTATTATTTGTCATACAAATATTAATAAAAGTAGTGAGAGAATGTGCCACCCAATTCACCCAATGCATGAACATCTAACACATGCAAAATGCATGTACATGCATTGGACCAAAAGTCTTCCACAATCAAGATTCATGCAATTGCATGTAAACTATGACAACATGCATGGAACCTTATTGGACAAGAATTTTTTTGGGAAGACCACATGTGGGGGGGGGGGGTGGCGGCCTAGCTTTATTTATATAAAAAAATTCAATTTTCTTTTATAAAATAATATAAGTCTTACATATGTATTTTATATCTTTTATAAAATATAACATCATATGTTATAAGACTTATGCTATTTTTATTATGTTATTTAACCCATTAAATAACAAGATAAAATATTCTCTCAAAATAAATTATCCATATAATTTATTAGTTTGTCAAGTGCAATTATTTAGAAAACCAATTTCTAAATATTCTAAGTGTTAATATTTATTTGTTTGATCATATCATAAATAAATATTGTAAGTGTTTGTCTAGCTTGTATTTGGGTATGACTCGACTTGGATCATAACGTACTAGCCACATCAATTTAATATGTGTCTTGGGCATACAGAGTACAACATCAGGCTCAACCTGTCTCTATCCTCTCTTAGTTCTCTTTCAGAATCGCAACCTGATTCTTCAAATTCTCTTGATCAGATCTCTTGATTCCTTAAGCTCATCAGCATCAGCAGCTTCTTTCTCAAACGTTGTTCCAAGATCTGAATCTTGCTCTTTTAAACTTCAAACTCCCCTTTGCTAACAGACTCCCCCTTAAGTTGTTCCGGGATCGTAATCTGACATAGCACTTGGTCTAAGATCGTAACCTGGCTCAAACTCTACTCAAGCTTAGAATCGGGGATTTGGTTCAGCTTTCACAGGTTCAGGAACGATTCCTGGCTCTCCAGTTTTCACAGGTTCAGAACGTCACCTAGCTTTTCGTAGCAACAGGATCAAGAACCTGGCTTTAATCTGCATACGATTATGCGGAGAATCCTCAGGAGTCGAAACCTAGCTTTTAACCTTTTTCCTGAACAAATCTCTACCCAACAGTAAGATTTACGATTTTTAAGATTTAACAAATTTAGAATCCTCTTGAAGGTATTGATCAAATTATCAATCAATAATTATAATCTCTGATAAACCACTTGTATTCAAAACTCTCAAATTTGATTTGAAATTAATAAACCAATTTATCATTTCAAACAAACTCTCACAACCCACTGTCGTTCATCATGCTTAGCACTCGGAATTTTGAAAATCAGCTTTCCAACATCAGTTGTCGAAAATAAGACGAAATAAAATCTTTTTGATTTTTCAAAATTTTATGCTAAAAACACAATCTTTTTGGATTTTGGGAAATAAACTATATACAAACATCTTTTTGTGAGTTTGTGTAAGAGGATCATATCAGTTTATGACTAATCACTAGCACCGTCGAGCTTTAAACACATTAAGTTCTAAACGATTCACTTAGATTGTCAGTAAACTGATCCACTTAAATTTTCACACAAAGTTCAATTGTTTCAAGATACGATTTAGTGTTTTAAAGACTTAAACTTATTCGCGTGTCCCACCTCAGAATATACTCCTGTATCAAAATTCCCTAGATTCAGTCTTACAGGTGAGTATACCAATCTGATATTTGTATCTGGGTTAGTGCGAGACCTTGAGAGCTCAGGTATGAACTTCCGTTCAGTCAAAGAGATGAAGGCTCGACTTTTGGTGTGTTCCCTTTAGGGAATCTTTTCTTCAACTGCAATTGATTCATATCTTTCGATATTTTTCAATTTTTATGCAGAGGGTGAGCTTATAAAAGCGCGTAAAGTATTATACGAGGTCTAGGCCATTGCTTCCGCAATATCAGAAGAACAAGTATAATACCCCAGATATCAAACAGTATAAAGACATAGTATCTCAGAATCAAGCAATCTTCAAACAAGATTTCGGGGGTTACCCATATATCCGAGAGATGTTCCCCACGAGATAAGTAAGTATTGATCTTTAGGTTTATATCTCGAAAACAATCTACTAAATGAGTAAACATCTACTGGCATATCATCAGTGAGACCGTTTATCACATTAAAACATTCCATTTCTTTAGCATGCTGTGATAGTCTACTGATGTACCATCATTTCCTCTTTTTCACAACAAAACTCATTTTGAATTTTTCAATTGTTTTTGGTATTTAGATTTTATCATGTTTTTGGATTTTTCAAATTTTCAAAATTTCTAAATTTTTTACTCCCCCTAAAATCAAAAATATGTTTCAATTTTTGATTTTCAAGGAAAATTTGAAAATGTAAACAATAAACTGTACAAATAAAATGACAACTTGATGTGAATTATTTCAATTCTCCATCTGGCATAAACAATCAGAACTCCCCCTGACAACAAACTATTTTCCCATAATGATTTCAAAACACTTAAGTTTGTTTTAATCAAGCTCATTGGACCTTCCAAGGAAACGAGAAAGAAAATGGCTTCTCTCTGGCGATTTTGGCGATTTTCCTAGCAAACCCTAGTTCTTGATTTTCAACCTTAATCTTGATCGATCTGGGTTAGGTATTGGGGTGTTGTCATTCCTTCTGAGTAAGGTTTTTAGACTTTACCCTGGTTTCTAATCTTTTTTAAGTTGAGATTAGGGTTTTTTTTTCTTATTTTTAGGGTTTCTTTAGTTTTCTTATCGCCGTAGATCTTGTTTTTCGTTCTGTTCAATTGTGTTTCGTTGCATGGTGCGCTGGTTTTAGTGATATGGATTCAAGTAACAACCCACTCCAGGATGAACGTAACAAATATGCTAATAATCCTAAGGATGATCGAGGTAAGCCGCTGTTACCTATTAAGGGTATTGCTAGCCGTGTTGTGGCTATTGATGGTAATACTATGGCACCACGTCGGGGCAGTTCCCACAAGTCACAATCTCACCCATCAATGTCATAGATGAACTTACAAAAATCACTGTGCCAGTGAATCTGGAGAATACTCAGCCTGATCAGATTTCTGTTGAAGGAAAGAGTTCGAATTCAAAGAGTTTTCAAGGTACGTATGCGGATAGGGTCAAGGCCAGTACAGGAGTGAAACGTGAGGTTAACTTCAGGCTTCTTGAATCATTGGAGACTGTGGAGGAGGCTGATGTTGTCATTCCTAAGGAATCAGTCCGTCAGGTACAAAAGAAATTTGAGAACGTTCTTTATGGTTACTTTTTAGGTGATAGATTGCCGTATCCAGTTGTTGAGTATTATGTAAAGAATGTTTGGGCAAAATATGGTTTCACAAAACTGATGATGAATTCAGAAGGGTTTTTCTTTTTCAAATTTGATTCTATGGAGGGTATGAATAAGGTCCTCGAGGGCGGACCATGGTTGATCAGAAAAATGCCTCTTTTCCTGAATATTTGGGGGCCGACAGTCAGTTTAAAGAAGGATGGTATTAAATCGGTTCCAGTTTGGATTAAACTACATAATGTTCCTTTGGCTGTATACACGGATGATGGTCTAAGTCTCCTGGCCTCGAAGGTTTGCATACCGAAGAGGTTAGATAGTTATACAGCTGACATGTGCATAGAGAATTGGGGCAGAACGAGTTATGCTCGCGCTATGGTTGAGACCAATGCTGATAATGAATTATAATCTCATGTAGTGGTCGCTATTCCAAAAATGGATGAAGAAGGTTTTGTGATGGAAAGAATCAAAGTAGAATATGAATGGAAGCCGCATCGATGTGAAACTTGTTGTTTATTTGGCCACAACAATTCGTCATGCCCAAAGAATCCCAAGGAGAAAGCTAAACAGATTATTGTAGATGAAGAGGGATTCATTACGGATAAAAGGAAAATAGCCAGACATGGTTTTCCACAGAATAAGCCGAAATTTATCTATAAGCCTAAAACTAATTTGGTAGGAGCTAGTACTTCAGGGACCAAGCCTCAATCGGAGTCTAAGGGAGATACTCCGGTAGTCAACACACACAATAAATTTGAGGTGTTAGCGGATGAGTCTTTGAAAGCAGGTAATTCAAATGAGCAGCCCTCAATGGACCCGATTTATGAAAAGTTGGACCGTAGTTTTTTAGGAAAAGTTTCTAAAAATCAGAATCAGAATGTTGATGCAGAGGAGGGGGTTATAGATCCGTTTCAAACTGAAATATCGACGTTCATGACAGCGAATAACAAGAATGCAAGTTCTGAGGGGGCAAGCACTCCCGGTGACATGGGTTTTTATGGATAGCATTGCTGCTTGGAATATAAGGGGCCTGAACCGGCCCCTGAAACAAAGAGAGGTTCAACAAATAGTTACAGAAAATCATTTGAGCGTTTGTGCCATCTTGGAGTCTCATGTGGAGGTTTCAAAGCTTTCGAAGGTTTGTAGCAGAGTTTTTTAAAAAATGGGAGTGGACGTCTAATGGTGGGGTGTGCAACAGAGGTACTAGAATCATAGTAGGATGGAACGATGAAAAATTAGACCTTATGGTCTTAGCTCAATCGGATCAGGTTATGCATGTCCTAATAAAGCCTAAAAATGATTCTAAACACTTGCTTGTGTCCTTTGTCTATGCAAAAAATTCTTATCAAGAAAGAAGGGAGTTATGGCAAGACCTTTGTAAACATAAATTGGTTGTGAGGAACCAGCCGTGGATCGTTATGGGGGATTTCAACTCGGCCTTATACGTGGATGATTTCTTGCATGGCTCCTCTACCCCGTCTATAGGTATGAGGGATTTTTTTGATTGTGTTCAACATAATGAATTGCTTGATATTCCGGGTCACGGGCTCCATTTTACATGGAATCAAAAACCAAGAGATGGGATAGGTATTATGAAGAAGATCGACTGGGTGATGGGTAATGTTAGCTTCTTGGATGATTATCCTAATGCTCACGTGATTTATCATCCTTACCGATTGTCGGATCACACGCCGTGTATTCTCAATATGGCTCGAGTCTTTCGGCCAAAGCCTAAACCGTTTAAGTTTGCCAACTTCATAGCCAATAAAGATGAGTTTAAGGAATGTGTTGTGACTGAATGGAATAAAAGAATAGAGGGTATTCCGATGCTTTCTGTTGTTAAAAAGCTTCGTAATCTGAAATCTCCTCTTAGGAAGCTTCTCCATAAACAAGGGAACTTGCATGTTAAAGTGAATGATCTTAGAGTCCAGTTGGATGAGGTTCATAAACAAATAGATCTGAATCCGTTTGATTCTACTCTTCGGGTTAAGGAAACTAATCTTATAAAGGAGTTCCACTGTGCCGCTTATGATGAGGAATCCTTTTTAAAGCAGAAGGCAAAGCTTGAATGGCTTAGTGCAGGATATGGTAATACTTCTTATTTTCATAACTTTGTTAAGAATAAGAATGCCTGGAATAAAATTCACTCAATTAAGGATGCTAATGGGAACCTATTCGAGGGAGTGGGCGTCGAGCAAGCTTTAGTCGATCATTATATGAACTTTTTGGGTATCGAGACTGAGGTAGAGGCGTTAGATATGGATGATCTGTTTTCTAATAATGTAAGCTCGGTAGCAGCTTCTCAGATGATTCGTCCAGTTACTTATGAAGAAATCAAGGCAGTGATGTTCAGTATTGCTGATAATAAGGCCCCTGGTCCAGATGGTTATACGTCGGTCTTTTTTAAGAAAGCTTGGGATATAGTGGGAGAGGAAGTTTTAGATGCTATTCTCCAATTTTTTGAAAATGGAAAGTTGCTTCAGCAAGTAAGAGCATTCACATTCTAACCATCAAATTATGTGAGGAGGGGTTTTTATATTATAAAGGGTATAAAAAGTGGTTGTGAGTAGAGGAGAGAGAAAATGTTACTGTTCATCTGTATATTTGGGGGGGCACTGTTCACCCGTTATAATTTTTTAATATATTTTGAAAGTGGTTGTGAGTGGAAGTGAGAGAAAAATGTAATGATAATCTTATTTAATTGAAAGGAGAGAGAAAAAGTATTTGTTTTTAGTGGAAATATATTTATATAGGAGTTGTTTTTTAGTGGAATGTATGTATAATTTGATGGTTTGGATGTGAATGCTCTAAACCATACTATAATTGCCCTTGTCCCCAAAGTGCCTACTCCTACTTCGGTTTTGGAGTATAGACCCATCTCTTGTTGCAATGTCATTTTTAAATGCATTAGCAAGATTTTGTCGGATAGAATAAAAGGCAGTCTGGGTAGCTTGGTTGATATAAATCAGTTCGCTTTTATCCCCGGTCGGAAGATCTCAGATAATATCCTTCTCACGCAGGAGCTTATGCACAATTACCATCTTAACAGGGGTAAAGCAAGGTGTGCCTTCAAAATCGATATTCAGAAAGCGTATGACACGGTTAGCTGGTCTTTTCTTCATTCTATCCTTATAAGTTTCGGCTTTCCTCACAAAATGGTTGACTGGATTATGACGTGTGTCTCTACCGCTTCTTTTTCGTTAAGCATTAATGGGAATCTTTGTGGATTTTTCAAGGGTAAGAGGGGTCTTAGACAGGGGGATCCCATATCCCCCTATTTGTTCACTCTAGTTATGGAGGTTCTCTCTTTGTTGTTGCATAGAGCTACTGATCAACATCCTGCTTTCAGATACCATGATAAGTGCAAACAACAGAAGATTATTAATGTATCTCTCGCTGATGATTTGTTCGTATTCGTTAACCCGGATATGGTTTCAGTTAAAATCATGAGGGATACGTTGGATTGGTTCACTAGGATCTCAGGTTTAACCCCGAATCTAGCTAAAAGCACGGTGTTTTTTAGTAATGTTTCGGCTATGGTGAAACAAGAAATATGCTCTCTTTTGCCGTTTCAAGAGGGAGAGCTCCCTGTTAAGTACTTGGGAGTTCCGTTAATTTCGACCAAGCTCATGTATAAGGATTGTAGAATTTTAGTGGACCGAGTTGAGAAAAAGATTGAACACTGGATGAACAAGTCTCTTTCTTTTGCGGGAAGGCTTCAATTGATTAACTCGGTCATCTCGGCCATGCATATTTACTGGCCTCTGTTTTTATGCTTCCGGCCCGTATTATTGGTGACATTGAAAACTGAATGCGCAATTTTTATGGAGTGGAGGATCGGCTAAAGTCACTACTCCTAAAGTGGCCTGGAAAAATGTTTGTCTTCCTAAATCGGAAGGTGGGTTGGGAATTAGAAGAATTCATGATACGAATAAGGCTCTTCTCACAAACCATATTTGGAGTATTCTGCTTAAAAGAGATTCCCTTTGGGTTAAATGGGTTCATTCTTACATGATTAAGGAAAAGAATTTTTGGGAGATTCCTTTTCGTGGTAGTATGAGTTGGGGGTGGAGAAAAATTCTGGCTATTCGATCTTCCGTCCGTCCGTTCATTTGGTACTCTATTCATGATGGACGTAAGACTAGTGCATGGAATGACAATTGGTGCCCATATAGTCCTTTGCGTGACTTTATTACTCCTAGACGTATACATGGAGCGGGCTTTAGCATGCATACTACTGTGTCGGACCTTATTGACCATCAGAATGGTTGGAAGTGGCCGGAAGCTTGGTATGATTTTTATCCGGTCCTGATTAATTTAACGCCGCCGGTTCTTGATCATGATGTTCCTGACAAGCTTATTTGGAAGGATAGACAGGGCAAGCAATCGGTGTTCAGCGCTAGTGAAGTCTGGGAAAACATTCGTTTGCGTGGTGAGGATGTTGCTTGGGTTAATATGGTGTGGTTTAGTCAATGTATCCCTAGACACTCGTTCCATTTGTGGTTAGTCATTAAGAACAAACTGAAAACTCAAGATCAGATGGGTGTTTAGGATGCGGGAAGTGCAACCAACCTAAATCTTATGTGCTGTCCGTTGTGTAAGCATGGTAAAGACTCTCGTGACCATCTATTTTTTCAATGCTCTTATGGGTTGCAAGTTTGGAAATTGGTTAAGGATATGGCATATATGGATTCTGTTGATGCTAATTGGGACTCCATTATGGCATGGTTTTCACAACACCCTACTAGTAATTCAGCGGAATGTATTGTTAGTAAGATGGTTGTGGCGGCTTCTACATATTTCATTTGGCAAGAGAGAAATAACAGGCTCTTTTCTCCGAATCAACGTAATGCCACTATGATTGCCAATATTGTTCTTCATACGGTTCGTCTGAAGTTGATGACGTTCAAGGCCGGGAGAGGATCCAAGAACCCGTTGCTGTTAGAAAGGTGGAAGTTCCAAGTGAAGACTTTAAGCATCGACCCGGGCTAGAGTCTTTTATGCTTTGAGTTTCTTAGTTGTTGCCATTGTTTCGGCTTCTGGTTGTTTTTCTTTCTGGTTGTTTTCCTTGGTTGATTCTGGATGTTTGTGTTGTTTTTTGGTTGTGCTAGTCTTGGTATGCCAAGTCTAGCTCTAGTGTGCTTCTCTGGCACACTCGTGTGATTCTTTATTCTTTATTAATAAAATTCACCGGGGTAACCCTTTACCCAAAAAAAAGTTTGTTTTAATCAAAATGGTTTTTTCGGAAAATTAGTTTTGTTGATTTCACAAACATGGGGATTCATCACATTGTTCTTTTAACCACTTGTAAAAATCTAACACTTGTAGAAGCTATCATATGTGAAAAAGTTAAATCAAGTTCAACTTAATGACCTTGATTAACTTCTTGTAGATTTTTCACAAATACATTTTTCAAGAATGATGTCGATTCATGCTCCACGATTACCAACTTGGGAGCTCCGGCAAGTCAGGATTTTATTTTTTAAAGAATCTCGCCCATGCCATATCGATCATAGGTGAGCCATCCTCATTTGGTTTAACAATTTCTGATTCATAAAATTCTTTCACTCATTTTACCTTCCCATCAGCCATCTTACCAAAAATATGTAACACTTTGCCATTAAAAGCCTTTTCAGCATCAAATTCTTTCTTATCAGAGAAGAATTGATCTTAAATCTCAACTTTACCAACTTTTGATTTCAAGTTTCCGTTTGACAATGGTGGAAAGTTTTCATCATCCATTGTTGGAACGGAATTTTCAACTTTTTGCACAACAGATGACTCCTCTGACTTTGATGAATCAGATTCATTGTCAGAACTAACTTCAGATTTAACAACCCATTTTTGTTTGGCTAAATTTGCTCTTCTTTTGTAAAAATGTTTCGAACTTTCCCCAACTTCGAAAATCGAATTTTTGAACTCTTTAAATTTTTCAGTTGGTTGTTCTCTTTTATCAACGCATTTTTCTTTCAATTTAGAATTTGAAGAAACTCCCTGTTTTGTGTTGGTGGACTTTAGGCAATTCCAAGCAATATGTCCAACCTCTTGACATTTGAAACATGTTCTTCTTTCAACTCTCGATTCAGATTCTTTCACCATATTCTTTTGCTTTTCTGCGAGAAACTCCTTATTTGACTGTTTCCATAACGGTTTCTCCTTTTCTTCCTCTGAACTTGTTCCTGAAACAAATTTAGTTTTTGATTTATAAATTTTCTTATTTTTATGATTTTCTGGTGGAATAAATCCTAATCCTTTCTTTTTGAAATTATTGTTATGGTTTGGTTTCTTTTGATAACCCGAACCAGAACTGTAACCTTTTTTCTTGTTCAATCTTTGTTGAACTCTTGAAGTATATTTTTTTAGGTTTTTCAGTAAGATTTACATCTTTTATTTCAGAAATATTAATTTCTGTTAATTTGAAAACCTTGTTAATCGTTTCAGTTTTAACACTTCTTATTGGAAATTCTTCATCAGTAAATAATTTGTCAGAATCATTCAAAGTATATGCTACTTTAAATGTTTCGTCATTCAAATTATTCTTTGACATCAAAAAATCTTTATTATAAACCCTTTTGACCGGTAAACTTGAACTGTTGTCTGATGAACTCGACTTTTCAGATTTAGACTCTGACTTTGACTCTTCATCTTTATCCAACACCTGATCGACCACTTTCTTAACTAACTCGGACTCATGATCAGTGTCAGACACTGTGAAGGTGACATCAATATCATCTGGTAATCCATTGATAGAATCGGATTTCAGATTTGGATTGAGTGCTTCAGCCACCTTTTCAAAGTCTCGGGGGGTATAGCCATCCCACATTGGATTTGGTACTCTGTTATAACTCAAACCAGTTTTCTTACCAGAATTTTTTCCATCATCTGCAAACTTATGAGCTGCAACGGCAGGATAGATGCGATCAATAATATACTCTGAACTTTGATAATGTGACAACCCATAACTTTGAAGTAAAAACCGCCCTTGTTTATCTTTCATAAATTAAATTCTATGCTTTTATTATTTGATGAATGAATTATATTTTATCCATATCGCGTTGAACCGACTCAAACCGTTTGAACCGTAGCCATGCCTCGCTAGACGACCCAACCTACTCGCGTACCGGAAACCTTTGAGGGTCAAAACATAGCGTGTATATTATATATGAGTAATATATTATACATGTATACATTAGTTTATTATATGTAAAACAAAAAAAAAACAAAACAACAAGTTTGATAAGCTGCAACCCTATTCCCATTTGCGGCCCACACCCCCATCTTTTATGTCACTTGTGTGTTGCCCAAACTACCAGCCCAAAACCCCTCCTCCTCATTGGCCCTTTAAACCACCCTGACATATTGTTTTTTTTTTGTTTGTTTATTAGTCTCATATGCAAGTTATAGGATTATAACTTCATGGAACAAAAAAAACCCTAACCTACATACTACAAATCTGCGATCTATCTTTCTCTCCTTCTGTTAACGCAAACCAGCCCCAAGACTTCAAGTCTTTAACTTCTAGGTTGTATTAATCGACCCCCTCACGATCGCTAGGACATGATTGACCAACCCTGACCGTTAGCTATTTTAAGAGTTCAACAGAGCAAACCAAGGTGAGTTCACACTCTTATAAGGCATGGGATTCCCGGTGGGTTGGGAATGGGATTTAGAAGCCAAAACGAAACCTATACATTCACCACTATTAGACTACATACCTCCGTCCTCGGTTGGGAAGGACGCCTACACTTAACCTGCGTATTCTTGGATGGGTAGAATACGTACCTCCATCCTCGGTTGGGAAGGCCGACTACATTTAACCTGCGTATTCTCGGATGAGTAGAATACGTACCTCCGTCCTCGGATTGGGAAGGATGCCAATGTATATATAACTAGTCTAGTGGTTTACAACATGGGGTAGCCCCCACTGGTTATGGTTTGGGAAACAAGGAATTGGTTAACACACGGTTCTCGAAAGAACTTATGGTTTTTGGAACAACTTTAAAATGGACAACCAACTGTGAACTCGCTCAACTTTGTTGTTGATTCGTTGTTACACCCCTTGCAGGCCTTTAGGTGCATATCATTGGAACTTGCTGTCTGGGAGGCTGGAGTGGTCATGGGTCGAGATACATGGAATCGCAACACAAGACTAATGGTTTTTACATGTGGTTTATAAACTCGTAACGAATGAATTATGCTTCCGCTGTATACTATGAATTATTTGTAACGTGTAACACTTAATGTTAATAAATGAAAGTTTTATTTAAATATACCTATGAGTTCAATGTGATTGGTGGCTAGATCCTGGTATGTCACACGCCTCGCGGGGGTTTCCGCATGTGGTATTTTGGGGGTGTGACAGATTGGTATCAGAGCCATTGGTTATAGTGAACTTGGTTTTAAAAAGGGGAAAACGTTTTTGTAAAACCAGACTATAACCGAACAGTTCTGAAAACGTGAATACGACCATGACACTCAGCTCCAGATTGCAAGGTTCATCTCTCGTATACTCATTGTACTGCATAACTAGTGAACACTTACATATGATATTGCATGTGATTGCACGTTTAGCACAACAGTATGACTTCATGTATTACTTGCATGTGTTATGTGACTGATAGGGTGGTATTTCCCTAAACCTTCATGACTTACGCTTCGTGATGCTCTTTGTTTGCTACTCGAGTTTGAGGAACCATTTGACATGAGTTAAGAGGAGCTGAGATGAGCATGCAAATCACAATATTATTGTGGGTGCACGCATAATAATAATGTGGGGTGCATGCGAGTCCCAGTAAGGCTTAACAAGTGAAAAACGGGTTCCGTTCCGTTATTTGATCAATGTGAAACATAACAAACCTATAGGGGTCATATCAGTGATTGTCCCCTACTCAAACGTGAACTTTCCATTCCTCTCTGGATCCTTTCGAATCTCGACGCTATCAAATATTACCTGAACACCCATCTGAACGCCTAGTAAACTGTGTAGAATATTAGGTGCTTGTACGAACATCCCCGAGTTGGATGTTGCAACGACAATGATTGGTCCATATCTTTCTCACTTTTCTTCATTGCTGGAACTTAACGTATTGACGCCCTGGATCCCGAAGTGCGATCACTTCTGCAACACTCTTGTAACATACCGTGTATTACTCAAACAACTTGCAACATCGATGGACCGAAGGATGAGCGTAGTACTCTAGCGACCTCAGTACTTGACGACCCTTATTACCGGTAACGAGCACTAGCGAATTGGCTTCATTCGAATCCTTACCCTTGTCAGCGACTCATGGGAGTCAACTCTTATGAATCAATCGGGACATAAGCAATGGCAATCGACTAATCATGGAGTGGGTAACTGCCAGCACGGTGAGTAGCGCCTTAGAACGTGGCACGGAATATGAAAAGATGGACCCTGTTGATGAAAGATCGTAGAGCTCCGTTTCAAACGACAACATCGGAGGCAACAGTCACGGCAACATCAAGGTACTTGAAATGGCGACCAACAGTATAGAAATGGAGGTACCTACGACATGAAGTGGTTGTTGCTAAATCAAAACGACAACAACCAAGGAAACGACAGCCGTACTAGAAATCCTCGCAACGAGTACAACCACACGGGAAATGAGGCTCATGGAGGGGCATTTAGGATTGGCGTGGGCGACGCCAGGATTGTAATAACATGGTGGTATACACGTTCTTGATAATGAATCACTTCGTCTCTGTTCTCTATAACCCTGATGCTTCTTGAAACCCAACCTGTTGTGGAATCGGCTGATGGCAAGACAATGGAAACCTTATATGATCGTTGGGATGCAAACTCGACCTTGTGGGACAAGTGTTCGACATCGACCTTTCTTCTTTTGTTCTTGATAGATGTACCCTGTGAGGAGACGATTCTACCCATCCCTCTCCTCCGTGGAGGATTGTTATCTGTTCTAACATGTCAGAGTGGCGCAACGGTTAGCGTCATTTCAGCAATGAAAGCCAGGAGTGTCTACGGAGGGATTACCCCACTATGTTAGCAACTATTATAGACGTAAGGTTAGGAAAAAGAGGATCGAGGATCCACCAGTTGTTCGTGATTACCCTCCATGTGCTACCCGAGGAACTTCCAGGATCATCTCTACAACTGTTAGGTAGGAACTCAGTTCGACCACGCGCCAGATATAGTCTAACTACTCGTACTCTTTACCGTCCTACACCAGGAGGGTTGCAGGAGCTGTTTAACCAACTACAGGAACTGTCGGACAGGAGTTTTCACTTTAAGGAATCCTCGCTATACCCATGAAGAGATGCCTTTTCGTATGTGTACTGACTATCAAGAACTCAACAAGGTGACAGTCAAGAACCGTTTGCCTCGACCACGTAATGACAACCCGTCGACCAGTTACGACGAACAAGCTTCCATTCGAGGATTGGCTAGTGAACGAACTATCATCAGATGGAAGTCCAAGAGGAGAATGCTCTTAGAACAGCATGTCGAACGCAATGCAGCCATTTCAACTTTGTACACAATGATCATTGAGTTGATCAACACACCAGCAGCTTCAGGGATCACATGAATCGACCGTATTTATTGACAACGTTCTGAATCCTGACCAGGAGATGGGAACGCCATGGGTGGCATTTGTATCTTATTTTAGAACTCCTGAGGGAGGAGCCACTCCGCGCAAAGTCTTGTTAAATGTAATTTCTGGGTTCGAGAGGTACCTTTAGGACATATAATCAGCGAAGTGGGAATGCACGTGGATCTCGCTAAGATCCGTCTTGGTTGGAAACTGATCGACACCTAAGAGTTGTGACAACCCTCACTAAACCAGGTATCCGTACGACTTAATTAATAATTAATTACTGCTTAATTACTGTGCTTACTTGAAATTGTGGATAAACTGCTACTTGAATGCTGATACATGTACTTACTTGCATCATACTTTACTTGCTGACACTCCATGTTTTGCTTACAGCACCTTTGTGACAACCTTGATGCACCAAACACACAGTAGCACAATGAACGGATAACCTATTAAACGTGCTGTCATAACTAGCACCAGGCAGGCACTGCCTCTAAGGCTTGTAAGAGCCAGAGATAGTTTACTACACTAATAGAAAGTGTAGGGATATAAGAGTTGTAGAACTGCGCCACTAGGAATGAAATTACAGTGACCGGATGTGCCTAAAACGTGCTCTAAGCACAAAAACTCAGCACTTTAATAAACAATCCAGCTTTTAGCTAACTATTAAAGTGCCAAAACATGGGAAAAATATTACTAGACACTTTCCAAAGTGTCAGGAATAAGTTGTGTCACTAAAAAGGGTATTAACGACACTTTAAAGCTTGTTTAATGCTTTAACGAATTACTATCCAACCGAACAACTAGACTTTACCCAGAATATAAAAATATTGTCATTAACATTGTTTTTCTTTTTCTGAGCCAGTTAGGGTCCCTGAATACCCTAACACCCGCAATAAAGCACAACACACTACTAACCGGGTTAATCCCTAAACTAGTAAGATTAACCTAACTAATTACTTAATGTTTAGTTGGAAACCAACCGGATTACCCCCCCCCCAACCGAGTTCGGTCACTATGTGACCCCCCCATTGTACTTTGTTGATTATAAAAATCACATATGTCTAATATCTAGTAGACATATGGACTCTTGGATAATGATCTTGAATATTTGTCTATAAGTTCACACCATAGCACACTAACACTTTCATCACAACACTCAACAAAAACTCTCTCTCCCTCTCCTTGCTAAACTCACGGCCGAACACCCCCTTGAGCACCCATCCATTTTCGATTTTGATCATCTCATTTCAAGTAACTACAAGTGTTAAGGATCACATACGAGGAAGCTTGGTGCATTCGGAACGCGAAGGACCTCACTCTATTGCTTTTATCCCCTCATTTTGCGCTTAGATTCTTCCCTAGCCTCGAGCTAGTAGTAAGTTGCTATAATCACCCTCTCGAACTATTTTGAAGTGGTTAATATGATTTGTAACGGTTAAAACTCGTAATCTTACAAAATGACACATAAAAGTCTACTAAAAACACTAAAAGTGATGGTTAAAAGCTCATATGTTGTGTAAATCTTGTAGTAATTGATTTGTGTGATTATTTGGACCCGATCTATATTGTGGTAGCTCGGATCGTCATTTAACCCGGATTGGTCATGACCTTGGATCATGACATAAGGTTGTTTTGGAAGTAACAAGGGTTAAAGGATGAAACTCTACCACACACGAATCATGAACTTGTGTAAAAGCGATTTAGCTTGTGAAATAGTGTTTAAAACTAGTAGATCTACGTATCTACAAGCGGTATTTTCAAAGAACCAAGTATCAAAGAAATCATGTTTTCTAAAGACGGATCTTACACTAACACGAATGATTTTTAGAACACACAAGTGTGTAAACACTTGTGTAGCACACACTTTCGACAAAATGACTATTTTTGTAAAAGATGACGAGATGTTGTAAAAACGGAATTTCCCTAAAAAACGAGGTTTCTACGAAATCGGATTGCTTTATATAAAGATCCGCTAAAAGTATGGGGATTTACATCATAGTGTTGGAAAAACTACAAGTTCATGAGATTCTTGCGAATTACATGTTTATTAACTAGTTTGACGCGTTGAATATTGTTTTGGTTAAATAAGAAAAATGGTTGATTTGATTTATAAAAGAAAATGATACGATTAAAAGCGTGGCCACCTCCAGTTACAGAGGAAACTCTAGCGAAATTTTTCCAAAACCTAACACTTAGAAATATTTTCACTATAAGTGTTAGAAATACTTGTCAACTTGTTTTCAAACTATAAATTTCGCCACAACTTTATTTACAAAATATCGGAGGTGGGATTTCACAAAATAAAACTTGATAAATATATAATTAGTATATATTTTCATAACAACACTTGTGGATTTTTATGATTATTTTGTGAAAATACTAGTATTATTTTTAGGGTAAAAATAATACTATCGAATGTTAACGGATCCAAAATAATACGAACGCCTCTACGATAAATATATAAGTTACACCGGCAATTATTATTATCACTCGATCATTAAAACGTAACTTACGCATTTTTAAGAAAATATGACTTAAGTCGTGTTTTTGTCAAGGTATTATTTTGGGAAAATTTATGTAATAGAAAATATAATATTTTTGAGAAAAATATTTATATTTTGGAGTTAGAAATAAAATATATTTTAAGTGAGACTTAATAATATATTTCGAAATTATACGAATACACATGTATTAATTCCCCCATCCTTGGGAAGGAAAATGATTACCATTAAATCCCCCATCCTTGGGAAGGAAAATGATTACCAAGTATACAGAATGTAAACACGAAATAGTTGTCTAACTATTTCCCGAAAACTTAAACCTTAAAGCTAAGGCACGACCGTCCGTCTAATAGAGTTAGTACGTGTAGGTCGTCACACAGCTGCTTGATTTGGAGGTATACTTGGTAGAGACGCACCACTGTGAGTTCATGTCCCCCTTTTCTCTTAACTGTTTTCAGTTTTCTAAACTGCGGGGGTGAAATACATGTTACTATGATTACGAATATTTCTTACATGGTATGGTTAGCGTAAGGAGGGTTATTATTTAGATCATGTGAGTGGGTAGGCGGGAACTGGAGGCCATTAATCCTCATGGTAGGACCGAGGGACGTAAGCGGTAGATCTATCTGGGTGTAGCGAGCCCAGCCCCAGGCCCAAACAGAACGGACCTCGGGGTGACTTTGTACCCATCGCTAAATCTGCTAGGTTTGAGTCTTCCTACTTGCACTTCACACATATCAATGGCCTTGCAAACCATTGGTGATCTCTTTTTCCTTATTTGCTACATACCAGGATTTTTATATATACAAAGGTTTATTTACTCACTTACACATGAACTCGCTCAACATTATTGTTGATTTTTCAACTTACATGTATTTCAGGGAATTAAAGGATCTGGCGCGGTATGACACGTTTTCCCGCTGCACTAGTTACGAGGTCATCCGGGTTTAGGGAATGTGACTCTTTCCTGGACAAGTCACAGTCCTTAAACTATGCTTATATTATGTGGTGTTTGTTGAACAATGTTTATGTCGTTAGGATGTGTTTCCGTTAAGACAATGTTATTGTATTTGGTTTTTAAAACTTAATCGAATGGATGATCTTGCATGGTTTTATTTCATATAGCTTTGTTATGGTTAAGCTATGGTATTAAGAAGTCACACCAAATTAACCACGCTTCCGCAAAGCCAGGGTGTGACAGCTTGGTATCAGAGCTCTGATCATAGCGAACTAGGATTCTTTCTCGAGTCTAGACTATGATCACTAGGGCTCTCACGAAAACATTTTTACATTGCATACCACTCAAGTCCAGATCCAAAACTTTTTACAAACAAATGTTGAGCACATTTTATTTATTATTTTTAGGCTCAGTCTTGGAGGCTGAGGCTTGATCTGAGAGATCAAGGTAGTTGGCTAGTGGGACTAGGAGAGTTGGCTAGTGGGACTAGGAGAATTGGCTAGTGGGACTAGGAGAATTGGCTAGTGGGACTAGGAAGAGCAGTCTGGGAGGCTGGGAGGCTAGTGGGACTAGGAGAATTATTTGATTGCTTACTTGGTGACTAATGTGCTTATCTGATTGTATGACTGATTATTTGTGCACATTTGTGTTTGTGTTACAGACACATGGACTCGACCGGCACTGGTGATTCAGTCACCACAGGCCCTAGACCTATAGTATCAGACGACCTCGAGTCTTCAGAGCGCGAGGTCCACACATCCGACGTTACTAGCACTGACGAGGATGACTTTCAGCCCTTTGCTTTACCTGATGGTGCTGATGAGCTCGCTGATGGCCCTTTGGCCGGGGACCTACCGTTAGTGGAGATCCCTGCTCCCATACCACTTGCTTCATATCCTGCTCACGATTTGCTTCCCGACGTCGATCTGTTTGATGATGAGCCCTTAAAGGATGAGGTTCAGGGCGAGGCCCTTCTTGCTGCTGAAGATCTTCTGTTGATCGCAGATGCTCCCGCTGAGGAGTCACCCTCACTCTCCGGTCCCAGACTCTTTCAAGTCTGTGGCCTCCGCAGAGTGCGCAACACTTTTCTCATGGATCAGATCCCGACCAGGCATCCTCTGTTGCCCCTATTCCTAGTTTTGCTTTCGACCACGATGATGTGGAGGATTCCGATCCTGTCTTTCCCCCAGGATTCGACCCAGATGAGGATATAGAGTTTATACCCATGGATCAGCCTATGGAGGATCCGGTCGACCCAGTTGACCCAGTTGATCCCATCGACCCTGAGTTTGATTTTGAGATGGCCTTTGATGATCCCGAGCAGCCACTGGACCCTGCTCCTGACACAGTGCTTGAGCATGACCCTGCTCACGCTGGCATGCCTATTGATCCTGTGATTGCTGACCTACCCATTGATGATCACCCTACTGATGCACCACTACTGGAGGGTGACCATGTTATTGCTGCTGGTCATGTTGATTCCCCAGTTATCACTGATATACCTGCTGACTCTCTTGTTGCACCCCACCCTGACCTATGCCTGTACAGTTCGATCATGCGCCTTTTGCAACCCAAGTTGATCCTCGATACGCGCACACCCGAAATGGGTGGATAGACGATGACAATGGTTACCCACTTTTCGAGTTTCCTGTGACGCTCTTTTATGGTTCCTGTTTCAGCCCCTGTTCCAGTCCCTATGGATGCACCTTTGTTACCCACACTCGCCGCTGATGTCCTCCACACCGTTACATGACCCGGAGCCTGCACTTGAACCAGCTACTACACCATTTGGGTCAGTTTGATGTTGCGCCTGCTGAACCTACACCTTTACGTGGACACGATCCTGTTTCTTTTTGTCTGCCGGACGTTGCACCCCTTACATCTACCTGCATCAGACAACCCCCCCTCATCTGTGGAGAGGTTCGTTTTCCCTTGTGAAGATCGACGCCCGTGCACCATCGTGCCTAACACTTTTTGTCTGGACATACCGCGCCAAGTAGAAATGCTCCAGGCCGCACCGCTTGCTATATTCACCTCTACAACATTCGATAAGCCGATTTGATGGTCCCTATAGACGCACTATGCTAACTACAAACCCTCGCCATTTCTCGCGTTATGAAAACCACACAAGTTGCTCCTGTAACACCAACTGCAGTTGAGGATATGAGTCGCGAAACGTGGAAGCTTGAGCTGACACCACAAAGAGCAACGTCAAACGCAAAACGTCACATAACCAAAAACATGAGTTAAGTGTCTACATCACAAGACAGCATATTGTCTGAAAACTTTAAGTAAACACCACGCCCTCCACCAGTATGCCTTGATCCGCCACGCACATCAGGATCCCTTTTATGCTCTTGACCTCTGAAATTTCACCGTCCTCAGGATCTCGATACTCGTTCCTTGTACCATTAAACGGCAAATCAGTTGACTACTTCGAGGAATATACGAGCTCGCGGAGGAATTCAAGCATGTCGACGGTTTACTTTTCTTTCCTCCCCAGAAAGGTTGGTGTCTGGATAACGCAGACTGCGTTATGTTTGGGTAGAGACCCCAAGATTGTGGAAATTTGTGAAGACCACGTCTGACTACGTAATTTAGTTATGCGGATATACTTGTTGGGCAAGGGTAGGGAGACCCGGTGACCCGGATAATGTGATACATTTTGTAAGACATTGGAGTTGTAGCTGGAAAATGATGGGAACCAATTGTCATTAAGCATGCACCCAAAGCACTGTGGCCAATAACCAACGAAAGCACAGTCGCCATGTCATTACTAAATGCGATCAGTAACACTTATGTGCGTACTAAAATTTTAATACTACATGTTTACTTGCTATACTATCATTAAGCGAAACCCTCAAATTACGTACGAATATTATGAGTTTGATGCAATGTGCTTACCCATATAATGAAAACCTAATCATAAGACGTGATACCAATATAATGGGAATGTGCTATGACTGAGAAACACGTGTTTGTTTGATACACTTTCGGTAAAAATGATTCCAATTACTTGCTTGATAATTGGCGTGATGAGTAATATGCTGACTTAAACATGTGTGATACAAGTGTTTCGAACAACTATTTATGTTCCCCGAATAGAAGCGACCTAACTAACATGAACTTCTTCCTAGGAGATGTCGCATCAAGAGATCACCCGACTGACTGAGCCAGAATGGTTAGCGCACGCCTCTCGAGTCAGAGCTCGGCACGAGGTTCTTCGCTACCAACATGGCGAAGGTGCCCCGGGGAGAAACCTACCTAACGGTAATGTTTAAGTCACCTGAGACACATTACGATACGTTTGGAAAGTCCCCAAAGTGCCTTGCTAATACCTTTTGTGATGATGAATTCTTGGATACAGGTTGTACCTACCAGCATTTCCTAGAATGCAACCCTCTGGATTTCGGTGGTACGGGAGGTGCCATAGCTTTTGTAAAATGGGCTAAGAATGTGGATGCCATTGTGCGAATGAGTGGTTGCACGCCAGGGCAGCAAGTCCCGTACGTTTCCAGATTGCTACAAAATGGAGCTCTATTATGGTGGGACCGTAAGGTTCGGGAATTGGGCGAGGCTGTAGCGTATGCGATGTCGTGGAGCGAGCTGAAAGAAATAATGCGGAAGGAGTATTGTTCACAGATTGATATCCAAAGACTGGAGCTAGAATTCTGGGAACTACAGAAGGAAGGTCCAGATGTGGTGAAACACGTACGAAGACTTTATGATTTGTCGCGGGTCATTCCGTACCTAGTGGAACCCGAGTTGAAGAAAATGGAGCAATCCATTTGGGAACTGACACCTCAAGCCTTGAGCTTGATGATGGTATCAACGCCACCATCACCCACGATTGCCCATGTGATAGGACTGGAGCTCACTAAGGAAGCACTTAGATTGGTGAAACTTTCGATCCCGGACGAGAAGAAGGAAACACCAGTGGAGACATCTGGGAAGAACAAAAGGAAGCTCGGCGAATTTCAGGGAGGTGGTCAGGCAAATGAAAAGAATAAGGCCAAAAAGGGAAAGATGTACCTGGGTAATCTACCTAAGTGTGAAGTATGCCAGCGCCATCATAACGGGAAATGCGGTAATAAGAAGTGTGACAACTGTGGAAAAAGGGGACACGACAGGGAAACGTGTTGGCAGGAGACGAAAAGGGGAAAGGAAGGTCGTAACTGCGATGGTAAGGGGCAGCTTGGGAAGGATTGCCCAAGGGAGATTAACCAAGACCATGAAGGAACATTCAACACCGAAGCCAGTGAAGCATGCCAGGACCCAGATATGGTTGCTGGTACGTTCTTTATCAACCCAAAATTTTGCATTCACGTTATTCAATAACAGTGCTGACCCTAGCCCCGCATCTCATGAACTTAGGAATCTACTTAGTTTAGTAGAGAGTAAGTTAGACGACCCACTCTTGATAAAACTGGTTAATAAACGGCCTCGACGTTTCTCTCCCCCGGCTAATCTCGTTCACACCAGATAAATTCCCGGCATTGCACCTGCAGTCAATACCCTTCAACGACTTACATCTTTGGGAATGCAAGGATTGACAGTGGAGTTTCCGAAGTTGATGGAGAAGGAAGATAACAGACCAAAAATCCCCTGTTGGGTAACCCCATATCTGCTCGTCAAAAAGAAGGATGATGATTTTCAAATAAACGTTAGCTACCAGGGACCAAACAAACTAACCCACCAGAGTCAGAGACTCTTGCTAAAAATTAGCGGACTTCTTACGCGAGCGACTATGATGATTCAACTACTACTACACGACTGATCAACGATCGAACATCGTTAGCGGAGCAACTCAGGGAATATACCAGGATGAAATTGTGGGACAATGATTGTGCTTAGACATAAACAAAATGCTACTTCCTACACAATGTATTAACCAGATCCACACAAGGTGCGGAATCTAGAAAAACTAGAAGCCTTACATCTAGGAACCATATCTGTCAACTCAATCAAGCACCATTAACTTGACCAACTTGTCATTGCAGCTAACGAACCCGAAAGTACATAAATTTTCTTCCGTTGGAGCCTTCACTTTCACTTCTAACAGGTAGAAATTTGCATTTCTACTCCCCTCAAGTAGTTGCATCACGTTGTTTTCCTTCGCTGAGAGCGAACACACGTTTGCTTCGTATATTTGGTCACTTCTTCGTTTTAGTAAGAACGCATCACTTCATCACTTGAAAGCCTATATATAACCCATGCACCAATTGCTACGCATGTGGTTACATTTCAAATAAACGCTTCATGAATGTTCAGATATTACGTTGTCGAATCTAATTACTAGTTGTGAATCGAATGACCTACATTTTTGTCATTGTTGGCTCTTTTGTTATCAAGTCAACACACTTATTGGAACTACCTACGTTCAAGTTACATGTTTGCTATCATGTCAAAATTTCCTCGTTGATATGTACGCTTATTGTTTGGTTACGTTGAAACTAGGTTCAACTGCTTGAACTTATCCAGTTCACATGCTTAATTTGAGACACCATATGATGCATTGAGAGCATCATATTCTAATACTTTGCACAGATTCTTTTGTTTCGGGTCGTAGTAGACTTATTTGGTCTAAGACTCCACTAAATCGTTGATAGACTTCGATACCTTACAGTGATACTTTCACAGAACCGAAGCTTGCGCTTATTTGACTACTCACTTCGTATACGGATTTAATTGATTATTTGACAACTTGCCCTAAATCCGTTTCTTTATCACAATTAAATCACTCTCAACACACTTGCGTGCTGAGTCAAAGGTACATAAATTCATTTCATATCATGGTGTACCCCCTAACGATTCTTTCGTTACCAATCAAATGCCTTGCAGTACTCAGTTTCATCTTCCGGCTTGTTCCGGTACACTTTCATCTGGTCTCAAACTCGGCGAGTTTGTTCAGTCACCGCTGTTATGAAATCATGTCGTTGCGATACCTTGTGGTGTCATTAAAAACTCGTAGCTTGTGCTAATCATGGTCAACCGTTCCACGCAAAATACATAAACTTTTTGCTGACTTGTCATTTACATATTCCTGATGCAACTACAAATCAAAGCAAGAATACACCAGGTTCATTTGTGTTCATTCGGTGCATTCTCGCAGTTCAAAATGTTCAACGCACCGAACCTTGCCACTCGTCTACTTGGGAGTTGACAGATCACTTTACCATTTCATTTGAGTTGAAAATTTCTGAATTTGTGTAGAGGATGCTATGTTTCGTGAAAACTCGCTGGGATACTGCGATCGGACATTCGAGGATCTTATTAGCTGAAACTCCTCTCCTGCGGACCCCCTGCTAGCTGAAATATATTAGGCTATACGTAAAGTACGTTTTGTACTTGTAACATCAACTGCTATGAGCACCCATCTTCTTAACCCTAGGGTACGGATTGTTAAATATTCTTGGACCCCCCCCCCAAGTGTGAGTAAGGGTTGATTTGGTTTGATGACTATCTACCTCGATATTAAGTATGTGTACATGTGTGACGCGACCATAAGGAGATAAGGTAGTACAAATTTCGGGGACGAAATTTCTTTAACGGGGGGAGAATGTGACAACCCTCACTAAACCAGGTATCCGTACGACTTAATTAATAATTAATTACTGCTTAATTACTGTGCTTACTTGAAATTGTGGATAAACTGCTACTTGAATGCTGATACATGTACTTACTTGCATCATACTTTACTTGCTGACACTCCATGTTTTGCTTACAGCACCTTTGTGACAACCTTGATGCACCAAACACACAGTAGCACAATGAACGGATAACCTATTAAACGTGCTGTCATAACTAGCACCAGGCAGGCACTGCCTCTAAGGCCTGTAAGAGCCAGAGATAGTTTACTACACTAATAGAAAGTGTAGGGATATAAGAGTTGTAGAACTGCGCCACTAGGAATGA